>OY856414.1:228078000-228690500 GCA_963693085.1 Alisma plantago-aquatica | reverse complement strand
ATTCACAGTGATTTCCGGAATGACTTTATTTCAACCCATTCACTTTAACTCACCAGAGATAGATATAGATTTGAGTATGTTACATGCATAAATGCATTATTCATAGGTTGCTTATGTCTCTTAAAACCCTTTTTTCAAATGCATTATGCATACATTTCTCCATATTCACACATGGAAATCTATGTCATATATACTTATTTATAATTTTCTCAACCCACATTACTCTTACCCTAATTAGGGTTCATATGGGTAGGGTTTCCATTTTACCCATTCTACCAGTTCTCTGAATTAGGGTTTTATGTAAGGGCTAGAGACTACACCCTACCTCTTAGGGTTTTTGTGTCCCTTGACCCACTAGGGTTTTCCCAAACCAACCCTAGTCCTTTCTATGATTTACCCTTGCCAAGAAAATCCCATAACTTTTTTTTCTTTACCTCAACATTATTTCCACATTGTGTATATATTATTACTTCCACATCACATGTACATTGTTATTTCCATATGTACATTATCATTTCACATTACATGTACATTAATTGGTGGAGGATGCCTTAATCCTAATTCTTCTCAAAAACCCTAACTTGAGATGAGGAAAGAAGTTCCTTTTAGGGTTTATTAAGAAAGAGGAGGAGAAGTGTATGAAAGAGATGAGAAGAAACCCTAAAGGTATTTTACTTTTGGTAAAGACTTCCGACATTACCCAGACAGGATGCATGGGTCTGGGAGTCCTCGTAAGATGACTAGCGGTACGGAGGAATTTTTTCCAGCCCCCAGTCATAGTCCATTCTAGAGACCTCAATCTACAGAAAATGCCCTAATAATTCCCTCATATTTCTATACATTACTTGAAATTATAAACTATTAAATATTATTTGAAAAAAACATTTGGTGCTCTGATACCAAATGTAACGACCTCACTTTTAGCATCCCTCAATTAAGGAAAGGTCTTCAAGTTGAGAGCCATTACATGTATTCTCAAGGATCCAGACAAGTCAAATAACAAATAATAGAAAACAATTTCAATTAAATTTCAAATATTATTTACAAATTGTAAAATGATATACCTCAAAGAACTAATACCTATAGAGAAAAAGTATCATCTATCTAATCATCCTACATATCTTTAATACCTTCCATATATTTCATCTTTATCTTCATATTTGTATCTTGTGTATCAACTTTCTAAAATGCCGACAAATGAAACGTGGTCAACTTATTTCTACACTGGTACGCGGGTTCATCCAATAATCACAAGTACATATAATCAACCATGAATTATTTTCACTAAATGACTTGTATTTTTTGTCATATTCTAACCCATATATGGTCTACTATCTCAGGTGTATCCACTATCCATCATTGGTCTTATGTGTGTTACCCTTCGATCAATGTAACCTAGGGTTCAAAATATCATTATTTACTTTGTGATATTCATAGGGACTTTATAATTTGCATGAAATAAATAAACAACCAATAGATATCATTCATTCAATCTTAGAGAAACCTCAGCAAACTTCAGAGGTCGACACATGTTATCATAAGTGTAACCATGTACCTTTGCCATGCAGAATTCATTTAGAATACACTTCAAGCATATTATCCAATCAACAAGCAAAACAAGCAATACACAATTTAGTCTGCATGAATATAAATGCTGAAGTGTCACCATCACACTAATCATATGAGACACTACTCAAGTCCTATTCTAGGGTTTGAGTTCTCTTGGTGTCAAGTTATCATTAGGGTTATGTTGGATATTCCAATTCCCATGTTCATTTTCTTAATGACTCAATAACCTTAATTCATATTAGATGTTGTCAAGATTATCAAAACTATCATATTATTGCATCATGAACACTTACATCAGATTATATGCATTAACCTAGCAAGTTATGATCTTTAAACCTGAATCCTTATTCGCATAATTTTCCACTTTCGATATCCAAATTATCATCATGATCATCATAGATCCCCATTATGTTATCAATATCACATAACATCCCAAATTAACCAGATTTAGTGATTTAAGCATCATATTCACTGAAACTAGGATTTTATGCCTTAATCACCACTTAAACCCATTTTTACCCTACTTTTTAGAATTATAAACATAATTAGACTCTTATAATATTTTATTTTAATTCCCATCTTTTTTGACCCAAAATGATATATAGGTTCGCTATATTCAGATTTTAGCATTTACTATGAATAGAACAAGGTGTATAATTTTACCTTACATTCAGGCCACGTGGAGCCTTCCTATTGGTCGGTGCTTATATTGACTGGGCACCATGCTAGGACTTCCCTTCCCTAGTTCATATCTGACTGGACACAACTCTCTAGGGTGTGGTTCATCTCTGAACAGGCTATAATCGTTGGTTCACTATTGGACCTGACCTAAAGTCTCCCTCCCCTATATGCGGGGCTGCGTCTATATGAGGCTGCCACCTGACAAGAGGTAGGGCACCTCTACTCATCTCCTCTCCAGTGAACCACCGACAACCTCCTTGATTCTACATTCATCTCCATCCTTGACTCTTATGCTACAAGCAAACAATCATTCTTCTTGCCTAGTCTCTTCTTCTTCCTTCATGCCTCCTCGACAATGTGAAAGCTAGTAACTTCCGCTCTTCAACACTCACGCCATCTGGCTCATGTCTCCATAGATTTGTGCCCCCATTGCGCCACCTACTATTGTTGTCATCTTTCTTTCCCCACATATCATCTCCTACCACCGCCTATAGGTGAGGACCCTAGGCGGACGATGGTGATGGACCTTCTCATCGATGTGGATGTTGCTACATATGCAGATCTGCCCTCATCATGTTTGCACTGCATCAGTGCCACCCTGGAGCCCAGTCCTCTCTAGTGAGGAATCTTGTACCTTTTGCCTTCTATCTACCCTCACTACCAAAGTTTCTAAGAAACATGTTCCAAACTCTCGACCATCTCCCGTAACTAGACTTGCACTAGTAGAAGATTCAGTGGTTGTAGCCATCGTCGTAGTGTCATCTTCTCCTCTATCGATGCACACGATGTTGTTCATGGAGCACAAATTCCCTAGACTTCGTGGTGTTGTTAGATCATCAAGCATCATGCCACAAAGGGAGACACTAGGCTTCCAGGGAGGGTAAAACCATGGTGTGGAAAAAGGTATATCTAAGATGAGAGCATTGGGGGTACATATATAGTACTAGGGTGTTGAATGGTTGACTTCATATCCATGTTTATACAACGTTAGCAAGGCATCACTTTTAGGAAACACTTAATTGCTTTCCTTCTTTGTTTCCTTTACCATATTAACATCATTAATTTATTAAGGAGTGAGGGTCACTATGATGTCCAAGAGACAAAACTCTCATCTTTCCCTCTCTTTATGTTTCCTTTATCGTTTCTCTTTCTTAGTATACAAGGATGATGCCAAATACGGCAAGCCACGTATAGTATTCAATAAATACTTATTATCACCTTCTATAAGAATTAAAATATTTCTCCTTCATATCAAACTCTTGGCTTTTATTACATTCCTATTAAGCCTTGTATTTAGCAACCAAAAGCCATTGAGGAAAGCATGTTGCATAAGGAATTCTAGATTTTTTTCTTATCTTCCTTTTTCAAAATATTTCTTAAATCAAAAGTAATAATTCATCAATTTTTTCCCACTTATATTCATATAGAGGGGTTTTTTTTGGAACATATTTTCATATGCAAAACTCTCTTTTCCAACATTATTTTGAAACAAACCATTATCTCATGAAATATCATTTTTCTCCAATTTCTAGGGTGCTCTTCCTTATGATTTTCAAACACCAAAAGTCAAACTAAAATATTCTTGTTTGGTGCCTCTCAACCATGGTGTTTCTAGAACTTCGATAGATAATTATCCTCTAATTTCTAAAACACCATAGATCCTATTGGTTTTGACAACATGACAATTATGTCATTTATCATAACAAAAGGCCATTATCAACAATTCATGTACAAATGCCTTTTATTTGTTTTACTTGTTCCACAAGTACCCATGCCACAAAGGCAATCTATTTTTTGATTCCCTCGATAATACCATATCAGGATTTATTTATCATGACGTGTATTTTACTACGCGCTTAAACGCAAGTATACGCGTCGAAGTAATATAGGCCTTGTGAGGCCCGAGTCGAACTCAGGGATACGTGAATTATTGGAGACTTCTACTAACTAATCGCAATTAGCTAGACCGATTAACAAAGTAGGGGTTTTGTTGTTCAAATTAAAAAGAAAATAAAAATCAAACAAAGAAAACAATCGATTAAAGGTTAATTTAATCAATTCAAAGGGATATCTCTAGGTTGGCGGTTTCACCGTGGGTCAACATTGTATTAGGTTTCATATAATTCCTCACACTTCTCTCTCTATCCGGGTAGTGGCCTGAAGACAGAATTACCCACTGTCGTGGTGTAATTCACTACTTAGGTTTAGGTTGATCCCACTGTCGTAGTAATCATTCCCCTAAACTAAGTGCATTATAAACGGTCCCTCAGTTCCCACCATTAATTTTACAACTCCTTTGTCAAGGGTTTTATTGATTAATGTAAAATTCGTCTCTTTTCAACCGTTAATCCTTCTGTCGAAGTGATTAAGGGTGTTAAATTATTATTATGGTGATCAAGCATAACAATAGAAATGGAGAAAACGAATCTATACCATGGATTTGAGAGAAAAATTGAATTATTGATATAAAAATGTCATACAATGCATTCCCGGGCTACTCCCGGTCCTAAAGATTGAGGGTTTTAGCCTCTCATGCTCATCTCACACGAATACATGGTAGAAATTGGGGAATTCATAAGAAAAACGGGAAATAAATGGGAAAACCCCTGAACGGAGAAGAACCGGTGGATCCTTGGCGTAGAACACGAGCTTTCCCCGCCTGTCGGTGGTGGAAATCGTCTTCGGCAGCGTCCGAATCACCCGGGATGAGCTTCTCGGCCTCCGTTCTCCTTTCTCTCCTCCTTGGCACTCCTGCAATCCAAAAATGAGATCCTCTCGACGTCTGGGCGGCCGTCATTAGGTATAAGTCCCTAATTAGGTCGTCAAATAACAATAGCCGTCCGATCGAGATCAAAACAGATCCAACGCATATCTGCCGTCGTCGATACCATCGACGCGGATCGATGGTATCAACCCAGCGGATTAGCGGCAGCTTTTCTTTCTTTTAGTCTGAGCGCCTGTGGTGATCTCGATACCATCGACTTGGGTGTCAATGGTATCGACTCCTTTAGCGTCGGTTTTGTCTTCTAGCGACGCTGTAGCTCTCCTTGTGTCGATGGCATCGACTTTCGTCGATGGTATCGACTGCATCCTCGCCAGCAACTTGAAGGGATCTCGATACCATCGACTTAGGCGTCGATGGTATCGACTCTGTATTTCTCTTCTCGGCTGACAACCTGTGGCTTGGTCGATGGTATCGACTTCCGTCGATGGTATCGACGGAAGCAGATACTTGTTTTTCCTGAAATTTCACAATAAGACCAAGTAAATCCACACAATTTATAATAAGATGATAAATGATGCTAAAAAAATAGTAAAACAAAGGGGATTTGATATAATATGATGGCAAAGACCAAATTAAGTGAATTATGCAATATTATCCATGAAAATGAGTAATTAGAGCACAAAACACATATGAAAAAGGTCTATAAATGCGACTCAAACTCATCGCATCAAACTCCCCTAAGCTTAAACATTGCTCGCCCTCGAGCAACTAATCCTTAGAATAAAATTGCAGATGTCAACTAAAAATCAACACATCACCCCACATTCCACATGACTCCCACTGAACGTTCTCAAACCGGCCTTTCCTAATCACAGAACAGTAATTACCCTACATGCGACAATAATCATCAATAAAAGAAATTATCCTTCAAACCGATGAACACTATCACATAAGGCAGTTAACATAATAAAATTTGCCGATTCAGCATTCGTCCATCTTGTGATCGCCTACACTACGTTGCTCGCCCTAACTACCATCTACATGGAAGCAGTTCTCCTGATAAACATGAGTGAGGAGAAAATCACGGTGGCCTACCAATCCGAGCAACGGGTGGATGGAATGGGTGGTTCATGGAAGAATTTGGAAGTATTACACAGTTTCAAAATGCATACAACAAAATGCCCTAAATGATGCAAATGCACATTGAAAATGCCCTAATGCTTAAAATTGGGTGGAATTATGCATGCACTAACCTTCCACCTCAAAAAGAGATAGAAATCTAATTAAGCCACATCATGTACTCAATTTCCTTGTTATGCAAGTGATATCATGTTCCTTTCTCCCTCTTATTCCATTTCCTTCTAAATTCTCTCTTTTTTTTTCCTTTTCTCAATTTTTTCAGATTTTCAGAATATTTTTTTTTTATTTTCTTAGCCCACATATCCATAATTGCTTAGAGATACATGTGTTAGGCTATTTTCTTCATGATTGGAAATCTTTGTACTATTTTGAGGGTATGGAACAATTTAGATCACTTTTCAAGACAAACTGAGGTACATGGTGTACTTATGCATGAAAATCATGAAAGTTATGAGTGCAACTACATGACATGCACCTAAAGGTAATGTGCATGAATCACTATACATTTTTTCCGTTTTATGCAAAAGTATGAAAATAACAATGCAAATCCTATCTACATGCTATGCACGAAAGAAGGAATTAAAACTGTACTTTACTTCCAATTCTTTGGTGGATTATGGAAAAATATGAAGTGGAATGATTACAAGATTAAGTTACTGAACCTTAGAAAAATATCATGTGTCCCTCCTTACTGACATGTGTAGTAGTTCAAAGGGTTCTTTCTCTTATATCCAATTAAGGTCTCATTACCATTTGATTAGGTTAGGCTCAAACAACTGTTTCTATCCACTTTTCATGAGTCAATGGGGGTGTGGGTGTGAAATATTGCTTTAGAGTTGACATAATCAATCATTTTCATAGGACAAGTTTCCCAAGGGACAACCAAGTTAAGCTATCCAAAAGACACATAAATTTTTAAATTCCCTTAAATTTCCCATGAAAACAGCGAGATGACAATTTTTAAGACATCCACGATTACACTAGATAGATGTGGATCCTAAACAAACTAAAATTGCAAGAACAAATAACAAAGCAAAAACTAAAAACAACTAAAGAAAAGATAAAAGATAGAGTTGTTCCAGCCACCCCCCTAAGCTTGAATTCAACTATGGCCTCATAGTCAAAAACCAACTTAAGGGTGGAACAGTGATACCCTGATCAATCCTGCGGAGGCGGTGGTGGGTATTGCGGTGCCGTAGGATCCCAAGACGGGTACTCCCCCTGGAAGCTTGGATCATATTGGGTCCTCGGCGGAGGCTGTGGATAGCCTCCAAAGTAGTCTTGACTCCAGTAATGGTCGAAGAAAGGCTCCTGTTGCGTCTCTATCCGCTGCAACCGGGTGTGCATTTGCTCTTGGTTGGCGAGGATGAGCCGCTCGTTCTAGAACATAGCTCGTTGGTTGTCAAGTACCCGGCTCGTAGTCTCATGAATGCCGGTATACATACCCATGTGTTGCTGTTGAGTCTGCTGGATGTCCTGCAGCATGGTGTACATCCCCTGCATGGAATAGGGATCCGCGGTTGGCTGCTCGTACTGTGGTGATGGCGGCGGGGGCTGAGATGATGAAGATGCACCCGGATGCATCCTAGGACGCTTCCGTGGTGCCACACGTGCTCGAAGAGGTGTGAAAGCCTCCTCTTCCTCTGCAGCCTCGCCATCTTGCTCGTCACCACCGCCTTCTTCCTCGGAGGACTCGATGGCTATGATTGGCCACCGGAAGTGCTGCTTGCCCTCTATGTTGAAGACGTCGTCCGGTAGGGAGCTCTCCTGATAAGCTTGGTTGACGTGGCAATGAGCGTACGCCAACCCGTCCCGGAGAAGAATGAGGTTTGAACGGTGCAAGTGTTGCACGTTCACCCTGCTCCTCGTAAAGATCAGAGTCATGGACTGAAGGTTCAGCCCCAAGTAAAGCGCCAACTTGGTGACAAGACCACCAAAATGGATTGGAGCCTTCCTTGTGCTCCTCTTCACCGCCAGGACGCGCTGTAGCCAGAACGCCCCCCAGTTGCATGGTTGACACTTTAGGAGTGCGTAAAGGAAGAACAAGTCACTCTCCTGAAACTTGCTCAAAACAAGATCACTTCGAGTGAAGAATGTCAAGCTCAACATCCTATGCAAGACCCGGACGAACGGGTGCTCAAAATCTGCTACCGCTGCATTGTGGTAGCTCACGGTCTTCCCCGCCGGCATTGTAACTAGCTCGGAGAAGATCTTTGCATAGTCGGTGTGGGAGTCCGGCCTTCGGTGATCATGTGGAGAGTGGATCCAGTTGAAGATTTGATTGAACTGGACCAATGTGAGATTGTAGTTGTTGTTGAAGAGTCGGAAGGACACCCTTCCCTTGATCCATTCCCGGTCTGATGCTACCACGTCGTTTGGTACGACGCAGACGTCGAGAGATGCCATGAACTCCGCCACCAGTTCCTTGTAGGTGGGCCATTCGCCGAAAAACGGCTGCCCATCCGCATGGTACTGCAGCTCGTCAGGGCGTAGGTTTCTGTTGGTGAGGCGTGCTTGTCCATGAAGCACATAGGCCAAGTTGGCCTCGAATCCCAACTCCTGGATCATGCCCCGGTCCACATACCGGGTGGGCTCGAAATTTCGCTTCATTATCTCCTCGTAGACCTTCCTCACATCCATGTTGGCATGAATTAGGCGTGGACGAGGGATGGAAGCGGTTGGGGGAGGAACAAACTCCTCGATCTCCATAGGGTGTGCGCTTGAGGACGACGCTCTGGCAGTGTGCACCATGGTTGCGAGAAGATGGGATTAGAAGAAAAGAGCTCGGTGAAGATGGAGAAGAAATTCTCCGCTCGATGAAGATCTCCGCTCGATGACGCTTCTCTTCAGTCTTGGAGGGCTCGGGGGAGTGCTCGGCGCAAAGGAGGATACTTGCTCTGAAGGTGTGACGTCAAATGACGTTGCAAGTCCCCTTAAATAGGCTTGATCGGTGCCCCTGTTGACCCGTCGATACCATCGATGCGGGTCGATGGTATCGACACATCTCGCGGGTATCCGCCTCCCTCGCGAGTATCGACGGCTGACGTTTGCTGGATCGAGAAACCCGGATTGCTGACTGGTCGATACCATCGACGGAAGTCGATGGTATCGACGCAGCACCCGGATCGCTGACGTGGCTGTTGCGATCGTCGTCGATGTTTGTGTGCGGATCGCTGACATGTCCGTCGATACCATCGACGAGGGTCGATGGTATCAACTTGCTTTTATTGCGACACCGCCGTTATGTTGCATTCAACCTGTGATGATGTCGATACCATCGACGAGGCCATCGATGGTATCGAGTTGACTGAGCAAAATTCGTTTGAATATCTCCAGAGATCTCGATGGTATCGACTTGGGTGTCGATACCATCGACACTTTTACTGTGACCTATCTGGGACCATGTCGATACCATCGACGGGGGTGTCGATAGTATCGATGCAGTGTGATTTTTGTTGGTGTCAACCTGAACCCATGTCGATACCATCGACGAGTGTGTCGATGGTATCGACCCTGCCTGTGCCTGCACATTCAACAAACGAATCAAGGTATCATTTTTAAACTAAAATTTAAATGAAATAAAAGCAATCTATGACTAAAATTAACCTATCCTACTGTACCAATGGTTGGGTTGCCTCCCAACAAGCGCCCTTATTTAACGTCTTAGGCTAGACGTCTTCCCTTCATCTCATTCATGCACAAGTGAAATGAGTTTGACCTCATTCACTTTCCTCTTGTAATTCTCACCAAAATACAACTTCAAGCATTGCCCGTTCACCAAGAACGTGGCATCTCCATCACGCACGAAAATCGCTCCGTGCGGTTTCACCTCCTCCACAATGAAGGGTCCACTCCACCGGGATTTTAGCTTCCCGGGATGCAGTTTGAGACGGGAGTTGAACAATAGAACGCTGTCTCCCTTCTTGAACGTGCGAATCTCAATATGGCGATCGTGGATCAGCTTTGTGCGCTCTTTGTAGATGCGGGCATTCTCATATGCCGTCATGCGTAGCTCATCCAATTCATTCAATTCAAACATCCTTTTTCTCCCGGCCTCATCATAGTGCAAGTTCAGCCTTCTTAGCGCCCAATGGGCCTTGTGCTCCAATTCCACCGGAAGGTGGCAAGCCCGGCCATACGCCAGCCTAAAAGGCGTGGTGCCTATAGGTGTTTTGTACGCCGTTCGATAAGCCCAAAGCGCGTCCGGTAGCAATACACTCCAATTCTTCCTTGTGAATGCTACATTCCTTTCTAAAATCTTCTTGATTTCTCTATTTGATACCTCCACTTGTCCTTGCGTCTGTGGATGATATGGGGTGCCGATGTTGTGCTTGACCCCATATTTCTTTAAAAGTGTCGCGAATTTCTGATTTCAAAAATGTGTGCCTCCGTCACTTATGATCATTCGGGGAATCCCGAACCTACAGAAAATGTTCTCTTTGACAAACCTGCACACTACGTCCGAATCATTAGTCCTTGTGGGGATTGCCTCCACCCACTTCGACACATAATCTACAGCAAGTAAGATATAAAGATTTGAATTTGAGGACACAAAGGGTCCCATGAAGTCAATGCCCCATAAATCAAATACCTCAACTTCCTGAAATACATTCAGGGGCATTTCTTGTCTCCTTGAGATGTTACCTGCGCGCTGGCACGGGTCACATTGCCTAACAAAATCATAGGCATCCCGGAACAAAGTGGGCCAATAAAGGCCGCTTTCCAACACCTTGGCTGCTGTCCTTGAGCTAGCATGGTGTCCCCCTGTAGGCGACACATGACAGTGGTGGAGAACACTCTCGTACTCCACCTCCGGCATGCACCTGCGAAGAATACCATCCCTGCACTGCTTCAAGAGAATCGGGTCATCCCAAAAATAATATCTCAATGAATGAAAGAATTTCTTTTTCTCTTGATAGGACCAATCCTCCGAGATGATCCCGCAAGCCAAATAATTCACAATTTCCGCAAACCATGGTTCTTTAGAATCAATTTTTAAAAGTTGTTCATCGGGAAAGGTCTCGGTAATGGGTATGTGCAAACCTTGTTCATCAACCCTCTCTAACCTAGACAAGTGGTCAGCCACCACATTTTCAATTCCCGACTTGTCCTTGATTTCAATATCAAATTCTTGTAGGAGCAAAATCCACCTAATTAGTCTAGGCTTCGCATCCTTCTTCTCCATCAAATACTTTATTGCAGCGTGATCAGTCCACACAACCACCTTAGAACCCACTAAGTACTGCCAAAATTTTTCAAAGGCAAACACGACGGCCAGTAACTCCTTTTCCGTGGTTGTGTAGTTCAATTGAGCATCATTAAGCATTTTTGAGGCGTAGAAAATCACAGCAGGCTTGTTATCTACCCTTTGCCCCAAAACAGCTCCCACAGCATAATCGGACGCATCACACATCAACTCGAATGGCTTTGTCCAATCCGGCGTTTGAACAACCGGAGCTGAAATCAACTTTTCCTTCAAAACCTCGAATGCGTGAAGACATTTCTCATTAAAATCAAAAACTACGTCTTTTTCCAACAATTCCGATAATGGCTTTGCGATTTTCGAAAAATCCTTAATAAATCGCCGATAAAACTCGGCGTGTCCCAAAAAGCTTCTCACCCCTTTTACAGAATTTGGTGGGGGTAACTTAGAAATCACCTCAATTTTTACGGGGTTTACCTCAAGACCCTTGCTAGACACCTTGTGTCCTAGCACAATTCCTTCCGTCACCATCATGTGACATTTCTCCCAATTGAGGACCAAGTGTGTGTCCTCGCACCGCTGCAATACCTTATCTAAGTTATAAAGGCATTCATCAAAAGACGCTCCATACACCGAGAAGTCGTCCATGAAAACTTCAAGACACCGCTCCACCATGTCAGAGAATATGGCGAGCATACAGCGTTGAAAAGTCGCCGGCGCATTGCATAAACCGAACGGCATACGGCGGTAAGAAAACGTCCCATAGGGACATGTAAACGTAGACTTCTCTTGATCCAAAGGATCAATAGAAATCTGGTTGTACCCCGAATAGCCATCTAGAAAACAAAAATGCGACCGACTAGCTAGACGTTCCAAAATCTGATCGATAAATGGCAATGGAAAATGATCTTTAAGAGTTGCGGCATTCAATCGGCGGTAGTCAATACAAACACGCCACCCGGTTACCAATCGGGTGGTGACAGGTTCATTCAAAAGATTTGTAGTGACAGTGATTCCCCCCTTTTTAGGGACTACCTGTGTGGGACTCACCCACGTTGAATCGGATATGGCATAAATGATCCCTGCAGCAAGAAGCTTTATGACTTCCTTCTTGACAACCTCCATCATGCTTGGATTTAGACGTCTTTGAGGCTGTATGACTGGCTTGGCTCCCTCTTCGAGCCGAATCTGGTGTTGGCAAAGTGTAGGGGAGATCCCCTTGATGTCCGCCACAGACCACCCAAAAGCTCCACGGTGGTTCTTGAGCACTATCAGTAGTTGCTCCTCCTCATCCGCACTCAACTATGCAGAAACAATCACTGGTAACTTGTCCTCCTCAGCTAGAAAGACGTACTTCAGATGCGGGGGCAATGGCTTCAACTCCAGATCAGGTTGGCAAATAAGAGATGATTGTAGCAGTGGGGGAAGTGTACCCAAATCTTCATATTGCCTCGTGTAGAAACATGGAAGCATTTGAAGCATTTTGGCGCACTCCTTGAGTGAAGCACTCCGCATCCAATCATAAGTGACATTTAACAAACATGCCTCCAAAGGCAGTTCCGGATATGCATCAAAGACGGAAGTAATAATCACATCATCCTCCCACGAAGATGGAATGTCCTCATTCTCATCATTTGGAAACCCAACAGCCTTGCATAAAGAGACAACTTTCGGTTGCTCCATAAGGTCCACCGCTAAGGCCCCATTATCTATCCTGCTCATCACATGGGCCATATCCAAAAATGGCTTCCCAAGACAAAGTGAGATATTTTGTTCCACATGCTTAACCATGTTGCACTGTGCTTTTGCTTTATTAGATGCATTGCCATTGGGCATGACCATCTCAAAGCGATCATCTGCAATGCCCAAGGTCAAGCGACCTCTCCCCATCTCCAAGATCATATCAGTTGTAGCTTGGAATGGGCGACCAAGTAGTAACTCATTGCCGTGCTCGTCCTGCATTTCCATAACGACGAAATCAGCCGGAAAAACAAAGCGGTCTACCTTTACCAAAACATCCTCACAGATTCCATACGGTTTCACCACAGAATTATCGGCCAATTGGATGGTCATGTTACTTGGCCTCGACTCTTTCAATCCAAGTTTCTTGAATGTAGAAAGGGGCATCAGATTTATGCTTGCTCCGAAGTCACAAAGTGCCTCGCCAAATTTGAACTTCCCGATAAAGCAAGAAATATTGAAACAACTGGGATCCTGTCTTTTTGGCGGCAAAGTGCCCATAATAAAAGCACTCACTTGCTCCTTCAATACCACAACCTCAGTGTCGGGTATCTTTCTCTTCTTGGTGATTACATCTTTGAGAAACTTCCCATAAGACGGGATTTGTTCAATCGCCTCTAGCAAAGGAATATTCACTGATAACTTCCTAAAGCTGTCCAGAAATTTCTTAAACTGTGCATCCACCTTTCTTGCTTTTGCACTATTGGGATAGGGGACCGGAACAGTATGTGCCCTTTGGTGAGGTGGCACATAGGGAGTTAATTTATGTGGTTCCTCCTTAGTGGCTTGTTCTTCCTTACCACCTTCAGCTACGTCCTCAGTTTGCTCTATGACAGGTGCGGGCTGCTCGTTGACTATTGCTTCTTCAACTGTGTCCTGCGGTGTGCTTGTGTCACCCGCCCTTGGATTTAACACTTTCTTACCGCTCCTCAATAAGATGGCCTTGGCCTGTTGGTTTCCCCCAGGAATATTGGTGTTCCCCGGAAAACCCGGATGTGCCAGCTTCTTCAAGCTTGCAATCTCGGCTGCCATCTGCGCCATGGAAGTCTCTATAGTTCTCATTTGAGCCCCGTGGCTCTGCAAAGTCTGCCCAAACTGGTTCATAAATTCACCCTGTTGCTTGATTTGTTGCCCAAAAGTGTTCATCAACTCTTGATTTTGCTTGATGACTTGATTGAGCAACTCCGTGCTCTTGTCCTCCGTGACTGGTGCAGGCTTGGCGTCCGGATCCTGCAGAAAGTTATTTGGATCCTTCCATGAAAATTTCTTGTCCTTCCGCCATGAATAATCATTATTCCTGTACCCCTGTTGTTGCCTCATGTACTTGACCTGAGCCTCATCCTCGGACTCATTGTCTTCCTTCTGCAGCAACTTCTTTGCGAGAAGATCCATCTTCTCGTTCAGCTCTCTCATTGCCTTTGACTCACTGGCAACTCTTTCTTGCTCAACTGGGCCTCGTTCTCTTTCTCCCCAAGATTGCTTCCATGCCATATTCTTCAGTATTTCCCAGCATCTTGTATCGGTGTTATTTAAGAAAAATCCAGAACCAGCCGAGTCCAGGTTGCTTCTATCATGCTCGGAGAGAGAAAAGTAGAAGATCTTCACTTGGGTTTCCTTGTCCAATCCATGATGTGGACATCTCCTCAACATGACCTGGAATCGCTCCCAAGTCTCAGAATAAGTTTCACCCGCCTGTTGGGTGAAATTGTGAATCTTCCTGATCATATCATTGGTCTTCTCAGGAGGGAAGAACCTCTCGAAGAAAACCTCTACCATGTGATCCCATGATTCAACAAACACGTCGTCGAGGTTATGAAGCCACTCTCTTGCCACTCCAGCCAAGGAACTTGGGAATATCTTGAGGTAGAGCACATCCTGTGGAAATCGATCTATCTTCACCATATCACAGTTCTCCACGAACTGGCTGATGTGGGCCACTGGATCTTCATTTTTTAATCCTTGAAATGCGTTTGATTTAACCAGGTTAATCAATGATGGATCAATCTTGTAGGTTGGAATGTTTAGCCCCTGTTTCTTTATAGGCCCCTTTGATGTCGAGGAAGAAGACGCCTTGATCTTCTCCCATATTGTCTGTGCTTCAGCCATTGCTTCTTCTTGTTCTTGCTCAGATTCAGAATTTATATCACTGTGGTGCTCCTGCTCGTAGTAGTCCTCGTCCTCTGGTCCCGCAGATGGAACCTCCGGTGTGCGATTCACGTAGTCTCGACTACGTGTGTGCACCATGCAAAGTACCTGAAATATGGAAATAGGGGTTCAGTACAATGCTTTGAACGAGTCAACACAATTATAGGGAAATAAAGGAATTTTTGAAATTGTTTTAAAATAAAATAAAAAAAAATGTGGCCTAGAGTGGCCGCTCTTAGCACTCAAAGTGCCAATAATTCGCCGTATCCCCGGCAACGGCGCCAAAAACTTGACGTGTATTTTACTACGCGCTTAAACGCAAGTATACGCGTCGAAGTAATATAGGCCTTGTGAGGCCCGAGTCGAACTCAGGGATACGTGAATTATTGGAGACTTCTACTAACTAATCGCAATCAGCTAGACCGATTAACAAAGTAGGGGTTTTGTTGTTCAAATTAAAAAGAAAATAAAAATCAAACAAAGAAAACAATCGATTAAAGGTTAATTTAATCAATTCAAAGGGATATCTCTAGGATGGCGGTTTCACCGCGGGTCAACATTGTATTAGGTTTCATATAATTCCTCACACTTCTCTCTCTATCTGGGTAGTGGCCTGAAAACAGAATTACCCACTGTCGTGGTGTAATTCACTACTTAGGTTTAGGTTGATCCCACCGTCGTAGTAATCATTCCCCTAAACTAAGTGCATTATAAACGGTCCCTCAGTTCCCACCATTAATTTTACAACTCCTTTGTCAAGGGTTTTATTGATTAATGTAAAATTCGTCTCTTTTCAACCGTTAATCCTTCTGTCGAAGTGATTAAGGGTGTTAAATTATTATTATGTTGATCAAGCATAACAATAGAAATGGAGAAAACGAATCTATACCACGGATTTGAGAGAAAAATATGAATTATTGATATAAAAATGTCATACAATGCATTCCCGGGCTACTCCCGGTCCTAAAGATTGAGGGTTTTAGCCTCTCATGCTCATCTCACACGAATACATGGTATAAATTGGGGAATTCATAAGAAAAACGGGAAATAAATGGGAAAACCCCTGAACGGAGAAGAACTGGTGGATCCTTGGCGTAGAACACGAGCTTTCCCCGCCTGTCGGTGGTGGAAATCGTCTTCGGCAGCGTCTGAATCACCCGGGATGAGCTTCTCAGCCTCCGTTCTCCTTTCTCTCCTCCTTGGCACTTGTGCAATCCAAAAATGAGATCCTCTCGACGTCTGGGCGGCCGTCATTAGGTATAAGTCCCTAATTAGGTCATCAAATAACAACAACCGTCTGATCGAGATCAAAATAGATCCAACGCATATCTGTCGGCGTCGATACCATCGACGCGGGTCGATGGTATCGACCCAGCGGATTAGCGGCAGCTTTTCTTTCTTTTAGTCTGAGCGCCTGTGGTGATCTCAATACCATCAACTTGGGTGTCGATGGTATCGACTCCTTTAGCGTCGGTTTTGTCTTCTAGCGACGCTGTAGCTCTCCTTGTGTCGATGGCATCGACTTTCGTCGATGGTATCGACTGCATCCTTGCCGGCAACTTGAAGGGATCTCGATACCATCGACTTAGGCGTCGATGGTATCGACTCTGTATTGCTCTTCTCGGCTGACAACCTGTGGCTTGGTCGATGGTATCGACTTCCGTCGATGGTATCGACGGAAGCAGATACTTGTTTTTCCTGAAATTTCACAATAAGACCAAGTAAATCCACACACTTTATAATAAGATGATAAATGATGCTAAAAAAATAGTAAAACAAAGGGGATTTGATATAACATGATGGCAAAGACCAAATTAAGTGAATTATGCAATATTATCCATGAAAATGAGTAATTAGAGCACAAAACACATATGAAAAAGGTCTATAAATGCGACTCAAACTCATCGCATCATATCACAACATGCTTTACATTTATATCATTTAATTTTACCAAAATTGAGGATGTAACACATAGAGTATTTTAGCGATGGGCTACCTAAAAAGGAGGTGAACTTTGGTGATATGGGTAGTCCAATCAATTCCTTTTAAGATAAAGTTTTATTTTAGGCCTAAAATCTTGAAACATTACAATATTCACCACTTAAATGTTTGATGTCCTCCTCAAGAATTAACTTTATGGCCTCATAATATTTCCCATTTCAGTGTAGACCTAGAATGACCAATGGAAACTCAACTCCTAGTCACAAAATACTAGTGCAAGGTGGCTACGTCACCATGAAGGGACATTTACATCTTGCCTAGACCGCACAACCCAAAGAGTACATGCCATGCCCATGCAGGACCCACCTCCTAGAGGGTTTATGGCTCTCATACCATTTGTAAACACTCAGGCCCACTACCCAAGGCCATAGTAGAGTGTCAGGAATGACAATTAGCCCCACAAACCCCCACTAGCCTTAACTGTGTGCTTTGTTCTCACTTGCGAGAAATCTAGTGTCAACTTCCAGACTGGTCACTCATTTCTAATACTAGTCTGGGCTTAACACGCATAATCACAAAATTCTTTGGTGATGGACTCCCTAAAAGGGAACTGCGCATTGATGACATGGATAGTCTAATTATTCCTTTGAAGATCATTTTATATGAGGCCTCAAATCTTGGGACGTCACAAATACCTTTCTCAATGGGGAGTTATCCCACAATACAACATGTGAACCCCTTCTAGGATTTATATGGTAGTATAGATGAGAAACATATGTGATATCATCTTAAGGAAGTATTATTGGTGTTAATTTAGTTTTCCCTTTCAATAGATGTGCACTTGAACATAAAAATACTCTCCTCTCAAAATAAAGGAAGATATATGTTAAAGGCCTCAATTCTACTAGAATTTTGATGAATAATAAGCCATTCATAGTATTGTCTTAATCTCATGTTTGGAATCATGTAGGACTTAGAACTTTTGGCAATAACAAAAAATTAAAATCTGCCTAAAAATTATTTTCTTTTGTGTTTTTGAGGGATATGTTATTTTAAGGAGGGAGAGGGATGTGATAACATGTAATTTTCTCTCCTTTTCATATAGGATGATATGAAATTTATATTTAATTTTAATTCAACTCTTGTAAATAATCCAAGGTTTACTTATTCTTTTACATACATGTCCCTAATGAATAACTTATGAATTAAATAGCTTATTAGTTTAATTATTCCCAGTGACAAACCTATAAGGTTTATGATTGTGTATCTATAATCAAAATTTAAGAAAAATAGTATTTGATTTGTGATTTTGTGATAAAGTGTATTCATCATGTTTTTAGTTACATTTTAGATTTAGTTTTGAATATATTTTTAGCATTCTACTTAATACTTCATTTAGGATTTTAGTATTTTATATAATTTATTTGATATATGATGTATTTAATATATTTATTTTATGAAATTTCAAGAGAAAATTAAATATCCCACCTCAAAGGCCTAAGAATTGGTCAAAGATTGCATATCCTCACTCTACAACTCTAATAATTGGAGTGAGGACTTCATACAATGATTCAAGACAATAAATACTTCTCTAGGATGCCAATCGATTGACTGGTTATCCAACTGGTCAACTCAAATCACAAAAAGTGGGTAGTAAACCCCCTCACGATATGCATCTAGTAAATTGGTAAACTAATTTTCCAATCAGTTGAGTGGCCTGTAGATCTTTCCGTAGTGTTTGGTATTTATCCCGCACTAAAATTGACATATGTTTTGCATCCGAACTCAAAATTTGATGTATAAATATGCATTGGAATGGAAATTTCATTATCTACAAGAAAAACATATTTAATGACTAATTTTTTACTTATTAAATTCTGAAGTTTGTTTGAAACTCCATATCTAGAACTCTAAATCAAAAGGAAGATAATTTGAAATGGATCTAGGATTAGTCCCAATGATATAAAGTTCTTTGAGAGATTTTCATATTGAGGGGTTCTAAAAAATTCTCTCCCTTCCACAACCCTAGGCTTAACTAAATAAATCTCGATACAAAGCCATTGGTTGATTGGAGACACTCTCCACAGTAGATCTAGACTAGAGACTAAAGTTATCATTAAAGAGTTGTGCACTGATCTTCTTCTCTATGCTTCTAACTTCTCCATAAACTTCTTCTCTCTCTATTTTTATATCATGAACAACAATAGTGAGTATGTCACCTTGTCGGGGCATGGGACGTAGCCCATAACACATACTTTGTTCTAGTTATTACCTCTGGGAATTCGTCTACGTAAGATGTGTTTCATTCCTAAATTGTACTTGCTTTGTGACTGGATCCAACACATTGCTTGTTTTTTGTGATCATTGGTATAAATATCATATAACTTAGGAGTAGAACACTAAGTGAACATGTTGAACTTTAGTTGAGATACTAAAAGGAGTTCTACTAGAAAATTGGATAATGATCTATACACACTAAGATCACATGTTCATAGGAAGTTTGATCCTGTGATATTTATCTTTTGAAAGAATGCAAATACACATGGTCCTAATATGAACATATTGAATTTTAAGAGTTGTATCGATTGGATTAACTAGAGATTTTATCCTCGTGCTAAAAATCATTTATTTATTTCTTTTCTTGCATTGTTGATTTAGTTAATCAACAAAATCATTAACTTGATCTATCCTTGTTAAATACACTTTTAGTTAGTTTACAGTCCAATAATTTCTTAAAATGTTATCCTTTGGGATCAATCTTTAATTATACTATGATAAAACATGTCCTCTTGCTGGTGGTCATTATTGTACGTCATTTGGATAAAAATATGATGACTTTTCTTAGGTGAATTACTTATGTGATAATCTTCCACATGACGTCGTTTCCATTGAAAATGGGACTTTTTGAATTTTTTTATTTTATTTAGATGAAGTTAGTATTTTTTCTTTTTTTTAAATTTTGATTTTGTTATTTTAGTTTGTTTTTGTAATTTTAGTTTATTTGTCTCATAATTTCTTAGTTTTTTATGTATATTTTTTAGTTTTTTTAACACCTTAGTTTGTTTTTCTATTTTCATTTATAATGTTTAATTTGGTTTAATAATTTTTTTCTCAGATTTTTTTTCTATATTAGATTTTGTAATTTATTCTTTCTACTCCTTTGTAAACAAAACTATATATAAATTCATTAAAAATTGTTCTCTTGTGTCTGATAGTCAATTTTTTTTTCAGAATTTATTTTAAATGAAGTTGTCACCACCATAAATCATACAATTTGGAAAATGTGGCTCCTTCAATCATGACATGTGGGGATTACAGGAATATATTTTGAAAGATAAAGTAATGATGTGTAGGATTATTTCCACGTAAAATATTAGGATCAATATTGAGAGTAGAGGTTGTCCTAAGTTGACTCCATAAGCTGAAGGTACCACTCATAAGATCAACCTCGAGTACAAAGTTATAGTCCTTATAGAATGACATGAAGCATACCACACTCAATAATATTTTGGAGGATATATGAGGATTTGTTCTTATAAGATGGTTTTCGTGAAGAGGCATACTATAATCATCAATATTTTGGAATTTATGGTAAAGAGCCTTACTATACAGATTATTACCCACCTGATGAAGATGAGAGGATGGAGCTCCTCCAGAAGATTTTAGTTGCCTAAAAAATAATGCTAGCTGACAAAGAACCCTGGACAAAAAGATGTAAGGAACAATTGGCTCAGCTGAAAGCATAACTCTCCCAACTAGTCACACCACTTGAGAGTCAATCATATATGTTTTAAGGAAAGAAGAGTAGTACAAATTTAAGATCAATGATGATGATGATGGCATTGTGTCCCCCTATAGATGAAAATGAGTGATTTAGAGATATTAATACAACCTGAAGGATTTGAGGCATAGTTGGTCATGTAAACTTGTGTCCCACCCTTCTGCACATTAAGGGCCTTAAAACATCAACATGAATTTTTTTAGAAAGAGAGTCCCCATGACATGTTTTTGGATTCAGATACTCCACCACTTTTTTTGTAGGCTCACATCTAGGAAATTACATTGATTAACCACCCTTGATTGAATCTATATATCCAACCAACTTACTTTTCATATTTTATTGTTTCATACAAGAAGGTACAACACTAATAGGACAATCCAAAGCTACATGCAATTGGAATAGAAAAACTATTCTTTCTATATAAATGTAAACTCAAATGATGAGAAAAAGCCAAAGCCAGATCCTACACCCAATTTATCATTGTTGGTAGCACCATTTGGAGATTCATCACATACTACCTTGGTCGTAGAAGAAAGTAGTCCACCATTAGTCGTCACGTAGGAGTATACCTTGAGACCACTAGATGAGTATTGTTCCTACATTGTGTTGATTGTTTTAGATCCACATTTAGCTACTACACTATCTCTTATGATAGAGGAGTTTCTATGGATCCTATTTTATGGGCTATGGGGTGATAAGAAATGTTACTTCAAGCATCTGGACAACCCATTCACGCTACCATGACCACCAAATCACATACTGCACTATGGAGCTCTCATGTACAAGGTGCTAGTCCTTGTTTATATTCCTTTGAGCTGGACCTTTTTTTATTTGTCAGGATCACCTAGATAAACAATAAGGGTTTCTCCCCCTCGATCTTGAAATTAGTGTTTGTTGGACGAGAAAATTTCTAACCTTGAGGTGGAGGTTGGGTGGTACGTACTCCTTGCCACCCACATTATCTATTTTATTTCAACATGTTTACTTTGTATGAATGATTTACATTTAGATCATTTGCATTGCATGTAGTTTGAAATTGTTGGTATTTTAGTTCTTAGTTCATGCAATACTAGTTGAAGCCATTATCTAGTAGAATTAGTTGCATTGCATAACCATCATTCATCATGTGATCCCCTTAAATGTAGTATTTTTTGTTTTATGTTATATCATAAATTGCCAATGCTGGAACATATTTTGTCAACCTAGGACCTTTATTAATATCATTATCTAGAAATGATGGAAAGTTATACGTGATTGAAGAATAACATGCAACACCTCTCTTAATAATTAGCATATCTTCTAGTGGAGATCTCATTATTTTTTCATGTTAGATGATGCATTTGAATTGATTGTTATGATTTTCATATGCTTGTTGACCAAACAAAGATTGATCATATGCACTATATATAAAAATGATATATACAAGTTCAACATCTTTTCGATCATCTTCTTACCCCTCCATTCTCTAAAAAGAAATAAAAATCCAAAAATAGTGCCAAACTCCAAGTTTGGGGTGGCACACCCCTCCTTACTGAAACGCTTCTTTCATATCCCTTGTATTTAATAGGGGTGTAACACCAATCAAGAAAAAAAATCTAATGTGATCCTTCCACACTTCCATTCACTCTATGTTATACTGAATACCATCATCCTGTCACCAAACATTGTTCTGGTGTAAATCTCATAGAATATGCAGAGTGATATGAAACATCAATGATATTACAATTGTAACATAGTAGGTTTTGATATGGAAGCATGTTTTTGAAATATAAGTTAAGACAAAGAATGTGGAAAGTCATATAACGTGATTTCAAGGAATCAATATTGCTTGCCATGTTCGGTGATACAGATCAAAATGATATTGAGAGAGAGAGGATGACATGTTGGTAGTATTATTTGGCGATTGTTTGTGATTCATTGTCACTGGAGGATGAGCAACATTTAAGTTCAGGGTGATTTGATGAATGCATGTTCATTGTGTTTTTTAGTTACATTTTATATTTCTTCTTGAATATTGTGTTTGCATTCCACTCAATAATTATTCACCTAGACTTGATAAAGCTTTTATCAGATGGATGGCCATCTAGGGTTTGGCGGCAGCGGCCGAGGGGGAAGAAGTGGAGGAAGAGGAGGCGATGGGCACGATCCCATCTCCTTGCACACAAGGACGACACCGCAAGATCCCACTGGCACTATCATCAACGGAAGTCTGGCGGAGAAAGACCAAGGCAACAATGGCCATGCACAACAAAGTGACCGATCCTACAAGGAAGTAATGATAGGGCGCAAAGCTTTGAACCTGCTCAATGTCGTATCCCCGGATACGCTCACCACAAACAATATCAAGGTGGATTGTTCAGGAGCCCTCCCTACCCTAACAATCAACCCAGAGTCGCTCCCGCCATTGCTTGAACCATGGCGGTATGTTGTCATTGTCAAACTGATCGAAGGGAACATTGGCTTCCAAACCCTTATTAACTGCCTCTCACTGTTATGGTCGCCTTCGGGTTCCTTCAGGGCGATCGACCTTGAGATGGGTTATTACATTATCCAACTTTCTAGTGAAGCGAACTTCATCAAGGCCATGACCAGAGGTCCCTGGACCATTTTTGGCAATTACCTCTCAGTGCAATCATGGTTTGCAGACTTCTGGCCATCAAACCCGATCCCACGCAGGTTGGTCGTGTGGCTGCGGGTGAAAGACCTTCCCGTCTTCCCCTATCAAAATCAACTCCTTGCCGTCATTGGTAATCTAGTCGGAAGGACGATTAAGATCGATGAAACAACAACAACCGGCGATCGCGGCAAGTTTGCCCGCATAGCTGTTGAAGTAGATACCACTAAGCCACTGTTGTCGGCGATCTTACTCAACGGGGAGCAATACCGTCTGGAGTACGAAAATCTACCAACTGTTTGTATGAAGTGCGTAAGAATAGGACACTCGGACAAGGATTGCAATCATGCATTACCCTTCGTCCCTGGTGAAGCATCAACCTCAACACAGCTGGCCCGATGCACGTACACGGAGGCGATACACGTGCAGAAACCCTCAAGATGCCAGCCACCAAAATAGAATGGCCCAAGACAGGAATAGGCCCCCAACAATGAGGCGCCGAGTAAAGAGAACCCAGGAGATAAAGCAACCCACACCAATCCAGCCAGCGCAGATCCGATCATCCCAGCAGATGATGGGGATAATTCCAACTGGGAAATTGTTGTTAGCAGAAAGAATAAGAAGAAAAGGCCAGTAAATCCACCGCCAAAACAAAGACATCAAACAAATGCAAGTGACAAGGTGCAAGGAGCCAGCGCAGCGGACACAACGGTCATCCTGGTTGATGATCAAATGTCTGAGGGAAGGAATCGTGAACCTAATACTAAAGAGGCCTTCCGCTTTGGAAGCACGCTGGAACAATCGAACCCAAATCTCCCTCCAGACAAGTTTTCCTAGGGAAACACCGGCCAAAGCAACACTGGTGTTATGCTCAGGAATAGGAAGATCATCTACCAAAATGTGGTAGTGAGCCCTGGATGAGAGAGGAAGAGAGGCAAAAAAGCACAATCAATCAGCCAGTCAGGACACTCGGGTCCTCAAAAACAACTCACCTTTACAGAGGAGGTCCAGGACATGGACACCATGATCTCGGGTCCTCATGATGAAGCTAGTGATGCCGGAAGCACTTCTACTGACGGGGAAGGCCATGGAAAGGGCCTCCTTGCTGTAATTTAGTAACTCCATCACCCTCTCTCCTTTATGAATATTATCTGTTGGAATATCCAAGGAGCGTGCTCCAAAGATAAAGTCAGACTCATTAGAGAATATAAGGTGAAGTATAATCTTCACATTTTAGCCCTTATTGAAACCAGGTGCAGTGGCACCTCTATGAGCAATGTTATTTAGAAACTAGGCTTTACCTCTTCACACCGCGAGGAGGCCCTTGGATTCTCAGGCGGAATATGGGTCCTGTGGGATGAAGCAAAATGCCATCTGGAAGTAATAAGCAATCACCGAAAATTCATACATTGTAGAGTAAACCACTCATGGTATGTCACCTTTGTCTACGGTAGCCCCAGTCCATCAAAAAGGAAGTACCTATGGACAAGGCTCACTGAAATCTCTCAGCACATCCCCACAGCTTGGGCGGTGCTCGGTGATTTCAATACAATGCTAGATGTTTCAGAAAAACGAGGTGGTAAGCACTTTGATCGCACGGACAACCGTCTGTTCAATGCCCTACTCTGGGGCAGCGGCCTAGCTGAGGTCCGCATGGCAGGACAATTCTTCACCTTCAAGAGGCAACATCTACTGGAGAAACTTGACAGAGTCATTGCTAATGACACCTGGCTCCAAGTTGAGGGTGGGTTCAACTGCAGTGTCCTCCCCAGGCTACACTCAGACCACAACCTGATTCTCTTGTTAAGCTCCATAAATGCAGCAGCTAAACAAGCAATTTTCAAAACCAAGGCAAGCTGGAAACTCACAGAAGACTTCAATCAGACAATCATGCCCTCATGGGACAGATGAAAAGCTTTCCAGAGGCCCTCCCTCCCTTCAAGATTGTCTTCGTTAAATGGGAAAAGAAGAAATGTGAGGAAAAGTTGTGTCTAAAGAAATCTATCGTCTCCAAATTAGACAAATGCCAGGTAACTGATAGCCTCAATCCTAGTATTACTAACGATCTTATGTCTATCAATCTGCAAGAGCAAAATTCTAAAATTCTCCTTGAAGAAGAATTGGACTGGCAACAAAAGGCGCATATCCAATGGATCAAGTGTGGCAATGGCAACACTAATTTCTATCATTCCTATGTCAAGGCCCGCCGACATTTTGTTAAACTCAGCCGACTATGCAAAGACAATGGTGAATGGGTGGAGACCCCCGATGCTCTGCATGCCCTGGTCCTAAGACACTTCCAAAATCTCATGGCCCAACCAGCGACGCCCGTCACAAACTCCCTGGCTATCTCCAACTATCTCAGCATTTTCAAGCTTCTGACCCCCCAGGCCTACAATTTCATAGAGAGAATGCTCGGCCATGATGAAATTCGGAGAACTATCTTCCTCATGGGACCGTCTAAAGCTCCAAGCCCCGATGGGGTATACACAAACTTCTTACAGAATCAATGGAACACAGTAGGACATTCAGTTGTGATCATGGCGCAAAAAGCTTTCAACAGCGGTCGCGTAGATGCCAATCTTGCAGATTCCCATATGATTCTGTTTCCTAAAACAAAACAACCACAAAGCTGCTCAGACCTTCGTCCGATATACCTCAATAACTCATGCTTCAAGCTCCTGTCCAAGGTTCTTGTAGAATGCATAAAGCCCCACCTCCCAGATTGGATAGCTGAAAACCAATCTAGCTTCATTCCTGGTAGAAACATCAGTGACAATATTTTACTTGTGCAAGAAGTTATTCACTCAATGAAACAGAAACACTCGGGCAAGAAATGGGTGGCAATTAAGCTCGATCTGTCCAAAGCTTTCGACAGAATGAACTGGGATTTTATCAAAGATACCCTCAACAAGATGGGCCTTCCTCATATCACCGTGTCCCTTATAATGGACATCATCACATCGGGCAGCACTTCGATCCTCTGGGAAGGCGCCCCCTTACCTGCCTTCAAGACAACAAGGGGTGTTTGCCAAGGGGACCCCCTTAGTCCATATGTTTTTGTCCTCTGCATGGAGAGGCTCTCCCAGGCTATTAATGCAGCAGTGTCTCAAAACAAATGGAAGCCGATTAGGCTTACAAGACATGGCACCCCCCTTTCACACGTCCTCTTCATGGATGACATTCTTCTTATGGCTGAAGCAAGCCAAGTTCAGGCTCTAAACATCCTCAAGGTCCTCAACACCTTCAGCTCAGTCTCTGGACAAGTTCTCTTAAAAGAAAAATCCAAGTGCTGCTTCTTCGTCAATACCACACGCAGTGAAGAGCGCACTTTTTGTCATGCCATCGGAATCCAAAGCACGAAGGACCTAGGCAGATACCTGGGGGTTCCCATTCTTCATCATCAGGTTTATAAGACTACACATCAATACATTTCCACCACTATCAGAGAATGCATGTCAAGCTGGGAAGCGCACCACCTTTCCCTGGCAGGTCGAATCACTCTGGCCAAGGCTACCCTCCAAGCCATTCCATCTCACACAATGTAGTCTGTCAGACTCTCCCCATCCCTGTGTGACGACATCAACAAACACATCAAAAATTTCATCTGGTCAGGTGTGAGGGAACCAAAGAAACTTTCCCTGGTCTCCTGGAAGAAGGTTACTGAACCTAAGTATAATGGCGGCCTAGGCATAACAAATGCTCATGATCAAAATAGGGCTTTAATGCTCAAGAATGTGTGGAGCTTCTTGAATAACCACCAGGCCCCTTGGGTCCGAATAATGAGGGAGAAATATATGTGAGGCACACGGGCACTCAACAAGCCGTGCTCGTCCGCTTGGAGCTTCATAAAACGCAATTTACCTGAAGTGTCTTCTGTCTGCTACAAAACGGTCAATGATGGTGAAGGAACGAATGTTTGGTCTGACAAATGGATAAATGGCAAGTCAGTGATCGACATCGCCCCCACTGGCCCATCCCACATGAACTCAAAGATATGGAGGTCAAGTCTATGCGCATGGACGGAGGTGAATGGGACACCTCGTTCATCAATGCATTAATGCCCCCTGAGACCCAACTTACCATCTGATACATTCTCCCTCCCTCAATCCACCCTAAACCGGATTGTTGGGTCTGGCCGCACGATACCCATGGGAACCTCATGACCAAGGCTGCTTATAGGTGGATTAAAGAGGAAGCTCACCCTAAGGACACCAATGATGGAACCTGGATGTCTATCTGGAAGATGAAAGTGCTGGAGAAACATAAAACCTTTGCCTAGCTCCTTCAACACAAGGCTTTTCTTACCAATACATAGAAGAATAGAAGACACCTGGATGTGGACACTATCTGCCCAGTCTGTAATAACAGTGAAGACACCATTATACACTGCTTGCGTGATTGCCCCCACAGTAATGAGACCTGGAAGGCCCTCCAAGCTCCATCTACATCGCTTCATCTCTCTGAAACAGAATGGATCATATGGATTGTTTCCTCACCCCAGTTGGAACATAAAGCTGCGATCCTCCATCTTGTGGCATGTTGGCACCTCTAGAAGTCTAGGAACTCCTTCATCCATGAACGGAAAATCCCAAATGCACAAGTCCAGAGCAAGTTCATCCAAGAACATACGAGGACTATCATTCACGCTATGGAGGTAAGCAAGGTGGTCGAGCCGACTACTAATGCAAGCTTCAGCAACCCCCCTAGAGTTGATCTTACTATATTCGTTGATGCAGCTTATCAGGCCCAAACTGGGGAGGCCGGCATAGGCATCCATGTCGTCAACAACCATGGAAAATTCTGTAGACTTGAAGGTGTTCCTATCCATGCCACCTCACCTCTACAAGCTGAGTTTATGGTTGTGGTCACTGCATCGAATATATGTACACACAACAATATCAGGACGACCATCATTCTTACTGACTCTAGCTCTTCGGTGAAGCTAGCAAGTCAGACAGTCTGCAACTCACCGGGTCTCCAAAACCTTTGGTGGAAATTCCTTGTCAACAAAGCTAGCCTTGACCTTTTAATGGTTATGTATGTCCCTAGGGACCTCAATAAGGCAGCTGACAAAATTGCAAAAACAACCTTATGCACTCGCATTTCCCTTTCTTCTTTCTGTAATAAGCTGGCATGGCTAGAGTATGAACTAGATGTGAATTTGTCTGCTTTTTGGCATGTTCTAGAGCACAGGATGAATAAACGATAAGCTATAGGGTTCGCAAAAAAATAATTATTCACCTTATTTAGGATTTAGTAGTTTATAAAATTAATTTATATTTAATATATTTTTGGTATTTTTAGTAGAATTGATTCAATTTTAGGAGAATAGAAAATATCCCACCTCAAAGGCCCAAGAATTGACAAAAGATCGCAGATCCTCACTCCCCAACTCTGATAATTAGAGTGATGATCTCATACAATGATCCAGGACAAGCAATACTTCTATTAAACGTCAACTGGTTGACTGGTTGACTCAAATTTCAAAAAGTAGGTAGTAAACCCCTATAAATTTTATAGAAGGAGACCGAATTGACTGACTTTCCTGTCGGTCAACTGGCCTTAGATTTTTCCATACTATTTGATATATATGCCCACATCAAAACTTTCATATATTTTGCATCTAAACTTTGAAATAATATCTAAATATTAGTTGGAAAGGTAATTTTATAATCTACAAGAAAAATATATTTCCAAGCTAGTTTTGTGACTTGCGACATGCCCAAAATTCATTTGAAACTTTAGATTTGAAAATCTACAACAAAAGATAGAAAACCATCAAATTAATTTGGATGGATTAAGGATTAGTACTAATGATATAAATATCCTTGGGGGGATATATGGTGAGTGCTTCAAACATATTCTCTCCCATCTTCAACCCTATCTATCATCAAGGAAGGTTGGGGATGAAAACCATCGGTTAACATGGAGATGGACCCTGCCTAGTAGATTTGGTTCAAAGAATGAAGTTATAATTTGATATTTGTTATGAGACCACTGGTCTTCTCTTTTATGTTGCTATTGTCTCTATGATATTCTATTTCTCTCTCTCTCTATTATCATGGACAACCTTAGTGAGTAGATCTCATTGTTGGGGCATGGTCATAGCCCCATAGCCCATACATTGTTCTAGTTGTTATTAACTTTGGGAATTTGCTATATTGGATATTTTAAATTTGTAAATAACATTTTCTTTTTTACTTGGTCTATCACATCACTCTTTTGTTATAATCCTTAGTGTATAGATCATGAAACCTAGGATTAAAGCACTGAATGAACATGTAGAACTATAGATGAGATCCTAGAAGTAGCTCTACTAGATGATTGGATAATGATTTGTGGACACAAAGATCTTGGCTCCATTGGGAGTCGATCCTTGTGATATTTATTTTTTGAAAAGATTCAAATCCACATGATCATATTGTGAACATGTTGAATTTGAAGATTTATATTGATTGGTTAGATTACGTAGGCTATGGTGGTGAACTTGTTGGTATGTATGCCTAGAGAGACAATCATATGATGATTGATATGGTATATCGTGTAAATGATTTGATTAATAAAAAATGCAATCTTCCAATATATTTTGTTTCATTTAGTTATGATAATGATGAAACATAATAAGTGTCTAAAGAATGACATTACCCAATGATGTGTGTCTTTAGGTTGATGACATGAACAATGAGTTTACAAATGTGATGAGTATGTACATTCTTTTCATGTCCCTATTTCGGATGTTATTGTGCAATGATTATAGACAACAATGACACATAAGATGAGTGTGTGTTGGTTGATGATAGAATCTCATCAGTCATGATATATGTGATATCAAACCAAACACATAGAAGTTGTTGGAGAATAGTGTATCATACAAACTCACCTTGAGAGTGATACATGGAAACCATAATTGGTGGTCATAATTATATCTCATAGTGAATGTGGTGATTGTCGTTCTGATTCTGATTATATCTAAGGAACTCTACAAGTTCCCAGAAAAGTCTTTTGCGAATTTACTGAAAACCAATCAGTGAAAATATTCTCTGAAACTGGAGTTACAAACCTTTTTGGTTAATTACGATCGAAGCCTAAGCTAAAGATGTCCTGCAACCGATGACCTCACTCTGAAGACGCCACACCACCGGAAACCTTCATCTGGGGACATGAATGATGAGATGGAGATCCTGCCGTAGGTTGACTCCTATGCAATCTACCACCTCTGACTGAGATCAACTAGAACATCGATTACGCCCTAGAATTGTCCGCCAACGATCTATGATGTAATATAGATCGACTACTGCTAGGTATATCGATGGGAAAAGGGAGAAAATCATGGCCGTGGTGGACGTGGAAGTAGGGGAAAGTGGGAGAAGCGGGATGACTCTGGCGGGTGGAAGGCGCCTCTTCGTGCGGGTCTGGTGAAAGGAATTGGGGATCGTGTGAAGAACAACAGCCGACGCGCGGATGCCACCTCTTCGCGCGGGTAGGGTGAAAATCAGAAATCGTGGTTCTTTTATCGGATTATGACCTATTTTGAGGCATTTGCGACGGAACCCTCGCAATATTTATGGCCAAATAATTATGTTGTTGTGTTTAGTTCTATTAATAGTGGCAATATTATATATCTCATCGCTTTTTACTAGTCAATTACGTCGAACCTGGCACATTGACGCTAGCTTCGTCGCTAGTAATGCAATTTCTGGTAGTGTATTCAATGAAAATACTCCAATTGGAGGAGTCTACGGTTTAAGTCCAACATACATTAATATATGTAGCCATGTATGAATATGATGTCACCCATACATAATGTGTCAAACTAGATTTATTACGCATTTTCATGTTCCAACAACTATGTACATCAAACTTGATTACAATTTTTTCATTGATTCATATTGAGTTTTCAATATATATATATATATATATATATATGTATATATATATGTATATATATATGTATATATATATATGTACATATATATATATATGTATATATATATATATATATATATATATATATATATATATATATATATATATATATATAATTCCTTATTCTTACTAAAATTGACTCATATTATTATGTCCATGCTAAATTAGTTACCATGTAAGAACGTCATGCATATATTAATCAGTTTCTCAACTCAAAAAATTAACTTATCTTCACAAACAAGTTCAATTCAATTTTTCCTTACGTACATATATTACTGGATATTATAAATTTCTTGTACTATTACATTTGTTTACATATCCATCAAACTAAAAGCATATATAGTAGGCATGCTAATCTTATTTATGAAAACTTGTAGGTTATATTTTCCAACGTTATGCTTATCATTAATTGGTCATGTAATACGTGTCATTTATCTAAACTACTAACTATCATTTAGGTTAATAATCATTTGTCTCGTGAACTATGGCTCTGAAAACAAAAGAGTGTCTAAAGTACTAACTTACCACGACTGACCCTCTAATGATCTAGAGGGATCATATTGGCTCAGGACCACGTGTAGAAGGATGATCAAATATTCATCATTGAGTTCTCCTTTTCTTGAATAGAGCTAACATTATTGTTGGTGTGACTTGAAGAAGCCACAACAATCTTCCTCACATTTATCTTCGCGGTTACTGACTCTCCAACAAGATCACAAGAATTGAAAACTTCAACCTAATCTGGACAGGGATCCACACAATGGTGGTGGACCAGACGATAAAGAATGAACAAGGATTCACTATTATAGGCACCAACATGGCCGGATTCATTACTGGAGGAGGCGTTTCTTCTTCTGGAGGTGAGAGGAGGTTGGCTTCTGGAGGCATTGTAGACCAGGGGAATTGGCTACCTACTGTTGCAGATCTAAGGAGGTTGGCTAGAGGGCACCCATGTATTTGCAGGATGCCTCTGGAGTACGGCGTCAGCCACATCTGAGGCTAAGTGGTGACCTACGGAGAAGTGGCTGGCGTATGGCCGGGGAAGGAGATAGAGAATAGCTGGGGAACGGTGGAGGAATTGTAGATGATGGATGTATGTAGATCTTGGTGCAGGTCTACAACCAGTAAGGCAATGCAGGATTTATCAATGGGCGATGTCCATCAAGTGCAGTCCTCATCTGCGAACCCATCAACTGGAGCAGCAGTCGTGGTCGGTGATAAGGTCGGAGGAGCTGTAGGGGCCTGTGCGGCAGGGTGAGCATGGTTGTTTCCATGGATGCGCTTGACCTGAGGGAAAAGCGGGGTTGGATTCTGATGGTAGTGATGGCGACAGGTTAGGGAAGACTGCCAGTCTCGTTGGAAGATCTGGTCTCGACAGTTACAGGAGGCGAGTTCCCCACCGGCAGGTCATTGGGGCACCGGTTCTATTGTGGCGGTGGCTGCTAGGGTTTTTGACGCAAGGTGGTGAAGGCGACGGCTGCTAGTGTTTATGGAGAATCAAGGATGGGGAATGAGGAAGGGAAGAGGAGGAGAAGAGGAGGACGAGGAGATGAGATGAGGGAAACGGTCGTAGGTTACTGCTCAGTCAGCCGTTCGCAGAAGGAGGGAACGGCAACACCGGTTACAGAGAGGAATCGTGTGGGTCACGGTGGGTAGAGTAGACACGACCTGGAGAGTATGACCGAGAAAATAACGATGTGTTATTAACAATGTGATCAAAGCAATTCATTAATTAAGTCATTAGATTAGGTCTTTTCTTTCCTATAAATTGAAGAAGTAAACAATATCTAAAAGGGCTAAAATTTTGTAATCAAGCTAATCGGGTTGCAAGAATCCAAATTTGGTATACATTTTATATTTTGAAAATGCTTTGTATTCAATGGTATTAATTGTGTTAAACATCCATAAAATGTATCCATTCACAAATAACTAATTATGACACATTATTTCCCATCAGCAATTTTCCTTTTTTTCTTGAATATTATATAGGGACAAATTGTAGTCAAACATATTAATATTGTTTTCACACAATAAATTAAATTATTTTGTCTATGTCATTCTAATGTCTCACATGTAAAAGGGTATTTCCATTAATTATTTTATTTGACTTCAATTTATCATAATATATTTTAATTTATAAAAAATAGAGCTAGACATAATTAAATGAAGTAGGGTCTAGAATATGGAGGGTTAAGCTAATTTTTTAGACTTGAGTATGTTATAACACTCCACCCCTTAGAAAGGATTTCGCCCTAAAATCCACTCAATCATGTCCTAAAGCACCATTAGGACTAACATCAACCAATAGGGCTGTCCCTCCTATAGACTTAGCTAACATATGAGTAAAACTTTTGTATTGATTTATTTTAGGTCATCCAATTAATGTTCAATGTATCCGTCGAAGATAGATTTCATTACCCTAATTAGGGAGTAATCATATGCATATGACTTTTAGTTGAGGAAATTAATCAAGCATGACATATTATATACAATATTAAGTTCATATGACCCTTAAGTTAAGTTGCATTCCTGGTGAATAAAGTGTACATGAATATTTCCCTTAAAAGGGTTAGTCTACAATTTAACTTACTATGAGTCATAATGGGAGTAGGTCAATTATGCCATACATATCCAAACTTATTCTTCATACTTACTACTTCTCACTAAGGTCTAGGTTACATGTTAGTCCCAATGAGTCATAGGGTATTTACTAAAGATCCCTGACACTAACAAGCCTATTTGTTACTACAACTTCCTTGTGGTGGTGAATTGGTTCCAAAACCATCAATGAATTTTGTTTTTTTTAAATATAAGTTGATAATGAACATAAGTTTGATGATGAAACCTAGCAATAGAAATCCAAAATGACGCCAAAATCAATCTGAGAACCAAGTCAACCACTTTCTATGACATACATCGTATACTATCACCCTAACATCATTTAATGTTCACAAAAGAGGCTTCTCTACACACATAATAAGGGAATACAACATGCATATCCAAATTCTAGATTCAGAGGGGATACATGTTTTTTCTAGCATGCAATTAACTTTGGCTAGGTCCTACTAGGTACGACCTTCATTATTCCACCATTCTTTTAATCATGACTTAAGACATCACATCCCTAAATATCACTCATTTATAAGATAGATCATCCATAATAAGAAGAGATTAGGATCTCTACTTCCCTAATTGGTTTACATCCATGGCGCCATTACAAGCCCAGATGAACTAGATGGCCAAACTTCTTCTCGTCTCATACATTAGGTTAACTAATTACACTGTAATGATGAGAGGGTGGTAAACTCTTTAATGATCAACCCTAGATGTACCTACCTCACATAACTTCAATGTGGGTGTACATTCAAAGTTTCAAGAAAGAGTCTATCCACTATAATTTCCAGACATGATTGTTCCTCCATTTATCCTCGAGAAAATAACATGGCATAAAGTTTTATTATATGATCCAACTACATGATTATTCCTTTATAAAACAACAGAGATAAGCATCATTCATACCTTATGGGTATTTTGAAGATGAAATCCCAAGGGTAGTTACTTGAAAACTATATTTTCCTTCAACAAACCCTTCTTTATGAGATATCACAACTTTTTCTAGGATAGTGTCCAACCCTTGGACTATGAGTCTCAAGAAAAAACTATTTTGAGATAACTCCCAAGTTGCAGACAAGACAAGCCTAACCTTAAAGGATCTAGTTCATATCATCACATACTATCATAGGACATCTCAAAATCTAAAACTCATGTCTCAACTCTAAGTTTGTATCCATGCATGGTTAGTCCACATAATGAGTGTATCATAGGCATGCTTGAAAACAACATAGGAAAAAAGTTTAATGACTTGTACTAGGGTTACACACAATTCTGTGAGATCAAGTCAACCTAATTTTTACAGTAGTGGAATAGTCTTCCTCTACGATAGGAGGTAGAGGCTACTTCACATCAGAGTCAACCTTTACTTATAAAAATCTATAACTATAAAGAGAAAGTATGATTGGTAAGAGTTTATCCAAAACTAGATCATGGACATACTTAGTTGGGGATTGTATACCTTCAAATCGGATAGAGGTGAAACCCTAATTGGTAAACACCATTCATGTTTAGGCAAAACAACCTCTATAGTGTCCTACCTACTAGGAAACAACCTCGGATAACTTGAAATAGTAAAGTTACCGACTGCTTAGGCTTTGATTCCATTCTATAAGGAGTGGGACCCGATAGTGGGCCTACTCAATGGTATAAAATTGAGGCATGAAATATTTAAGCAGCAGAAAACATAACTATTTACAAAGTGACAAAATATTTTCATGTACATCACTTTCTCACCCTAGGGGTGGTACATAAAATGAAAATGTTAAATCTATATACACATACGCTCATATGCAGAGGGTATCAAGGCTATGTCAAGTTGTCCTTATGTCCATCAATTAACTCACAATCATCCTGAGTCTCTTCCATGTAAAGCATCTGCACCTAGGTGGTGGAACACCCAAAAAAAAATGGAAAACAAGGTATGAATCAGGAAAAGCAGAGTATGAACATTAAAAGTTTAACCAGGGCACTAATTATTTCAAAAAGGTCCATTAAATATAGGTAAGTTTCAATGAGAAGTACTAATAGAAGAAATTTCCAAAAGAATGAGGCATATAAATAAACAAGTGAAATAACACATCTTGCCATTAACCATTCACAATATCACAACAATCATAATAATTCACATGTAGATATATTGGACTAAAGTAATAGTAATGGAGCCATGACACCATTGAGTCATTAGCCTAAGTATCAAGGTGGAAATAGCACACCCCGAGCAGAAGTAGGGCGCCCTAATGGTTACACATAAGTGTCTACAATAGATAAATAAGTCAAATTACCAAACATGCATAAATAAAGTGGCAAGACAATTTACATTCACCATTCAAATTTCCAAGAATAATATGCAAGCAAGTGGGGTCATTGACCCAATTCAACATGATAGCAATAATTTCAGAAGAATAACAAAAAGTCCAATTGAGAGTATATAAATTGCCCAACAAATGGAACAAGAGCAAGTTTTGCAAAAGTTGCCTCATTATGGAAAAAAAATAGTCATATTATTTCCCATTTATAAATAGGGAGGAGTACATACCTTATGCGTCCAAATGTTAACTCTAATAAGGTACTTGGTCCACTATGTCACCTCTTCCTTCTAGAAGTATATTATTTTATGTTAGTCAATATAATCAAACATGTGTAATCATTGTCAAATTGCTTATATGTATATAGATCTTATCCTAATGTCGATCACTTAATTTCATGTTAGTGTTGTCAATCTCTTTAAATGATAATGTGGTCCATTTGACATCCATTTTGTATAATAGATCCCTCCTTAGATATTTAAGTCAAAGTATGCCTAGGTATATTATATGTGTTGTTAGAAGTATTCATTTTCAAATTTAGGTCTTGTAATATCATTCTCTTTTTCTTATCATAAATCTTAATTTGGTCAACTAGGTCAAGGATATAAGTCATATAAGACATTATTCAATGAAAATACTCCAATTGGAGGAGTCTATTGTTTAAGTCCAACATACGTTGATATATGTAGGCTTGTATGAATATGAAGTCACCCATAGTTATATGTGTCAAACTAGCTTTGTTACTCATTTTCATGTTACAACATCTATGTACATCAAACTTGATTATTCTAGGTAAAAAAATTTCATTGATTTATGTTGAGTTTTCAATATATATATGTATGTACTTATGACGTTCATTCATTGTAAGAATAAATTAGTAATTGCTTATTCTTATGAAAATTGACTCATATTATTACGTCCATGCTAAATTAGTTACCATATAAGAACATAATGAATATATTAATCATTTTCTCAACTCCAAAAATTAGCTTATCTTCACAAACAAGTTCAATTCAAATTTTCCTTACGTACATATATTACCAGATATTATAAATTTCTTGTACTATTACATTTGTTTACATATACCATCAAACTAAAAGCATGAATAGTATGCATGCTAATCTTATTTATGAAAACTAGTAGTGTGACGTACAAACCAGTCTTAACTAATAAAACAAGATTAATTAATGTGGAAGCGTATCATTCACAACGAATTACTAAAAATCACTAAAAATTAAAACCATTTACAAAGAGATCCATTCTTAGGAAAACTCTTTCAACAAGAACCAAAGTATTATAATTACATACTGGTCCACATTGTACATTCCATGTACCATCTCTTCTCGAGACATATATATACATCACTTTGCCTTGATAAAAGCACAAGTAACAAAATCCTTGAGGCTTAAATCCAAAATCTCATATCGATTATAAAAACACTATCTACTGACTCCTAGGACCTGAGAGTATAGAGACAACACATAAGACTTTATGTATGAAGCTTGCCAACTAGTATCCCCACCTGGGATATCACTGTTGTCCCTGTTGTTGCTTCTGTTCTTCCTCTGCTATAGAGTTTCTGCCTCTTTGTCTGCATCTACCTGAAAATGTTGGATCCCACGGGGGTGAGACAATTATACAATTGCACCAGCAAGAGATATAACTCTCTGCTGAAAACATTATTATTATAGTTTAATAGAAATAAACTGAGCAGTGGGATAATATATTTCATTAGTAGGAAAATCAATATCTATGCAGATTAGAGCAACATTCCTATTCAAGTATTTCAGCTATAACTTGATAAAGCAGCATGTCTCTTATTCAATAAGGAATTAAAGAACATAAATAACATTTATGTATCCAGGACATGCTAAGTAGGATAATCATCAACCAATGGTACTTGTATTTCAATTTTATGAAACTACGCTACACGATTGATTACATTTTTTTCAAGAATATTTAAGCTATGAGGAGATGAGGTATACCACTCATACTCCAACCGACCACTGCGAAGTCGAAATCGGTACCATACAAAGTCAGTGGAAGAGCCATCTTCAATGACTTCCCACATCTCGGTCAATGTGAGATCACATGCAGGACATCTTGTGTCTCTGCTACATAGCTTGGTAGGGTATAGTAGTATCTTCACTATAGAGCTACAACGGCGTGCTGCACTCTCTTCGCAATCGAGAGATTTCATGTTTACCTCCATTGATCCGATATTAACAACATCGGGAGATTTGTGAAACATCCATCCCGGAACATATAATGAAGGATTGAGAGGTTTAATGTTTACCTTCCATCAATTCACCCATTAGGACATAAGGATATTTTCGCCCATTGCCCCCACATATTCAAAAATATGTGAACTCCAGGAGATCCCATAGGAAAACCTATTTCACCATCACCAACTACTGACGATGATGGATCTATGGTCAAAGCACTACATGAATAGCTTTCACTTGATTAATGAAGTACATTATCATATTCTTTTAGCATCAGTCAAGTTTTTCAAACATAACTTATTAGGACAAATTCTATAAAGAAACATGTACTATTTTCATCAGTTATTTCTCAGTCTTTAAAAGACATTGGGATCTCAATTCCTCATTTCAAACTCAATGCCATAAACATATGGTTCTGGGTATTCAAACCCTTACCTCATCACTGAGCACTGTTACCACTATTTCAGGTAACCATCACCTTCAGGTCATCAGACCAAGGTACACATGACACTTCCTAAACAAGCATCTCATCTGGCACTTGAGACCCATTAACTCTCTTGTTACCTCTTACTAAGCAACAAGGCATATTATGGCACACAAGGCCCAATAAATAATTTCAATAAATAAAGCATCATAGCTCATACCTGGCTATGTTCATCATCTCATGATACCTGCATGGTTAGTACAGATGATAGCAGATATATCATTCATAATTCAGTTCCATGCTATTCAAGGTAACACCACTATTCCCTTTGTTCGATTAGGACCAATGATTCATCTTTTCATTGTCCAAGATTAGGGTTTCACACACCTTCACCCTAATTAGAATTAGGGTTTACTATTCAAATCACATCACCCTAAATTAGGGTTTATATTCAATAATCCACAATTAGGGTTTACTATTCATCCCAATTAGGGTTTATTATTAAAATACCCTAAATTAGGGTTACTCATGTCATTACCCTAAATTCATATCACATTATCCTCCTAAATTAGGGTTTCACTCAGAATTGCCCTAAATTAGGGTTTGAGTTCATCAATTAACTCAATTAGGGTTTTGTGATCTCCTCCTGAAGGATCATACCCTAATTGTATACCTCACTCATTTTGAATATGCTAGGATTGATTGCTACATGATTATTTTTCATGTATGAATCTCCCTTTCTCATCCTCTTCTAGGATGTCTAGAAGATTTGATCAATTGAACCTTCAATTACATGAGGTATCCAATTGAATTGACCAATTAAATATTCAATTACATTAGATATCCAAATGGATTAACCATGTCGAATCTTAAATGGTTTTGATTACTTAGACCCTAAACGGTCTTGGTCTCTTAGAGTTCAAACGGTTTGAAACTGTTTGGGCACATTGCCCTTGAAACCGTTTAAGCAAGAAATGTGTTGAACCCATGTGTAGTTGGGTCTCCAAACGGTTTGGGATCGTTTGGACCCAAATGGTCTTGAGACAATTTGGACCCAAACGGTCTTGAGACCGTTTGGACTCAAACGGTCTTAAGACCGTTTGGTCCAAACCCTCTCAAAATCGAATGGACCAAAAAGGTCTTTCAGCACTTAACCAATTCAAGGTTTCCATCAATGAACCACCTATCAATTGACTCCTTGATTCATTCTTTAATTGAACTATTGAACCATCCTTCCATTGGACCATCAATTAGGGTTTTGAACCCAATTGAACTAGAATTTATAATCAAGAACCCCTCAATTAGGGTTTGGGAATCGAGGAACCATCAATGATTAACATTGTGGAACTAAACCAATTGAAATCAATGAATCATCATCAAGTTATGGTATGACCTGACCTCAAATGGTCTTGAGGTCATTTAAATGACCTCTAAATGGTCTTGACACCGTTTGCCTCATCATTCATTAAAAATTTGTGAAATCCAATTACGGTTTGCATCATTGGATTGATCATCAATTTAACTATTGATTACACTTTGATTTGATATCTCTAACTCTTCAATTACTCAACCATACTCAACCCTAGACCTCCAAATGGTCTTGGTTGACCTCCAAACGGTCTTGGTTGACCTCCAAACGGTCTTGAGACCGTTTGGGGTGACCTTCAAACGGTCATGAAACCGTTTGGGCAAATCAACCCAAACTTTAAGTCAAACAATTGTAAATTCAGTACTTAATCCGATTAGGGTTTCTCATTGGAGGATTGTCCATATATTGAATTAATCAATTAAATCCATTATTTCATCATCCAACATTTACTAGGGTCCTAACCTCAAACGGTCAACCCTTCTACACGGTTTTGGGACCAAAACACCAAACGGTTTGCAAACTGTTTGGTCTCCCAACGGTTTGGTGAAACCGTTTGGTCCAAAGTCCTGAAACCGTTTGCAATACAAATTTTTTGGAATGTGTGCCTAAGATGATGTTATCATCATCAAGCCTTAGTCCATCGAAAAATACTGCAATTATCATGGAAATTGCATCAATTAATCAAAGGTATTGCAAGAAGAGCAATTGAACATAAATGATTGAGCAATCAAATTTAACAACAATGAATAGGGGTTCAAGTTATATAACCCGCCTCCAATTGAGCTTCAAAGCTTGGAGCTTCACGTCAAAAATGGTGGAAGAAGCTTTTCCACATCACAAGGTTCGTTCCTCAAGCTTTTGAGTGAAAAGGAATGGTTAGAATTGAAGATGGGATCGAGATAAGAAGAAATTATGCATTGTTTTGTGATTTCCACCATGAATTCAAGGTGAAAGGAAGTCAAGAAGCTTACCAACAGGTTGGGGGTCGTCTTCCTAATTCTCCTAGCTCCCTTGATCGTTTTTGCAAGCAAAGAGAAGAAGTGGATTCGAAAAAATCTTTGGTTTGAGTGGTAAAGGGTGTTTTTATAAGAAAATCAATTAGAGAGAAAATGCCTCATCTCAATCCTTTAATTCCGAAATTGTTTCCACCTCTTTCCCCTTGGTTCCTTGCATGCAAATGTATCTTTATCTCCACTGAACTCCCTTCCATTATCCATGAATTAAGGGAAAAAAATTTAAGCACCTTAACCCTTATAATATTATTATCCATAACTTAGTGGATATTTCTTTTTAATTTCTTAATGTGAGTGGGTTCTCTACTCACGTTGATCTTTCCATTTACTTTGGAAGGCACAAGGACGTTTATTAATGTGGATTTCAACCAACACAATTTTGGTTAAAGAGCAATCTATTTAATATAATTATTTTTGCATTATTTCAATTATGCTTAAATCTTGATTATTTTAATATCAAGATTCTCTCTCCTTCAAAGTAGCTCAAATGAGATGCCCCTATGATTTTATTGCCTCTAAAATATGTCAAGAATATTAAGGACCTTATGGATGTGGTAAATTGCATATTGGACACTGGGTTTTGGGTAAATTGCACATTACACCAAAACTAGGTTTTAATGCATAAACATTGCTTTATCAGCTCTTTCTTGGTACTCAGGCTTTTACTAGCCATACCTCTGCATCATCTTCATTCCCATGATGCTTCAACACATGAGGAACATATTATCATGTACAATTGCAATTTAACCCCTTAACTTGGGTAATTTGCACTTTTGTTCAAAGAAGTAAAACATTACTTTCTACATTATTCAAAATGGACTAAAATTGAAATATAAGTTCCTCTTGAGCCTTAATTACTTTTCAAAAGATAACATTAAGCATATAATTATACTTATTAAATAAAATACCTAGGGTTAAAACATAACCCATGTTAGGGATGTTACAAGTAGGTTATATTTTCCAACGTTATGGTTATCATTAATTGGTCATGTAATATGTGTCATTTATGGAAACTACTAACTATCATTTAGGTTAATAATCATTTATCTCGTGAACTATGGTTCTGAAAAAAAAAGAGTGTTTAAAGTACTAACTTACCACGATTGACCCTCTAATGATCTAGAGGGATCATATTGACTCGGGACCATGTGTAGAAGGATGATTGAATATTCATGATTGAGTTCTTGTTTTCTTGAATAGAGCTAACATTATTGTTGGTGTGACTTGAAGAAGCCGAAACAATCTTCCTCACATTTATCTTCGTGGTTACTGACTCTCCAACAAGATCACAGGAATTGAAAACTCCAACCTAATCTGGACAGGGATCAACACGATAGTGGTGGACCAGTTATAAAGAATGATCAAGGATTCACTATTATAGGCACCAACATGGCCTGATTCATTAGAGGAAGATGTGGTTCTTCTTCTAGAGGTGAGAGGAGGTTGGCTTATGGAGGGATTGTAGACTAGGGGAATTGTCTACCTACTGTTGCAGATCTATGGAGGTTGTCTAGAGGGTGCCTATGTATTTATAGGATGCCTCTAGAGTAGGCGTCAGCCACATCTTGGGCTAAGTGGTGACCTATGGAGAAGTGGGTGGCATAAGGCTGAGGAAGGAGATAGGGAATAGCTGGGGAATGGTGGAGGAATTATAAATGATGGATGTATGTAGATCTAGGTGCATGTCTGCAACTAGTAAGGCAATGTAGGATTTATCAACTAAGGGTGTACTTCTATCCGAAAAGGAGAGAGATGTCCGTCAACTACAGTCCTCATCTGCAAATCCATCGACAGGAGTAGCCGTCGTGGTCAGTGAGAAGGTTAGAGGAGTAGCAGGGGCCTGTGCGGTAGGATGAGCATGGTTGTTTCTGTGGATGCACTTGACCTGAGGGAAAAGCGGGGTTGTCTTCTGATGGTAGTGATGGTGACATGTTAGGGAAGACTGCCAGTCTTGTTGAAAGATCTTGTCTCGATAGTTTCTGGAGGCGAGTTCCCCATTGGTAGGTCATTGGGGCATCGGTTCTACAGTGGCAGTGGCAGCTAGGGTTTTCAACATATAGTGGTGAAGGCAGCGGCTGCTAGTGTTTATGGAGAGTCAAGGAAGGGGAAAGAGGAAGTGAAGAGGAGGATAATAAGAGGATGGGGTGATGAGATAAGGGAAATAGTCATAGGTTATGCCCTAGTCTTCCGTTCGCAGAAGGAGGAGGGAACAACAATGTCGGTTACAAAAAGGAATCATGCGGGTCAGAGTGGGTAGAGTTGACGTGACCTGGAGTGTATGACCGAGAAAATAACAATGTGTTATTAACAATGTCATCAACGCAATTCATTTATTGAGTATTTAGATTTGGTCTTTTCTTTCCTATGATATTGAAGAAATAATATCTAAAAGGGTTAAACTTTTGTAATTAAGCTAATCAGGTTGCAAGAATCCAAATTTGGCATAAATTTATATTTTGGAAATGATTTGTATTCTATGGTATTAATTGTGTTAAGCATTCAATAAATTTATCCATTCACAATTAACTAATTATGACACATTATTTCCTATCAACAATTTCCCCTTTTTTCCCTTAAATATTATATAGGGACAAATTGTAGTCAAACATATTATTAGTGTTTTCAAAAAATAAATTAAATTAGTTTGTGTATGTCATTCTAATGTCTCACATGTAAAAGGGTGTTTCCATTAAATTATTTTATTTGACTTCAATTTATCATATTATATTTTAATTTACAAAAAATAGAGCTAGACATAATTAAATGAAGTAGGGTTTAGAATAAGGAGGGTTAGGATAATTGTTTAAATTTGAGTATGTTACAACACTCCACCCTTTAAAAAGGATTTCACCCCCTAAACCCACTCAATCATGTCCTAAAGCACCATTATGACTAATATCAACCAATAAGGCTTTCCCTCCTATAGGCTTACTTAACATATGAGTACAACTTTTGTATTGATTTATATTAGGTCATCCAATTAATCTATAAAGTATCCATATAAGATAGGTTTCATTACCCTAATTAGGGAGTAATCATATGAATATGACTTTTAGTTGAGGAAATTAACCAAGCATTACATATTATATACAATATTAAGTTCATATGATCCTTAAGTTAAGTTGCATTCCTGGTGAATAAAGTGTACATGAATATGTCCCTTAAAAGGGTTAGTCTACAATCTAACTTACTGTGAGACATAATGGGAGTAGGTCAATTATGTCATACGTATCCAAACTTATTCTTCATACTTACTAATTCTCACTTAGGTCTAGTTTACATGTTAGTCCCAATGAGTCATAGGGTCTTTACTAAAGATCTCCTACACTAACGAGCCTATTTATTACCACAACTTCATTGTGGTGGTTACTTAGCTCCAGAACCATCAATGAAATATTTAAAAAAAATTATAGTTAATAATGAACATAAGTTTGCCGATGAAACCTTGCGATTGAAATCCAAAATGGTGCCAAAATCAATCCGAGAACCAAGTCAACCACTTTCTGTGACATACATTGTATACTATCACCCTAAAATCACTTAATCTTTGCAAAAGAGGCTTCGCTACACACATCATCAGGGAAAACAACAAGCATATCCAAATTCTAGATTCATAGGGAATACATGTTTCTTCTAGCACATAGTTAACTTTCGTTAGGTCCTAATAGGCACGACCTTCATTATTCCACCATTCTTTTAATCATGACTTAAGACATCACGTCCCTAAATATCACTCATTTTTAAGATAGAGCATCCATAATAAGAAGAGATTAGGGTCTCTACTTCCCTAATTCGTTTACATCCATGGTGCCATTACAAGCCCAGATGAACTAGATGGCCACACTACTTCTCGTCTCACACATTAGGTTAACTAATTACACTATGATGATGTGAGGGTGGTAAAATATTTAAAGATCAACCCTAGATGTACCTACCTCACATAACTTCAATGTGGGTGTACATCCAAAGTTTCAAGAAAGAGTGTATTCACTATAGTTTGCAAACATGATTGTGCCTTCATTTATCCTTAGGAAAATAATGTGGCATAAAGTTTTATTATATGATCCAACTACATGATCATTCCTTTTTAGAACAACAGAGATAAGCATCATTCCTACCTTATGGGTATTTTGAAGATGAAATCCCAAGGGTAGTTACTTGAAAACTATATTTTCCTTCAACAAACCCTCCTTTATGAGATATCACAAATTCTTCTAGGATAGTGTCCAACCCTTGGACTGTGAGTCTCAAGAAAAAACTATGTTGAGATAACTCCCAAGTTGCTGGAAAGACAAGACTAACCTTAAATGATCTAGTTCATATCATCACGTACTATCATAGAACATCTCATAATCTAAAACTCATGTCTCAATTCTAAATTGGTTTCCATACATGGTTAGTCCACATAATGAGTGTATCGTAGGAATGCTTGAAAACAACATAGGCAAAAGGTTGAATGACTTGTACTAGGGTTACACACAATTATGTGAGATCAAGTCAACCTACTCTTTATAGTAGTGGAATAGTATTCCCCTAAAGCAGGAGGTAGAGTCTACTTAATAAAAGAGTCGACCTTTACTTATAAAATCTATACCTATAAAGAGAGAGTATGATTGGTAAGAGTTTATCCAAAACTAGATCATGCACATACTTAGTTGGGGTTCATATACCATCAAATCGAATAGAGGTGAAACCCTAATTGGTAAACACCATTCATGTTTAGGTAAAACAACCTCTAAAGTGTCTTACCTACTAGAAAACAACCTAGGATAACTTGAAATAGTAAAGTTACCAACTTCTTAGGCTTTGATACCATTCTGTAAGGAGTGGGACCCGATAGTGGGCCCACTCAATGGTACAGACATGACCCATGAAATATTTAAGCAGCATAAAACATAACTATTTACAAAGTTACAAAATATTTCCATGTACATCACTTTCACACCCTATGGGTGGTACATAAAATGAAAACATTAAATATATATACACATACGCCCATATGCTAAGGGTAACAAGGCTATGTCAAGTTGTCCCTATGTCCATAAATTAGCTCACAATCATGCTGAGTCTCTTCCGTGTAAAGCACCTACACCTAGGTGGGGGGAACACCGAGAAAAAAAATGAAAAACAAGGTATGAATCAGCAAAAACTGAGTATGAACATTAAAAGTTTAACCAGGGAATTAATTATTTCAAAAGTAAAGTAAGATGTTCCCATAAAAAAGGCAACCATTCAATCTATGCAAGTTTCAATGAGAAGTAACAAGAGAAGGAATTTCCAAAAGAATGAGGCATATAAATAAACAAGTGAAATAACACATCTTGCCATTAACCATTCACAATATCACACCAATCATAATAATTCTCATGTAGATATATTGGAATAAAGTAACAATAGTAGGGCCATGACACCACTAAGTCATTGGCCTAAGTAAAATTGGGTGGAAGTAGAGAACCCTAGGCAGAAGTTGCACACCTCTGTATATATCAAGGTGGAAGTAGCACACCCTGGGTAGAAGTAGCGCACCCTAATGGTTACACAGAAGCGTCTAAAAAAGATAAATCAGTCGAATTGCCTAACATGCATAAATAGAGTGGCAAGACAATTTACATTCACCATTCACATTTCCAAGAATTATAACCAAGCAAGTGGGTGTTGGGTTTTAGGGGAGACGGAGAAGGCAGCAGAAATAAAAAAATTTCTTCTCCTCAAACCCAGAACAAAGGAATCACATCAACGTTTATACAGTAGGAAGGATAGTTTGTAGATATATACCTTATCCGAAGGCTTGCTCGATGGCATTACCTCGCGGCTTGTGCAATCTTCACCTCCGATCTTGGACGGTGTCTATGCAGCTCCTAGTCACCGGGACTTTCGAGATTGACAACTGTCATCCGAGCGACATAAGTCTCCCACCTCTGCAGTCGTCCACACAGACTGGATGGAACTCCGATCTCCTTGTCCCACAAGGAACCGGAAGGAGTCGTACCCTCCTATCAGCGTACTAGTCACCGAAACACTCTCTTGCAACCAATTGCCTTTCAGTAGTTGTCTTTCCCTCACTGTGCCTCCCTAATAAGGTAGCACTTGCTCGGGCTCTCCTTGTTACCACAACCAGAGAGAACGACAACTTTGCAGAGCAACTCGTGTTCTCTGAGTTGTACTTGAGAAGCCTTCAATATCCCTATATATATAGGAGGGTCATGGGATAGGTTTCTCTACCCCGGGCAATGCTGGATTAAAGCAGGAGTAGAAGGGTTCGATATTTTCCACAGAACAACCAAATGCGCCAGCTGAACCGATCGTTTCATGCATGATCCGGTCGATTGGGGACCTGAGCCGATCGGTTCAAACCTGAACCTGTCAGTTGGGACACCTGATCTGATCGGTTCACTGCCCAGGTCAGTTCCCAATTGACTTTTCCTCTTTTGTTTCGAATTGATTCAAATACCAATCCTTGTTCCAATCAAATTGGACAAGTGAAACGAAGAGATATTTCTCACCAACCTGACTTTCCCAACTCACTCATTTGGACCAGTTGAGCCGATCAGTTCAACCCTTGAACCAGTCAATTCATCCTATCCTGAGCCGATCGGTTCATCACATGAGTCGATTGGTTCACCAACCTGAGCTGATCAGTTCATCACATGAGCTGATCGGTTGGGAGTGCAGACTGTGCAGAATCAGTCAATTGCTGTTTCAATCAATTTGATACTCTAATCAATTGGTCCAACACCTTGAACTCTATGATACTGAGCTATCAATCGATTGAGTGTTTAATTGAACTACTAAACATATTTATTAAACAATCTAAACATTGTTTGTGGATAAACTCCTCTTCCAGGTTAAATCCTATGTGTGTGACCATGCAGGACCATTTCACATTGGTAGTGAAAGTCCATAACACTTAAGACTTCACAAGAAAAGAGTGGTGCCTAGTCGCGCATCAGTGCTACCCAAGTGAAAAGGGAAAGTTGGAGAACAAATTTCAATCGTAAAATCCATGAATGGTGTTACAATGAATGTATAATTCATTTGTCTCTAATATCCCAAATCAACTCAAGGCATGGAACAGTCACCCTGTCAACGTTCATTCACTTACTTGATCTTAGAGTAGACTCGAGGAGATATGTATGACATCAATATCACATATTGATTCACATATGCGTGCACATGCCTATCTCAATCCTACTCATCAAGTGGCCATGGATATCAAATACCCTTAGGAGGGACAAATCCCATATCTATCACTCATCCCTCAAAAGCCCCATGTGTCAAAGCCACCCAATCATCACCTTTATAACAACCCATGTTTCAGGACTGTGTTTGATGATGTCAAAGTCTACCCAATGACATGTGTTGAGTGTAGTGATTTCAGGTCAAAGAATCACACTCACCACCATCACTGTGAGAACTAACTATGACTACCATGTCGTGGTTCCATGTGTCAAACTCACAGTGGGTCTATCTGGTACAATTGTTCTCTAACAAGTGCCTATGTGTTTGGTTTGATATCTCCATATCATGACTAACACGATTTTGTCATCAACCAACACCACAATCTAGTCTTGTTTGTCATTGCTGTCTATCTACCTTCCACAATGACATCTGACTAGGGACATAATAAGAATGTACAAACTCTTAGCATCCTTATGATCTCATCATTTTGGTCCTAAACCTGAAAGCATACGTCATTGAGTACTGTCATTCTCTAGACATTCAATTTGTTCTATCACTATCTCATATGACTGAACCTGAAAGAATAGGAAGCTTGCCTTTGATGCTTATCAAATCAATCTTAATGTATCCCACCAATCATCCCATGATTGGCTCTCAGGGCATACATACCAACAGACTGCCACTTGCATTGAGAGCCAATCACCTTTAAATCATATTCATAGTGATCTTCAAACATGTCCCACATGTTACTATGCTCTAGTACTTACGCAGTGAGTTATGGAAACACCTTGCCAAAGTCGATATTAACTGCATGTCTCTCATCTCTTCATTGTATGTCACACATATGGGATGGAGTGTCATAATATGCCATCTAGTATTCCTTTGCTAACCTTTAACCACATTGCATGACCAATCACTCCTTACTTGTCATCAAAGATTGGAATATATATAAGTTCATCTCATGAACTTCCAGTTCCATATAGTATCTACTAATGTTTTCTAACACACAAATACTCGACTTTTCCCTTTAAAATGGCTTTAATGGAATGTTTCCATTTATCAACAAACATTCACTTTTATATATCCCATATATATTTTGTGATTAATCTTCTGTCCTTTTCGGAAGTTCACATCAATGTAACTCTTTAGAGTGAACCCTTCCTTATTTCCATAGAACTATTACTTCTCAAGTACTTATCAAGTTCTGATGGTATTCCAGTAACCCTTACTGGAACTTGACAGACATCCACTCATCATGTCCCACATACAAGTTATCAGAATGATCATATCATATTGTCATGTCCTACATACAATATGAATGATTTTTATTCTTGCCATGTCCATACATGAAAGATAATGGGATGATTACATACATGATAGATCCATATCTATTCTTAGTGTTCCCATTCTTCATAAAAATTGAGACACATGGCTCTGGGACACTAACTCCAAGTTTACTCCCATTGAATCTACTTATACTGAACCCTTCAGTACATATTTCCAATGCATGCTCTCTCCTTTTAGGTCTAGAGGTTTTTGAGAACTATCTCTATAGATCTCTAATCCTATTACATAGGAAACATCTCTATCTTCCTTAAAGATAATTTCCACTTTGGATTTCTATTCTAGAACATTTCCATTCCACATCAATATGTGGAATGCAAATACGCTCCCACTAAATCATAGATCCCTTCTTTATATTTGACATATCAGTCAAACCCTTTGACTATATCATCAAAGTAAAGATCCAACTCTGAGTTGCTTGTACTTAATCAATCACATTGATTAGTGCATTGTAACTTATAGACTTCATTTGCATTTATGGATTCATAAACCTTATAGGTTGTGTCACGTACACATCCTTGTTTTATTCCTCATAGGAATGCGATTTTAGTATCCATATGCCAAATCTCTTAGTCATTAAGTTGCAATCAACAAGCATCATCCTTCTCAAAATGTTATCCATGTGTCTTAACACTTAAGACTCATTCACACTTATGGATTTCATCCCAATGGGTGCTACCATCAAGGTCATACCTTATGGTTCACATGGAAGTTATTTAGGATGTAATGGTCATAAGCCATAACTCAAAATCCAGTTCCTCATATTCATCTAGATAGTTGACTCATCACATGACCAACTCATCACATAGATATTTGAGGTGTATCTGTTCAAGGAATTTGAGGACTCACAACACTTTGTGATTCTTAATATCCTGTATTAGTGTAGGGTATTCTTTATTTAAGAAGAAATTAGTTATTTGATAATCATCCTCTAACTCTTTAGAGTATGACTCCTTTTGATTTAGACATCACCATGCCTTAATCACGAGCTCACTATGATACACTATCATAATCACTAATAAGGATCTCAAACATTTGGTTCAAGTATTTCATTCATCAAGAATTAACACTTTACCAAATTCACACTTCATCTATGATATTCTTGAACACTTCAAGATATTGATATTGGTATTTCTCTAAACACCATTTGAAGTACTAGCATTAAGTCCAATAGGTATGTAAATACATCACATGTATTATACCTAATAGGATAATCAATATACTACTATGACTAGTGAAGATTGATCATGTCCAAGAGATTCATGTCTCTTACTGGTTCTCTAACCAAAAAGTTTCTAGACTTATCCATCATATGGAAACTAGAAATGATTTTCTCATGATTTATGCTAATTTGATTGTTTGATTTATCAATAACCTTTAGGTATCATTTTATCTTATGCATACCAAGTACCACAAGATAAACAAGGCATTGCCACAAATATTGAAACATCAACTTTATTAATTGCCATCATTGTCATACAATATGCAAAAAATTAAGGAGTTTCTATCCATTGAAAGATATGAAATATCAGTTCATAACTCTATTACATGCCTTCAAGGCTGAAAATAAACTAAAGTACTCCTATCTATGGCAAAAACACTTGCCCCATTTATTGGGTGCTTTACACTTTATATCTTGGTATCAAATACCTCAAAAATGGTACAAGTTTATTTCATGACACCTTCACGTGGAGACGTCTGTTGTCTCCTTCTTCTTTAGTTCTTCCAGATAGAGAGGACAATTCCTTTTCCAGTGTCCTGGCTTTTGACAATGGTGACAATTGCCTCTCTTGGTCACGCCTCCCTTGGCTTTGAGAGTTGAAGACGACTTGGGATGCTGGCTAGCATCAAAACCTTTCTTAGCCTTGCCCTTGCCCTTGCGCTTAGACTTGCCTTTCTTGTTGCTGATCATCATCATAGATTTAGGCTTGCCCTTCTTCATTTATGCCTCGGCTGTCCTCAACATCCCCAGCAACTCTGTCAATGGCTTGTTAAAGTTGTTCATGTTGTAGTTCATCACAAATTGACTATAGGATTCTGGTAATGATTGTAGTATCACATCAGTAGCCAACTCTTGGCTCAGGTGATTTCCCAGTCTTATCAGGTTCTCCACATACCCAATCATTTTGAGCGTGTGAGGACCAACTAGATCTCCTTCTGTCATGACACACTTGAACATCACCCTAGAGACACCATATCTCTCTTGTCATGCTTGATCTTCATACATGTTCTTGAGATGCTAAATCATCTCAGTGACACCCATGTTCTCATATTGTATCTACAACTCATGGTTCATGGAGCACAACATCAAGCACTTTTCATCAATGGCATCTTCATAATGCTTTTTATAAGCATCCCTTTCTGCCTTTGGTGCGGTAAGAGTAGGTTCCTCTGGAGCTGGATTATCCAGGACATAGAGCTTTCGCTCTTGAGTGAGAATAATTCTCAATGTCCTAAACCAGTCATGGAAGTTAGTCCCATTCAGCTTGTCCTTTTCAAGGACCGATCACAATGAAAAGTGATTGTTGTTTGTTGCCATTCGTACTACAAAAGGAAATATATGCAATTTAGTCCAAAATTCAGTTTTGACTTATTTGATTGATTTGAAAAGTTAACGATATAATTAGGACTTTAATTAATTATGGATCCCACTATTTTTGTTCAAATTGATAGCCCTCACCATCAATTCAAAAGACTACAGTGTACAACCTGATAGTGAGCAATATATGTATTTCATCAAGTCATGAGTCAGCTTTGGCTGATCGCCCACAACTTGACTATTTAGGTAGGCCATCATGCCAATTGCATCATATGAAACTCTTGGATAGATGACATGCACAACTCCTTGCTATTCATCCTGTGCCTCTAGGCTTAGACGCTCTAGGAATCACTAGTTAAGTCTAACCCAAAAGCTGGCACAGTAAACATGCATCCTGCTTTGGTAGATCCTACATGTCTAGCCTTCACACTTCCGCAAGATAGACGACGTACCACGCTTTGGCATAACCTACGCTTGGTCGATCGAGTTTTTCATGTGTGCCTCTATTGGAAGGCGTATAAGACTTAATGTTTAGATGAGGGATTTTGTTTTATAGGTACATATACATATCCAATCACCACAATATATAGTACGTATCATATACATGCTATATCCCACATAAAACATGTGAAATGATAAAAGCAATGATTATGGCCATCCTAATGTGATTCCTCGAGCCAAGAGGAATCACCGTCATCTAGGTCCACATCACATGAAACCTGTATAAGATGAACTTTGTGCTTTGCCATTCTGGGTTTGATCAACTCATCTCCATGATTGATCGGCTCGCCATTAGGCCGGTCGGTTGGGTGCCACCAGCCGATCGACTGGCGCCTCTGGCCGATCAGTTCGTCTGGTCATCATGCATCTCCTCATGGCCGCCACCTACTCATATCATTCCTCGAACCAGTCTTCTAGATCACCAACTGATCGGTTCACGCCTTGAACCGATCTTATCAGTTGTCGTCAGGTTGTCCGCCGTTCTTTGACATCACAAGAAATAAAAGTTGTATCCTATTTACATTTTAATGGAGAAACCCCGAGTTACATTCAGGGGGAGTAGAGCTAGGAAAGAAATCACGAGTTATCTCGAGTTACATCAAGAAAAGGAGGTAAGGAATCTGTGCACATACCGAGATGCAAGCAACCACATTCAATCATACATAGACATATGGTTTATTCACCATAACCACTCTATACATCCACCACAAAACTCGTTTAAGGGAGACACGTATCGAGTGCATTCATATTACATATCATATATGTATATTGGGATTTGTGGATTTAGGATTAGACATACATAAAGCTGATTTTATTCACATTGTATATAATAAATAAAGGCAAAAAACCAAAATCGATCACATCGATAATCCTAAAGTATATAGCAGTTGACCTGGATCTGATACCACTGTTGGGTTTTAGGGGAGACAGAGAAGGCATCGGAAACAAAAAAATTTCTTCTCCCCAAACCCAGAATAAAGGAATCACATAAATGTCTATACAGTAGGAAGGATGGTTTGTAGAAATATACCTTGTCCCGAGGCTTGCTCGACGAAATTACCTCGTGGCTTGCACGGTCTTCACCTCCTGTCTTGGACAGTGTCTGTGTAGCTCCTGGTCACTAGGATTGTCGGGATTGACAACTATCCTCCGAGTGGTAGAAGTCTCCCGCCTCTACAGTCGTCCACACAGACTGCTTGGAACTCTGATCGCCTTATCCCACAAGGCACCAGAAGGAGTCATACCCTCCTGTCGGCGTACTAGTCACCGACACACTCTCTTGCAACCAGTTGCCTTTCTGTAGTTGTCTTTCCCTCGCTGTGCCTCCTAATTCGCGTAGCACTTGCTCATGCTCTCCTGGTTACCACAACCAGAGAGAATGACAACTTTGTTGAGCAACTAGTGTTCTCTGAGTTGTACTTGAGAAGCTCCTAATACCCCTATATATAGGAGGGTCATGGGACATGGTTCTCTACCCCAGGTAATGCGTGATTAAAGTAGGAGTAGAAGAGTTTGAGATTTTCTACAAAACAACCAACTACGCCAGCTGAACCGATTGTTTCATGCATGAACCAGTCAGTTGGGGACCTGAGCCGATCGGTTCACACTTGAACCGGTCGGTTGGGACACCTGAGCCGATCGATTCACTTTTGAACTGGTCGGTTCACTGCCCTGGTCAGTTCACGATTGACTTTTCCTCTTTTGTTTCGAATTGATTCAAATACCAATCCTTGTTCCAATCAAATTTGACAAGTGAAACGACGAGAAATTTCTCACCAACCTAATTTTCCCAACTCACTTGTTTGGACCAGTTGAGCGGATCGGTTCAACCCTTAAACCGGTCGATTCATCCTGTCATGAGTCGATCCGTTCATCACATGAGCTGATCGGTTCACTAACCTGAGCCGATCAGTTCATCACATGAGCCGATCGGTTGGGAGTGCAAACTGCATAGAATCAGTCAATTGCAGTTTTAATGAATTTGATACTCTAATGAATTGGTCCAACACCTTGAACACTATGATATTGATCTATCAATCAATTGAGTGTTTAATTGAACTACTAAACATATTTAGTAAACAATCTAAACGTTGTTTGTGGATAAACTCCTCTTCTAGGTTAAATACTATGTGTGTGACCCTGCAAGCCCATTTCACATTGGCAGTGAAAGTCCATAACACTTATGACTTCACAAGAAAAGAGCGGTAACTAGTCGCACATCAGTGCTACCCAAGTGAAAAGGTTAAGTTGGAGAACAACTTTAAATCCTACAACCTGTGAATGGTGTTACAGTGAATGTATAATTCCTTTGTCTCTGATATCCCGAGTGAACTCAAGGCATGGAACAGTTATCCTATCAACGTTCATTCACTTTCTTAATATGAGAGTAGACTGGACGAGATATGTATGACATCAATATCACATACTGATTCACACATGCATGCGCACACCTATCTCAATCCTACTAATCAAGTGGCCATGGATATTAAACTCCCTTAGGAGGGACAAATCCCATATCTATCACTCACCCCTCGAAAGCCCCCTGTGTCAAAGCTACCCAATCATCACCTTTATAACAACCTATGTTTCAGGACTGTGTTTGATGATGTCAAAGTCTACCCAATGACATGTGTTGAGTGTAGTGATTTCATGTCAAAGAATCACACTCACCACCATCACTGTGAGAACTAACTATGAATACCATGTCGTGGTTCCATGTGTCAAACTCACAGTGGGTCTATCTGGTACATTTGTTCTCTAACAAGTGCCTATGTGTTTGGTTTGATATCTCCATATCATGACTAACACGATTTTGTCATCAACCAACACCACAATCTAGTCTTGTTTGTCATTCCTGTCTATCTACCTTCCACAATGACATCTGACTAGGGACATAATAAGAATGTACAAACTCTTAGCATCCTTATGATCTCATCATTTTGGTCATGAACCTGAAAGCATACGCCATTGAGTACTGTCATTCTCTAGACATTCAATTTGTTCTATCACTATCTCATATGACTGAACCCAAAAGAATAGGAAGCTTGCCTTTGATGCTTATCAAATCAATCTTAATGTATCCCACCAATCATCTCATGATTGGCTCTCAGGGCATACATACCAATAGTGGGGTCATTGACCCAATTCAACATGATAACAATAATTTTAAAAGAATAACAATAAGTCTAATTGAGAGTATATAAATTGTCCAACAAATAGAATAAGAGCAAGTTTTGCAAAAGTTGCCTCATTATGGGAAAATTTAGTCATATAAATGCCCAGTTATAAATAGGGAGGAGTACATACCTTATGCGTCCAAATGTTAACTCTAATAAGGAACTTGGTCCACTATGTCACCTCTTCCTCCTAGAAGTATATTATTTTATGTCAGTCAAGATAATCAAACATGTGTATTCATTGTCAAATTGCCTATATGTATATTGATCTTATCCTAATGTTGATCACTTAATGTCATGTTACGGTTGTCAATCTCTTTAATGATCATGTACTCCATTTGACATCCATTTTGTATGTTAGATCCCTCAAAAATTTAAGTCAAAGTATGCCTAGGTATATTATATTTGTGGTTAGAAGTATTCATTTTTCAAATTTAGGTCTTGTAATATTATTCTCTTTTTCTTATCATAAATCTTAATTTGGTCAACTAGGTCAAGGATATAGGCCATATAAGACATTATTCAATGAAAATATTCCAATTGGAGGAGTCTACAGTTTAAGTCCAACATACGTTGATATATGTAGGCTTGTATGAATATGAAGTCACCCATATTTATATGTATCAAACTAGATTTATTACTCATTTTCATGTTCCAACATCAATGTACATCAAACTTGGTTAATCTAGGTACAAATTTTTCATTGATTTATATTGAGTGTTCATGATTTCATCATTCCTCAGACCGCAAAACCCTAGGTCAACATCTGCATCACTTTCTCCTCTCAAACCCTAACTCTCCCTCTTGATCTAGGTTTCATTTTTATGGATTGAATCAAGAATTATGAGAGTTGATAGTGTGTTAGGTTTACCATATAGAGCAATTGAGATGCTTGGGTCAATTGCACATTAACCCCTCACTATACTTTCTTTTATTTTAGCTGAATTTTCTGTCATAAAACTATTACTGTAATTCATCTACTGATAAGTTCTAATCACATCCAATAATTTTGAAAATTTTAAATGTTGTTTACGATTTATTTTCAGATCTTCATTTAAAAATATAGATCATTTGGATTTACCAATAAATAATAAAAAATACAACACTACACTGCTGAAAAGCACTCTATCGACATTTTGGTCAAAGTATAGTTCGACCAAGAACCACATTCAAAGAACACTCAAATATTCTGAAATTTTTCTCCAATATGGATGATTGGGTTATCATATCCTATCCAAAATTCAATTATATACAATTTTTTTTAGAAAATATGAAAAATAATTTACCACACCACTATCCTGATCAAATTTCATATTCATGTATTATCAAAACCTGAATTTGTACCGATTAGGGTTTACATTTCTCAAACCCTAATTCTTCAAACTAAAATCATAGTTAGAGTTTATTCTTAGGTTTGACACATCACAATTGATCTACTATCATTAATAAAGTATAAACGATGTTCAATCTAATCAAGCATGTAATCATTCAGGTAAACCCTAGTTTACCAATTAAGCACAAATGTGGTCATTAAAATTCTCACCCCCTTAAAAAGTTTTGTCCCCAAAACATAAATACGCAAACAAAGTATATTCAAAGTTTATTTTAAGCTTCTAAAATCTTACATGTCATTACATTCTTGTATTTTATACTTGAATGTAGTTTTCAACGTTATGTTCTTTATTTCTTTTCTAATCACAACATGTTAAAACAATTCTCAATGATAACAAACAAATTCTCTATGCCATAATCAATCATAGCAAAGAGAGAGAGAGAAAAACAACCATTTCAATATTTTCACACTCTTGAGGTGTTACCTCAACATTGATAATCTAATCCAACCATCTCAATTCATACGGCTCAATATGTACTATTGTTAGGTATTACCTCTAAGTCACAAAAGAGAGTTCACAATGTTCTTTTGAATTTTACTATTGTGCTACTCAAATAGCAAAACAGTCTTAAGTTGGAAGACTAGATTCAACAACAATTGTACAATACTACTCACAACATCCCCATTACATCAAGGATGCATAAGGTGAAGCATTACCATCACATTCCATATTATTCTCAAGTATGAACCCACACAAAATTCAAGGTGTAACCATCGGGTTATAACATACTAGGGTTTCAACAACAATAACAAAGTACTCCATGATTGTATTAGTCATTCAAGGACTATTCATACCCAATTACCATCACTTAGTTATATTAAAGATAGGTATAACAAGCTCTACCTCATTAGGGTTACATATCAATACAATATGGTTATCATCTCCTCTATTCATATGAGTGAATAGGTAAGACTACCTTATTCAGGGTAACCCTTCATTTGTTCCATCATTATTCAACCCATATCACCATACCAAATTTGTAAAATACTAAGATGGATTAATGTTATGAATGACTACAACTATCAAACACCTTTAATTAACATATTGCTTGCATATGTACACTAAAATCATACGTAGAACCAATTTACATCCCTTAATATACCTTCAACAAATTATACTTCTAAAAACAAATTCACATATTACTAAAAGCCATTGTTGTCTCTTATCTCTCTCCTCATTCACTACTACTTACTTTTTACTACTTATCCTTCTCATTTTAATCATGTAGATTAAACATTCCTAAAATTGAAACATACAATGTACAAATAGATTATTCATCATTCTTGCTATCACTACAAAAATTTATCTCATATCACACTTCACTCATATTGTATTTCTCCTTTTGTTCGAAACACACATGTTACATTTCAAATTTATATCTAACTCTTTACTCTGAATCATTTCCATATTGTTTATCTACCTTTTATAATACCTATCTTTAAACCCTGGATTACTATCAGTGCTAGTTTACTTCTCATACTACAAATCTCATGATCTTGTTTTATAGAGATGCTAGTATTCAAGGTCAAATCACTAGTGACAACCATTGAACTACTACAACTCTAAACATACTAGGGTTTGTTCTTTATCAGAAGCATGATGTTATTGTGGTGTGACTTTGCTCCCTTAATTTGAAATTCAAACTTTGGATCTCACAAGTTTTACTAAAGTCTTCTTTATCTTATCGATTGAATTTCCTTTCTCTTACTTGGCCATTCAGATATATTATTTTCTCAATTACCCTGCTATGGTTTCATCATCATATTGTGTGTCATTATTACATTCACTAGATGTCTTTACCACGGTGGTTATGAATCATATATGATTCATTTTCTTATCACTTCATTCCCACATTTCTCTGATTAAGGAAGATATGAAAGAGAAGATGATTTTGAGACTTAGAATTCTTATCTTCAAACATTCAATAATACATTTCTCATATGTAGGTTTAATTAATTATCAACAAGGATACTTGACTAATTAGCACTTTCTGGAATCTTGCAACCTCTTTCTTTTATAATATATATTACTCCATTATGTTTCAAACCCTTCTTTACTTTCCATAATCCCCTTACCATATACTACTATTCTACATGTCATGTTTAACTTCTAGGTTTCTCTTATGATCATGTTGCTTCTTTTATGTGTATGATCATGTATACCATGTTGCATATATTTCCTTTTATCCTTCTACTAATGTGAAGTTGAAATTCTAAATCAATAATATCTCTACTAGTTTCAAATCATGTTTAATACATTACATATACTTCATTCTAAATCAAACAACTCATGCATTTGTGAAACATAGTTTCTCTTTCATTCAAGTTTTGCCTTCCTGAATATAGTCTACCTTTGTATGACTTATTCATTTATTTAGCTACACTTTTGTTCTTCTTTTAGAAACTAGTTTTTTGTTCTATAGAGACTTAGAATCTAAAGGCAGTAAGGATGAATGTATTAAACTTATTAATAAAGGTATACATTCCATTCTCTCAATTATATCATAACCCTCATTCCTTGATCAAGCTCATCATTTCCAACATTTATCTTTGTTTTAACTTAATTTCTTATCCTAGTCTTATGATTTACGTGTTCATCTAATTCTCTTTACTTTAACTCTTCTGAAGACTCTTCACTTATATTTACTTATTGTCTACTTAACTCTTTTCTTCTATTTTCCCTTAGCTTTGGAGTACATAAAAACATTGTACTTGATTATATAGTCCATTCCTCATGATTGATTCTTACTATCTTGGTCCTTACATACTTTTCTCATATCTTTTCCACATTTCATATTTAGAGTTCATATGATACTAATCATTAAACTTAATCTGAACCTTATGTCATTTTCCTTTATTCCCAATTAAGGGTTTCTCATATGGGGCCCCAAAGTTAGATCTCAGATATCAGTTCCAACTAATTCTTAGTTATCCTAGTCTTTCCCTTATACTTCAAAATCTTAGAGTATATACATTCATACTCGAATTTGGATCTAATCTATCCAGAATTTACTCTTGTTATGTTACTAATAGGAGTCATTAGATCCCAGTAATGCATCTTACCAGCCGGACCAGGCCAAACCTACAGTCCTGAAGCCAAGAGCTACTCAAAATTAACAAACTCCTATTAATCTCAAACATGTGGAAGAAAACTTATCCACTTAGGAAAGCTCAATCAAGATCATTTCTAGTCTACTTGATACAAAGAATGAAATCAATAAATGCTACAACTGCCTTGTGTACAACAAATCTTAAAGACCCATATATATTTCAAAATACTGTATATCTGAATTCAAACATATAAGATCTTTTCTATTCATCTCCAATAAAACAACAATATGAAATGAAAGTTCTATCCCATTTTATATTTTTGCTTTTAATTCATGTTACTTATCTTGTTTCTAACCCTAATACTTCTAGTGTTCCTCTCTAGACCATCCTTCCACTATATACCTGGCCAGGTTATACATGAAAGAATAGACAAAGTATCTTGATATCGGTTGATCCAAGTACTCAGATACCAAGCCACGATATCCAAATACTCAAATCCCCAGATCTAAGATCATAACATCTCCTATATGCCACACTTATGACTCTAACTTACTAACTTGATGGTCCCTGACAACTCAGCCTAAGCTCTAATACCATAACTTGTTACAACTCGATCTCACAATTACCATTAATCATGAGATTAGGGCATAAATTGAGGATTTAATGTAATACAAAGATCACCCTTAACTTTTTCTTCTTTTTCAAACTCTTTGTTTTTCTCGCATCCAATCACATAAGCAACTCTGTAAGAGAATCAAACTTTGATTACTTTAATATGATCTCAACATAAATAGTACACATCCATACATTCATTCTCACATACATATGACATGATAATTAGATACATTCTCTCTTATTAAGAAAACAAAGATACAAAACATCACTTACAACACTCTCACATCTATACTAGGACCAAGAGTGACAGGGATTGACTGAACTTAACTAATCTCATACTTAACTCATGTGGTAGATCTACTCTGATGCTTTGACCCTCTTCAAGTCCACGTGGTTTCCCTAAAAATTTTGAGTAGAGGGGTGAGCCTACTCGCTCAGTGAATGATTACTTTAAAGAAACAATCTAAAGCACAAATATAATTATAGGTATACTTTTTAGCAACTGATATCAATTATAGCAGTAGTAAGTTTTAAAGATATTGATCATTTACAATCACAAATATGGCAGGATACTCTAGGTATCAACAAGAGTAAATTGATATATGAGCATGCTTGATTAATTTCAAAGAGAACTAATAATTCAGAAACATACAAAGAATAATTGCTGGGAAACTGTACTTGAATATTTCTTAGCCATTCTTACTTATAAGAAACTCTTTACAACTTATATTATCATATTTTAGATTATGCCCTGATTATATGCAGTGTACTCTACATATGAAGACTCATAGCGAACTACGATCTCACCATATAAGACTTAGCTTAAAACCCAGGAAGCTAAGCCTAGAACTGAATCTGGGTCTGCTTGACTCAAACCGTTACGTCTGATTAAGGCGGCTACATAGCTGGCCTTTAACTTGACCTCTCCTTCTAGGCTGAGTACACAGGCGGAGGGTCTGAGACACTATGTGGGCCTCATCTTGGTACACTCTCTGGGTACCTCTGGGTTACCACCGAGATCTCTAGTTTATGTTGGGTAACCTATCTTCTCTTAGGAGACTTCCTCAACGGCTTCGTCTCCCCGTACACTCTGTGGGTGCGATCCGATCCCCGTATACTGGTTTTTCCAGGATGGTTCATTTCCTCCCTACACTGCATACATCCGTAGGGAATTTACATTGTTCAGGGCACCTATGTCTATTATTTTATTATTCTTAGAAACCTCTTTCTACATTGTACCTTTATATTACTTATACTTGACTCTGATATCTCTATGGTACTGTATCTATTTATTTGAAATTTATAACACAACATGTATATCATTCTAAACTTGGAAGAGCAATATACTCAAAACACTGTAATATACTGAGAAATCAACATTTTATACTTGCAGGTAGACTAAAATTCTTAAATAACAGAATACATGTCCACTTGATACTTTATACACTAGAATCATGCAATTGAACTTCTTAATACACTGATAAGAGTTAATTACTTGACATATGAGAAATCATCATTTACACCTGTAAATTATTTGTACTTTCTTGGAAAATGTGCACCTCAACCCAAATCTTGAGTTGTGCATCACCACATCTCATACAAAGAATATTGATATCAAAATACTTGATTCATTGAACACCCTATCCTTAGGGTTTCATTTACCTCATTAACTTATCACATGGCTCTCATAAGGATTTCATGCGACATAAACAATCACTGAATAAAGACTACTATCAACAAATCATATAAAATCAATATATGTATGAAACCTTGGAACTGAGATGAATTTGGGTTTCCATGCCATTCACTGAGATAACATGCATCAATAATAAAATTGAATAAATAAAGTCTATCATGTCAAGAAAATCCGTTCAAATAGGTTTCACGATATCTATTCGCAAATATCCAACTTTCCTCGCATCTACGGTTTCACCCTCTTTATTGACATATCAAACAAACACTATTCACCTTAAATGAAATCCAAGATAGTATCTGAAATATATGTACTATGAATTCAGATAAACAATCATTCATAACCAAGGGAATCCAGATAAACAAATTTCTCAATTTAATTATACAACAAATTTCAGACATGGACAAATTTCCTATATTTTGGTTTACTCTTATAACCTCTGTGAATACTTAGGGAATTCTCATTAGGATGTATTGTATACATTTCTAATATGTTTTTATCGTCTGAAATTCATCCAAATAGAGGAATAATCCATTTCATATCATTTTGCAACAACTTAGAACAAACACACAATTCAGGGTTTGTAGTCGCGTACTAAGCAATTAAAGATTATGGATGATTTAACCGATTTTTGTGCAATATACTATTTAAAGGAAGTTCACTCTCACCATAAGGTGTGAAAACACCTTAAAAATGCATCTCATCCCTGAAAATCTCGATCTCATATCAAATCCCTAGCAATTCACCTGATTCTTCTTCCTTTCAACTCGGAAACCCTAAAAATGAGGGATTATGAAGAAATAGTGAGAAAAGGGAAATTTTGACACCATTTTGGATCAAATCATAGGAGGTATAGAATCTTGATATGTGAGAGAAGATTCACCATTAAATTCTATGCAAAGAAGCTAAACTTACATGATTTCATCATTCCTCAGACCTCAAAACCCTAGGTCAGCATCTCCATCACTTTCTCTTCTCAAACCCTAACTCTCCCTCTCTCTTTAGGATTGTGTTTCTCTTGATTGAATCACGAATTATGAGAGATGATAGTTTGTTAGGTTAACCATATAGAGCAATTGAGCTGCTTGGGTCAATTGCACATTGACCCCTCATTATACTTTCACTTATTTTAGCTGAATTTTCTATCATAAAAATATTACTATAATTAATCTACTGATAAGGTCTAAACGCATCCAAAAATTATGAAAATTTTATATGTTGTTTATGATTGAGTTTCAGATCTCCAGTTAAAATTTCCTTTCATTTCCCCTTACCAATAAATAATTAAAATATAACACTGCACTGCTGAAAAGCACTCTGTCAGCATTTTGGTCGAAGTATAGTTCGAACAAGAACCACATTCAAAGAACACTCAAATATTCTGAATTTTTTCTCCAATATGCATGATTGAGTTATCCATATCATATCCAAAATTCAATTAAATAAAAAATTGTAGAAAATATGAAAAATCATTCACCACACTGCTATCCTGATCAAATTCCATATTCATGTACTATCAAAACCCTAGTTTTTGCCGATTAGGGTTTACATTTCTCAAATCCTAATTCCTCAAACTAAAATCATAGTTAGAGTTTGTTTTTAGCTTTGACACATCACAATTGATCTACTATCATTAATGAAGTCTAAACGATGTTCAATCTAATCTAGCATGTAATCATTTAGGTAAACCCTAGTTTACCAATTAAGCACAAATGTGGTCATTACAAGAATCATATCCATGGTCAACTCTTAACCTAAGAGAAATATCAGTCACTCCACATGCCTATTCACATTAAGCACATGGGGCTCTACTGGACCTCCCTCTGTGAATTTTCACTCAAAATGCGCTTTGGAAACATTATACCTTGTTTCCTTTACATGATTCTTAAGATGTGATACCATCTCAAGAATGTCGACATTTTCACGATTTTCATGCAACTCATAGTTCATACAACATTTCATAAGGTACTCCATTTCTATGGCATCATTGGCATGCTTCATGTTATCACTAATTACAAACTTAGGTGCATTATGAGTGGGTTGTTTTAGCTCTAGTCTTTTAAGGACACATCTTTTCCTCATTGAGAACACTTCTCAAAGTCCTAAACTAGATATGGAATATTATCTAGTTTTATCCTTCTTAAGGACTAGTCTCCATTATAATGGGTTTTTGTTTGTCTACAAAATAAATATTGCAACTTTTCAAAACACTTTTTATTTGTTTGATTTGATAGGTTAACGATATTAATTAGGCCTTTAATTAATTATCACTTATAATCTTTTGTTCAAATTGATGACCCTCATGTATCAATTCAAAAGATTGCAGCACAAAATATTCTAGTGAGACAAGATCCAAAACAATTCAACTATTACCCGACCAATACACCAGCAGACATAGTCAATTATTAAGGAAGGAAAAATTTGACAATTTCATGATATACAATTCTTGGATAGATGATACGCGCAACTCTTTGCCATAGTCATATGCATACCTCTAGTACTAAATCTCATTAAGACCACACAGTTAAGCCTGACCCAAAAGCCAACACAATAGAACGTGCACCGTACTTTGGCAGAACCTACATGTCTACCATCACACGTCTACAAGATAGACGACGCACCATGCTTTGACGTAACCTATGGTTGGTCAATCAAGCTTTTCATGTGTGCTTCTTATGAAAAGCATCTAAGACTTAATATTTTACTGAGGGATTTTATATATAAATACATATACATATCCAATTAACACATACTTAGTACATACCATATACATGATATAACCACAAATAAGGAGATGCAATAATAAACACACAAGCGATGGTTATGGCCATACTAATGTAATTTCTTAGAGGTAAAAGGAATTACTACCACCCAGGGTCCACATCATATGTAACCTATTGTTGGTGACGATCGGTGGTCGAACAAATCGGGGTTGATCGGTTCAACTCTTGAACCGGTTGGCTCACCTCCTGGTAGCTCGATTAGGATTTTGAAATGGTAATCTAGTTCTTAGGTCCAAGTGTCATCTGGACACCTCCATCCAATAGTTTGGTCCACCAGTCGACCAACTCATCCTCGAATCGTCTGTCCTCCTTAGTCCTCCAGTTGATTATGTAATCTCACGATCTGATCATTTCGCTTTGTGCAGATGATCATCTGATGTCAAAACATAAACTAAAACTATCCTATTTCTTATTACATTGTATATGGGGAAAATCTCAAGTTACATTTGAGAGAAAATAGGAAGAAGAGAATTAATTTACATCTAAAAAGAGGAGAGAGGCTCGATACGCAGATAGTGTAACAACATGAATAAACAACCACAACCATGGACACATAGATCTAGGATTATTGGCCATAACCATGCTTTAGATACACCATCAAAATCGATTTTAGGGTGACGTGTGTGAATTGCATATATATCACACACACACACACACACACACACACACACCCACACCCACACACACACACATACACACACACACACACACACACACACACACACACACACACACATATATATATATATATATATATATATATATTAGTTTGCGGTCGTATATAAAATTCAATCAGATATGCACATTAATCATTTTAATATTTTCTTTGTATGCAATAAAAGAATGAAAAATAAATTTGATCATAACGATTTAAATCCTAGATACACCATAAATCTACGTGGCTCTGATACCAATGTAGGGAAATCGGTCACAAATATATACAACGGAAACAAACATTTAAATACCTATTTTCTAGAATAGTAGGATCACGACAACAACAATGTACTTAGGAAGGAAGGTTTGCAAGGTTATACCTGGACCTGGAGCAATTTGAGTGACATTACCCTTGTCGTAGCATCATGCTTCTTCTTTTTTAGGTAGTAGCACTCAAATAATTATCTCCACCGGTCTTCTAGTGCAACACCACAAATAATGGCTGACGATGTCCTCTTAGAGACAGACAATGAACTTCCACCTCTAGAGTAGCCCCTGAGGACCACTTGGAACTCCACGTTGTGCTACCAGAGCCAACAGGAAGGAGTTGTTCCCTTCTATCATCGTATTAGTCACTGTCATGCTCTCCCACAATTGATCTCAGTCGTTCTCTCCCTCCCTATCCATCCCTTTAATGGGTGGGACTTGCTCAGACTCTCTATATGTTATAACCTCCCATTTTGTAATACAGAATGATATAAATATAAAGCATAATTTGATAAATAATTTTTCTCCAATGGGATTATTGGTGGAATAACAATGTTAATTACTTTGTGGCATATTTCCTTGTATTACATGTTAAATAAAGGGAAGGAGTTAATACATGAATAAATGGTAATGACTTTTGAAATATCGAATAACCAAAACATAGAACAATATGTAAGTTTCCAAGGGAAAATAAAATACATGGTGTTTTATATAATTTAAGGAGTAATTTTCTAGCTAAGAGTGGCAACACAATGTTGGGACAACAAGTAACATTATCTCAATTTAATCTTGGTATACATGGAAATAATAATGGGAAGGAAGAAAATTCTAGAAATTGGATATTTCATGGAATGATGATATAGTTTTAATTAATATTTAAAAAGAACAAATTTTGTATGAGAAAGACATACCATTAAATCTCAATATGATTTGGGAAAGGTTTAATGAATTGTCATGGAAAGAGAATAATTGGTTTAAAAATATACCATGGAGATAGATAAAGGAATAATTTAGACTTTAAGACATAAGGCGTTTTCCTAAATAGATCAATGACCAATTAACCAATGTGTGCCATATGTTTATATGCTCTCCATAATGGTTCTTACCAATTCAATAATATCCTTTTAAGGGAGATTTAGTACTTATGAACAAGTTTTCTAAGTCATAAGAGGGTATCGAGTTTTGGTTGTGCAATGTTTAAATAACATGATTGAATTACTTTCCCAAAAGACCATCTCTTTCCATGCATACAAAGAGGGAAGAAAAGCCTAAAACCGCTGCTCATGCCTTTTCTTCTTTATCACCCTCCTCGTAACCCCAACTTCTCCTAGATATATAAAAGGGGTGGAATACCCCAGTGCTTGTAAGGATATACATGACTCCTTCATCTTATGTGCCCCTTCCCACCATAGATTGCAAGAAAGTTACCTTCCCATGGCTTTTTCCCGTGTATGATAGCCTAGGTTTTATCTCCATGGCTTGCCAACCCAACAGCCTGGAGGAGACAAAGATCATGCGGCTACGACTCCTCTATTTAGCCCTTCTAAGTGGAACGGATAGGGCAACCCAGGAATGGATCAACGACACTCCAACAAGGAAGCAACATATGCTCATCCGTCCCACAGATTGCAAGGAGCAAGACCACGTAGTCCAAGGGCAGTGGGGCGAATTGGTGTCTAGCAGATCTTGAAGCCTGGTTATGGTGGTTGAAACTCGCCGGAGATCCCAAATAGAACAGGAAGTAATGGATGATGGAACCATATCCATAGGTGAGGAAAGATGGCAGTGCCGTAGAGAAGAAGATAGGAAGGAAGTACTGTGGAGGAGCAAGGTTAGAGATGAGATATGGACAACAACAATAAGGGAGGAGTCCCAGTAGCTGACACCCCGATGACCGACAGGCTGGGAACCAGAGACGACCCTTCCTACGAGGGAGGAGGAAGCGACTGGGTTTGGTTCACAGTTTAGATGGATCCCAGTAAAGAGTCTGTGAATCATAGGATAAAGGGAAGAAAAGAAAGGGGAAATAAAATGTATTAAACGCTGACGTGGTCGTCCCTGATTGGTCTGGTTATTTTTTATTTTTGAAATAATTGAAGTAATTGCTAGGATGTTCAGAATTAGACAAGTAATGTATGAAAAATGATCGGAAAGATGAGAAGAGTCTAAAAAAATTAGTTCTAGAATATAATTATTCTTTTAATACTAAAAATAGTGCAAAGATTGGTTCAAGTGATGATTAGTACATGGAATCTCTAGTTTTGAATATCAACATGTCAAATATGTTAAAAATTCTTCTTTTATGCTATTATCTAACCTTGTCGAATAATATAATGATCACAATAATAAAGATGATAATTAGGGTTAACAAAGTGGATAACTACACATGTTAATAAATAAGGTTATGAAACTAAGGTCATATCTTGTTATGTTGATTAATGAAATTGATATGATCTAAGTGTTCTTAATGGAAGGATATGGTAGATTGATAATTATGGTTACATTTAAATATGAATTGAGATTCTTAATTTATTAAAGTGAGAATCGTGGGAATTAGGGTTTCAAGACATAACTCTAATGGTAACTCGATACCATAGAAACCTAAAATCTAGATTAGGGATGAGTAGAGTTTTATCTAATTAAAGTGATGGTGACAAGTTAGGATTTACATACTTGTAGATTTGAATGCGTGATTTGCTTGCTTGGACAATACACGTGAAGTATAGTTATATGATAATATGCATGGCACATCATCAATGTACGTGATTACAATTATGGCTATCCCAAAATATAGTTTGTTGATGTTCTCGGAATGATTTTGAAGAACAGATTTGATAAATAAATTGTTAGTTGTTTATTGAATCCATTTTCAACTATAATGTCTATATGAGTATCACATAAGTAAATGATAATATTCTAAATTCTAGGCTGACGTACATCAGGGGTGATGCACACGAGCCCTGGATGGGACAATGATCATGCCCAAGATAGTATATCTAGTAAGGGTTAGGATATGTAAAGAATATGCCAGTTCTTCTTTGTTATATTTGATGCTTATTATGTGATCATGTTAGTTCCACACATTGTGGTTGCACCCTACGTACACAATATAACTTGTTATACCGATTCACGTTTTGTTTGTCGACGTTTTAGGTACATAATTATGAAGATGACAACAAGTGATAAACCAAATGGAAATTAGTTGAAAGTATTAAAGATAAGTTAAAGGAGGATTAGATAGCTAGTTACTTATTCTCAACAATTATTAGTTTTACAAGGAATATCATTGTACAATTTGTAAACAATATTTGGAATAAATGAAATTAGTTGTTGTTATTTATTATTTTCTAAGTCTGCATCCTTGGGAATATAGGAAATTGCTCTCAACTTGAAGGTCTTTCCTAAATTTGGGGTATGCTAAAAGTGGGGTCGTTACTCTATCGGTTGCCACAACTAGAGAGGACAACAATTGTCATGACAACTAATTCTCAATTGTGTATGTTGGAAAGTCCCCAATACCTATCTATTTATAGTAGAGGCTAAGGTCAGGGTTCCCACTCTCTGTGGGAGTTGAAGTGTCTGGAATCATGAATCTTCTAGAACATGCAAACGACAAACCGATCATCCCATGAGCGAACCGGTTGTTTCACTTAGTGAAATGGTCATCTTGTGTAGTTTTCTATTCTGAATCATATTGGTATTCAATGCTCGATTAATGCTAAACATGACATCAACCTTGTTCCAGTTGAATTAACAACTAAGCCAAGAAACCCAGAGGGTGAACCAGTCATCTCACATAGTGAAATGGTCATTCCACTTTTTGGGACGGCCATTTCACAAGTGAGATGGTTATTTAACTTGTCCAGTTTAGGAAAAATTCAACCAATATTGATTCCAATTGACCTGACACTCCAACTGATTAGTTCAACATTTTAATCGGTCGGTGTATAGTCCAGTTAGTCAATTTTGAACCTCAGTTGTTTAATTGAATACCTAAACACCTTTAGCATTAAATCCAAACATCATTCCTAAATCTACTCTTTAAATCCAAGTGTATCCTATGTGTGTGACCCTATAGGTCCATAATTACGTTGGCCGTGAATGTCCATGACCAATTATGACATCACAAGCATAGAGTAGAGCCTAGTCAAACATCATTTCTATCCAAGTAATTTGCAATGTTGGAGAACAACTTCAACCTACAATCCATGATCAGTGTTACTATGATAGTATAGTTCCTTTTCCTCTGATATCCAGATTGAACACGAGGCATGATATTGTTATCCTCTCAATGTTCAATCCATGTTCCTTGAACTAGAGCAGAATGCTTGAGATGCATGTGAGTTAACATATCACATATTTAATCAAGTGAGTATGATAGTAAAATTCTCAGTCTCGCTTACCTAGAGGCTCTGGATGTCAATCTCTTGTTGGAGGGACAAATCCCATCTACATGACTCACACTCAATCCACATGTGTCACAACTACCAATCGTCACTGTTATGGCAATCCTTATTTAGGGTTATGTTTGATGATGTCAAAGTATATCGAACTACATGTGATAAATGTAGTGACTTCAAGTCTAAGAACCACAATCACCACTATCACTATGAGAGATGATTTTGGCAACCATTACATGGTCTCCAAGTATCACTCTCATGGTTGGTTTGTCTGATACACTGTTCTATAAAGTGTATCTGTGTGCTTGACTTGATATCATATAGCATGACTAATGAGACTCTATCATAAGTCAACACATACTTTGGCCTTATGTATTACTGTTGTCTATTTTTCTTCCATAATAATATTTGACTAGGGACATAACAGGAATGTATGTACTCTTATCATACACATGATATCATTGTTCATGTCCTCAACCTGAAGACATATGTCATCAAATAACATCATTCTTTAGACATCTACTATGTATGTGTCATCATCTCATGACCGAGATAGTCATAATAAATTTAATTACCTTTATGATTATCAAATCAAGCATCTAATTCCACACTCCAATCATCATATGATTGGCTCTCAAGGCATATATACCAACAAAATCCCACTTGCACTTAGATCCAATCACCCATTAATGGTATTCCAAGTGATCTTAACATGTCCATCACGTTTCTGCTTCCCAAGTACTTTTATAGCGGGTTTAGCAACTTTTGCTTCAAATCGGTATTTTGCAATTTTCACATCTCTTTGTTGTATGACTACTCATATGAGATGGAAGTGCCATAGCATGCTATCTAAGATTCCCAACCTAACCAGTAGCTTCATTGTTATCATAAGTATTTCCATTGTGTCATCATTGGTTAGAACCTCATACAAGTTCACCTATATGAACTTCTTAATCCATTTAGTATCCACTATTATTCTCATAACACAAAGATACTTAGCTTCTCCTATAGATTTAAACAACTATCATTAAATTGGAGCCCTTTCCAACTTACAGTTCTTTTTTAAGGTCAAATAGAAATATAGATTGTGGTCATTTTGTGAGTTTGGAAGCTTACATCGATGTAACCCTTTATACCCAACTCTTCCTTATTACCATAACCAAGGAACCAATCATTTTAGTGCTTCACAAGCACTAAAGGATGTTCTTTATGGTATTCTAGTGACTCTCACTGGCATTTGACATATACCCTCTCGTCATGTCTAATATATACAAGATTGCTAGATAGGTATATATGTATCCTCTCATCATGTCCAATACATATTAGATGATTAGATATCTGCTCGTCATATCCAATATATATATATATATATATATATATATATATATATATATATATATATATATATATATATATATATATATATATATTTGTGTGTGTGTGTGTGCGTGTGTGTGTGTGCGTGTGTGTGTGTGTATGCGCGCACTATGGTTATTTTTTGAAATACTAACCATGTTGGTATAGTTAAGCATGCATTGAGGGGGAGCAAATTAACATTGTTCATTCATGTATCCCCTTGCAATTCACAAGGTAATGATTTAACTTTTACATCCTTTTCAAAGGTAAAAGTTTTAATTTTTACACACTTATAATATGTTGAGGAATGGTTTGTCATTGTCAAAAAGGAGGAGAATGTTGACGTTATTGTTACACATTCTCCATATTTGATAAGGACTTTACCATGCCATTAATATGTATATATTATGTCTACTTGAGATTGATTTCGGGAATTAGGTACATAAAAAGGATCAAATTCATTAAGCCCTAGCTTCGTCTGGTTCAAGTCAAAAGCCATGCAAATGCACTTTTCTAGAAAACACCATAAAACCCTTAGGATGATTTTTGTAAACAATTGTATCGATGTAAATACTTGTAACTAAGATGAGAAAAAACCAAGAACCCTTAATTCAAACGTTTAATCACTAAATGACATTTTCCAAAATTTATTATAGGGATCCTTTAGTTGAGTTTTACACTCATAAAATTCGATTGATCCCCTTACTAGATTTTCAAAAAATTCAGGTTCGGTCGAGTTGCGCACACATAGAACTCAATCGATCGTTGTACTAAGAAAAATAAATTCAATCATTCGGTCAAGTTTCATCCAGGATAAACTCAACCAATGGTTCAAATTGGCTTTGTCACATAGTCCAATCCGTCAAGTTACCATTATTAAAACTACACCAAATGCATTGTACAAAAAGTACATAAAAAGTTATTCTAGTCGTTAGGGAGTTGCAAAACTCAAATTATATATGTTACAACCCTCAAAATGTCTAGAAATCATTCCTTAGTGCTCCTACCCTCATAGCGATACCCCCAACTATAAATAGGACCTCATAGAGTTCATTCCAAGGTTGCTACTTCATTCTATTCAAGCTCCTAGGTATAGTTGAGTGCATCCAATACACTTGAATCCCTTCTCTCTTTTTTAAATCAAAACGTCCATATGAGTGATTTGGGATTTATTGAGAGAGCTACTTCATTGTAAACTTGTAAAAAGCTCCCAAATATTCCTTTCCCCAACCCCTTTCTTTAAGATCAAGTTGGTGAAAGCTTCTCCAAGTGAAGGAGAAGGTGCAATGTAATGACCCCGTCTCCAGGTAAACCCCAATTAAAGGACACCCGAAGGTCAGAGCCGTTATTCAATAAACAGGATCAAAGGTTCAACAAATAATCAATAATAATTATGAAATTCTACTAACTAACTAGAATTTGGTATAAAATTAAAACTTTACTTACCTTTGAAAACTTTGGAAATCTATCTATCCAGAGCTTGAATTATTCTATCTAATCCTCCTTGCACTTTATTTCTTATTTCCACAATGTGTCACTTTACTGTTTGTTCTTTCAATTGTTGTTCCTAAAATACCGACAAACAAAACGTCGGTCAGTATATCGAAATGTACTGGTATGTGGGAACAACCAAAATCTTGCAAATATGGCTAACAATCTAATTATCACAATCAAGTTAATTAACAAACCAATTTACACTTTTCAGTATGACATTCTCCACCGCTTTTTCCCTAACCCTGGCATACCCATCTTAGGGTTTCCTTTGCCAATGACTTAAGGCCGCCTTCTCAATCCCGAGCTTGGTGCCTGGGGGTCACCACTCATGGTGCCCACTAGTCATGCAATATCATAGGCCACCTTCTCATTCCAGAGCTTGGTGCCTGGGGTCACCACTCAAGGTGTCCATTGGTCTACCCATTTGGGCTTGACCTTTGGCATCATCCATCAGGGTGACATGTAAGTGCAAGAATCCATACTTCTATTATTAATGTGATAATCATATTGACTTTATAGTTTGCAAGTATGAACATCCCAACCGATAATTTGCATTCAATGCGAGGAAACATTCAAAAAACCCTCGGGAAACTAATGTGATTAATCATAATTAACCACATACCTGTCAAGTTGATGTGAGATAGAAATATTCCAATCAACCAATTGGCAATCAAGCATTCAATAAGATCCTAAAACAATTATACAATTTCCTTTTATTACTCATGTCATTAAGATCTATTAAATCTAGCTCTCTTCTTAGGGTTTCTAGTCCACTTTTAGGGTTTCCATTGAAATTAGGGTTTCCATTCATCCTTTACTATTTTAAACCCTAATTTAATGTAATTGATCACAAACCCTAATTATTTCAACATCTAATCCTCAGTTTTGGATTAAAGGCATAATTAACCATTAATTTGAATTAGGGTTTCTAACATAATTACAAAACATTTTTCATTCACTTAGTGCACTTCTACAAATATGATCCAAATTAGGCTTTAAAAGTATTTTTATTGGATTTTACGCATTCTCCTGATCAATTTTCATATTTTGCATGTTTCCATCGGAGCTACCAATTAATTTCTAGAATTTCCGCAATATAACATACCTTTCATCCAATCGATGGCTGCCACGTGTCCTTTTATTCCCTTTTCTAGCAAAACCCTTCCTTGGCTCGTGGACCTTTGCGTGGATCCGTCGACTCAGTTGCCCGTTCTAGCTCTCCTCCTCCTTCCTCACGAATGAGTCATGTTGTTCTGTTTCCTCTGTAAAATAGGGGAACCCGAAGCAAGCTGGGCGGCGACTTCTTCACCCCCCCTCGGTGCATTTCTTCCCTTCTTGGACCACCACAGGCACACTAGGGATCCACTACACTCTCAGACGACTCCATGGCCTTTGCTGGCTCAACTCTCAAACCGTCGAACCCTCTCCCGCTGTGGCTACCTTGATGCAGACCTCTAAACCGATCAGCGATCCTCCCTCATGCACCCCGCTACGCATCTCCGATGTTGTCCTGCCTCACGGATGCCTACCTCAGGCACACTTGTTCCAATATTCCCTCCACATGGCTGTTGTGTAGTGAGGCCACTACTTCAATGCCTCTCGCTACTCCGCCACCATTGCCCTCCGGCTTGCCAAGGAATCACTGCTCCAACCGGCAGCCTGATGCCAGCCTCAGTTTCCAGACCACTGACAGCTTGCAAGGGATTGGCTGAGAGGACTACCGAAGTCCGCAGAGTGAAGGTCCTTCCTGGAGACAAAGACAAGATGCGTCCCTGACATCCACGCGACCCCTCTCATCTCACTCGTTCCTCCAACTACGGGAAAATATCTCAGAGTGACTAGGTTCTTGCGGCAAAGTCAGTTGCAAGATAATGGGAACTTTTGCCACTTCGTTGGGGTCCAAGCCCCCCCTATATATAATATCCCCCCTTGGCCACTGAGAAACCATAGAGTGCAGGTTTGGGAAAAACTCTAGGGGCAATGAAACCCCGAGAAATTAGAGGTGTATCGACTCGGACTGATCCCCTGAACTTTTTGGAATAGTTTCCTTTATTATTCCTCCATTATCTGGCAAGATTATTACTTTGGAAAGTCCACAACTCAAGTCCCTTGTTTCCTCATCTGACCAAGGAAGGTGACAACACAATCGTTGTTGGATCTGAATCCAACGGTTGTAGTGTCACACGCATATTCCAAAATAATTCTATTAGGAATAAAATTGTGACATTGTCTACACTTTTACAAAATTCATATCTCCCAAACCTTTTATCATTTTAATATCAAATTTGAGAGAAAGTCCATATTGACTTAATTCGCATGTATACCAAATTTGGGACTCAAACTCGAAAGTATGAGGTGCTTTTATTTATATGCAAGTTATCTTTTAAATTAAGCCAATTTCATTTTGTATTCCCTCTTTCTTTGCCATTAAATTATTATTTTGAATTCCTTGAACCTCAAGAAACCTTAATGACTCATAATCCCATCTTGGGAATATTCCTTAGCCTTTTACGTATCTTTTATCTATTTTCTCTTTCTTCTTATTCATTTCTTATCAAAATATCTCTTTTTGGGGATTTCTCTTTATCTCTGTTATTATTTTCCTTATTGGAATTCCTTTTAACATTAGAAGCCTCATGGATACGAGAATCCATCAAATATAATTCAATTATACCTCTTTTCACTTGTTTTTCACATTTTACCATTATTTTCAACTTCTTTCTTAACAAGGAAAAACTTAATTAATATTTTCTTTTCTTATTGCTTTATATTTGCAATTTTGGACTCTTTGGGACCCAAGGAACCCATGTGGCACGAAATCCACCTTTGAATTACACTCTATTGCCTTCTAGAGGTTTCTACATCTTTCTTTTCTCAAAAACTCAATCATTCACTTACTAATTGGATTTCCTTGTTATTGGCCCCAATAGCCAAAAAGCCCACAAATAAATCAACAAGGCTATTTTAAATGAAATACATGCATTCAATCAAAAGACATCATTATTTTTTCATTTATATTTATTATGAGAAATTACATTTCTCACCAAATGAACCCAAAAATTGGGGTTGTAACATCCTTCCCCTCTTATAAGAATTTTGTCCTCAAAATTCCATCAAGCAAACAAACAATTCAGGATAAGCCTTTCTTATGTCCATTAAGGCTCCCATGTGGCTTCACCCTTCCCATGGTGCTTCCCAAGAACCTTCATCATTTCATATTCTTCCATTTGAGTTATTTCTTACCTTGGTATATCATACCCTCATAGGTGACTCAAGAGATTTCAACTTTTCAAAAGCTGAATAGGTTCAGGGTTCAACACATGGCTTGGGTACCTCACATAGTGCTCTAGAACGGAGTCATGGAACACATTACAAATCATGTTATACTAAGGGGCAAGGCTAAACACAACCATCTCCACCAATCCATCTCAAATGGACCCATATATCGGGGACTCAGCTTTCTCAGTTGTAGCTTAGAGGGGTCAGATTTTCACATCACATATTCTCTCGTAGTGAATTGCATGTCAGTCTGCTTTGCATCATCTCATGACTCATGTCACCACTGAGCTCTCTCTCAGCCATTGCTCAATCAAAGAGACTTCATCTGCACACACTGTGGTTCTTTTCTGACCTTCATGAGGCCTCCTTCACCAACATCATCTTAATGAAGTGGGGATCGACACAACCTCCTTCTAGAACTTCTTTCATCCCGATAAAGGCTATGGTGGTTAACATCACATCTTAAGAACTATCTCTTTGTATCACCCTAAACAAGCACACTTGCTCTCACCAAACCCTCTAGTCTAGATCATACTAACCATTAATTAGGGGTGATAAGCGGTACTAAAAATGAGTTCTTCATGTACCTACTTCCACCACATGGAAGTAAACCTTCTAACCAAGATCAAGAACTTTTGAACTCGCGTCATAGTGTAGTTGAACCATTTCTCTCTCTATTATAAGTAGTTCAACTTGATCTATCCCTTGACAGTACTCTTTCTTCCTCATGTCATCTAGGTAAGGAGATCTACCATAACCCACATTGCATCTTGACCTTTCTCATTCAAGGGGAGACTTACCAAAAAATCCATAGTGGTGAACTCCCATTCCCCCTCGGGGACTCTTTATCCTCTATGTCAAAGTACTGGGTTACTGGTGGCCATCCTTCACCCTTGGCTTGCATGGCAACATGCTACATGCAACTTCACATCAAGCAATCAAAGTGCTACTATCACTTACTATCTTTGTAGCATCACGATTGTTTGGTGATCTTAAAACCATGATCTCCTAAATGTCATGATTCCTCAAGCTTGATACCTCAGAAACCTTAAACCACTCTCATCAGGGTTTCATCACTTTCCTTTCTAAAGAAGTACATCTGAGGTTTCTACAACCATCCTTTCATTATATCATGGACTAGATTGGCTAACCAAATAATCATTTACTTGATTAACCGTTATCGATACATCTAGGTGTTAGCTAAACTTATCTCTTTCTCTCAACTTAAGGTTAGCCTAGCAACCTCAACTTCTTCTGGATTCCAACTAAACTAGGCAGCTATATCTCAACCAGAGCATTCATTACCACTTCTTATCCTTATGTGTTAAGTATTGTTGAGGACATACACCTCCATGTATTATACTTATCATCTCATCTCAAAGTCTAAGTTTGTCTTCATTAAGAAACCCTGAGCTCATCCTCATGGTGATCAAACTCAACCTTGCATATCTTGCAAATTCCAGATAGCTCATGGTATCACATCCCCACAAGATGATCTCCTTAATACTCTTAATGTTTGTAAACCATCCATGTATCATTCACTCCACCAGGGCACATTATCATCTCTATCCTCATTCCTTATAGCAACGTTCCAACTCACGTCATCTTTACCCTTGGTGTATGGCATGCGTACTGTCCTATCTCTCACTCCCATAACAAGAAGAAATAAGCATTTGGCGGCCGTCCAAATATAGAGTTCTTCCTATTCTAAGAGTAGAGATGGTACAACCCACATTGCCAGTGCACCTTCAATTCTAAGTTGAACCATGCAACTTATGTCTCTACATCACAAACATCATGATATCAAAGTTACTTCCATGGAAAACTGGTTTTGAACCTACTTGGGTCACCACACAATCCTTGGTCATCTCCACTAGATCTATACGGTGTCGGCACTTCTGGGGTCATCCCTTTTCCCTTATGCATCCAGAGAGTTCCCTACTCATCTACCCTTTGGATCCCATGAGTTCATGTAGGTGATCAATCTCCTAACCCATGGCCCTTAGACAATGATAGATGTTATCTCCCGACCCTATGGTCATGTGCAACTAGGGAATTAGGAAACTCCTACTTCCATCTGTCTTATCCCCACCTGACCTTAGGATAGACTTAGGATTCCATTATAGTACATGTCTAGATTAGAACCTTACCCAATCATTCATCATCTCTCTTCCTGCATTCATGGGATGACTTTCATCCTTTCATAAGGTTCATGGCAACCTGCCTACCTTGGTCAAGCCCCATACCAGTTACCTCCATGGTAACACATCCACATGCACATAGAGATGGTTATCTATGGGTCTATAGGTTCATTGTCATGCCATGTACTCTTCACTTAGCTTCTCAAGATCCTATGAAACCTCCTTAGGTTACCTCAAAATCAGCCAAACTGGTAAACTCCCTACCAAAGGGTCCCTCTCCCAGGATGGCAGGAAACTACACCTTGACAACAAAGGTCACAAGCGTCCTTAGGGTTTGCATCAACATGAGTATGCCTAACCCAGCAGCTACTAAGGCACAAGCAGACCACCTATTAAACCATGCTAGGTCACCCTTGCTCTCATCCTCCATATTAGATCCACTTAGTTGTGAGGGGTTCATCATACCCTTAACTTAAGGGGTTTCTTTTTCCTCTACACATGCTCGAAGCTATAGAGACTCAAATCTTATCATGAGCATTGCGTAAACTGCTTCCCCTCTTAGGCCTAGAAACCTTAGGTCCACGTTTGGGTGTCCAATTGCATGCTCAACCTCTTAACTACAAATCAAGCATGTCCAAGGTATTTCATCCTTTCATTCGAGCAACACCTCAGAGTTGGTCCCCTTCCATGACATTCAACTAGGTTTAAAACCTCACAACAGGTTACTTAAACCTCCTCAGGGTCTAAGGCACTCTTTATCTCATCCAGCAGGTAGTTACTTATACCATAGGTACCAGAAGCATCATCCTCTCTCCAGGGTTTGTTTCCTCTAAAGATGACCAAGATATCATCAGCCTCCAGGGGTCACGCATAAGGCAACCATTATCATCCACTTAGGTCACATCATCCTCAACTCCCCACTGTTCATCATATCTTGGGGTTTTAGGCTTCCAACCTCCTTGCTGGGTTCTTGCTTTTCTCTCTAGAGCTAACTCCACATCCAGCCATACTATTAGAGGTCCTCTCTCCATGAAGGCTCATGCTCACAAGCATACCCCTATGTGGGTGTAGCCTATGCTCAACTCATGTTTGGCACAAGATTATCCATATCTCTTTATGCTCATCTCATAAGCCATCCATCGTGCCCTTCTGGCCAGGATTTTGACCTATTACCGTACCACTGACGTACTCTGGGTGCATGCTATCCCCTACTTGCATAAGCCATAGGGTTTCTATAGGTCCTTCACTAACCTCATCAATGAAGGAGCTATCCTTCACTCTAACATGCCCGACCCTTTCCAGGGTTGGGTCGTCAAAGGTACTAGGTTATCTAACCTCTCATGGCTCATGTGGCATGCCAAGGTGTGTCCATCCAAACACCCAGTCAACCATGACATCTAACTTACCATTTCATCTCTCTCCACTTAGGGTTAGGGTTAACATAATCCTTAAAGGATGTGCTAGGTCTCTACTTTAATTGAGATCTCTACCTCCAAGACTCACTTTCTCTACTCATCCTCTTGACAAGTAGGTCTAGCCTCAGGTCTCTCCTGAGGGCAATGACAACTTTTGTCATACGACCTAAGCATGTATCTATTCTTTTACGCTTACTCTATTAAGCATATGTCCATGACATCTTATTTACATATTTTTTTATTAATTTGGTGGAGGATCCCTTAATCCTTATCAACCTTACTCATACCTCAAGAGGGTGAGGAAGAGAGAGAAAATCCTAATCCTTAAGGTCCTTAATAGAATTTGAGTTGAGAAGAGATGAACAAGATGAGAGAGTCCTAAAGGTACCTTATTTCGAGTCATATCCTAAGACATCGGCCAGACAGTCACACAATCCAGGAGTCCTCGTATTCCGACTAGCGGTGCGGAGGAAAATATTGCCAGCCCCCAGACGTGATCCTTTTCTAGACACCTCAGTCTTTCAGATAATCCTCTAGTAACTCCCTTGGTTCTATGGAATTTGTAAAATTTAATAATTATTAAAGATTAAATGAGGAACCTATACTCTGATACCAATTGTAATGACCCCGTCTCCAAGTAACCCCCAATTAAGGGAGACCCAAAGGTCAGAGCCATTATTCAATTAACATGATCAAAGGTTCAACAAATAATCAATAATAATTATGAAATTCTACTAACTAACTGGAATTTGGTATAAAATTAAAACTTTACTTACCTTTGAAAACTTTGGAAATCTATATATACAGTGCTTGAATTATTCTATCTAATCCTCCTTGCACTTTATTTCTTATTTTCACAATGTGTCAATTTACTGTTTGTTCTTTCAATTGTTGTTCCTAAAACGCCGACAAACAAAACGTCGGTCAGTATATCGAAATATACTGGTATGTGGGAACAATAGAAATCTTGCAAATATGGCTAACAATCTAATTATCACAATCAAGTTAATTAACAAGCCAATTTAAACTTTTTAGTATGACATTCTCCACCGCTTTTTCCCTGTCCCTGGCATACCCACCTTAGGGTTTCCTTTGCCAATGACTTAAGGCCACCTTCTCAATCCCGAGCGTGGTGCCTGGGGATCACCACTCATGGTGCCCACTAGTCATGCAATATCATAGGCGACATTCTCATTCCCGAGCTTGGTGCCTGGGGTCACCACTCAAGGTGTCTATTGGTCTACCCATCTAGGCCTGACCTTTGGCATCATCCATCAGGGTGGAATATAAGTGCGAGAATCCATACTTCTATTATTAATGTGATAATCATATTGACTTTATAGTTTGCAAGTATGAACATCCAAAATGATAATTTGCATTCAATGTGAGGAAACATTCGAAAAACCCTCGGGAAACTAATGTGATTAACCATAATTAACCACATACCTGTCAAGTTGATTTGAGACAAAAATATTCCAATCAACCAATTGGCAATCAAGCATTCAATAAAATCCTGAAACAATTATACAATTTCCTTTTATTACTCATGTCATTAAGATCTATTAAATCTAGCTCGCTTCTTAGGGTTTCTAGTCCACTTTTAGGGTTTCCATTGCAATTAGGGTTTCCCTTCATATTTTACGGTTTTAAACCCTAATTTAACGCAATTGATCACAAACCCTTATTATTTCAACATATAATCTTCAGTTTTGGATTAAAGGCATAATTAACCATTAATTTCAATTAGGGTTTCTAACATAATTACAAAACACTTTTCATTAACTTAGCGCACTTTTGCAAATATGAACCAAATTAGGCTTTAAAAGTATTTTTATTGGATTTTACGCATTCTCCTGATCAATTTTCATATTTTGCATGTTTCCATCAGAGCTACCAATTAATTTCTAGAATTTCCACAATATAACATACCTTTCAGCCAATCAATGGCTGCCACGTGTCCTTTTATTCCCTTTTCTAGCAAAACCCTTCCTTGGCTCATGGACCTTTGTGTGGATCCGTCGACCCGATTACCCAGTCTATTTCTCCTCCTCCTTCCTCATGAATGAGTCCTACTGTTCTGTTTCCTCTGTAAAACAGGGGAACCTGAAGCAAGCTGGGTGGCAACTTCTTCGCCCCCCCCTCAGTGCCTTTCTTCCCTTCTTGGACCACCGCAAACACACTAGGGCTCTGTTACACTCTCAAACGACTCCATGGCCTCCGTTGGCTCATCTCTCAAACCGTCAAACCCTCTCCTGATGTGGCTACCTTGACGCAGACCTCTGAACCGATCTGCGATCCTCCCTCGTGTACCCCGTTACGCATCTCCGATGTTGTCCGGCCTCACAGACGCCTGCCTCAGGCACACTTGTGCCAGTATTCCCTCCACATGGCTACTGTGCAGTGAGGCCACTACTTCAATTCCTATCACTACTCCACCACCATTGCCCTCCGGCTTGCCAAGGAATCACTGCTCCAACCGGCCGCCCGATGCCAGCCTTAGTTTCCAGACCACCAACAACTTGCAAGGGACTAGCCGACAGGACTATTGAAGTCCTCAGTGTGAAGGTCCTTCCTAGCGATGAAGATAATATGTGTCCCTGAAATCCACGCGACCCCTCTCGTCACACTCGTTCCTCCATCCACGAGAAAATATGTCACGGTGACTAGGTTCTTATGGCAAAGTCGTTTTCAAGATAATGGGAACTTTTGCCACTTCATTGGGGTCCAAGCCCCCCCCCTATATATAGGATCCCCCCCTTGGCCGCTGAGAAACCACAGAGTGCAGGTTTGGGCAAAACTCTAGGGGCAACGAAACCCCGAGAAATTATGGGTGTATCGACTCAGACTGATCCCCTGAACTTGTTGGAATAGTTTCCTTTATTATTCCTCCATTATCTGGCAAGATTATTACTTTGGAAAGTCCACAACTCAAGTCCTTATTTCCTCATCCGACCAAGGAAGGTGACAACACAATCACTATTGGATCTGAATCCAACGGTTCTAGTGTCACACGCATATTCCAAAATAATTCTATTAGGAATAAAATTGAGACATTGTCCACACTTTTACAAAATTCATATCTCCCAAACCTTTTATCATTTTAATATCAATTTTTGAGAGAACGTCCATAATGACTTAATTAACATGTATACCAAAATTGGGACTCAAACTCGAAAGTATGAGATGCTTTTATTTATATGCAAGTTATCTTTTAAATTAAGCCAATTTAATTTGGTATTCCCTCTTTCTTTGCCATTAAATTATTATTTTGAATTCCTTGAACCCCAAAGAACCTTAATGGCTCATAATCCCATCTTGGGAATATTCCTTAGCCTTTTACTTATCTTTTATCTATTTTCTCTTTCTTCTTATTCATTTCTTATCAAAATATCTCTTTTTGGGGATTTCTCTTTATCTCTCTTATTATTTTCCTTATTGGAATTCCTTTTAACATTAGAAGCCTCATGGATACGAAAATCCATCAAATATAATTCAATTATACCTCTTTTCACTTGTTTTTCACATTTTACCATTATTTTCAGCTTCTTTCTTAACAAGGAAAAACTTAATTAATCTTTTCTTTTCTTATTGCTTTATCTTTGCAATTTTGGACTCTTTGGGACCCAAGGAACCCATTTGGCACGAAATCCACCTTTGAATTACACTCTATTGCCTTCTAAAGGTTTCTAAAACTTTCTTTTCTCAAAAACTCAATCATTCACTTACTAACTGAATTTCCTTGTTATTGGGCCCAATAGACAAAAAGCCCACAAATAAATCAACAAGGCTATTTTAAATGAAATACATGCATTCAATCAAAAGACATCATTATTTGTTCATTTATCTTTATTATGAGAAATTACATTTCTCACCAAATGAACCAAAAAATTGGGGTTGTAACATGCAAGCTTCTTCAATTTGTAGAAGAAGGTTCAAAAAGCTTCTGGAAGTGAAGGAGGAGGACAAGGATAAAGTACTAAGATTGCAGTGGGTAAATCCTTCAAGGTAAAAGAATCAGTGCAAAGAGAGGATCTCGTTGGCAAAGGTATCATGTTGCTTGCAACAACGCTGGGTGAGGTAGAAGACTCTAGTTTATGGATAGGTAAGACTTGATTGTAAGGTTATTGGCTCCCTTGAACTTAAAGGAAAGCTTGGTATCCTTGTCCCAAAATAGGAAGGTCAATTTGTATGTCTTATAATGGAATAAAGTATACATAGATTGCAAAATCCTAGGGCTTTACCTCTCTAGGTAGTAGACTGAGACTCCCCTAGTTTGGGGAGTGTAACTACTCTATATAGGTTATTTGAGTTCTTATTTCAATCTCTCTCATCCTTTCTATGCATGTTTAGATTTTCATCAAATTCACTATTTGCAACTGACCCTAGTTGAAGTAACTTAAATGTCTAACAATTTTTGTACAAGTGTTTTTAGCTCTATCCACTCCACCTCTTGTGCCCTTTGATCCAACACAAATAACTACCTCTAACATTTACTGTAAAGGTCATTATACATCATTATGTACAATTCCCAATAGAATGTTCATTCTCCCACTACATCTAGTGAGAAATGTTTTATCATGTTACTCATAAATAAGACTTGCATGTCACTTATTGATTCAATAACCAAAAGAACATAAATGAACATCAACATGTTCTAGAAATGCATTTGCCATATATGTGCTCGAGGTGATAATGATATACATATTTATCATTTAAGTTATCAAGTTTTAACCTATTTTGGTATTTACATTATAAACATTCATCTTTAGATCCTTAAAATGAAGATTGCAAGACATTTGGCGCATTGTCATACAATAATAAATCGTTGAAATAGAACCATTAAGAACTATTTATTCATATTCATCCTTGTTCATACAATATGTAGAAAGTAAAATGTTTATAGTATTGGAATAATGAAATAGATAACTTTATTATATGGCCTATGGGCTAAGATAAATTCTAAATTTAGACTGAAGTTGTAGAAACACTTGTTGCATATAGTCCATCCTTGTTTTTCTGTAAAGGCTTACTTCTTATCAGATCATGCATATCAAACATATGTCATATCTACATCTAGTATCACATACCCAAGATGAAGAAGTAATCAAATTTATCTTATTATGTATAAACCTGAGGTGGAAGTCTCAATCCCCTCCTTCTTGTTCTTTTTTAGTTCCTTCAGGTAGAGAGGGTAACTTGATTCAGCCCTATTTTAGGGTTTCATCTTGTGTCATATTGCATTTTAATCACATCCATACATGTTATATTACATGTTATTTCCCTCAGTATGCATATTTGTATAAAATGCACTTATGGATATTATTTGCATATTTTTCAGGCATTTCGACTACACTTGGATGGAGGAGAGAGAGGATGAGTGATCCAAGGGTTTATCTACCCTTAGAGAGGCCCAAAGTGAAGTCCAAGGCTCCCCCAACCTATCCCCAGTGGCCAAAGATCCATTGAAGAAACTATGTATAAGAAAATCCAAAGAAACAAGTCCAAGTGTTGATCCATAGGCTAGCATGGATGTGGTACCACAGAACGACCATGCTAGCATACTTGCATATCAAGAGAGTCACATTCGTGCAAAGTAGAAATCACCACAGATGTGCCACTCATAATGGTCATGGTGGATTGACTATAGAATTGACATGCCACATTGTAGACCGTGTGACCTTCAGATCAAAATTGTTGTGGAGCCAAGAACGGGCAAAGAAATCCAAGCTACCATGGTCGTGCTACCCTTACACCACCACACCCGTAGTGACCACCACGGTCATGACACTTCTAGTTCAAAACCAATAAAGTTCCTATGATTTTCCCCATTTCTTACCTCGGTCATTTCCATCCACCACGACCATTCCCACCCCTCCCCACCAGGACCGTGGTGACCACTACAGTCGTGCTATTCACAAAAACCTGGCTACTTTTGCACTACTTTACCCATTTTGCCCCTACTTGACCTATTGCTTCCCCCACACCTATATATACCTAGGTGGTGGCTGAAGCATGAGGTTAGCTACCTTATACCACCTCCTAGCTCCCCATTTTTGCATTCCACCAATCAACTCCATTTCCACCTCATTCCACTCCATTTCACCATTTCCACAACCAAAACCCTAGATTCCTAGTGTTTTGACCCTATTCCACCATCATCCCATGCCATTGTACCTTGGAGGAGAGAGGAGGACATCCTATAGTAGCTTAAGTGTATGATTTATTCAACTACATCGAGCTCAATGGCTTCTTTTACCTTTTTCTCCGATCTTTTTTATTTTGCATTTCTATGAGTAGCTAGGGCCCTTGGGTAGGCTGTTTCGCAAAAAATATGTTACTTTGATAACATGTTGGGGGGAAATGATATGTAAATATTTTAATTTCATTTTCTAATGATTATGTTCTATTTCTATATCACTCTTCATGAATTTCTTATTTGTTTGTGTTTGAAATCAACTGGGAATTTAGAGAAATTGTGTGTATGTGTGAATTTTGGGATTTGCTCCCTGGTCCAATTTTTGGATCCTTAGCTAGATACCCATCCTCCTACATTCTAATCAATTCTCCTAACCCTAGCTGAGAGATCTAAGTAGCTAGTTTAGATAAATTTGGTGTTCTTAGCATGTATATTTCTCAAAACTAGAATGTGAGTGGCGGGAGGCCTAAAACCTCACTTCCACTCTCATTACTAGTCTCATCCCCTAATCATCCTAAAATCATGTAATCTAGAAACCTAGGCTTTTTTAGACTCTAATTAAATTACACCTAAACCCTAACCCAATTGATCCTCGCAAGGGTGGTAGGGGTGTTAGGGACTAGTTCCCCTATACACAACCTAGTATATCCATGGCCAGTTAGTAGTTTAGGATAATTCATTAGACTCTAACTTGTTGTTTGGTTTGATAATATAAATGGAATCATAATGTTCACATGTCACCCCCAACCTAATTGATAAGTGCATCCCCCAAAAATCCCACATTTCTATTTATTACTTTAAAACCCTAATTGCCTTCTTACTTAGCTAGTGTTAGCCTAGTTAGCTTTTTATCTGCTTAGTCATCTTCTTGCCTTTGTCTTGCCTTGTTCTTGCTAGTTTAGGTCTTTTATTTCTCTTTTTCCTTGTTTGATATCATAGTGTTGTGTAGACCTCTTCTTTCTTGCCATAGTGTAGATTGCTCTTTTCTTTCCTTTTCTTCTTGCCTTGTCTTTTCTTTCTTAGTAGAATTAACTATCTAGGGTTAACTTAGATTTTGTCCTTGTTTACTTTCCTTTACTTGCTTTCTTGCTCAACTTAGTGTAATCATCAAGTCAACTTTTAAACTCTTCAACCCTAGATTTCACAGTAGGAACCTAGCCCAAAAACTAACCTAGCTCTAGTGCCCCCTTTTCTCCTTGTGGATCAACCCTAACTTTCCACCATCCTATACTATGACATTGTTGGGTTTTAGGATAGAAAGAGAAGGCAGCGGAAACAAAAAAAAATTCTCCTCCCAAACCCAGAACAAAGGAAACACGTCAACATCTATACAATAGGAAGGATGGTTTGTAGAGGCGTACCTTGTCCTAAGGTTTGGTCGGAGACTTTACCTCACGACTTGCGTGGTCTTCAGCTTCGGTCTTGGATGGTGTCTGTGTAGCTCCTGGTCTCACCAGGACTATCGGGATTGACAACTGTCCTCTGAGAGGTAGAAGTATCCCGCCTCTGAAGTAGTCCACACGGACCACCTGAAACTCCGATCTCCTTGTCCTATAAGGAATCGGAAGGAGTCGCACCCTCCTGTTGGCGTACTAGTCACCAACACACTCCCCTACAACCAGTTGATTTTCTACAGTTGTCTTTCCCTTACTGTGCCTCCCTTATCAGGTAGCACGTGCTCGGGCTCTCTCTCAGTTACCAAAACCAGAGAGAATGACAACTTTGCAGAGCAATTGGTCTCTAAGTTGTTTCCTAGAGAAGCCCCCAATACCCCTATATATAGGAGGGTCATGGGACAGGGTTCTCTATCCCTGGAAATGCGGGATTAAATAGGAGTAGAAGGATTCAAGATTTTCCACAAAAACAAGAAACATGTGCCAACTGGACCGATCGTTTCAACCCTGAAATGATCGTCTGGTGTCCTCAACCGATCGTTTCAAGCTGAATCGATCATTTGGGACACCTGAGCCGATCAGTTCATCACATGAGCCGATCGGTTCGTAGTCCTGCTCCAACTCCAATTTACTTTCAAATTTGGCTCTGATTAATCAAATATTAATCCTTGTCCAAATCGAATTTATACAAGTGAAACAAATTGTATTTGTAAAATTGACTTTCCAAACAATCTTCGTTGGTCACATGAGCCGATCGGTTCAACATTTGAGCTGATCAGTTCATTGCACATGATCTAATTGTCTCACCTGTTGAGCCGATCAGTTCACCAACCAGAGCCGATCAGTTCATCCCATGAGCCGATCGGTTGGGGCAACAGACTTGTGCAAATCAGTCAATCACAGTTTCAATCAATCCAATACTCTAATCAATCGGTCCAACACCTTTAACACTATAATATTGAGATATCAATCGATTGCGTGTATAATTGAACTACTAAACTCCTTTAGTAATCAATCTAAACATGGTTTGTGGAAAAACTCCTCTTCCAGGTTAAATCCTATGTGTGTGACCCTACAGGTCCATTTCACGTTGGCAGTGAAAGTCCATAACACTTCTGACTTCACAAGCAAAGAGTGGTGCCTAGTCGCACATAAGTGCTACCCAAGGGAAATAGAAAGCTGGAGAACAACTTTCAATCCTACAATCCGTGAATGGTGTTACAGTGAATCCATAATTCCTTTATCACTGATATCCCGAATGAACTCAAGGCATGGAACAGTCATCCTATCAACATTCATTCACTTTCTTGATCCCAAAGTAGATTGGAGGAGATATGTATGACATCAATATCACATACTGATTCACACATGTGTCCACACCCCTATCTCAATCCTACTCATCAAGTGGCCATGAATATCAAACTCCCTCAGGAGGGACAAATCTCATATCTATCACTCACCCCTCAAAAGCCCCATGTGTCAAAGCCACCCAATCATCACCTTTATAACAACCCATGTTTCAGGACTGCGTTTGATGATGTCAAAGTGTACCCAACTACATGTGTTGAGTGTAGTGATTTTAGGTCAAAGAATTACACTCACCACCATCACCGTGAGAACTGACTGTGACTACCTTGTCATGGTTCCATGTGTCAAACTCATAGTGGGTCTGTCTAGTACACTTGTTCTCTAACAAGTACCTATGTGTTTGGTTTGATATCTCCATATCATGACTAATGAGATTCTGTCATCAAACAACACCACAATCTAGTCTTGTGTGTCATTGTTGTCTATCTACCTTCCACAATGACATCCAACTAGGGACATGATAATAATGTATAAACTCTCAGCATCTATATGATCTCATCGTTCAGGTCATGAACCTGAAGGCATATGTCATTGAGTATTGTCATTCTCTAGACATTCAATATGTTCTATCATTATCTCATATGTCTGAACCAGAAAGAATTAGAAGCTTGCCTTTGATATTTATCAAATCAATCTTAATGTAACCCACCAATCATCCCATGACTGGCTCTTAGGGCATACATACCAACAGACATGACCCCATGCACTTATAGGTGTAATGTTTTAGTTTGTGTGAATGTGTTAAGTTTAGGTCCATTATAAAATTTGAAAGTTGACCCACCGTGTGTTTCTATTCACAGGGTTGCATCTATTTAAAGCTTTCCATCCTCCCCTTAGGTCATAGGACCACTTTATGACACCAAAAAAGCTCAACCGTCAGATTAGAACGATCTGATTTAATGCAGAATTCGGAAGATCCCGACACTGTCGATACTATCGACACCCAAGTCAATAGTATCGACCATGATGTTGATATTTGCTTCCAATTTCGAGTTCTGGGGTTGATTCCTGATGGAATCTCGATACTATCGATACCGGGGTTGACAGTATCGACTCTGTACAGTGCAAAAGTACCTGAAAAGTACCAAAACATGTGCATAAGTCTGGGGATTATATAAAATCATATAAATATTTTAAAATAAATATAATTTGATGCAAATAGACCTTTTCTAGTGTCCAAGATGATGATAGTGGTGATAATTGCCTCCTTTATTCAGTCCTCCATTTTTCCTTGAGTGTTGAAGACTTGGGCTTCTGGCCAACTTTTGAAATTTTCTTAGCTTTGCCTTTGCCTTTAGACTTTCCCTTTCGTTGTTGATTATCATCACAAACTTGGGATTGTCTTTCTTCATTTGTGCCTCATTTGTTCTAAACATGCTAAGTAACTTTGTAAATCTCTTATCAAAGTCAATCTTGTTGTAGTTCATCAAAAACTAGTTGTATGATTTTGGTAGAGACTATAGAATCACGTCAGTGGCCAACTCTTGACCCAAATGAAATCCCAGTCTAGAAGCATTCTCCACATACCTAATGAGATTGATCACATGAGAACCTAATGGATCTCCTTCTACATGTTACATTTGAATAATGTCTTAGAGACATCAAATGTCTCATGTCTTTTCTGATCATGGAACATGTTCTTAAGATGTGTGACCATCTCAACAACATCCATATTCTCATTTTGTCTCTACAGCTCATAGTTCATGGAGCACATCGTTAGGAATTTTTCATCAACACCATCTTTAGTTTTCTTCTTGTAAGCATTCAGTCATCTTTAGGTGCATTGGGAAGATATTCATCTGGCTCTGGTTTCTCTAGGACATAAAACTTGCGCTCGTATGTGGGAACAATTCTCATCCTCCTAAACCAATTGTGGAAGTTATTCCCATTTAACTTGTCCTTCTCAAGGTCTGATTACATTGAAAATGTATTGTTGTGTGTTGACATTTGATTCTACAGGAGACATTTTCAATTTGTCAAAAACCCATTTTGATTTTATTTGATTTGTATAAAATTTGACAATGTTTAATTACGACTTCAAATTAACTATTGCTCGCATTATTTTATTCAGATTGATAACCCTCAATTATCAATTTAATAGATTGAAGCGTACAAACTTCTAATGAGGCAAGATCCAAACTAATTCAATTATTACCCGGCCAATGCCAACGTTCAATCATTAAGGTATGCAATGTTTGCCAATTGCATCTTATGCTTTCTTGGATAGATGGTATGCACAACTCCTTGACGTAGTTATCTACATGCCTCTAGGTACTTAATCTCATTAAGGACACCCAGTTAAGCTTGACCCAAAAGACAACATGATAGAAATCCACCCCACTCGGGAGACCCACTAACTACCATCACAATTCCATGAGATAGATAGCACATCACACTTGGCATGCCCACATATAATCGATAAAGCTTTTCACGTGTGTTGCTAATGGAAAGCATCTTATAATTAATACATTTGATTGAAAGAATTTATATAAATATATATATATATATATATATATATACATATATATATCAACACATACTATAGTACATATAAAATACATGCTATATCCTATTAACGTAAACATGCAATATATACATTAGTGATGGTTATGGCCATACAAATATAATTCGTTCGAGACATAAGAAATTACTACCACCTAGGTCTACATCTCATACAAGAATCTTTTGTTGGTGTAGATCCAATTTTGAACCAGTTGTGGAAGTTATTTCCATTTAACTTGTCCTTCTGAAGAACTGATTGCATTGGGAATGTGTTGTTGTATGTTGAAATTTGAGTCTATAAGAGAAATTTGCAATTTGTCAAAAACCCATTTTGATTTATATAAAATTTGAGGATGTTTAATTAGGACTTTCAATTAACTATCACTTTCATTATTATTTTCAAATTGATAAACCTCAATTATCAATTCAGATGATAGTAGATTATCAACTTCTAATGAGGCAAGATCCAAAATAATTCAATTATTACCCTAGCAATGTTAGCGTTCATAATCAATCAATAAGGAAATCAATGTTTCCTATCGCAACTTATGCATTTCTTGTATAGATGGTAGCACAACTCCTTTCCATAGTTATCTACATGCCTCTATGTGCTTAATCTCATTAAGGACACTGGTTTAAGCCTGACCTAAAAGCCAACACGATAGAAATGCACCCCGCTCGATAGATTCACTAACTACCATCACACTTCCATGAGATAGATAGCTCATTACACTTGGCATGCACACACATAATCTATCAAACTTTTCATGTATGTTCCTAATGGAAAGCATCCTAGGCTTACTATGTTTGATTGAAGAATTTTATATATTAATATATATATATATATATATATATATATATATACATATTCAATCACCACATACTATAGTACATATCAAATACATGTTATATCCCACACACGTAAACATGTAATATATACATTAGTGATGGTTATGGCCATACTAATACAATTCCTTAGAGCCACAAGGAATTACTACCACCTAGGTCTATATCTAATGCAAGAATCTATTATTGGTGTAGATCTATTCTTGAACAAATCTAGGTTGATCGGTTCAACCCTTGAACTTATATGCTTGCCTCTTATTCGGTCTATTGTTCATCAGAATGATCGTCTAGCCTCTATTCCAACTGATGTTTAGCCACCTCCAAACATCCGGTTGGGTCTTCAACTGATTGGTTTGACTCCTACTATCTTCTTTCTTTCTCAGTAATCAAGCCAATTGGATCGTCTCATGAAATGGTTGGCATGCATGACACTGAACTTCTTTATCATCATTTTAAGAAAATAAAACTATCCTAATACTATTAAACTTATTACATGGTAAATGAGAAACCTCAAGTTACATTTGAGGGAGCATAGGAAGAAAATAATAATACGTTTACATTGGGAAGAAGAATACAAAGACTCTGTATGCAAATTGAGATAAAATAGGAATAAAAAAATCATTAAATCACACAAATATATTCCAATTATTGGCCATAACCATGCTACATGTCCACCATATAAACCAAAATATTATGGCAATGCGTGTAAATTGTATATATATCATATCATATATATATATTAGTTTGAGATTGCATGTGGTATACAATTAGATATGCATATTAATCATTTTAAATATTCACACCGTATGCAATAAATAAAAGGAGAAAACTAAAATATGATCATACCGATGAAATCCCAAAACATAGTAAATTGACGTGGCTCTGATACCACTGTTGGGAAATATGACATCATAAAGGTAGCAGAAACAAAAAAATTATCTACCATTGTTACAACCCCAATTTTTGGGTTTATTTGGTGAGAAATGTAATTTCTCATATTAAGAATATTTGAACAAATAATGATAAAATTTGGTTCGAATAAATGGATTTTGTTTACAATAGCCTTGATGTTTGTGTTGTGGGCTTTATTGGCTATTGAGCCCAAATAACAAGAAAATTCAATTAGTAAATGAATAATTAAGTTTTTGAAAAAAGAAAGGTGTGGAAACCTCTGGAAGGCAAAAGAATGTAATCCAAGGATGGATTTCGTGCCTCTTGGATTCCTTGGGTTTCAAGGAGTCCAAAGTTTCATAAAGAGAGCAATAAGAAAAGAAAAGATCAATTAAGTATTTCTTTATTAGAACGAAATTGAAAATATTGATGAAATGTGGAAAATAAGTGAAAAGAGGTACAATGGAGTAATCCTTGGTGGAATTTTGTATTCCAAGGATTCCTAATGATAAAAGGAATACAAATGAGGAAAATAAAAGAGAAATAAAGAGAAATCCTCAAAAATAAATATTTTAATAAGAAATACACATGATAATGAAGAATAATGCATTTAGATGCATCTAGAAGGATAATGAGTATCCAATAAAAAGGATTTCGAAATAATAGAGTTTCTTGGGATCCAAGGAGTCCCAATGAAGAGGAAAGAAAGAGAAAATACCAAAATTTCATTATAAGGATAATGGGAATACATAATTAATGGAATTATGTAGTTTTATTAAGAAGGAGTATTTTCCTACTTGAGGAGAATATAATTTTGAGGCCAATGAATTAAAAGACAAGATTAAAGAGGATAAGGGAGAGGAATTTCGAATTCCTAAATATCCATGCAACAAGGAATATGAAGGAAAAAGGAGATAATGAATAGAGAGAGATGGTTGCTTCACAACCAAGGAAAGTGTGTTTCCTTTCAAGTTTGGGACTTGAGTCCTCATGAGGCACGCCTTAGGGCTTCATACTCCACCCAATATAAAGGGGTAAAGCCCTAGTTCAAGCCCGAGAGAGAGAGAGAGAGAGAGAAAGATCCCATATTATTCTCTTTGTTCCTTACATGTAAACCCTAACCGAAAGGTTTAGCACTAACCCTAGGACATCGAGGAATCATGGAGCCATCAAGATGGAGGAGTGGTGTCTCACGTCATCAGAGAGAACTGCGACCATCATCCTCATGCACCAGCCTATGCGCAATGGCTGCAACACAACTGTAGTGCCGGCCCTGAGTAGCAGGTCGCCCAGCCTGAGCCGACCACCCTAGCCGTGAATGAAGGATGCCTTTGGGTGCGTGAGTGCATGGCGGAGGTAGGGAGAGCAACGCCGGAGGTCGGCGGGATGCAGAGAAGGAAGGAGAGGCAGCACAATTCACTGCTAGGGCGACAGTAATAGACTGTCGCGAGGCTGAAGAAGGAAGCGAGGCGTTGGGCCTTTCTGCCCTCTATGGGCTAAAGAAGAAACCAACTTAATCGAGGGTAGTATGGTCTTTCCATTATGTTTCCAAAGAAAGCATCTGCATTGCATGAGATCGGCCACGTGGCGCTCTCTTATTGGTCCCGAGTAAGTGAATTTCATTAAATTCATAACTTTTTAATGGTAGCTCGGTTGGGGACATATAATACATGAATTTTGTTCAGAAAAATGAGAGGAATCCATTAAAAGATAATCGAAGCCTGATTCCTTTTGCAATTCGAAAATTAATGCAAGATATCAACTTTATTGTGTTAATGTTTAATGAACCCTATTTTGAGTTGAATAATATATTTATAAGGGTTTAATGGATGATTAGAGTTGGTATTAACCTATTAATGATGACAGGGAACATTAGGAACAAAAAGGATGAACTTTGCATGTAATTAGTTTAATTTCGAGTTTAATGTGCATGAATAATACTTTAATGGGACTTAAAACCCTAATGTTGGTAAATTTGACTCTTAATATCTTTAATTATTCGAAGTGGTGAATAAAGATGAGACATAATGATCTTAGGCTATTTCGAGCATTAAAGTTCCTCAATTGTGGATAAATAGCCTCAATATAGAAATTAGGGTTTTTGAATGAATCAAGATGGAATTCATGACAAATAGAGTTCGCATGTGAATTCAATCATAATGAACTATGAATTTACGATAAATGAGCATAATGATCTTGTTATATATTAAAAGGATGAAAATTGTAGCTTTAATGTAAAATAGGCTTAATGGACTTATTTAATGGTTAATTATGCCTTAAATCTAACACTGAGGATTAGATGTTGAGATAATTAGGGTTTGTGATCAATTGTGTTAAATTAGGGTTTAAAATAGTAAAAGATGAAGGGAAACCCTAATCGCAATTGAAACCCTAAAAGTGAACTAAAAACCCTAGGAAACGAGCTAGATTTAATAGATCTTAATGACGAGTAATAACAGAAAATTGTATAATTGTTTCAGGATATTATTGAATGCTTGCTTGCCTATTGGTTGATTGGATTATTTCTGTCTCATATCAACTTGATAGGTATGTGGTTACACCTATGAATATCCCGAATTAGTTTCTTGAAGATTTTCGAGGTTTTATCGATGACTTAAATTAAATTGTTGGTTGCATTTAATTCATGAAAATTATAATGTGAATATGACAATTACATAAGAGATGTGCCTACTAGCTCAAATCCTAGTCCCCTCTGTAGCCTAATGGATTGACCTAGTACATGGATACCAATGGGGTAGCCCCATAAGATCGTTGAATGACTTAGTACATGGCTACCAATGGGGTAGGACCATCAAGTCATCATGAGTCAGGGATTGGGCTACCTTTGGGTAGGGCCATGCGACTCCATAATCCTATGATTTGGTTACATGTGTGGTAGGACCATGGGGGTAAGGATCTACCATATGAGAGAGGTAGTATCCATGTCCACTGCAGGGACGATACAGAGATAGGGGATAGGAAAGGATTGAGTAGCATTTCTTAAAATGTAATCTTGGATGTTAAATGATATTTGGTTGACTACATTGTTAACATAGTTGCAAAATTATTGTTTCCCCCACATACCAGCTTCTTGCTGACCGAAATTTTGTTTGTCGGCAATTTAGGTACAAATGAAAAGAACAAATAGTAAAGTGGCATATGTGGAACTAAATGAAAAATAATGTACATAGGAGGATTAGTTAGATTAGTATCTTCATGGATAGAAGTTTAGAAATCCCAGCTTTTAAAAGGTAAGTAAAGTTTTTATTTTATACCAGTTTTTAGTTTAGTAGTAGAATTTCATAATTATTATTGATTATTTGTCGAACCTTTGATCCTATTAATTGAATAACGGCTCTGACCTTCGGGTCTCCCTTAATTGGGTGTTACCGGGAGGCGGGGTCATTACAATTGGTATCAGAGCATAGGTTCCTCAATTAATCTTTAAAAATTATTAAATTTTACAAATTTCGTTGAACCCAAGGGAGTTAATAGAGGATTATCCGAAAGACAGAGGTGTCTAGAATAGGATCACGATCGGGGGCTGGCAATATTTTCCTCCGCACCGCTAGTCGGAATACGAGGACTCCCAGATCCGTGTGACTGCATGGCCAAAGTCTTAGGGTATGATTCGAAATAAGATACCCTTAGGACCCTCTCATCTTGTTCATCCCTTCTCAACTCAAATTCTATTAAGGACCTTAAGGATTAGGGTTTCCTCTCTTATCCTCACCCTCTTGAGGTAGGGGTAAGGTTGATAAGGATTAAAGAATACTCCACCAAATTAATAAAAAGCATGTAAATAAGATGTCATTGACATAAGCTTAATAGAGTAAGCACAAAGGAATAGATACATGCTTCGGTCGTATGACATGAGTTGTCATTACCCTCAGGAGAGACCTAAGGATAGACCTCTGTGGTAGGAGGATGAGTAGAGAGAATTAGTCTTAGAGGTAGAGACCTCCATTAAAAGTAGAGACCTAGCACATCCTTTGAGAATGATGTTAACCCTAACCCTAAGGGTTAGAGAGAGATGACATGATGAGTGAGTTGTCTTGGTAGACCTAATGTTTGGATAGACATGCCTTGGATGTCACATGAGCCATGAGAGGTTAGATGGCCTAGTATCTTTGGCAACCCAACCCTGGAGAGGGTCGTGCATGTTAGAACAAAGGATAGCTCCTTCATGGATAAAGTTAGAGATGAACCCATAGAAACCTATGTTCTTGTGCAAGTAGGGTATAGCTTGCACCCTGAGTACACCAATGGTACAACAGTAGGTTGAAACCCTGGCCAGGACAACTTATGAGATAAGAGCTATGGATAACCTGGAGCAAACATAAGCTAAACATAGGATCCACTCAGGCAGGGGCATGCTTATGAGCTTGATCCTTCATGAAGAAAGGACCTCTTATGTAAAGGTTGGTTGTAGGGATAGCTCTAGAGAGAGAGAGAGAGAAGGACCCCATACAAGAAGGTTGGAAGCCTAAAACCCCAAAATATGTGGAACAGTGGGGAGTTGAGAATAATGTGACCTAAGTGGATGGAAGGTGGTTGCCTTATGCTTGATCCCGAGAGGCTGATGATATCTTTTTTGCCTTTAGAGAAACCAAACCCTAGAGAGAGGATGATGATTATGGTACTTATATGCCTATGGTATAAGTATTACCTGCTGAGATGAGACAAAGAGTGCCTTAGACCTGAGGAGGTTTAAGTAACTAGTTGTGAGATTTTATACCTAGTTGGTTGTCCTTGAGGAGGACTCAATTCTGAGGTGTTTCTTATATAAAAGGATCATGGAAGTACATGACATACCTTGGATATGCTTGATTCATGGTTCAGAGATTGAGCATGCAGTTGGACACCCAAAGGTTGACCTAGGGTTTCTAGGCCTAAGAGGGGAAGCAGTGTACCCGATGCTCATGACGAGATTTGAGTCTCTATATCTTCGAGCATGTGTAGAGGAAAAAGAAACCCCTTAAGTTAAAGGCATGTGTGATGAACCCCTCACATCTAAGTTGGTCAAATGTTGAGGAAGAGAACAAGTGTGACCTAGCATGGTTTAGTAGGTATGCTTGTGCCTTAGTAGTTGATGGTTTAAGCATGCTCATATGGATGTAAACCCTAAGGATGCTTGTGACCTTTGTTATCAAGGTGTAGTTTCCTCCCATCCTGGGAGAGGGACCCTTTGGTAGGGAGTTTACCAGTTTGGTTGGTTTTGAGGTAACCTAAGGATGTTTCATAGGATCTTGAGAAGCTAAGTGAAGAGTACATGGCATGAGAATGAACCTATAGACCCATAGATAACCATCTCTATGTGCATGTGGATGTGTTACCATGGAGGTAACCGGGATGGGGCTTGACCAAGGTAGGCAGGTTGCCATGATCCCTATGAAAGGATGAAAGTCAGCCCATGAATGGAGGAAGAGAAATGATGAATGCTTGGGTAAGGTTCTAAGATAGACATGTACTATAATGGAATCCTAAGTCTATCCTAGGGTCAGGTGGGGATAAGACTGATGGAAGCAAGAGTTGCCTAATTCCCTAGTTGCACATGACCATAGGGTCGGGAGGTAACATCTATCATTGTCTGAGGGCCATGGGTTAGGAGATTGATCACCTCCATGAACTCATGGGACCCAAAGGACAGATGAGTAGGGCACTCTCTGGATGCATAAGGGAAAAGGGATGACCCCAAAAGTGCCGACACCCTATAGACCTAGAGGAGATGACTAAGGATTGTGTGGTGACCCAAGTAGGTTTGTGACTAGTTTTCCATGAAACTAACTTTGATATCAAGATGATTGTGAAGTAGAGACATAAGTTACATGTTTCAACTTAGATTTGAAGGTGTACTGGCAAGGTGCGATGTACCATCTCTACTCTTGGAATAGGAAGAACTTTGTGTTTAGACGGCCGCCAAATGCTTATTTCTTCTTATTATGGGAGTGAGAGATGGGACAGTACGCATGCCATACACCAAGGATAAAAGATGATATGGGTTGGAACATTACTACAAGGTATGAGGATAGAGATGATAACATACCTTGGTGGAGTGAATGATACATGGATAGGTACAAATAATAAGAGTATTAAGATAATCACCTTGTGAAAATGTTTTATCATGAGCTGTATGGAATATGCATGTCATACAAGGTTGAGTTTGATAACCAAGAGGATGATCTCAAAGTTTTCTTGATGAAGATAAACTTAGAGTTTGAGGTGAGACTTAAGCGGAATACATGATGTGTATGTCTTCAATATTACTTAATACCGAAGGATGAGAAGTGGTAATGAATGCTCTGGCAGAGATATAGCTTCCTAGTTTAGTTGGAAGCTAGAAGAAATTGAGGTTGTTTGGCTAACCTTAGATTGAGAAAAAGAGATAAGTTTGGCTAACACTCAGATATAACGAGATATGTTGAACAAGATTAGTGGTTGTTTGGATAGCCAGCCTAGTCCTTGATGTGGTAGAAGGATCGTTGTAGAACTCTAGATACACTTCTTTGATAGGAAGGTAATAAAACCATGATGAGAGTGGTTTAGGGCTTCCGAGGAATCGACCTTGAGGAATCATGACATACAGGAAATCATGATCACCATACACCATGAAACTACAAAGACAGTAAGCGATGGTATAGCTTTGGATGCTTGATACGTGTTGCATGTGGCCATGCAAACCAGGAGGTGAAGGACAAACACCACTAACCCAGTGCATGGATATAAAGTATAAAGAATCCCCGAGAGAGAATGGGAGTTCATCACTATGGATGTTGTGGTAAGTCTCCCCTAGACCAATGACGGTCGAGGTGTAATATGGGTTATGGTAGATCGCCTTACCTAGATGACATGAGAAAGGAAGAGTACTGTCACGGGACATATTCAGTTGAACTACTTAAGAGAGAAAGATGGTTCAACCACACCATGATATGAGTTCAAAAGTTCTTGGGTATGACCAAGGTTCTCTTCCATAAGGTGGAAGTAGATACATGAAGAACTCAAAAATAGTACAATTTATCACCCCGTACTAATGGACAGTATGATCCCGACTAGAGGGTCTGATGAGAGCATGTGTGCTCATTTGGGGGTGATACATAGAGATAATTCTTAAGATGTGATGTTAACCACCATAGCCTTTATCAGGATGGAAGAAGTTCTAGAAGGAGGTTGTGTCGGTCACCACTTCATTAAGATGACGTTGGTGAAGGAGGCCTCACGAGGGTCAGAAAAGAACCACAGTGTGTGCAGATGAAGTCACTTTGATCGTGCAATAGATGAGAGAGAGCTCAGAGGCAACATAAGTCGTGAGTTGATGCAAAGCAGACTAACATGTAGTTCACTGTGGGAGAATATAATGTGAAAATCCGACCCCTCTGAGCTACAACCGAGAAAGCTGATTCCCCGATATATGGGTCCATTTGAGATGGATTGGTGGAGAAGGTCATGTTTAACCTTACTCCTCAGGATAGCATGATGTATAATGTATTACAGGAGTCCAATCTAGAGCACTATGTGAGGTACCCAAGCTATGTGTTGAGCCCTAAACCTATTCATCTTTTGAGAGGATGAAATGTCTTGAGTCACCTATAAGGGTATGATATACCAAGGTGAGAAAGAACTCAGATGGAAGAATATGAGATGATGAAGGTTCTTGGGAAGCACTATGGAAAGGGTAAAGCCACATGGGAGCCATGATGGACATATGAAAGGCTTATCCTGGTTGTTTGCTTGCTTGATGGAATTTTGAGGGAAAATTCTTATAAGAGGGGAAGAATGTTATAACCCCATTTTTTGGGTTTGTTTGGTGAGAAATGTAATTTCTCATATTAAGAATATTTGAACAAATAATGATATAATTTTGTTCAAATAAATGGATTTGTTTACAATAGCCTTGATGTTTGTGTTGTGGGCTTTATTGGTTATTGGGCCCAAATAACAAGAAAATTCAACTAGTAAATGAATAATTAAATTTTTGAGAAAAGAAAGGTGTGGAAACCTCTGGAAGGCAAAAGAATGTAATCCAAGGATGGATTTCGTGCCTCTTGGATTCCATGGGTTCCAAGGAGTCCAAAGTTGCATAAAGAGAGAAATAAGAAAAGAAAAGATCAATTAAGTATTTCTTTATTAAGAAATAAATTGAAAATATTGATTGAAATGTGGAAAATAAGTGAAAAGAGGTATAATGGAGTAATCCTTGGTGGAATTTCATATTCCAAGTATTACTAATGATAAAAGGAATACTAATGAGGAAAATAAAAGAGAAATAAAGAGAAATCCTCAAAAAGAAATATTTTAATAAGAAATACACATGATAATGAAGAATAATGCATTTAGATGCATCTAGAAGGATAATGAGTATCCAATAAAAAGGATTTCGAAATAATAGAGTTTCTTGGGATCCAAGGAGTCCCAATGAAGAGGAAAGAAAGATAAAATACCAAAATTGCAAAATAAGGATAATGAGAATACATAATTAATGGAATTATGTGGTTTTATTAAGAAGGAGTATTTTCCTACTTGAGGAGAATATAATTTTGAGGCCAATAAATTAAAAGACACGATTAAAGAGGATAACGGAGAGGAATTTCAAATTCCTAAATATCCATGCAACAAGGAATATGAAGGAAAAAGGAGATAATGAAGAGAGAGACATGGTTGCTTCACAACCAAGGAAAGTGTGTTTCCTTTCAAGTTTGGGACTTGAGTCCTCATGAGGCACGCCTTACGGCTTCATACTCCACCCTATATAAAGGGGTAAAGCCCTAGTTCAAGCCCAAGAGAGACATAGAAAGATTCCACGTTCTTCTCATTGTTCCTTACGTGTAAACCCTAACCAAAAGGTTTAGCGCTAACCCTAGGACGGTGAGGAATCATGGAGCCATCATGATGGAGGAGTGGTGTCTCACGTCGTCAGAGAGAATTGCATCCATCATCCCCATGCTCTAGCCTATGCGCAATGGCTGGAGCACAGATGTAGTGTTGGCCCTGAGTTGTAGGCCGCCTAGCCTGAGCTGACCATCCTGGCCGCAAACAAAGGACGGAATTGGGTGCACGAGGGCATGGCGGAGGTAGGGAGAGCATCGCCAGAGGTCGGTGGGGTGCATAGAAGGAAGGAGAGGTGGCACAATTCGTTGCTAGGGCGACAGTAACAGACTATCGCGAGGTTGAAGAAGGAAGGGAGGCGTTGGACCTTTCTTCCCTCCGCGGGCTAGAGAATAAATGACTTAACCGAGGGCAATATGGTCTTTCCATTATGTTTCCAAAGAAAGCAACCACATTGCATGAGATCGGCCACGTGGCGCTCTCTGATTGGTCCCGAGTAAGTGAATTTCATTAAATTCATAACTTTTTAACGGTAGCTTGGTTGGGGACATATAATACATGAATTTTGTTCAGAAAAATGAGAGGAATCCATTAAAAATATAATTGAAGCCTGATTCCTTTTGTAATTCGAAAAGTAATGGAAGATATCAACTTTAATGTGTTAATGTTTAAAGAACACTATTTTGAGATGAATAATATATTTATAAGGGTTTAATGGATGATTATAATTGGTATTAGCCTGTTAATAATGAAAGGGCACATTAGGAACAAAAAGGATGAACTTTGCATGTAATTAGTTTAATTTCGAGTTTAGTGTGCATGAATAATACTTTAATGGGCCTTAAAACCCTAATGTTGGTAATTTCGACTCTTAATAGCTTTAATTATTCAAAGTGGTGAATAAATATCAGACATAATGATCTTAGGCTATTTCGAGCATTAAAGTTCCTAAATTGTGGATAAATAACTTTAATATAGAAATTAGGGTTTTTGAATGAATGAAGATGGAATTCATGACAAATAGAGTTCGCATGTGAATTCAATCATAATGAACTATGAATTGACGGTAAATGAGCATAATGATCTTGTTATATATTAAAAGCATGAAAATTGTAGCTTTAATGTAAAAGATGCTTAATGGACTTATTTAATGGTTAATTATGCCTTAAATCTAAAACTGAGGATTAGATGTTGAGATAATTAGGGTTTGTGATCAATTGCGTTAAATTAGGGTTTAAAATAGTAAAAGATGAAGGGAAACCCTAATTGCAATGGAAACCCTAAAAGTGAACTAGACACCCTAGGAAGCGAGCTAGATTTAATAGATCTTAATGACATGAGTAATAAAAGGAAATTGTATAATTGTTTCAGGATCTTACTGAATGCTTGCTTGCCTATTGGTTGATTGGATTATTTCTGTCTCACATCAACTTGACAGGTATGTGGTTACGCCTATGAATATCCCAAATTAGTTTCTCGAGGATTTTCAAGGTTTTATCGATGACTTGAATTAAACTATTGGTTGCATTTAATTCATAAAAATTATAATGTGAATATGACTATCACATAAGAGATGTGCCTTATAGCTCAGATCCTAGTCCCCTTTGTAGCCTAATGGGTTGACCTAGTACATGGCTACCAATGGGGTAGGCCCATTAGGTCATCATGAGTCAGTGATTGGGATACCTTTGGGTAGGGCCATGCGACTCCATAACCCTAGGAATTGGCTACCTGTGTGGTAGTACCATGGGGTTAAGGATCTACCATATGAGAGAGGTAGTATCCATGTCCACTGCAGGGACGGTATAGAGATAGGGGATAGGCAAGGATTGAGTAGTATTTCTTAAAACATAATCTTGGATGTTAAATGATATTTGGTTGACTACATTGTTAACATAATTGCACAATTATTATTTCCCCCACATACCAGCTTCTTGCTGACCAACGTTTTGTTTATCGGTGTGTTAGGTACAAATGAAAAGAACAAATAGTAAAGTGGCATATGTGGAACTAAATGAGAAATAACGTACATAGGAGGATTAGTTAGATTAGTATCTTCATGGATAGAAGTTTAGAAATCCCATCTTTTAAAAGGTAAGTAAAGTTTTTATTTTATACCAGTTTTTAGTTTAGTAGTAGAATTTCATAATTATTATAGTTTATTTTTCAAACCTTTGATATTGTTAATTGAATAACGGCTCTGACCTTCGGGTCTCCCTTAATTGGGGGTTACCGGGAGGCGGGGTCATTACAACCATATTCTCCATTAACAAACGATTGTGTCAACAACAATGTAAGGGATGGATGGTTTACAACATCATTCTTAGTCCCAGAGCAAGTTCAATGACTATTCCCTCAATCCAGTATACAAATTTCTTCAAGTTGCACTCAGACGACGTCAATAACAACTCCTGGTTGATCACCATAGACACTAGTTTGACATTGTCCTCCTAGAGGGAAAAGCTTCTCACCTCTATGATAGTCAACATGGAAAACCACGAACTCATGTTGTTCTAATAGAACTAACAAGAAGGAGTTGTCCCTCCATATTAGTGTACTAGCACCAAATTTCTCTCCCACAATTGTTGTCCCTTGATATCCTTCCCCTTATCGGGTAGGACTTGCTTAGGTGCTCTCAGTTACCACAACTAGAGAAGGAAAATAATTGTCATTAGGTAACTGAGTTGTGTCTGAGAATCCCTCGGTGCCCCTCTATTTATAGGGGGGTCAAGGTCAGGGTTCCGAGACTGAGTGTGAGTGGAAGGGACTGAAATTTCATGAATTTTCACAACCTGTGTTACACAAAATGTTTAGTTCATAGGTGAACCTATATGTTGGTATGTGAGCTAATAGTTCAACCCTTGAACTAGTCATTTCATCATGTTTCCCAATCACAATTGTATTGACAATTAATATCTGATTTAGTTCACAAAATGATGCTAGAAAAAAATACTTGAATTAATCAAATTGATCCTCCAACCCTCAATTCACAACCTAAGTCGATCAATTTACTTCCTGAACTGGTCAATTTATTGTCCAAAACTGCCAAAGTTAGTTCAATTGACTTGACAGACTGAAACAATCAGTTAAACACTTCAACCGGTCAGTTCACTGTTCAATCAATCAATATTCAACCGATGTAGTTTAAGTTGAATACCTAACTCTTTACTAGTCAAGTTTAAATAATATTTTTGAATGACTTCCTATTCTAAGTGTATCATATGTGTGTGACCATATAGGTTCCAAGTTACATTGGAAGTGAATGTCCATAACCCCTTTATGACATCACAAGCAAAGAATGTTGTCTAGCGACACATCATTGCTATTCAAGTAATCTAATGAGTTGGAGAACAACTTCAACCTACAATATGTCATTGGTGTTACATTGATTGTATAATTTCTTTGTCTCAGATATCCAGATTGAACCCGAGGAATGTAATTGTCATCCTTTCAATGTTCAATCCATGTTCCTTGAACTAAAGTAGACTATTTGCGATATATGTACCTCAACATCATATATTGATTCACATATGCATGCACATTCTTTTCTCTATCAAGCTTATCAAGTGTCTAGGATATCAAACTACCATAGGAGGGACAAATCCCATCTACAACACTCACATTTATTTCCATGTGTCAAAGTACATCAAATCATCACCTTTATGGAAATCCTTATTCTAGGTCACGATGGATGATGTCAAAATACATTGAGCGACATATGATGAGTACAGTGATTTCATGTCTAAGAAACAAAATCACCACCTTCACTATGAGAGATGATTATGTCCAGGAATTATGGTTTCCATGTGTCACTCTCAAGGTGAGTTTGTCGGATACATTGTTCTCCAACAACTATCTATGTGTTTAGTTTGATACACATATTATGACTGATGGGACTCTATCATCAACCAACACACACTCTAGTCTTATGTGTTACTGCTGTCTATCAACCATCCACATTAACATTTGACTAGGGAGATAACAAGAATGTACATACTCTTAACATACTTATGATATCATTATTAAGGTCATAAACTAGAAGATATACACATTGAGTAATGTCATTCTTTAGACATTCACTATGTTTCCTCATTATCTCATAACTGAGTGAAACATAATATATCAAAAGGTTGCATTTATTATTAATCAAATCATTTACAATATATGCCATCACATTCATTACATGATTGACTCTCTAGGCATATATACCAACAATATCATATTATATATTCATGTCCCATCCTTAAGATCCTCTCTCCATTATCTTTCTATTTTGGACACATATTAGAAGTTTGCCAATAATTTATCTACAAAATATGTATTTTGATGTGGCAAATTTATTACATGTATTAAAAAAAATAATCTCATTGTACCATCATTATTCTTCATGAACAAACAAATACACCTCAAAGTGGTGTTGGGAATTGTATAAAACCCTTATATAATTGTTCTCACATCTCATAATTTAAAATATCTAATGAAAATTGTGATGCTTTTATGGTTATTCCTATATCTATTGTATTCCTGGTATAAAATGAATTAAAACTCTATTTCCTCAATCATGATGACTATAGAGGGGTTCCTTATAATTTGAATATTCTCTGACTACAAGACACTTTATAGCCTATCAATACATGTATAAGTACAAAAATGGGCTCCTGGCTTTGATCTCGGCCCATGCTGCATCGGGCGGCGGTTTGGAAGGGGCGGCTTCGGATCCGTTTCCCCCACTGGGCCTCTGGTCGAATTGAAGGTGGAGTGGAATTGGTGGTTCCATCTTCCTCATAGATTCGGTGGTATCGAGCTCTCCCACCCCCTTTCAGTAGCTTACGTTTTCTGAATAAGGTTTCTAGCCCTTCCGTCGTGAAGGCTTCCGAGCTCTGGGTTTCCCTAGTATTTCGGCCTCGATTTTTTTGTCTTTGTTGGCTTGTTTAGCCATTGGTTCTGGGAGTTTATCTGCCTTTTCTCGCCTCTAGTCGGCGTTTATCTGTCGTGCTTTGCTGTGACCTCCCTTCGGGAGAGCGATGAGATCTCTAGCCACGGCTATATTTCATCTTTGCTTTGGATTGATCTTATTACTCAATTATATGGCTTCGTTTGAGTTGATATATGAGCAGAACACCGTCTTGTTCCAGCCCCTCTACCACTACTCAATGCTCAGGTTGAAGGAATTCTTCAGGAAAAGCTGCTTAAGACAGCCTAATGGAAGAAGAATCAATGCAGAAATGTCTCTTTCTCGTTCCAATATGAGTTGTAGTGCCTTTGGGTTACTGAATGCGATGTTTGTATGTTTTGTTTGTATCTTTCTTCCCAATTGTAGACATTGTATGGCTAACAAGTAATGAATCGATCCTTTTGCTCTCAAAAAAAAAGTACAAAACATGTGTGTCAAGTATGATTCACAACCTTTTCTATGAAATTATTAATCTTCTATAGATAAAATAAGTCAAGTAGGTGAGACTTCCATGCCTCAAATAAAAACACAAGATAATCCCTTCTAGAGGACAAAAAAATCATCATGTACAAAATGCAATTATGATTAATAAGCTAAGATGCAAGAAAACTATTGCCAATTCTTATCCAATAGTTTGATATTTCCTATGATAAGGTAATTGCTTAAACTTGGTAGGAAACATGGAATCACTTGAGTAAGAACTATGTCCTCACATAGTTGATTAAAGTTATCAATGGATTCAAATGATAAGATTATGAGGAAACACTTTATACTATCCACTCAAAGTATCACAGAGAAGAGCTTGATGTTCCATGATTTAAAAAAATTAAAACTAAAACTATGTTTTTAACATACATTTGACTTGTAATTAGTTGATGAGATAATTCTCCATTCTAAAATTTCCAAAGTGTAGAAATGGCATGTGCAGTTAGGTCTTCCACACTATCCAATCTACATTTGACTTGTAACTAGCTGATGAGATGATTCTCCATCCTCTGTTTCATAATTTTAAAATTGCATGTTTCTCTATGTCTTCTGAGTTGTGCTCATTATCTGTTGCTATCAACTACTTGACATGTTGATGTTGAGCAAATGGATGATGTATGTCCTATTCTAAAAACTTGTCTTTTCTATCCTAAATATTTTAATTGTTGACTTTGATCTAATACTCATTCCATTAGGGCAATTTTATGTGCCCAATCTGTCCACAATCTTGAAATCATAAAAATATATGTGTTTGACACTATGCATAATGCCTCCTTCCACATGAACGATAAATTGGAATATCCAGTTAATAGGAAAATATCTAATACATAAAACAAGTAGGTTTCTCTAATGGTGTCTACCTATATAGGTAAATAAATAAAGAACTCGAGGCCTAAAACCACTATATCTAGACAAAAGAAACACTATAACTAACATCATGCATGCCGTCCAAATTAGCCTAATAGTCTGGTGACTTTTCCTAATGAAATCAAGTTTTTCACTACCACATGTAATGTTTTACTCTCATACTCTCTTCGTAGGATCTTATTTATCAAAATTATTCATAGATTTTTTGATATGATTTCCTCTACAAAAATGACAATACACCGCTTCCCTTCTATCTAGTTACTATGTCATTGTTCCATGCCTCTGGATTTATGAAATACACCCTTCCATTTCACTCTCCATTTTGTATTAATTGAGGTTTTTGTAAATGATTATTGTACTCAAAGGATGTAGGATGTGTGAATTATTAGTATGGAATGTCTCTAAGAATTTTGTTTAAGAAATTGTTTCATTCTTCCTTCTTCAAGTAGATCAAGTAATAGAGAATTTGTTTGACACCAGTTGAGCGTTGAAGAACAACACCTTACGTATACTTTCTTAGAATCATTGATTTAACATATTCCCTATTGTATCTTCTAAATAATTACTTTTGTTAGAAGAAATAGAGTAGAATTTAGTGTGGAATATAACTCACAAATATTTTCAAGTAGGTGTTTCAATCTTCCTTCATCAGTTTCGTCAAATAACCAAGAATTTGTTTAACTGTTGAGTGTTAAAGAACAACACCTTGCCATGGACAAATCACTTAGTTTATTGAACAAGTTAGATGACCTTTAAGAAAGTGTGTTGAGCTTGTAGTCTAGCTTCATCCAATGTCAAATCTTTTCAAGAAAACCACTAACTACCTATCTTTTACTAATTAGTCATGTGACTTATAGAAGAAGTCTACCAACTGTCGAGTCTAGGATAGTTCAACTAATTGGAACTGCATTTGTAATGCAATTATATCCATTCAAAACATCCCAACATGAATAAATCAATTATAGTGTTATAAATATGCTCTAACGTTATTTACCAAGTCACAATTGTAAAACAACTATTGGAGTGTTTATGCATTTGAGTAAAACAACAATCTGTTTATATTCATGTTAATCTATTAATTTATACAAATACAACTCAAGTAATCTAATATTATAGTAAGTAGGATCAGAATGCTAGTAAGATTAGTATAGCCCTATATTATTTGGTTCGAATGGGTCATATATAAACTTTAAGTGAAGAAGTCAATAATTGTGTTTTTGGTTGGCTTTAGAACTGCCGTTTCGGCATCTCGTCAGACGTGCACAAGCTGTGGAGGATGGGGTGAACAAAGGAGTCACAGGTCGATTCCTGAGGAAAAAATATGAAACTCATTGTAATATTTTGAATGCTTGTCGAATAGGCAACATTATGTTAGAAAAGAATTGAATAAGGACTAGATTATGCGTGGGGACAGGTATAGGACACGAAAAACGTAATCTTTATATATGAAAAAAAAGGCAAAAATACTAGTTCGAGTCATATAACTCCTACACGCATGCAGCAACAGAGCCAACCCTTTCTTGAAGGTGGCGCGCGCGCGCACAAATAAAAGTAGCTTTAGTTTTTCGTATTATCTACTCCAAGAAAAATCAACCGTCAATCACTGATTGAGAGGCTAATAGAGTGTTGTCATGTCTTTGAAATATGTTACTGACCCGATTACCTGGATCTTGAGGTATTAACACATATATCTTGCATGAACTTATAAAAAGATGGACGAAGCTCCCACATTATGATGCGCCTGATATTCAGATCCGGTTAAGATACTTATCATATATTTATGAATATTTTTCCAAATTTTTTATCCTAAGCATCCTATATAAATTTGACATGTCTTCAAGATGACAACCAAGAGCGTAAAAAGATACCGTGTTTATTTTACGAAACCATCTTCTCTTACAAAAATTAATCGTAGATGTAGGTCATTTCAACTAAACCATATAAATTCTTTTCATCGTTCATCATGTCAATCATTTTTTATTTCTTGAATCATATTAGTGTTTGCTTATGTACTGTATTTTACAAATCTACTAATCGAAACATAATATAGATATAAAAGATATATGTTTAACTAGTAGTTAGTGACATGTTAATACATACAATTTTATATACATTTTGAGAGAATAATAATATAGTAATCAACGTTGAAAAAGATAGTCACAAGATGTTAATTGTTTCTAATTATCTTTTTATTTAATTATTTGTGACGAGAATACCAATACTTGAAAATTCAGAAAATACCAATATATACTGGTATTTGAAGTTAGAACAAATGAACTTTTACACGGACTACAAGAAGAAGTGTTTCATATATAGAGAATCAAATTACGACTGTATAGATGATCAATAAAAGAACAAGCCTAATGTTTTATGAGAAAAATGACAATCATTAACATTCGAGATGTGTTATTTACTATGCGGAAACTAGCTTTGCTAAAAGGTGAACATGACTATAAGATATTACAACACATGCACTAAACAAAAAGAGCATTTCTCTAAAGTTGGCCGTATCTTTTTATACTTTTATCCAATTGTAATATGTAGCTAGTTGTGATTTCTTACTTTCAACTGTACTTATATTTCATAATCTATGAAATTAGTTTCCGCATCCTTTTGCACAGATATATAACCATTGGATGCAGAGAATGCATTGAAATTTATAGTACAATGGTAGGAGTCAGTGACGGAAGAACGGGGGGCCGACTGGGGCATGCCCCCCCCCCCCCACAAACTCTAAAATATTTTTCTAATTACATATGCTAAATTATCTGTAACTTATTTATTGCCGACCTATCGGACGTTTTTTTCGGAAGCAAAACTTCCGTAAAAGCTAAGAGTCATTTTTTTTGGAAACAAAACTTCCGTAAAAGTTAAGACTCTTCGTTCACTCGGTCGTAACTTATTTATTGTCCACCTATCAGGCGTTTTTTTCGGAAATAAAACTTCCGTAAAAGTTAAGAGTCGTTTTTTTTTAAACAAAACTTCCGTAAAAGTTAATACTCTTTGTTTACTCGGTCGTGCAATCAGCGACTAAAAAAAAACGGCATCGTTAATTCAAAGACGACCGTAACTAATATTTTTGTCAGTTGTTTATTATATTCCGTGGATATGTATTTAACAGCCTTGCTAATCCAAAAACCAAGTGTCGTTTCTGCAAAACTGGAGTCAGTGCATATAGCAGCAACCATGGCACAAGTCAAAGCCGCCGCCGCTGAACAATTGTTGTCTCCTACCCGCTGAACAATGGTGATGACATATACAAACTTGTTGGTAAATATTATCCACAAGATTTCAATGAGGAAGATAGGGATGCACTGATGTTTGAATTGAAACATTACAAAATTGGGGTGATTTCTGATCCTGACATGCAAAACCTCAGCACAATATCAGAATTATGTCAGACTTTAGTGCAAACCAGAAAAGGTAAAAACTTACAAACAGATTTATAAAGTGATTCGTCTTGTGTTGACACTTCCAGTTTCAATAGCTACCACTGAAAGAGCATTTTCAGCTATGAAGCTTGTCAAGACAAGGTTACGTAATAAAATGGAAGATGAATTTTTTGCCGATTGTATGATTACATATATTGAGAAGGAATTAGCTGGAAAGATCACAAATGATGACATAATTGATGAGTTCTATGCTTTGAAGAATCGTAAAGCACAACTCAAATAATCCATTGTACCCAGACAATTACTTTTTTATATTGTTTTACGTAGAACAAGTTAGATAATCTATTATAGTTGATTAAGTGATTTTTCCGATTATTTTTGTTCTTTGTTAATTGGCCCCCCCAATGTTTGATTTCTGGTTCCGTTCATGGATAGGATCGTTGAATATACATGTGTTCATAAAATCATTTTGTTGGATGGGGGCACGTGCCCCTCCTTGTTCCCCTCTTGCTTGACTATGACAATGCATGCATGTGTGGGGTTGAAATAAGGTTTACAACAATGATATTGTATGTGGAATCACCAACGTCTATGCTCATATTATTGTACCATGACATGGTCAGAAAATAGGGAAGCAGAGAAATTTATATTGCGGTTGGAGTCGTTGGACCACTCTACTTTGCTTCTATTTGATGAAGATGAAAGGATCACGTCCTCCTGTGTCCTATATCATGGACGACTAAGATGGAATGACCGGAAGTTCACTTACCCTTGTCTATCCCACTGGGCTTTGTCCTTAGGGCTAGATATTGCGTTCAGTTGTGGGATGGTGATCAATTTTAGGAAAAGTACCATTGCTTTGGTATGCTAGGGTGTGGGACCTGGGTTGATTTTTGCTAACCTATGTAAGTGACGGACTTGAAGGTCATTTTATAGAGGTCAGGTGGTTAATTGAGGGTTTGAAAGGCATAAGACGTTTTCTTGGTCATGATTAGCAAAACCAGTCACAAATACGGTCCTTGATAGAAACTACTTTTCTTGGGGTTCTTGAGATTCTTGACGTGAATTGGTAAAAGTTTGTGAAATAACGTAGGTGTGGATTCTCTGTAAGGGAACACCCCATGGCTATTCAATATATTTATACAAAAAATGTAGGATAATGACGTAGGTTTTAAGGAACTAACGAATCCTCTAGGATAGATTAACCCCATGTTTTATACCCCATACCATGTGCAATAACGCTCACCCACAAGGGGATGTCCTATTGTAGTATAGCTAAAGGACAAAATCAAAGGATAGTAATTTTTAAAGATCGTAGTCAAACCCGATAATGAAGATTAGCATTTAAAATAGGTTGCTGATTGATGATTAACTAAGATTGAAAAGTAATATAAATGAGTTAAGAACGGGTTCAAAACATATGAAAAGTACACTAGGATATATAGATTTCACCGCCATCACCTACATAATTATTCTATTTTTACAACTCAATAATCACAATAAATTAGACTAGGATCAAGTGAGTTTGTCTCTTTCTGAAAAAAAAATGTACAAAGATCTAATTCATCATGGGCTCGAGGTCTCATCATGCACATATAACCTCCAATCGTCCTATAGAATTGCTTTCGTGATCCCCTCCAAAATCTCACACATTTATTTGAGGAATTAATACTAAATTTTGTGAATTATACTTGTAGGATTATATTAGACATACTAAATGAATAATCAGTTCAAAAAGCAATTAATTAAAAAATAAAAAACCATCTAATTATCTGAAAATACTGAGTTTGATATCAATGTGAATGAGGTACGGGCAATGGGGCTATCCCCATGCGTCAACAAAAGAGTCTACTCTTCATATCCATAAAGAAAGTACACATACAAGAGAGAAGAGAAGATAAATGTCAATGAGAATGACGAAGTGAGGAGATAGAGGTATCTGGCTAAATTTTTTGACTTCAGTAGTAATATGTTTGGAAACTTCCAAAAATGATGATGTTCCCTATGTTTCGTCAAACTAAGTGTGGATGACTCCCTTGTTGCTTTGTTCCCATCTTCTTTTACATGGATGGCCCCAAATCCATACAATAATTTTTTTTGGAACCAATCGATGTCTTTCTTATGCATTATTTGTTACGCCAAATCCCCTGAATGGAAGAAATAATAATTCGACTGGCCTTTAGGCGACATGCCTACTGGTCTTTCTATCGGGCAACTGGGATGTGGCGTCGAAAAACCAAATGGGTTCCTAAGAATCTGATGTTTCTGACTTTAAGGAGCAATTGAGAACTGATCCTGACCACCCAACTAGTGAAGTGGGTTGTCCTACTGGGCTCTTCTTGGGGCATTGTGCTACAAGTGAGTCAATGGACATATGATATGAGTCATCCGACTAGTGGGCTTCCAAAAGGGCTAATGTTTATGGACTCTTGATGCAACTGAAAGAGATTTTACAATCAGATAACTAGTAGACATATTAGCTGACTGGATATCACCAAGTCATTTGATAGTTACTAATTTGGCTAGATTGAATTCCACTCAACCGACTAGTAAGTTGAGTTGGCCAATTGGAATGTCATTAGGAACACAATTGATTTCTAAATTAGAGGGCATTAATTCTAGTTGCCAGACCAATCAAGTGGGCTGGTCGAATGGATTCTACTTCGGAGGTACCTTTGTCTGGTCATGCCAGTTGACTGACTAGTGAATCCAGTCGCCCAACTGGCATAGCTAAAAATATTGAATTTCCTCCTTTTGCTTTCTAATTTTCTCCAAACTTGAGATATGGAATCGGGTAAGGGCTAGTATTATGGTCTGAGTTGAGTGGTGATTTTCTCTGCAAAAATGTGAGAGATCTCATCAAAATGCTAAGAGTTCCAAATAATAATGAAATAACAAAAGCAAGCTGTAACGACCTCACTTTTCATGTCCCCCAATTAAGGAAAGACCTTCAAGCTAAGAGCCATTACCTATATTCCCAAGGATCATGATTAGTCAAATAACAAATAAAATAAGACAATTTCAATTTCATTTCAAATTTGCTTACAAATTGTACATTGATATACTTCATGAAATTAATACCTAGTAAGAAGAAGTATTATCTATCTAACCCTCTGGCATAGCTTTAAAACCATGGATATCTTCGATATTACTCTTCATGTCTTTTATCATGGGACACATATACCTAAAACGCTGATAAACAAAACGTCAATCACTATAACATGTTATACATGTATGTGGGGGAAATAAAAGTTCACATCTATTTGTAACAACATATTGCAACCAAATTATTGCTTAACAAATCAAACTTTACGTCTTAAATATAACTGCACAATCTTGACATATCCAAGCCTCTATGTTGTCCCTATAGTGGACATGGATACTACCTTTCTCATATGGTATATCCCAAATAGCCCGTTTGATCCAACCCTAAAGGTATATCAAGAGATAGAGCTATATAGCTGTAAGATCCTACCCAAAGGTAGACCAAACATCAACTCATGATAGCCTAATGATCCTACCACAAGGGTAGACCAATACCTAGTTCATCAATTTCTCACATATACTCAAAGTTACAGAGGAGGATTAGGATTTGAGCTAGTCAGGCATATATTTATGGTTATGGACATAGTCACTTTATAGTTGTAAGAATTAAAGTTCATCCAAGTAATTAATTTCAACCAACCAAAACTAGGGTTTAGGCTTCCTTGTTATGGAGTCACCATTTGGGTCATGTTTGATACTGCAATACTCATGTTCATTAACTTGATCACTTAAGAACCCTAATTTATATTTATGTAGTTGTGATAATCAAATCTATCATATTCCTTTATTATGGACACTTAGATCAAATTAAATTCATTAATCAACATAACAAGATATGACCCTTATTTCATAAATCTATTTACTCACATGTACAACCATCCACTTAGTTAGCCATAGTTATCATCCTTATGATCATGGTCATTGTAGAAATTAGATTGTTTAACAAGATCATGTAATAGCATAAAAGAAGGGCCTTTAACACTTTCCACATGTTTAATACTCAAACAAGGGTTTTTAATATATTAATCACCACTTTATCATATAATACCCTACTTTTGAAAAAGAATAAATAATTAGAATTTGAAATATTTTATTTGGATTATAATTATTTTTTTGATCAAAATGATATATAATTTTGCTATTTTTCGAAATTTCTAGTATTTTTTATGAATTAATCAATATATATGCATTCTTACCTCAATTGTGGGCTGCGTGGAGCTTCCTCATTGGTTAGCACCAACGCCTATTGCTTAAGTCAAGGGCGTGGTTCATAGCTAGGTTTTCCCTTCTGGACCGGCCAAAAAGTTGGTTTATTTTGAATGGACCGATGGTTGGCTGCTAGACCTCGATCAACTTGCCTGTCATCCTTGCTTCACGTGACAAACTCTTTCCGTGCGACATCCATCTTGGGGAACTTGGTGCCTACTGAGGAATGGCAGATGGTTCCTTCTGCCAACCTAGTTCATTCATCTCCACCAACCCATGGATCCCTCCATCCTCCTTTCATACTGCATCACCCTCTACTTATTCTCTCTCCGCTACTTCTTCACCTAAAGACTAGGGCTCTATCTTCCATGTTGATCTGCTCTGGAGGTCTCTGGCTAGGAGTCAATCACCATGCTTAGTTTTATAGAAGCTGCTCTAGCCTTCCTTGCACTGAGCTTCCCCCAACGACGCCCATGAAGGGTCGCTTGAAGGCTAGTAATGCCAGGGTTCAATGAGTCAGTAGATTCTTGATTCAATGATACGTTGATGCTGATCATCTACAACCTCCTCCTTATTTGTGCCCTAACAAGACTACAACCCATTGGTCTTCAAGCAACTAAGGCATCATCACATAGATACCAGACGATTGGGGCGAAGAGGGAAGGATATGGAAGGTCTCAAGCCTTGCCTCGGTCTTCTTTGCAGACCATTGATGATGGTTAGGAGAGGGTACTCTAAGAAGGATATAGTCTGCCCCATATATATATAGTCTTCTCTTGCAAAAACTATTTGCCTATGTAGCCCCCTTTCTGGTTGTTTATTATAAATGATAATAAAAACTCACCAAGTCTTCTTTCCTTGAATTACCATTGCAATGATGTAAAAGTTAGAATTGGAGGTTACTTAGGGCCAAATAGTCAAACCATGAGTTACAATAAAACTCCTTACTAAGGTGGCATGACAACTTTCCTAACAATGTGTCCATATTTAAAAAGGGCTTATCTTTATTTCTTTCTTATCTTTCTTCGATACATTTCATAAATCAATTACTCCTATTACTTGGTTGATACCAAAAGCCATTAAGTAAGGCATATAATTTATATGGAACCTACTTGATAATTGATCATTAATCCATACATAAACACTTTATGACTTGTTGTCTAGATTATTCTTTCTCTCTTTTATATTTTATTAATGCATTTTCTAAAAGCATATCCACATTACTGGGTTGACACGTGACAAACCTTAAAGTAATGTATATAAAAAAAGTAACTTTATTGAACTCTAGATTATTCTATTATATCTCTCTGTGGTGTATCCTTTAAACTAATTATCCTCTTTTTTCTTTATTATTTTCATGTATACCAAAAGCCATTGAAAATATCCATATTTGATGCCTTAAACCTTGTGTTTCCTATATGATTAGATAATTATTCTTTTAATAATCTAAACACAACATGCTTCTTATTTTCCTTTGGAAAATATTTATAATATCAAAGAGCCATTATTATCTATTCTTTCTATTTGTTTATCTTGTGCCACCAACACCCCTACCACAAAGGTGATTAACATCATTTTTATTCCCCAAAATATAATTTGAGAGTTTTCTTATTCTATCTAGTATGATATTTAAGTATTTTGAATTTTACCAAAATTTGAGGATATAACATTCACCCCTCTTTGAAAGGAATTTTGTCCCCAAAATTCACATCTAGTAGCTCATTGTGAATGATAACTCATCTTTGGTTCACAAATTAGGGTTAGAAACCCTACTTAGATATCTAATCACCTTTATAAATATGAAAATTTCTCACATTATGACTAAGTTTGATACTCGAATTCAATTCAGGGTATTTCCAAATTCTCATTCATTGTATGAAATTATTACTTACACATTTTATTTTCACTTGGGTTCTCATTTTCCATTTGGTGACTACCTTTTTACCTAGGTTTTCAACCTATTATTCATTTTTTCAACATAAGGGTGAGGTGACCCTTAAACCCTAGGTCATGACATTAATTTTAAAACTAGGACATTCATTCTCATATCTCAATTTTAAGCATAACATGTGGTCACCCATTCTCTCTTACTCATAACAAGATAAAATAAGCATTTGGCTACAACCAAGAAATGAAATTCATTTCATTCCAAGAGTATAGATGGTATATCCATATATTATCTCCATATTTCACATTTTTAGTTGAACCATCATGACTCTAAACATACATGCTTTCAACTCCATAATATTCTTATATTTCATGAAGTCAAATATCCTTTTCACTCTTGAGTTTGTACACAACCCTTTCATTATTACACGACTTCTTGTATCTTTTTCATTTTCACATTGGGTATTATGAGCCTTAGCAACTTCCTTGAGGTCTCTAGGGGTATAGGTACTTTTGAAGTGGTCTCATCCTTATGCATCTAAGGAGTTCCTGTCACATTCACCGATTGGGCCACATGAACATCATGAAGGTGGCCAATCTCCTAAGACATGGGCCTCAGACAAACATAGTTGTAACCTCCTGACCAAATGGTATTGTGCATTAGGGATCAATCAACTCCTAATCCTATCGGTCCATGTACCTTTAATACTCCCTACATGACCATATGATTGACTTATGACTCTACCCTTACCAAGGGTTCATTTATAGCACATTATTTTCGTATGTAATTTTTTTAACCGGATTCCTCCATCTCCTATATTGATCATTATTCACTTTATGTCCCTCATTGCATTCATGGAAACATTTCTTTTTCAGTCTCAATCTCATACGGTCAAGCACTCCCAAAGTGAATTTTCCTCATATTTCTCAGAGATGGCATACTTGGGATCAATGAATCATATTCAATATATGTGCTTTCATCTTATATATTAAGTGAAATTCATGGTTACTTCAATCATTAAATTTATTTGGTCAACTAACCTTTCTAGGGAAGGTCCTAACCTAGGGTGCCTTCTTGGCTCATAGGAGGAAGTTAGGCTTCTCTAGCCAGAACCTGACCACAAGGTCTAAGGTTTTTCCTTCCCCCATAGGTCATCTTTCCACTCTTGGTTAGACCCACCCCGAATTGGCACACTAGCCCTAAAGGTTTAATATTTTATGACTATTGGTTACTTAATTATGTTTCTCATGTATATACTCATGCATTTTCTTAGTAACTTCTCAGTATAATCTCTATGTGACACTCCCTCTCTGGAGCATTCATGTAGGGAACCCTCTCTCTAGAGTAAGTCCCTACAGTGGGCATCATACATGAGCCCTGGCCCAATCACCTATCACTATAGTGACAATCATTCATAGGCCTTCTCCCGAGGTGTGATTATCTTTTCTAGGCCAGATCATCGACTACCATAGTTATCATACATAGGCCCTCTTGACCTGAGGTGATTAGATAGGCCCGATCATACATCTCACTTGTATTTCTTACCTCCATCAGAGTTAGTTGAGCAAGTTATATTATATCACATGTTCTTCATAAGTTTCTTAAAAAAAATTTTGTTAGTGTCTTGTTCCACATGCACATGTGCATGGGAGACCGAGTCACTTAACTCATTCATATTCATATTATATTGTAACTTCTCACCCTTTATTTTCCCAATCTTTGTGGTATACTCATTTGTTTGGTTATTCATAATCACTCATTGGGAGTATTCTCAATGATCTACCCACCCTTTGGGGGTGATCTCCGCTCATACCTACTCATTGGGATATTCTTTATCCATTCATTCCTCCAAAGATTACCTTTGGGCAATTAGCAAGTTATCTTCATATTTTCATTTTCACATGTAACCCATGGTCTTTTGTGTCTCTCATGAATGTTCCAATCTCTTTTTCTGTTCACATGCAACATGCATACATTTATCCATATTCATACATGGACATCTTGGTCACATAGACTTATTTACATGTTCCTGACTTCTCATTACCCTTACCCTAATTAGAGTTCATATGGGTAGGGTTTCCATCTTACCCATTCTGCTCCCATTTTCCAGTATTAGAGTTTTATGTAAGGGTTAGAGACTTCACCACCCTACCTATTAGAGTATCTATGTCCCATGAACCACTAGGGTTTTCCCCAAACCAGCCCAAGTTATATCTAGGGTTTACCCTTGTAACTCATAAAACCATTTTTCTCCACTTCATCCACATTTATTGTACATTATTATTCCACACTACATGTACATTATTATTTCTCATTACATGTACATTAATTGGTAGATGATGTCTTAATCCTACTTCTTCTCAAAAAATCCTAACTTGAGATGAGGAGAGAAGTTTCATTTAGGGTTTATTAAGTAAGAGGATGAGAAGTAGACAAAAGAGATGAGAAGAAACCTTAAATGTGTTTTACTTTGGGCAAAATCTTTTGACCTTATTCAGGTTGGATGAATGGGTATGGGAATCCTCGTAAGCCGACTACCCATGCGGAGGAAAATATTGCCAGTCCCCGGGCATGGTCCCTTCTAGGCACCTCAGTCATTAGAAGATACCCTAATAATTCCCTCATATTTATACACATTTCTTGAAATTATAAATTGTTAAATATTATTTTAAAATTTTGGGGATCCGATACCAAATGTAACGACCTCACTTTCTACGTCCCCCAATCATGGAAAGACCTTCAAGTTAAGTGACATTACCATTATTCCCAAGGATCCAGATTAGTTAAATAACAAATAATAGAAAACAATTTCAATTTAATTTCAAATATTCCTTACAAATTGTACAATGATATACCTCATGAAATTAATACCTATTGAGAAGAAGTATTATCTATCTAACCCTCTTGCTTAGCTTTAATACCTTGGATATCTTCCATCTTACTTTTCATGTCTTTTATCATGGGAAACATATACCTAAAATGCCGAAAAACAAAATGTCGGTCAACATAACAAGTTATACTGGTATGTGGGGGAAACAAAAGTTCACATCTATTTGTAACAACATATTGCAACCAAATTATTGCCTAACTGATCAAACTTTATGTCTTAAACATCACTGCTCAATCATGACATATCCAAGCCTTTGTGTTGTCCCTACAGCGGACATGGATACTAACTTTCTCATATGGTATATCCCTTCCCTATATCCCCTTTGGTCCTACCCTAAAGGTAGACCAAGACATAGAGCTGTATAGCCATATCAGCCTACCCAAAGGTAGATCAACATTGACTCATGATAACATGATGATCCTACAACAAGGGTAGACCAACACCTAGGTCATCAATTTCTCACATATACTCAAAGCTACATAGGAGGATTAGGATCTAAGCTAGTCATGCCTATATTTATGGTGATAGCCAAAGTCACTTTATAGTTGCAAGAACTAAAGTTCATCAAGCAATTGATTTCAAGAAACTAGTAAAACCTCATAAATCACTATGAAACTAGAGCGATTAGCCATAAGCGTAACCACATACCTTGATGGTGAGCCTATATTACTATGCAAAATATACTTCAAGCATATTATCCAATCAACAAGCAAATCAAGAAATCCATATTTTAGTCTAAATGAATATGAATCCTAAAGTGTCACCATCACATTAATCATATTAATCTTTACTCAGTTCCAAACTAGGATTTATGCATCCTTATTATTGAGTCACCATTAGGGTCATGTTTAATACTCCAATACTCATGTTCATCAACTTAATGACTTAAGAACCCTAATTTATATTAAAGTAGCCATAATGATCAAATCCAACATATTCCTTTATTATGGACACTTAGATCAAATTAAATTCATTAATGAACATAACAAGATATGACCTTGATTTCATAACCCTATTTACTCACATGTATAGCCATCCACTTTGTTAGCCATAATTATCATCCTTATGATCATGGTCATCCTAGAAATTAGATTGTTCAATAAGATCATGTAATATCATAAAAGAAGGACCTTTAACACTTTCCCATGTTTAATACTCAAACTAGGGTTTGCAATATATTAATCACCACTTTATCATATAATACCCTAGTTTTGCAAAATAAAGCATAATTAGACTTTGAAACTATTTTATTTGGGTTCCTCTCATTTTTGTGATGAAAATTTTATATAATTTTGCTATTTTTGGACATTTCTAGTATTTTCTATGAATTAATCAATATGTAGGCATTCTTACCTCTAGTCTGGGCCACGTGGCGCTTCCTCATTGGTTAGCACCAACGCATACTGTTTAAGTCAAGGGCATGATTCACAGCCCGGTGTTCCCTTCTAGACCTACCAAAAAGCTAGTTGATTTTGGATGGACCGCTGGTTAGCTCCTAAACCTCGACCGGCTTGCCTGTCATCCTCACTTCACGCGAGGAACTTTGTCCACGTAATGTCCATACTGGGGAACTCGATGCCTGTCGTGGAATGGCTGATGGTGCCCACTGTCATCCCAGTTTGGTCATATCTACCACCCCATGGATCCCTCTATCCTCCTCTCATACTACACCACCTTATACTTATTCTCTCTCCATTGCTTCTACATCAAAGACCAAGGTGTTGGATCCCAGATGGGTGATTAGATGCTTTAGAGGGGGGGGGTGAATAGAGCTGAATGCACTTAAAAAAATTCATTAGACTTCAAATTATATCACACGATAAGGTTGCTAAATAGGAAGTTTGAGTGCAACTAAAACATGCATAGAAAGGGAGAGAGAGATTGAACATATACCAAGTGACAAGCTATGTAGAGTGGTTCCACACTTCAAACTAGAAGTGAGTCCGTCCACTACCTAGAGAGGTCAACCTCTAGGATTTCTTAACCTGGACTCTTATATTCATTCATAAGTCTTACAATACATGACCAACTAAAGGACTTACCTATCCAATACACGAAATCTTCAACCTTACAAAGGACTTACCCACTTTGCAATGAGTCTTTGGCCTTCTTCAAGGACTTACCCACTCTTGCACAAGTCTTCCACCTTCTAGAAATTACCCACTCTTCTTGGATGTTTAGCCTTTGACTTCACCTTCATCTAGAGAAGCTTCCACCAAGGACTTACCCACTTGAGCAAGGCGTCTTCTGCCTTCACCAAGGTCTTACCCACTCTTGCTCCAAGTCTTCAGCCTTGATCTTCACCATGGGACACCTTCCCTTGTTCTTCTTCACCTCTCTTAGCCAAGAGAGAGAACCTTCATCTTCATGGTTGAAATGAGAGATAGGGAGGTTGTTACAACCACAATTTTCGGGTTCTTTTGGGTGGAAATGCAATTTACCCAATAAATGTATGATTATGTAATATGTATTGAATGGATTTCCTTTGCAATATTTCCTTTGTGCATGTGATTTCGTGGATCATAAGATATTAATGAGTTTAATATGATTAAAAAAGAAGAAGAAATCAATTAATGCATTATTAAGAAGGAAGATTAAGATAATAATAAAAATATGAGGAATATGTATGGTTGAATCTAACAACTCTTTTAATTATCTAACACATCATATACTTGAAACACAATGTTTGGGACACTAAATAGTGTTACATTGGTTTGCCTTTTTGGTATGTTTGAAAATAATAGGAGAAAGAGAGGGAGATTAATAAAAAGAAGATTTTGGATTACGCGATATGGGAAAGGCAAAAAACAATGATGGAAAGAATATTTATTTTATTCATGACTTTTAGGTGGGGAATATTAAACCATGGGAGTCAGTGGGTAATATATTTAGAATTTCCTATATTAGTAAATCATGAGCACGAAAATCTCTCAGCCTTTATGCATGAAAAGGGAAACAAGTCCCATCTTTCACACACCTCTCTGTTCCATCATCATCTTTTCCCTAACCTAAGGGTTCTACGAGGATCTATATAAAGGCCTAAGATCCATCATTTTCAGGACAACACCCAACATGAGGGGATCGACTGCTGGATCTTCACCACGATGATACCATGACCATACCTTCATAGCTTCTCTAGAAGTAGGTTCTAGGAGGGGATTTGGGTGCCCAGATGACTCTTCAAGACTGACACACTCTGCCTTGCACTCCTGATCTTCATCGTCCAGGGGAAGGTGGCAAAACACTAGGAGGAGGGATGAGCAGCGCATAACATTTTGGAATTGCAGAGAACATTACAAGCTGCAAGGAGAGGAGAAAGTTTCTCATTATGGTGGCGACACCTGACAACCACAGACGAGATGAGTCACGAACATAATGCCTAGGTATGCTTCTGATCGTCATTTCATATGGTTTGACCTGCAGTAACCCTAGCGAGGTAGGAACTCGTACAATCACTGCCAATCTCCTATAGCCACATGAAGTGTCTTCCAGGGTCCGACTAGGTTGGTTAAGGGTCTGCGTGCTTCCCCCTAGCCGCGGCAACAAAGGCCCTTACCCAGAAATGGTACAGTGGCAACCCTGTCCTGCGTACGCGAGTCGAGAGCGGGGAAGGAGACGCCCGCCGAGAGAATGACTAAGATACCCCTGTCCATGTGATCACACATGATCACTGTGCATGGGCACGTTGGTCATTCCAAGGTTATTAATAAGAATCTCTATTTAATAATAAAAGGAAATAGATGTACTGACGTGTCAATTGGGGAATGGCCTAGTTAGCTTTATTTTGCAAAAATCATAGAAATTACTACGTAGCTCAAATGAAAATAAGTTATATATGAAAATTTATCAGGAGAACATGTAGAATCTAAATAAAATATGTTTGAGACCTACATATGATCCCTATTATAAATATAGGTAAAGAAGGATTAAAGTGATGAGTAATGCTTAAAAAACCTAGTTTTGGGTACTAAGATGTGGAAAATGTTAAAAGCCTTTCTTTTATGATATTATCTGATCTATTTGAGAATAATGATAATAAAAGTAATCATGGTAATAATGACAAGGTATTTAGAATCTCTAATGTAAAAAATCATTAATGTGTGGAATTAGGGCTAAAGATCTTAACTTGCTATGTTGTTAATGAACATATTTGATCTAAGTGATCCTAATGAGAGGATAAGATGGATTTAGTAACTAGGGTTCACCTAATGTTAAATATGTGATGGCAATAGGGTTAATGCCCTTATTCCTTATCCAAAACCTAAACCCGAGATTAGGACCAAGTAGGGTATAATGTATTTAATATGTTTAGTGACACTTTAGAATTTACGTAATGCAGATTATATGATGATTGCTTGATTTGCTTGCTTTCTTGGACAATATGATTGAAGTATGATTGAATAATATGCATGGAAAAGGTATGTGGTTGTTTATGGATAATCGATCTAGTTTCATGAAGTTTTCTTGAACGTTTGATCGATTGGATGCAACCTAAACTGTTGAGTGTTTATTTATGCAATCCTATAAAGTCACTATGATTATCACAATTAAGTATATACATGCATTCTCGAACCTACATGCCACCCTGATGTATGATGCATGACCAAGACCTAGAGGGAAGGTCTAATCATTCAAGCCCCAGAGGGAAGACCATTGGGCACCATGAGAGGTGACCCAAGGCACCAAGCTCATGATGGAGAAGGTGGCCTTATGTCCCTTGCAAGGACAAAACCCTCAGAGAGGGTAATCCAGGGTTTAGGGAAAAAGCGGTTCAGAATGTCACATTGAAAATGTAATTTGGATTGATAATAACTTATATGTGATAATTAGGTTGTTAGCAGTTATTTGTGAAATTGTGATTGTCCCCCCACATACCGATATAGAAATATACTGACCGACATTTTGATTGTCGTTGTTTTAGGTACAATCATTGAAAAGGACAAATAGTAAATTGAAACATTGTGAAGATTCGAAAAGTCAATTCAAGGAGGATTAGATAGATGGACTCCATCTGTGGATAGAAGTCTAGAAATCTAAAATTTTTACAAGGTATGCAAGAGATTTATTTTATTCCAGATTTCCAGTATAGTTTTAGTAGAATTTAATAGTTATTTTTTATTAAATGTAAAACCATGGATCTTGAGTTATTGGGATAGCAACTCTGACCTTTTGGTCTCCCTTGATTGGGGGTTATTGGGAGGTGGGGTCATTACATTTGGTATCAGAGAAAATGGTTTCTTATTTAATCCTTAATAATTATTAAATTTTACAAACTCTATAGAATTCAAGGGAGTTATTAGAGGATTTTCTGATGACGGAGGTTTCTAGAAAAGGATCACGGTCTGGGGGCTGGCAATATTTTCCTCCACCCTGCTAGTTGGTCATGAGGACTCCCAGATGCGGTGTGATTGCCTGTCTAAAGTTTAAGGTCTTGACTCGAAATAAGATACCTTTAGGACTCTCTCATCTTTTTTGTCCCTTCTCAACCCTAATTCAAGTAAGGTTCTAAGGTTTAGGGTTTCTCTCTCTCCACACCCCTCTTGTGATTGGGATAAGAGTAATAAGGATTAAGGAATCCTCCACCAAATAATGAAAAGCATGTAAATAAGATGTCATGAACATAAGTTTAATAGTTTAAGTGTAAAGTAAAATAAGCTACATTCTTAGGTTGCATGATGTGTCTTGTCATGCTCTCAGGAGAGCTTTGAGGATATATCTTCTCGTAGGAGGATGAGGAGAGAGTTAGCCTTGGAGGCAGAGGTCTCCAAGAAGAGGTAGAGACCCGCCGCATCCTCTAAGGATGATGCTAACCCTAACCCTAAGTGGAAGTTAGAGAAAGGGATAAGAAGATGAATTGGATATCATAGTTAAACATGTAGTATGTACGTGGGTTGACATGCATAGAGGTTTTGTGTATCCATGAGAAGTCTAAGCTAGGTTTGACCTAGTGCCTTTTGTGACCCAACCATGGGTGGTCGTGCTTGTAAGGGTGAGGGATAGCTCCTTCATTGAAGAGGATAGTGGTGACCATATAGATTACCTTAAGGGAATATATGAACATAGAAGAGCATGCATCTATGTAGGAGAAAATATCAATAGTGCTGGAAGTAGGTTGAGGGTTAGGTCAGAAGGGTTATGCTTGATAGGTTAAGATATGAACATGTAGAGCTTTAGATAATCTTGATCGAACATAGGTTTGGATCGTACATTTCATCCATGTAGGTGTATGCATGTATCCTTACAAGCTTGATCCACCTTCTTAGAACCTCTAGTGATAGTACTAGTTGTAGGGTTAGCTCTAGAAAAGAGGGCAAGACCCGATAAAGAGGATTAGGGACCTACACTACAAGACATGAGGAATAATGAGAGGTTGGATATGATATGGCCTAGAATGGACAACCTTAAGTAGATGTATGTGATTTCCTAATGCACAATCCTTGGAGGCATGTGGTACCTTGGTTGTCCTTAGAGGAACCAAACCCTAGAAAAGAAGAGGCTTCTGGAGTCGATGAATAGATGTTATAGGTGTCTACCTTTTAGGTCAAGGAAGAGAGTTCCTTAGACCGAGGAGGTATGGTGACAATTTGTGATGCCTTGTACCGAGTTGATTGTTCTTGTGTACGGCTCTGAGGAGTTGTTCACATGGAAGAAAAGTAGGAAGTGAATGTTATACGTTGTACATGTTTGGTTTGTGGTTGAAAAGTTGGGCATGTAGTTAGACAGTTGGTGCATAACAAGTGAACCTAGGGTTCCTAGATCTAAGAGGGGAAGTAGTAGTACCTGGTGCACTCGATGCTCATGAAGATGTTTGAGTTCTATGGATTCAAGCATGCCACCCCTCATGTTTAGAGGAAAAGGAAACCCCTTGGACTGGGGTATATGTTTGAGGAACCCCTCATACATAGGTTGAGACATATGCATGTTTGATATTAGTCCAATGTTAAGGAATGAAAACAAGTATGATCTACCACGGAGACCTGACATGGTTTAGTTGGTGGTCTTCTTGTTAGCTACGTGCCTTAGTAACTTGATAGGGCTAATCATTCTCATGATGATGTAGACCCTAGATTTAGGGACGTTGGTGACCTATGTTGCTATCAAGAGATAGTTTTCTCTCATCCTGGGGAGGGACCCTTCTGTAGGGTGAGTACCACTTTTGTTTAGGTTTGAGGTAACCTAAAAGGGGTTTCTCATAGGAGCTTGATGAGCTAAGTGGAGAGTACATTGTATGAGCACAAATCTATAGACCCTTGTGTGACCATCTATAAAGGGCATGGGGATATGTTGCCATGGAGGTAACCTGCGTGGGGCCATACCAAGGAAGGTAGGTTGCCATGATCACTATGAATGGATGTAAGTTTGACTATGAGTGCCTAGAGAGATGATGGAGTGAGATGTGCTATGATGAAATCCTTAGTCTATACTAAGGTCATGCAAGGATAAGACCAATGGGAGTAGGAGTTGCCTAATTCCCTAGTTGCACCAGACCATAGGGTCGGGAGGTAACAACTATCGTTGTCCGAGGACCATGGGTTAGGAGATTGATCACCTTCATGATCTCATGGGATAAAAAGGGAAAACAAGATGGGAACTCTTTGGATGCATAAGGGAAAGGGATAACCCCAAAAGTACCGACACCCTATAGACCTAGAGGAGATTACTAAGGGTTATGTGTATAGGAGTGGTACGTAGACCCAAGCTTGGGACCAATTTTCCATGGATGTAAATCTGAAAACCAGATGTTCATGATGTGAAGACATGTGGTGCACGTTTCAACTTAGTTTGGAAAGTGTACTGGCGATGTGTGATGCACCATCCCTACTCTTGGAAAGGGATAAACTTTGTATTTGGATTGTAGCCAAATGCTTATTTCCTCTCGTTATGGGTGTGAGAGATAGGGAAAAACACATGCCATACAATAAGGATAAAGATGATGTGAGTTGAAACATTTCTATGAGGTATGAGGATTGAGATAGTAGCGTACCTTTGTGGAGAGTATGATGTATGGATGGTTTACACATATGAAGAGAACTAGGTAGTCATCATATTAGGACGTTCTTATCAAGATCAATATGGAATTTATGAGTTATATAAGTTTGAATTTGATAAACAATATGATGAGCTCTAAGTTTTCTTGACTCAATTAGACCTAAATCTAAGAAGGGGATCATGAAGGGAGTATGTGAAGGTTTGTGTCTTCATCGTTACTTAGCACATAAAGATGTAAGATGGTAATGTACACTCTTAGTAGAGATGCAACTATCTTGTTTTGCCAGTAGAGAGGCGGGAAGAGGTCGTTAGGTGAAACCTAAGTTCGAAGATGAGACTTGCATGGCTAACACCCAGATACAACCAGACCCGTTGGTCGAGTTGGTGGCTTGTTAGTTAACCATCTTAGATCTGGATGAGATACAAGGATGGTTGTATGAACCTCAAATACACCTCACAGAAAAGGAAGGTGAGGGAACCCACGACTAGATTGTTTTAGTGTTTTCTGAGAAGTCACCTTGAGGAATCATAACATGCCAGAGATCACGATTATGAGGTCATAATATACGGTGGTACTACCAAGATGGTTAAAGTTGCAGCAGTACTTTGAATATATGAGATGAAGAAGTATATTGGGTTGCATGTGGCTGGTTGCCATGCATGCAAGGAGGTGAAGGACGAACACCAATAACCCAGTGAGTTGCTATGGAGAATGAAGAGTCCCCAAGGGGGAATGGGAGTGGATCACCATGGATGTTGTGGTGAGTCTCCCCGGACCAAGAGAGGTCATGTTGCAATATGGGTTATGGTAGATCACCTTACCAAGTTAACCTAATCTCTTGCCTAGGAGAGAGCACTGTCAGGGTGACAGATCCAATTGAACTATATATGAGAGAGACATAGTTCAACTACACCATGATCTGAGTTCAAAGGTTATTGAGTATGACTGTGAGTTCACTTCCATGTTGTGGATGTAGGTGTAAGAAGAACTCGACACTAGATTGAAGTTGAGTACATCATAACACCCCTGAAAGATAAACAACCAAGAGGGTATGATCTAGACTTTAGAGGGTCTGATGATAACATGTGTGCTTGATCAAGGTGATATACGGGCACACTTCCTACCCTGATAGAGTTTGCATGTGATGATAGATACCATAGCCAGTATCAGGACGTAAGAAGTTGTATAAGGGAGGTCATGTCAGTCACCACTTCATTAGGATGATGTCGGTGAAAGGATCTTATGAAGGTCTGGGAGACCACAATGTGTGCATATGAAGTTGCTTTGATCGTGTGATGGCTGAGAAAGCCCAGGAATTGACATGAGTCGTGAGTTGATGCAAAGCAGACTGACATATAGTTCACTGTGGGAGAATATGTGTTATGAAAATTCGACCCCTCTGAGCTATAGCTAAGAAAGATGAGTCCCCGATACATGGATCCATTTGAGATGGATTGGTGTAGTTGCTTATGTGTAGCCTTACCCCTCAGGGTAATGTGATGTAGGATGTGTTCCATGAGTCCGATCTAGAGCACTATGCGAGGTACATGAACCATTTGTTGAGCCATGAACCTATTGAGCTTCTTGTGAGGCTAAAATATCCTGAGTCACCTATGAGGGTACGAGTTACCGAGGTGAGAGAGAAATAAGATGTAAGAATATAAGATGATAAATGTTCTTTTGAAGCACCATGGAGAGTATGAAGCCACATGGGAGCTACTGATGGACGTGAGAAAGTCTTATCCTCTCTGTTTGTATGTTTGATGGAATTTTGAGGACACAATTCCTATAAGAGGGGAAGGGTGTTACAACCCCAATTTTTGGGTTCTTTTGGGTGGAAATGCAATTTTCCCAATAAATGTATGATTATGTAATATGTATTATTTATGTGTATGGAATGGATTTCCTTTGCAATATTTCCTTTGTGCATGTTATTTCGTGGATCATAAGATATTAATTTGTCCAATATGATTAGAAGAAAAAGAAGAAATCAATTAATGCATTATTAAGAAGGAAGATTAAGATAATAATAAAAATATGAGAAATATGTATGGTTGAATCTAATAACTCTTTTAATTATCTAACACATCATATAAATGAAACACAATGTTTGGGACACTAAATATTGTTACCTTGGTTTGCCTTTTTGGTATGTTTGAAAATAATAGGAGAAAAAGAGGGAGATTAATAAAAAGAAGATTTTGGATTACGCCATCTGGAAAAGGAAATGAACAATGATGGAAAGAATATTTGTTATATTGATGACTTTCAAGTGGGGAATATTAAATAATGGGAGTCAATGGGTAATATATTTAGAATTTCCCATATTAGTAAATCACGAGCACGAAAATCTCTCAGCCTTTATACATGAAAAGGGAAACAAGTCCCATCCTTCGCACACCTCTATGTTCCAACATCATCTTTCCCTAACCTTAGGGTTCCTACAAGGATCTACATAAAGGCCCAAGATCCATCGTTCTCAGGACAATACCCAATGCGAGGGGACCGACCGTTGAATCTTCACCAATATGATACCACAACCAGACCTTCATAGCTTTGCTAGAAGTAAGTTCTAGGAGGGGATTTGGGTGGCTAGAATACCCTTCAAGACCTATGCACTCCGCCTTGCACTCCTCAACTTTGTCGTCCAGGGGAAGGTGGAAGAACACTGGGGGGAGGGTTGAGCGGTGCAAAACTTTTCAGAATTGCAGGCAATGTTACAAGATGTAAGGAGAGGATCAAGTTTCTCATTATAGTGGAAGCACCTGAAAACCACAGACAAGATGAGTCATGAACAGAATGCCTAGGTATGCTTTTGATCATCGTTTCATATGGTTTGACCTGCATTAACCCTAGCGAGGTAGGAACCCGTACAGTCACCGTCAATCTCCTGTAGCCGCACCAAGTGTCTTCCAGGGTCCAACTAGGTTGGTCAAGGGGTCTGCGTGCTTCCCCCTAGCCGCGGCAACAAAGGCCCTTGCCCAGAGATGGTACAATAGTGACCCTGTCCTGTGTACGCGAGTCAGGAGCGGCGAACGAGACGACCGTCGGGAGAATGACTAAGATACCCCCATCCGTGTGATCACACATGATCACTATGCAGGGGTACATTGGTCATTTCAAGGTTAGTAATAAGAATGTTGGTTTAATAATCAAAGGAAATAGTTGTACAGACATGTCAATCAGGGATTGACCCAGTTAGCTTTATTTTGCAAAAATAATAGAAATTACTACGTAGCTCGAATGAAAATAAGTTATATATGAAAATTTATCATGAGAACACTTAGAATCTAAATAAAATATTTTTGAGACCTAAATATGATCCATAATTATAAATGTAGTGCAAAGAAGGATCAAAGTGATGAATAATGCTTAAAACCCTAGTTTTGGATATTAAGATTTGGAAAATGTTAAAAGCCTTTCTTTTAAGATATTATCTGATCTTGTTGAGAATAATGATAATAAAAGTAATCACGGTAATAATGACAAGGTATTTAGGATCTCTAATGTAGAAAATCATTAATGTGTGGAATTATGGCCAAAGATCTTAACTTGCTATGTTGTTAATGAGCATATTTGATCTAAGTGAACTTAATGAGAGGATAAGATGGTTTTAATAACTAGGGTTCACCTAATGTTAAATATGTGATGGAAATAGGGTTAATGCCCTTATTCCGTATCCAAAACCTAAACCCTAGATTAGGACCGAGTAGGGTATAATGTATTTAATATGTTTAGTGACACTTTAGAATTTACATAATGCAGATTATGTGATGATTGCTTGATTTGCTTGCTTTCTTGGACAATATGATTGAAGTATGATTTAATAATATGTATGCAAAGGTATGTGGTTATTTAAGAATAATCGATCTAGTTTCATGAAGTTTTCTTGAATGTTTGATCGATTGGATGCAACCCAAACTGTTGAGTGTTTATTTATGCAATCCTATAAAGTCACTATGATTATCATAATTAAGTATATACTAGTAAATGCACGTGCTAATGCACGTGATCTTGATGATGTTTTTGAACCTAAATTGCTTTTTTTTTGGTCGATAAACACAAGATGAGTATAATATTGGTGTACTTTGAGATAGATAGATGACCAAATCTTTACAAAATATAATAAAATGATTGACTATTTTTTTTAAATAAAATAGTGACATAGAGTATTTTTTGTGTCCCCACTTGTTAAACATTTTGTTGCATCATTAAAAGGTAGTAGATGCATTCATCAAGGGGGACATTGATTTAGTAAATCATGCTTTTCAAAGGAATAAGAAAACCACACCCATAATACCACACTCCATGTTTTATTCTTGATGAATTTCTAACATGTTCCTTCACCTCTCTGTCCAATATAATATTATTTGTTTATATCTTGGTCAACCTTCTTTACTCATTTTCAACATCAAATAACTCGTGAAATTAATACTTGATCTTTGAGTTGGCTCTTTTGTTTTGTCACATAAGCTCTCTTGAAATACACTCACAAAAGCTTCTTCACTTATTGTCTCAAATTTCCACTTCCATGGTTTTTTCATAGATTACATTTTCACTAATATTTTCTAAAATATTTTTCCATATATAATTGTGGATCTTCAATTAGCTTTTAATGATATTTCCACGTGCACCTAACTTCCTCTTATAACTATTAGTTAGTCGTACACCTTAAAAAATCATACATATGTAATACTACATAGTTTTTACATATCCCACCTCCTTAGACAATTTTAAAGAAAAATAGATAAACATATGATTTCACAATTCACATATTAAATCCCCTAGTTTAATGGATTATCTCCTCATATTTTATAAATACATAATTAATTAGTTGGATAAAATAAATCCAAAAAGTATATCATTATCTATATTTATAACCGCTCATTGATTAAAATAAATTTTGTAAGTATGGTAGATGTTACAACCCCATTTTCTTGAAAATATAATGTAATATGTATTTCCCCATTTAATGAATAAATGATATCCTTTTCTTTGAATTGTGATAGATTTCGTGTGAAATGGCTTTGATTGAATGATTGTGGGCTTTGTTAGTCATTAAGCCCAATTGAAAAGAAAAGGGAATTAATAAGAAAAAGAAATTGGTTAATAAAAGAGAAATATGAGAAATCAACAATTAAAAGAAGATAAAGGCAAACCAATATTCCCCAATATGGGAATCCGTGCCTTTGGGTTTCCTTGAGGTCCAAGGGACCCAAAATAATGAGATAAAGGCAAAAGGAATAAGGATATATTTTTAATTGGGAGTAATTAATAAGAAAACTTGGTAGAGAAGTAATTCTTCTCATACATTGCTTTTGCTTCCCAATTTTCCTACAAAGATAGGAAATATTAAAAGGAACATTCCTTTAAAATTTGAGATAAATCAGAGTTATGGTTTGGGAGATATTAATTTTACAAGATTATCTTGGATTTGGGAGTTTTCCTGAATTAATTGATAAATGTATTTTCTTTCCTTTGAACGCGAACAATCCAGTCCGTTGGATTTTGATCCAACGACGATGGGTCATCGTCTAAGTCCCCCTGGGACTAGGACTCTGCGTGGTTGCAGGGGAATTTCCCCTTTGATTTTCTCGGAATCCAGGGAAACTCATCACCTAATAATGGTCCCATTAGATTCGGGAGAAAGAACCGCGAAGGATCAACCCTATTTTTATTGAGTTTCATCGTCTTTCTGGGAAACCCCCAATTCGCCTTAGTCTGCCTCGACCCTATAAATAGGGGAGGATGATCCAAGGCACCAACACCTCTGTTAGATAGCCCACGCACTGCAGAAGGAGGAGAGGAGTGTGTTGGTGAGATCAATTGCCCAATTGCTCGTGATCGGTGACCCCCATAACTCAGGAAGTAGTTCCGGAGTCCGGTGAGAGAAGGGCGGTTGCAGCGCGATCAGGGCAAGCAATTGAAGACGTCGTCATGTTCGGCCGAAGGAGACGAAGCTACCTGGACCACCAGAGCAAGCAAAGGAGGGAAGGAACCCGAAGTCAACTCCTAGGCTGACCACCAGAGCTCCCTCTCTCGCGCGAGGTCGAGGAAGAAGAGGAAGTGGTGTTTTACTATTCTACCCCCCGCGTCTCTATTTCTGGTAAGGCGCCTTCGAGTAATTTCCTCCCTTTAAATCACTGTGTAGAGGGTGCATGCATCCACGGCCGCTGGATCCTCAGTGGATCCGCGGACCATGGATCAAGCGGCCCAAGATTTTTCTAGAAATAGCAAATAATTGATAAAAATGAATTATCTTAGAAAAATCATATCTGGAGCTAGGAAGCTCAGATGGGGAAACTTAATACATGAAAAATGACTAGAAAAATATGAGGAATTTAATAAAAATGGTTTGAGATCCTGAATATAACTCTTTTCTGTAATAGTATATTTCTAGAATGGAAAAAAGGTTAATTTGTAGATAAAAACTCTAATTGTTTATAAAGAGTATAATTAGTCTTGAAATTAAGTTAATTCGAGTTTGGTTAACTTATTTTCTATTTTTTAGATGATTATTAACCTGTTTTGATGATAGAATTACAATTTTAGGGTTTGTAACTCCATATGTGGATTAAAATGTTTAGAAACCCTAAATTAGAGAAAAAGAAAAAGATATTGCAACCTGAAAATTAGGGTTTGTATGGTCCAACCTGATCTTTAGGACCTTAATGGAAGATAGGACGAGATAATTAGGGTTAGATGAATATTTGATAAAAGTAAGGTAAAAGTAGTAAAAAGGAAATAAAACCCTAATTATGGTTAAAACCCTAAAAAGGGCAAATAACCTAGGAAACAATTAGAATTAATGAGTCATGATGACATGATTGATAATATAGAAATTGAATGCCTTTTTCAGGAATAAATTATGTGTGTGAATTTTTTTGATTCCTGGTTGATTGAGTTTTTCTGCATTCAAGCCTACATAACAGGTATGTGGTTACACTTATGACTACCCGGATTAGTTTTCCGTGATTTTGTCGCTGTTTCTATCGTGACTTGAATTAAACTATTGGATGTTTCAATTCATGCAAATTTTAGTGTGAATATGACTATCACGTACGAATTATGCCTACTAGCTCAGATCCCAGTCCCCTCTGTAGCTTAATGGGTTGACCTAGTAAAAGGCTACCAATGGGGTAGGCCCATCAAGTCACTAAATGACTTAGTAAATGGCTACCAATAGGGTAGGTCCATCAAGTCATATTGAGTTAGAGATTGGACTACCTCTGGGTAGTGCCATGCGACTCAACCCTAGATATTGGTCTACCTGTTCGGTAGGATCATGCAGGGTTTAATGAAGATCTATCGTATGAGAGAGGTAGTATCCATGTCCACTGCAGGGACAACACAGAGGAAGGGGATAGGAAGGGATTGAGTAGTACCGCTTAAAATGTAATTTGAATGTTAAATGATAATTGGTTCTTTACATTGTTAATATAGTTGCACAAAGTTTTGTAATCCCCCACATACCAGCTTTATGCTGATCGTGTATTTGTTTGTCGGCGTTTTAGGTACAAACCCTAAAGGAACTAACAGTAAATTGTCACCTTGCAAAATAAGAAGTAAAGTGCAAGGAGGATTAGATAGAGCAATTCCAGTAAGGGATAGATATATTTCCCAAAGTTTCAAAAGGTAAATAAAGTTTTAAATTTTCCTGCCAATATTCAGTTTTGTAGTAGAATTTCATAATTATCATTGATTATTTGTTGAACCTTTGATCATGTAATTGATTAACGATTCCGACCTTCAGGTCTCCCTTGATTGGGGGTTACCGGGAGGCAGGGTCGTTACAATTGGTATCAGAGCGTAGGTTCTCCATCTAATCATTAATAATTATTAAATTTTAAAAATTCCATAGAACCGAGGGAGTTATTAGAGGAGTGTCTGAAAGACTGAGGTGTCTAGAAAAGGATCACTTTCGGGGGCTGGAAAGATTTTCCTCCGCACCTCTAGTCGGAATACGAGGACTCCCAGATTGTGTGACTGCCTGGCCGATGTCCTGGGATATGACTCGAAATAAGATACCTTTAGGACTCTCTCATCTTGTTCATCCCTTCTCAACTCAAATTCTGTTAAGGACCTTAAGGATTAGGGTTTTCTCTCTTCTCCTCACCCTCTTGAGGTATGGGTAAAGTTGATAAGGATTAAGGGATCCTCCACCAAGTTAATGAAAAGCATGTAAATAAGATGTCATGGACATAAGCGTAATAGATTAAGCACAAACTAATGAATAGATGCATGCTTAGGTCGTATGACATAAGTTGTCATTGCCCTCAGGAGAGACCTGAGGAGAGAGAATGAGTAGAGAGAGTTAGTCCTGGAGGTAGAGACCTCCATTAAAAGTAGAGACCTAGCACATCCTTTGAGGATGATGGTAACCCTAACCCTAAGAGAAGGTTAGAGAGAGAGACATGATGAGATTAGATGTCATGGTAGACTGGGTGTTTGGATGGACATGCCTATGGTTTGTCATATGAGCCATGAGAGGTTAGATGGCCTAGCACCTTTGGCACCCCAACCCTGAGAAGGATCGTGCATGTTTGAGCAAAGGATAGCTCCTTCCTGGATAAGGTTAGAGATGAACCTATATAAACCTTATGGGCTGTTGCAAGTAGGATATAGCTTGCACCCTGAGCACATCAGTAATGTGAACAGTAGGTTAAAAACTAAGGACAGAAGGATATGATGGATGGCTTATGAGATAAGCATATGGATAATATCGAGCCAAACATGAGTATGTTTGTGAGCATGAGCCTTCATGGAGAGGGGACCTCTAGTAGTAGGGATGGATGTGGAGCTAGCTCTAGAGAGAGAAAGCAAGAACCCAGCAGGAAAGTTGGAAGCTTAGGTTCCGAGACTTAGGAACAGTGGATAGTAGAGGATGATGCGACCTAAGTGGATGATAGTGGTTGCCCTATGAAGGCTGATGATATCTTGGTTTCCTTTAGAGGAACCAAATCTTAGAGAGAGGATCATGCTTCTGGAACGTATGTGCCTATGGTATAGGAGTTTACCTGCTGAGATGAGACAAAGAGTGCCTTAGACCCTGAGGAGGTACACGTAACCAGTTGTGGGGCTTTATACCTAGTTGGTTGTCCTTGAGGAGGACTCAACTATGAGGTGTTGCTCATATAAAAGGATCATGGGAGTACATGGCATACCTTGGGCATGCTTGATTCGTTGTTAAGAGGTTGAGCATGTAGTTGGATATCCAAAAGTGAACCTAGGGTTCCTGGTCAAATTGGGGAAGCAGTGTACCCAATGCTCCTGATGACATTTGAATCTATATAGTTTCGAGCATGGTACTCCTCATGTGTAAAGGTAAAAGAAACCCCTTATGTTATGGGTATGTTTGATGAACCCTTCCCGACTAAGTTGATCTAATGTTGAGGAAAGAGAATAAGTATGACCTAGCATGGTTTAATAGGTGGTCTACTTGTGCCCTAGTAGCTTCTAGATTAGGCATGCTCATATGGATGTAAACCCTAAGGATGCTTGTGACCTTGTTGTCAAGGGTTGTAGTTTCCTCCCATCCTAGGAGAGGGACCCTTTAGTTGGGTGTATACCAGTTCTGTTGGAGTTAAGATAACCTAAAGAGGTTTTATAGGATCCTGAGAAAGCTAGGTGAAGAGTACATGGCATGAGAATGAACCAATAGACCCATAGATAGCCATCTCTATGTGCATGCGGATGTGTTTCCATGGAGGTAACAGGTAAGGGGCCTAACCAAGATAGGCAGGTCGCCATGATCCCAGTGAAAGGATGAAAGTCAGTCGAGAATGCATAGAGAGATGATGAAGGCTTGGGTAAGGTTCTAAGTTGGACATGTACTATGTTAGAATCCTAAGTCTATCCAAGGGTCAGGTAGGGATAAGACCGATGGAAGAAGGAGTCGCCTAATTCCCTAGTTGCACATGACCATGGGGTCGAGAGGTAACAACGATCATTGTCTAAGGGCCATGGGTTAGGAGATTGATCACCTTCATGAACTCATGGGACCCAAAAGGCAGATGAGTAGGGCACTCTCTGATGCATAAGGGAAAAGGGATGACCCCAAAAGTGCCGGCTCCCTATAAACCTAGAGGAGATGACCTAGGATTATGCTGGGACCAAGTAAGTCCGAGTCCTATTTTCCCCTGGAAGTAGTGTGGATATCATGATGTTTGTGATATAGAGACATAAGTTGCATGTTTCAACTTGGATTTGAAAGTGTACGGGCAAGGTGGGTTGTACCATCTGTACTCTTGGAACGGTAAGAACTCTGTATTTGGACTGCAGCCAAATGCTTATTTCTTCTTGTTATGAGAGTGAGAGATAGGACAGTACGCATGCCTTACACCAAGGATAAAGATGATGTAAGTTGGAATGTAGCTACAAGGTATGCTGATAACATACCCTGGTAAAGTGAATGATACATGGATGGTTTGCAAACACTAAGAGAGGTAGTGTAGTCAGCTTATGAAGATGTTTTATGAGGAACTATTTGGAATTTGCAAGTTAACCAAGGTCGAGTTCGATCACAGTGAGGATGAGCTCAGAGCTTCATGATAGACTTAGAGGTTGAGATGAGATGATAAGTATAATACATGGAGGTGTATATTACCTAACACCTAAGAAGTGGTAATGAATGCTCTGGTTGAGATATAGTGCCTAGTTTAGCTGGAAGCTAGAAGAACTTGAGGTTGTTCGACTAACCCTATGTTTGGAATGAGGATATGTTTTGGCTAACACACAGAGGTAATAAGATATGTTGAACAAGTTAATGGATTGATGTAGTAAAAGGATGGTGATAGAACCTCAGATACACTTCTTTGGATAGGAAGATAATAAAACCCTTTTGAGAGTGGCGTAGGGTTTCCGAGGTATCAAGCTTGAGGAATCATAACATTACAGGAGCACATGATATACCTTGGTACTACAAAAATAGTAAGTGATGGTAGAATTATGGATGCTTAGAACAAAGTTGCATGTAGCATGTGGCCATGCAAGCCAGGAGGTGAAGGACGAACACCATTAACCCAGTACAGAGATATAAAGTATAAAGAGTTCTCGAGAGGGAATGGGAGTTCATCACTATGCATGTTGTGAGTCTCTCCTAGACCAAGAAGGTCAAGATACAATATGGGTTATGGTAGATCGCCTTACCTAGATGACATGAGAAAGGAAGAGTTCTTCCAAGGGACAGATCTGGTTGAACTACATATAAAAAGAGACGGTTCAACTACACCATGATGCGAACTCAAAAGTTCTTGATGTGACCTAAAGGTTCACTTCCATGAGGTGGAAGTAGATACATGAAGAGCTCAGTGTTTGTACAGTCTATCACCCCATACTAATGGATAGTATGATCTGGACTAGAGGGTCTGATGAGGGCATGTGTGCTCGTTTAGGGTGATACATAGAGGCAGTTCTTAAGATGTGATGCTAACCACCATAGCCTTTATCGGGATGTAAGGAGTTCTATAGGGAGGTTGTGTCGGTCACCACTTCATTATTATGATGTTGGTGAAGGAGGCCTCGCGAAGGTCAGAAAAGAAACATAGTGTGTGCAGATGATGTCGCTTTGATCATGCAATGGACGAGAGAGAGCCCAGTGGTGACATGAGTCACAAGCTCATGCAAAGCAGACTGACATGCAGTTCACTGTGAGAGAATATGTGATGTGAAAATCTGACCCCTCTAAGCTACAACTGAGAAAGCTCAGTCCCTGATATATGTGTCCTTTTGAGATGGATTGGTGGAGATGGTTGTGTTTAGACTTGCCCCTCAGGATAACATGAGGTATAATGTGTTACATGAGTCTGATCTAGAGCACTATGTGAGATACCCAAGCCATGTGCTGAGCCCTGAACCTATTCAGCTTTTTGAGAGGCTGAAATGTCCTGAGTCCCCTATGAGGGTACGATATACCAAGATAAGAAAGAACTCAGATGGAAGAATATGAGATGATGATGGTTCTTGGGAAGCACCATGGAAAGGGTAAGGCCACATGGGAGCCATGATGGACATATGAAGGGCTTATCCTGAACTATTTGTTTGTTTGCTTGGTGGAATTTTGAGGGCAAAATTCCTATAAGAGGGGAAGGATGTTACAACCCCATTTTCTTGAAAATATAATGTAATGTGTATTTCCCCTTTTAATGAATAAATGATATCCTTTTCTTTGAATTGTGATATATTTCGTGTGAAATGGCTTTGATTGAATGATTGTGGGCTTTGTTAGTCATTAAGCCCAATTGAAAAGAAAAGGGAATTAAATAGAAAAAGACATTGGTTAATAAAAGAGAAATATGAGAAATCGATAATTAAAAGAAGATAAAGGCAAGACAATATTCCCCAATATGGTGATCCATGCCTTTGGGTTTCCTTGAGGTCCAAGGGACCCAAAATAATGAGATAAAGGCAAAAGGAATAAGGATATATTTTTAATTGGGAGTAATTAATAAGAAAATTGGGGAGAGAAGTAATTCTTCTCATACATTGCTTTTGCTTCCCAATTTTCGTACAAAGATAGGAAATATTAAAAGGAACATTCCTTTAAAATTTGAGTTAAATCAGAGTTATGGTTTGGGAGATATTAATTTTACAAGATTATCTTGGATTTGGGAGTTTTCCTGAATTAATTGAAAAATGTATTTTCTTTCCTTTGAACGCGAACAATCCAGTCCGTTGGATTTTGATCCAACGACGATGGGTCATCATCTAAGTCCCCCTGGGACTAGGACTCTGCGTGGTTGTAGGGGAATTTCCCCTTTGATTTTCTCGGAATCCAGGGAAACTCATCACCTAATAATGGTCCCATTAGACTCGGTAGAAAGAACCGCAAAGGATCAACCCTATTTTTATTGAGTTTCATCGTCTTTCTGGGAAACCCCCAATTCGCCTTATCCTGCCTCGACCCTATAAATAGGGGAGGATGATCCAAGGAACCAACACCTCTGTTAGATAGCCCACACACTGCGGAAGGAGGAGAGGAGTGCGTTGGTGAGATCAATTGCCCAATTGCTCGCGACTGGTGAACCCCATAACTCAGGAAGTAGCGCCGGAGTCCGGCGAGAGAATGGCGGTTGCAGCGCGATCAGGGCAAGCAATTGAAGACGTCGTCGTGTTCGGCCAAAGGAGACGAAGCTACTTGGACCACCAGAGCAAGAAAAGGAGGGAAGGAGCCCGAAGTCAACTCCTAGGTTGACCACCAGAGCTCCCTCTCTCACGCGAGGTCGAGGAAGAAGAGGAAGTGGTGTTTTACTATTCTATCCCCCGCGTCTCTGTTGCTGGTAAGGGGCCTTCGAGTAATTTCCTCCCTTTAAATCGTTGTGTAGAGGGATCGTGCATCCACAGCCACTGGATCCTCAGTGGATCCGCGGACCATGGATCAAGCGGCCCAGGATTTTTCTAGAAATAGCAAATAATTGATAAAAGTGAATTATCTTAGAAAAATCATATCTGGAGCTAGGAAGCTCAGACGGGGAAACTTAATACGTGAAAAATGACCAGAAAAATATGAGGAATTTAATAAAAATGGTTTTAGATTCTGAATCTAACTCTTGTTTGTAAAAGTATATTTCTAGAATGGAAAAAAGGTTAATTTGTAAATAAAAACTCTAATTGTTGATAAAGAGTATAATTAGTCTTGCAATTAAGTTAATTCGAGTTTGGTTAACTTATTTTTTGTTTTTTAGATGATTATTAACCTGTTTTGATGATAGAATTACAAGTTTAGGGTTTGTAACTCCATATGTGGATTAAAATGTTTAGAAACCCTAAATTAGAGAAAAAGAAAAAGATATTGCAATCTGAAAATTAGGGTTTATATGGTCCAACCTGATCTTTAGGACCTTAATGGAAGATAGGACGAGATAATTAGGGTTAGATGAATATTTTATAAAAGTAAGGTAAAAGTAATAAAAAGGAAATAAAACCCTAATTATGGTTAAAACCCTAAAAAGGGCAAATAACCTAGGAAATGATTAGAATTAATGAGTCATGATGACATGATTGATAATATAGAAATTGAATGCCTTTTTTAGGAATAAATTGTGTGTGTGAATTTTCTTGATCCTTGGTTGATTGAGTTTTTCTGCATTCAAGCCTACATAACAGGTATGTGGTTATGCTTATGACTACCCGAATTAGTTTTCCGTGATTTTGTCGCAGTTTCTATCGTGACTTGAATTAAACTGTTGGATGTTTCAATTCATGCAAATTTTAGTGTGAATATGACTATCACCTAAGAATTATGCCTACTAGCTCAGATCCCAGTCCCCTCTGTAGCTTAATGGGTTGACCTAGTAAAAGGCTACCAATGGGGTAGGCCCATCAGGTCACTAAATGACTTAGTAAATGGCTACCAATGGGGTAGGTCCATCAAGTCATATTGAGTTAGAGATTGGACTACCTCTGGGTAGTGCCATGCGACTCAACCCTAGATATTGGTCTACCTGTTTGGTAGGATCATGCGGGGTTTAATGAAGATCTACCGTATGAGAGAGGTAGTATCCATGTCCACTGCAGGGACAACATAGAGAAAGGGGATAGGAAGGGATTGAGTAGTACTGCTTAAAATGCAATTTGAATGTTAAATGATAATTGGTTGTTTACATTGTTAATATAGTTGCACAAAGTTTTGTAATCCCCCACATACCAGATTTATGTTGATCGTGTATTTGTTTGTCGGCGTTTTAGGTACAAACCCTAAAGGAACAAACAGTAAATTATCACCTTGCAAAATAAGAAGTAAAGTGCAAGGAGGATTAGATAGAGCAATTCCAGTAAGGGATAGATAGTTTTCCCAAAGTTTCAAAAGGTAAATAAAGTTTTAAATTTTTCTTCCAATATTCAGTTTTGTAGTAGAATTTCATAATTATCATTGATTATTTGCTGAACCTTTGATCCTGTAATTGATTAACGATTCCGACCTTCAGGTCTCCCTTGATTGGGGGTTACTGGGAGGCAGGGTTGTTACAGTAGAACAATCGATCCAATAAAGATAAGAATATAAATTATAAAGGGAACAATGCATCTTTGACTATAAATCATTTATTTTGATGTTTATTGGTTGGTATAATCTAATAAGACAGGTGGTTCACATTTATCAATAGTGCATGTAATGTAATGTTCAGGGTAAGATCACAAATATGATGATTTTTATAGGTTTGATGCCTGAATAGTGTAAAAACATGTTACAATCGTGTATTTGACCATTTAAAAATATAATAATAATCATGATATGTCCTATTCTAGATTATGTATCTCATTCTCTAAGATACACATGTAGGTGATGGTCTTTGTAACACCCCTAACCTGGGTTTTGCTTTAACTTAGGTGTTTTGATTAAGAAAGATGATTATATGTTTAATCTCATCTTGTGAAAAGTAATTAGGGCTCATGAGGAACTTATGTTTCAATTTTGGTCATGTTTGAACAATGTTGAAACAATGATTTCTTATTTTGGACTAAAGTGAAAATTACCCAAGTTGAGGGGTTAACTTGCAAATTCCACATGATAAGATGTTCCTCTGATGTTGAGACATCATAAGGATGAATATGATGTAGTAGTATGGTTTCTACAAGCCTGGACACCAAGATAGAGCTTGTTGGACAATGTTGTGCATTAAAACCTAGTTTTGGAGTAAAGTGCAATTTACCCAAAATCTAGGGTTCAATATGAAAATTACCACTTCAGGCATCATGTATAGCAAAGAAAATGAGAGGGACTCCTCATTTGAACTAAGTTGGAGGAGAGAGAATCTTGACATTAAAATAATCAAGAATAATGCTTAATTGAAACCCTAATTCGATTTAGGGCAAAAATGAATAAAAATAATTGAAGGGATTTCAACCAAAATGTTTTGGGTTGATTTTGAATAAGGATGGACGTTCCTTTGCTAAGATAAGGAATGAAAATATCTTAAGTAGGTGAAATTCCACTCACCTTATTATAAAGAAAAGTAATTTCCACTCACATATGGGATATTAATATAATAAGCATTAAGGTGCTTAATTTTCTTTTCTTTAAATTGAGGATAATGAAGGAGAATTAAAGGCAAGGAAGGTGCCTCGTACCCAAGGTAGTTGAGGGGGAAGAGGCGGCCACTTTATTGGGATTAATTGGATTTTTATAAGGCATTTTCTCTCTCATCAATTTCCTTATAAAAGTGCCATTTCCAAGCCCAAACCAAGGCCTTTTTCGGATTTTCTTCTTCCCCTTGCTTGCAAAACCGACCAAGGAGCTAGGGAGGAGCAGGGAGCACGTCCCCAACCTGTGGGTAAGACATTGACCTTCGTTCTCCATGATTTCATGGTGGAAATCGAAAATAAATTATGGATTCCTTCTTATTTCGATCTCCTCTTCAACCCTAGCCAACTTTTACAATCAAAATCTTGAGGATGAGCCTAGGGGGAGTTGCAAGAGCTTCATCCACCATTAATGGCGTGAGCTTGGAGCTTTGGAGCTCAATTGGAGGTGGGTTTTATAACTCAAACCCTTAATCATTGCTATTGCATCAATCATCTATGCTTTGTTGATTGTTTTCTTCAATTTGTTACAAACTTGATTCTTTTCTGCAATTTCCATCAAGAAAGGTTTCTGTTCTTGGGTTCAAGAAGGAAGATGATGATGACATCATCATCAGCAAGCACCTCACCAAATATCTTGGGAGAAAACGATCTCAAAGGTGGGGACCAAACGGGTTCACCAAAACTGTTTGGTGACCAAACGGGTTGCAAACCGTTTGGTGGAAAACGGGTTCAAACCCGTTTGAAGGAGTTGACCAAGAGTTGACCGTTTGGGAATCTCGTTCCTAATTATGTAGGATAATGACCCTCCAAATTTTAGGGGTTAACTTCAAAGGAATCATAGGTTGAAGGCCAATCAATTAGACAAATAGAATTGAATTAAGTGCTGATTTTCAACCTGATTAACTTGACCTTCTTGGGAAAACGGGTTCAAGACCATTTGAGATGGTTGACAAAGCGTTGACCGTTTGGGATTCCTGTTCATAATGATGTTGGTTAATGACCCTCCAAATTTGAGGGGTTAACTGTAAAGGAATCATAGGTTGAAGGCTAATCAATTAGGAAAACCTAATTGGATTAAGTGCTGATTTTGAACCTGATTAACTAGACCTGCTTGGGCAAACGGGTTCAAGACCGTTTGAGTGAGTTGAACAAGCATTGACCGTTTGGGATTCCTGTTCATAATTATGTTGTTTAATGACTATCCAAATTTGAGGGGTTAAATCCCAAGGAATCATGAGTTTAAGGCTATTCAATTAGGCAAACCCTAATTGAAAACAATGCTGAAATTCCAATGAGTTAAGTTGAGATTTTGGGTTGATTAGCCCAAACGGGTTCAAGATCGTTTGGGGATCATCCAAACGGGTTCAAGACCGTTTGGGGATCACCCCAATACCATTTGGAGGTCTGGGGTCAAGTATAGTTGATCAATTGAAGGTCCAAAGGTACCAAATCATACTGCAACTCAATGCTGATTTGTTGATCAACTCGATAGACCAATCCATGATGATTTTTCACTAAAGTCCAAAGGTTGGATGAGACAAACGGTCTCAAGACAGTTTGGAGATCATCCAAACGGTCTCAAGACCGTTTGGTGGTCACCCAAGACCGTTTGGAGGTCTAGGGTTGAGTATGGTTAGGTGTTTGAAGGTCTAAAGGTAGTAAGCTGATATACAATGCAATGTTGATTTGGTGATCAATCCAATGAACCAAACCCCAATTGGATTGCTTAGATATGAGTGATATGATGGGAAAACGGTCTCAAGACCGTTTGGAGGTCATCCAAACGACCTCAAGACCGTTTGGGGTCATGTCATACCCAATTTGGATGATGGTTCAATGGTTTCAAAGCAACTAGTCTTACATTGATTAGTGTTGTTGAATCATCGATTCCAAACCCTAATTCAATTGAATCAAACCCTAATTTATGATCAATTGAGGGTCAATTGAGGGTAAAATTAGTTGAAGGTTGACTTATCAAACTCAATTGAAGTATGAGTATAGGTCCAATTGATGATTGGTTCCATGAATTCAATGATTGAAGGAATCAACATTGGAAACCCTAATTCAATTGGATTCCTTATGTAATGGAGGTTCAATGTGATTGAATCTCTTGAGAATTAAGATGATGAATGTTCTATTGATCCAATGATGATTAGTAATGATAATCAAAGAAGGTACAAAGATTGAAACCCTAATAGTACCTAAGTTATTAAAGCCAATTAAGGGATGAATCCCTAATTGCTTATAGGATCAATGACTTGATACACTATGATAATCATAGTTGTATGTACTCGATTGAAGGGTTGATATGACCTAATCAAGTTGAGAAGTTGATAGCATGAATTCATACATGAATATGATTCATGTGGTGATTAAGGGTTATGATCCTTAAGCAAAGAGATCATGAAACCCTAAACATGAACATAAACCCTAATTGACAGGGTTATTGAACTCAACCCTAGTGGAGGGTGATTCCATGTGAAACCTTAGTTTAGGGTGATTCCATGAGAAACCCTAGTTGAGGGTGATTCTATGTAAAACCCAAATTAAGGTTGAATACATATGAAATCCCTATTTTAGATGATGGCAATCGTGGTAATGTAACACGGTCATGGTGATTTCACTTTGCACGACCGTGCAAAGTAGCACGGCCGTGGTGGCTTCCCCTCGTACAGCCATTCTTGGTTACACGACCGTGGTGCTATATGCTTGACTTAGAGTTGATTTGAAAGTGACCTAACATGGTCATTTTGTTAATTCCCAACTTAAGGATGAGAGATAAACTCATACCTTGTGATGATAATCATTTAATGATACATGATGAGAGTAATAAGTATGAATGAATACTTATGATATCAATGAATGCTTCCAGAGGAGGGTAGCAATGAATTAGGGTTGGAGTGATAATACAAATATGAAACCCTAATTGATAAGAAAGGAAAATCCTAACCCTAGCTTTGGGTAAAAGGATGAAAAGCCCTAATTGATGGTAAACCCTAACCTTGGTAAGGGAATAGTGGTGTTACCCTATATTGCATGATGTGTTGTGAACTTGATAAGTTTATTATCATGTGTGACTATCATGCAGGTCTCATGGGTGATGATCATAGCCAGGTATGAGCTATGATGTCTAATTGATAAGAGTTGATTGGCCATATGTGCCATTATGTTTTTGTTACTTAGAAAGAAGTAACAAAATTAGTATGGGCTTGTAAGCCTTGTGAATAAAGTTGTTTCCTAGTGAGAGGTGACAAGATGTGAATGGCTTCTGAGCCATGTGAACAAGTATCTGATGAAAGTGGTACATGTCTCTTTATAACATTTGTCTGAATAAAATATGTTTGAGAACTTGACTGATGCTAAAAGAGTATGATAATGTACTTAATTAATCAAGTGAAATCTATTCATGTAGTGCTCTGACCATAGATCCATCATTGTCAGGAATAGGTGATGGTGAAACAGGTTGCTCCGCGGCATATCCTGGATTTCGTATATTTTTTAATATACGGGGGTCAATGGGCGAAAATATCCTTACGTCCTCTTGAAGTGATTGTGAGGAGGTAAACAAGAAACCTCTCAAATCCTTCATGAATAGGTCGGTATAGATGTATCACTAATCTCCCGATGATTGGGCCAGATGTTGTACACATCCCCCAATATTTTGTCGGGTCGATGGAAATAAACATGAAATCTCTCGATTGTCGACGAGAGTGCAATTGATGTTGTAACTCTGTAGCGAAGTTGCCAGTATACCCTGGAAAGCTACGTTAGCAGAGACACGAGATGTCCTGCATTTTATCTCGCACTGACCGAGACGTGGGAGGTCTTGGAAGCCGACTCTTGCCTAGACCTATGTATGGTACCGATTTTGACTTCGCAGTGGCCGGTTGGAGTATGAGCGGTATACCTCATCTCCTCAGAGCTTAAATATGATTGTAAAATGTAATCAGCTGTATAGCATGTTTTCTTAAGGATTGAATACGGAGATTCATTGGCTGATGTTGCATTTCTTTGTGCATTCCTTAGCAGATAAATGTTATTTATGTCTCTTTATATTCTCTGCAAAGTAGACAGATGAATTACTTATCTACCATGGGTAGATGCAATGCTCTCCTTGAGAATAGGAGATTATCTTATTTTTTCTATGATGAATAAATCTGCCTGATATGGTAAAATTAACCCCTACTCAGTTTTAATTTGATAATCTGCAATAACAATGTTTTTGGCGGAGAGTTATATCTCTCGCTGGGGCAATTTTTCAATTGTCTCACCCCCGTGGAAAAACATTTTTAGGTATGCATGGAAGGTAAGGCAGGAAATCCCTAAGATCAGAAAAAGAGCAGCAACAACAACAACAACAAGGACATCAATCAGATCTCAGGTGGAGATATTGTCTGTCAAGTCATTTAGATAGTAGTCCTATGTGTCGTCTCTGTACTCTCAGGTCCTCGGAGTTTTAAATGACTCAATCGGAGTTTTGGCATAGTGCCTCAAAGTTTTTATACCGCCTGTGTATATTTGTAATAGGGCAGTCAATGTTGTAATCCTTAAAAAGGAATTGTACAGGCTGTGTACTTGTGAACCAGGATGAAATGGAAACACTTTGGTTCTTGGTTAAAGAGTTTTCCTATGAATGGATCTCTTTGAAAAAGTTTTAAATTTTTAGTGATTTATAGTAATTCCGCTGCAAATGATTCACTTTCGCATTAGTTAATCCTATTTTCGCGAGACAATCGCTACAGTCTTTTTATGTATAAGTTTGTGACACTTAGCTATATGCCATGCCTTATTTCTGCACGACTTTAATTAAAAAACATTTTGCTCCTATTTTATTGATATCATTTAAGAGAATTCTAAAACATCGGTTGGCATATGGTTCAATGTTCATACAACTAATATATGCTCTATCACTTCTGATTAATTTTTTTGTCATTCATCTACTTATTTATGTTTGTCCAAATAAGATGTTCTTCATGAGTAATTATAAATTTTAACATACATATTAAAATACTATATGGTTTTGAATCAACTTATTGATTGATCATTCCATTATTTATTATATATAGAAGAAGAAACATGAAGTAATCAAATTTGGGCCTCCAAATTTAGTTTTGAACTCTTCTAGTAAAATGAATTTTGAAATTTCTAGTAAGTAGTTATTTTTAATTATCTAACACATAAAAGACATTTGCTTCTTATGTTATTAACAACAGTACATATACTACTCATGTGAAAATTAAGTGAGATGTTTTAATCGACATAGAACAATAGTAATATCATGTCTTTCCTTTCATCCCTTGATATTAATGTTCAATTTATTTTAGATTCTTTTAGTAAGTATTGTTTCAAAACAATACATATTCATACAATTACCAATTTATCATATTAACTTGCCAATATTTCTAAAATAAATATGTACTCTAGAAAAAATTAGCACAAAATGCATGTTATCGAGTGCATATTTCTATAGTCGACTAAATATCTTGACCTCGGCCTTGGTATCTAAGTCAGTACTTATGTTGACTCAAATGTTGTCAACATGATTGAAGTTACTTTTATGTGGATTTCTTAGTCAAAATAGTGCCAAAAATAAAAATATACGTATTCATTACATGACTACCTAGTTTTTGTATATGATTTGAATGTTGATTTAAATGATATTTTTAAAATTGAAAAAAAACATCAAACCTCTCCATCTCCGGTATGCACACCATGCACCTTTTATTAAGACAGTATCTATTAATACAAATTATGTGTAAATACGTAAAGAACACGTAAATATTGTACATTTCAAATGAATGAAAAGGTGAAATGTCTTCCACCAAAGGATGTTCAGATTTAGAAAATGTATTGGACATTATACACTGATATATATCATCTTATTGTATGATTAAATTGTCATTATATACATTCAATATAATAGTTTCTAGCTAAGTTTTCTTTCCACTAAACTATTATTTGCACCGGTGTGGACACAAATTTTAAGCGTAATATTATTTTAACATAATTGTTACTCAATCATATAAAATAGATTATTTTAGCTCATATTACACATATTATGTAATTGATCAATACTTCTAAAGAACCATGGATGTTTTCAACGAGTTGTTGTCTCTATGATATAGGGTGTGTTAAATCTTATCTAAGATGCACATTCAACTTGAACTTATCAATGCTTATCTTTTTCTTCTTATAAATCAACTTATAACTAAGCATATTTCTACAGCCGCGTATGTTTTTTTTCTAGGAATCATAGTAGAGCTCTAAAATAAACTGAAGGGTCATACATCAAACAATCTACTAAAATCTAATTAACATGTAATTAAGGGACTGGGGTGGCATCAAACCTACTTTTATCCATTGAGTTGGTTCACTGCCAAATACTTAGGGAGTTTGATTATTAACAATTAAAACAGATGGCCTGGGCCTTCCTTCAAAGACAACACATCCCCTGGGTTGAGCTCATGATCGGGAAATATCTGAGTAGGGGACAACCTAGTCCCAATGGTTCCCACCTTTGGCGTAGCATCAGGAACTTAACACTTTTTTGCTTGACAACTCCAGAAGCATCGCTATTTCTGGGGACGACACCTATGTCTGGTCTGACGAATGGGTGGGCGACGGCTTGAAGCATGTAATCAAAACTGAGCTAACCATACCAGAGGACCTGCTTGATCTGAAGGTCTCCTACCTGGTTAAAGAGGACGACTGCTGGGACGATGATTTCATCAACTATTGGTTCAACATGGACAGTGCCCATTCAATCCTGAATATGCCTACTCCCAATTCGTCACTCGGCTCAAATAAACACATATGGAAACTCACCCCGCACGGCACCTTCTCGTCGAGTTCTGCCTACACTGCTATCACCATGAATGACGATGAAGACCTTCTACATGAAGCTACCTCACTGGATCAAGCTTCACATTTGGCTTCTTCTACATGGCCGACTCCTCACCAATTCCATGAGGACCCTTAAACACCTAACCGACAATCCCATCTACTCTAGCTGTACCACTGCAAAAGAGGATTGCCTTCATGCTATAAGGGATTGTAATGACGCGAAGCACACTTGGACCTTGTTGTTGCCACCGGGGGCACACAACTTCTTTCAAGGCCAAGACGTTTATGAGTGGTTCTCCTACAATCTCAAGGATATGCGTGAGCATGAGCATTCGGACATCAAGTTTTCCGTCACATGTTGGAGGATTTGGAAGAATCAAAACCAATCCATCTTTGAGAACAGGAAGACCCCTTCCCGCATTTTGGCCCTTCAATGTCTGGCTGACACTTCTTCTATCATTCAGGCCTTTTTGTCCTCCTCAACGCCGGCGTCTGACAAATCCGATGACAGTATGGCTGCTGCCAATTGCCCTGTAGAAGTAATGCCTCCTCATCCTATGATGATAAACCCCTCGACTACCATTATACATGTGGACGCAGCTCTCTCGAGTACCAAGAAGACCATTAGCTCCTGCGCCATTGCCAGAAGTTGCCACGGTCACTGGTTAATAGGAAGTGCCATTCTAAACCCTGGTACTGATGCTATGGAAGGGGAACTGAAATCCATCCTTTTAGGTATCAAGCTGGATGCCCTTAACAGTTTCTCAGAAGGTTTGCTCATCTCAGACTCATGGAACGTTGTGCAATGGGCAACTAAAGCTAAGGAGCCTCCGGATAAGTATCACTTGATCACAAGCAAGATCATCGAAGCTATGCGGAATCTAGCTACCTTGAAGATCACTTATCAGCGAAGAAACCAAAACAACTTGACTGATGCTCTAGCTAAGTTCTGTCTGAAGCAGCCGACCTCACCATTGATGTGGAATGAGTGTCCACCCTAGGCCAATCATGTCTATCTAGAGGACCTTAAGTCCTTCCCATCTTTCTTTCATGTAGCTCAATGATGTAACTAGTCGGACTAGTCCCAAAAAAAAAACAGATTGAAACCATCAGTCACATCATATTATTGGTGGAAGGGAGTTTTCATTGGGCAATTGTTAACGAAAATTTCAGTAGTGATGGTACTATCCGCTTGCTGATATAAAGGAGTAAAAATATCAGACTAAAATGATCAAGAAGATAAACCAAACAAAAATTAAAAATGGTGATAACATACATATCATTGTAGCGAGAAAGGAAGTTGGAGCGACGAATCCCAATACGTGGTTGTAGTTAGGTAGAAGAATTCAATGTTAACCGATTATTAGATTTTGATAAGGATTTGTCATTGACACTGAACGTCCACTTGAGAGAGAAAAGAAAAAAAGTGTCACCTTAACTTCAGTTCGTTGATTCATCAACATCCAATGCCTGCCACAAAGAATGAGGACTGCATGTAGCACTGCCTAAGTGCCAAGACTCCTACGATAAACTGGTGTGCATGAGCATCCACAATGAAATTGTGAATCAGTATAATATCAACTATTGTAGTTCCTGAAACGTGGAAGCAAAGTCATTCCATCTTTAAAGTATACAAACAAAAATATGACATAAAGAACTAACCCATAAAGTGCAAAAACCGAAGCACGGATATTAGTCCAGTCTCTTTTTTATTCAAATCATCATCAAGGTGCTTCTTATCATAACTGATATTTGACGGATCAGTGGATTCTTTTGAATCTTTTATAAATTATGTGTCAAAATATATTGACACTCTTCATGGTTCTGTATGATTTGCTTGACCTCGGGGTTGTTTGACTCTAAACACAAGCGTCACGAATCTAGAAATGACCCGAAAACTCGGAAACACAGAGGCCAATAGGCGGTGGTAGCCGTCGAGGTGCTTCTATAGAAACAAAGTTGGAGCTATCGCCATCTATCGACGAACGGCGACAGTCCTCTCCGTGGTAGCAGGTTTCTGTTGGGTTTGAAGAATATACGACGTCATATGTAGAGGTGGTTTTGAAATCGATTAGGTTTTCCTCTTGGAATTTCTTCTTCAACTAGGATGCAGGAAATCATGAGAATGCTAGGTCACTCTGCCTTACTATGGTAACTTTGATAATAGTAAATATATAAAGGCAAGTCCCACCACATGACCATAAGGAGAATGGAAATGAGTCTGAGATCCTCGTGATTATTTCAGAGAGTCAACCTAATTAAGGAAACTGAGATAACAGAGTCATTATTAGTTGTATAATGTGATCGTTCTATAGATTCCAAGTAACTAAGGGAATGGAGAGGACGGAGACGAGTGGTAGCATTTAGTATGATAGAATAGTAGATGTGCATTCTTGAACCTACATGCCACCCTGATGTATGATGCATGACCAAGCCCCAGAGGGAAGGTCTAATCGGTAAAGCCCCAGAGGGAAGAGCATTGGGCACTATGAGAGGTGACCCCAAGCACCAAGCTCGGGATGGAGAAGGTGGCCTTATGTCCCTTGCAAGGACAAAACCCTAATAGAGGGTAATCCAAGGTTTAGGGCAAAAGTGGTTGAGAATGTCACATTGAAAATGTAATTTGGATTATTAATAACTTATTTGTGATAATTAGGTTGTTAGAAATTATTTGTGAAATTGTGATTGTCCCCCCACATACCGGTATAGAAATATACCGACCAACATTTTGATTGTTGGCATTTTAGGTAAAATCATTCAAAAGGACAATAGTAAATTGAAACATTGTGAAGATACGAATAATCAGTTCAGGGAGGATTAGATATATATACTCCATTTGTGGATAGAAGTCTAGAAATCTGAAATTTTTACAAGGTATGCAGGATATTTATTTTATTCCAGCTTTCCAGTATAGTTTTAGCATAATTTAATAGTTATTTTTGATTAAATGTTAAACCATGGATCCTGCGTTATTGGGATAGCGACTCTAACCTTTTCGTCTCCCTTGATTGGGGGTTACCGGGAGGCAGGATCATTACAAATGTGGTGGAAGTGAGAGCTTCACAAGATATACATGTAGGATTAGCTCTCTTACAAAAAATTCCTACTCACTCTAATGGATGTAGCAAGTAATTAAGCTTAGAGAAAGAGAGGAGGCTGTAGGATCATCCAACTATAGAATGGGGACCTTCATAGTGCTTGGATATCCATGAGATGAAGCCCAAGGGGTCCTATTTATAGCCGGGGATGTCTCTTAGCCTTTGGGAACACTTAAGAACAAAAACTAGCCGGTTTGTGGCTTGCAACGGATATATTTTCACTTTTTGCAACTCCACAACAACTAGAAACACTTTTCTGTATAGTGCAATTGTTCGAGTTTCTATAAAGGTAACTCGACCGGTCCCACTAAGAGACAAGACCAATTTAGGCCATCAGTCGAGTTTGTCGTAGAGTAACTCGACTAATTCACTTAAATCAGTTTTGGTCTATAGAGGGATCAATCGAGTTCTGTGATAAGAAAACTCAACTAATCAAAAGTCATTTTCAAGATCCATTCAGGAATGATTGAGTTTGCAACTCGACCGATGAACAACCTGATGTAAATTTTGGAAAATGGCTTTTGAGTACTTAAATATTCAATCTTAGTGCACTTGGTTTTTCTAAGCTTAATTACAAGTCATACAATCATTATAGGTGATTTACAACATGATTCTAATAGATTTACATCATATTCCAAAAATGTGCACTTGTATTGACTTTGACTTGTCTTTTCTCCAATTTGATATGTGCAAGTTAGGACATTTGGAGTGTGTCTATATCTAATCTAAAATCACTCAAGTAGAGACATTAGACACAAATAAGTGGAATGGTTTAGTCATCATCAAAGCAAGGGTTTAGTCAATTTAGACCTTGAGTCAACACAGGGCTCCATCTTCCATGTTGATATGTTGTGGAGGCCTTTGGTGAGGAGTCAATCACCATGCTTAGTTTCGTAGAATCCACTTTGGCCTTCCTTGCATAGAGCTTCGCCAGGGAAGACAATGGAGGGTTTCTTGAAGGCTAGCAACGCTAGGGTTCAACGGGTCAGTAGATTGCTAACTCAATAATACGTTGATGCACATAATCTGCAACCTTCTCCTTATTCCTGCCCTAACCAAAATATTTCACATTGGTCTTCAAGCAACTAAGGCATCATCATGTAGAGCCCTAAAAACTGTGGTGAAGAGGGAAGGATATGGGAGGCGTCAAGCCTTGCCCCAGTCTGCTATTTCTCCTTCAGGGTTAGCTTTCATAACATATATAGAATACTATGTCTTCTACTCATATATGTTCTACACATATATGTCTTCTCCCCTTTACCTTCTCCCCATTTACATGGACATACTTCTACTCTTCATGTAAGATGCCTTCTCCTTATTTTGTCAAAAGAAAACATACCTTTCTCCCCCTTTGTCATTTCAAAAAGTGGGGGCATGAAGAAATAAGAAACACCACTTGTTACGAGAAAGGAGATAACAAAAAGTTACATAAGGAGAGTAGAAGATAATAGCTAGGGGCTTGTCCAAGCATAAAATAAAAGCAAGTTAAAGAATGCACTTGAATGTCCCAAAATGCAAGATAAAGTGCGGCAGAAAAACAATAAAATGCAATTTTGACCCTCAAAATGACATAATTTGCCTAAAAAGTGTCAGGGCTCATGTAAAAGCGATGAGTCTTGCTTAGAAAGTTGTTTCTGCATAAAAAACACCAGTCTTGCACCAAAAATTGAAACTGGAGAAAATTCTACATGAAAACCAAAAATGCTGCAATTTCTACATACAATGTAGCTCTATGTACTTTGCATCACAATGTTATGGAAGCAACTCAAGATAGTAGATATGCAATTCAAGGAACAAGCTTAAGCATGTATGAGACAAGATACAAGCATAGCATATAGTGAAATACCACTTGATGAACAAGGCTAGAACTACATGTATATGAACTACTCGTAGATGATACCACAAGTTAGGATTCTAGTAGGATCTAGATCATAGCAAGAGATACCAAAAGATACATAGGATAAAGCAATCTATGAGTAGTTGTAGAGATATATCCATACCAAGAGATATGCAATTTTAGAAGCATGAAAGGATATAACTCACTAACAAGTATACATCCTTACTAAAAGATGGCCACCATTAAGAACCTCAAGGTTGTATCAAAATAATATATACAACTATATATGTGTAGAAAGTTTGAGCATAACAAATGCAATTTAAGACACAACCAAGAGATCCAACAAGATCATCATCAAAACCTACAAAACAACTCAAAGAAAGTAATTGCAAGATATCGATATACCAATTTAGAGAAATTAGAAAGATAGAGTTGTAAGCAAGATAGGCAATTTATAACATGGCAATATGCATATATAAAGGTGCCAAATGGGAGTGCTAAAGAATAAGGCTATTGGTTGAGAAAATCTAGTTGACAGGGAAATTTTCATTCAATGAGCCAAATGTATATTTTGCGCATAGTATTGTCGGTTGAGTTCTGTGTATTGACAACTCAACTGATGACAGATATTGGCAACATCCACTAGTGCCAGTCGGTCGAGTTTCTATCAGGACAAACTCCACCGATAGAGGTGTTGTCAAAAAGCACATATATTTCATAAAAACATATTTAGAGGCATGTTAAATATACAAACCATATCCAAACATGTGTAAGCAAGTTAGTAATGCACCATAAAAGCATTAGAAATGGTTTTTGAGCAAGAGCGTGAAGAGAAACACAAAAACCCACTTTTGACTCAAAAACCATATGTATAGTGCACACTATCTTGACAAAAGCAAGTTAGGATTGGTTATAATGAAGAAAACCTTTACGTTTGTTATTACCATCCTTTTCTACTTGTTGTCACCCTCTTCATATCTCACCTTTCTTCTTTCATGTGGGTTGAGAAGTCAATCAGCAATACAATAGCTCAACTCACTCCATTTGCAAGTACCTACAGGAAGAAAGATAAAATGGTCCCCAATCATGTTTTTGGGTCCGAAGGGGTTAGATTAGAACTCAAGTCCTAATGCTCTTGGGTGCTTTCCTAAAAGGACAACAAGTAGAATAATACCAAAATCATTGCAAAGTTGCATGCGCCCATAGTCTTGGAACTAGAGGATTCTTCATGGAATATTAGAGGTCCATTAACTTTGTTGTTTCTTTGACTACCATCATACCCTAAACCATGTCTACCAATTTGTTTAGTAGTATGGTGTAGGATATCATTAAGACTCTTCTTACCAACTAAGAATTTTTGCAAAGAACATCTCAAACTATAATTATTATGCATAAGAGAAGTAATAGTAGAAGACAAATAAATTCTATTATCTCTAGCATGCAATAGATCATTTTCTAAGTAAAGAGATTTAGTTAAATAAGAATCTCTATCAATATAAATAGTAGCAACATTATTCTCTCTACTAGAACAAGATTCAAGAACATTCATTTTAGTAAGCAAGGAGGCATTTTCTGTTTCAAGCAAAGAAAACTTAGAAAGATAAACACCATTTTCAGATTCTAATCCTTACAAAACAAAATCTTTGTCCTTGTTTTAGATTTAAGAATATCGATATCATGCATGAGAGAATCAACAATTAAGGGATGCTTTTCATTAGAACTACTCATAAGAGGTTGGGATTCTAGAAATATAATCTTATCAAGCAAACTACCATTTTCAAGTTGAAGAGAGTCTACTTGGTTAAGACGAGCATTTTTATCATCAAGCAAGCAAGAATTAGCATGTTCAAGATCAACTAATTATACATGCATATTATCAAAAATTCTAGCAAGCCTTTTCCTTTTCCTTTTAGAAGACTTAAGAGAGGCACGAGTAGCATTAATGATAGAAATTAAGGGTTCTTTATCTAAAGAGTTTAGATTTACCTCATTTCGATATTTTCTTATAGAAGACATAAGAGAAAAATGACATTCTCCTTCTTCACTAGATCTTGATCTAGATCCTCCACTTGAACCTTTACTTGATCTTGAGTTGGAGGAGTCACTTGAGCTTGAGTGCCAATTCTCCTTCATCTTGTACTTCTCTTCTCTTTCCTTGTGATAGTGGGTCTTATTGCCTTGTATACAATCTATCTTGAAGTGACCCTTCTTTCCACACTTGAGGCATCAGATGGAGGATGAATTCTTGCCTTTTTAGAATCTACCCCTGGAGTACATAACATCTTCAACATGAGAGGATGAAGAGGCTTATCCCATAATAGCTTCAATTGAATCTTCATTTCAGCCTTCTTCTTTCTCTTTAGCTCTTTCTCCTCTTATCTTTCAACTTCTTCTCTTTTGTCAAGTGTGGCTTCATGGGCTTGTAGATTTTCAATGATCTCTTCAATGGGGATATCATCAATAGACCTTACTTCTTCAATGGAAATCACCTTGGGTTCCCATCTCTTGGGAAGAGTTCTAAGGATCTTTGAGTTGATCTCTCCTCTACTCATAGGATGACCTAGAACAGCAAGACCATTCACAATGGTGTTGAGCCTTGAGTACATGTTGGCTATCTTCTCCTCCTTTCCCATCTTAAAGTTCTCAAGCAGCCCTTTGAGCATGTAGACTTTTCTTTCCTTCACTTGAGTTGTCCCCTCATAAGTGATGCATAGCTTTCTCTGTACCTCATATGTTGTCTCACAATAAGAGATCCAGTTGAACTCGGTGGAGATCATGGTGGCATAGAGGATGTTCATTTCTCTTGCATTCAAGGTGGGTTTCTTCATGGTAGCTACACCCCATTCTTCTATCTTTGTCACTGTTAGCTTGTATGGATGGTCCACCATTTTCCATAGCTCAATACTTGATCCTTGGATGTAGAATTGTAGCCTTCTTTTCCAATAGAGGAAGTTACTCCCATCAAATGTTTGAAGGTTGATGAAGTATCTCCCACCTTGGTAGTCACCCATCTTCTCCTACTTGTTGAAGTATGCTTGGATAAACCCACACTGATACCAATTGTTGGATCCTAGATGGGTGATTGGATGCTCTAGCGGTGGGGGTGAATATAGCTGAACGCACTTAAACAAAAGTCATTAGCTCTTCAAATTATATCACAAGATAAGGTTGATAAAAAGGAAGTTTGAGTACAAATAAAACATACATAGAAAGGGAGAGAGAGATTGAACATATACCAAGTGACAAGGTATGTAGAGTGGTTCCACACATCAAACTAGAAGTGAGTCATTCCACTACCTAGAAAGGTCAACCTCTAGGATTTCTTAACCATTGCACTCTTATATTCATTCATAAGACTTAAAATACATGACCATCCAAAGGACTTACCTATCCAAAACAAAGAGTCTTCAACCTTACAAGGACTTAACCACTTTGCAATGAGTCTTTGGCCTTCTTCAAGGACTTACCTAATCTTGCACAAGTCTTCAGCCTTCTAGGAATTACCCACTCTTCTTGGATCTTCAAACTTTGACTTCACCTTCACCTAGAGAAGCATCCACCAAGGACTTACCCACTTGAGCAAGGAGTCTTCTGCCTTCACCAAGGTCTTACCCACTCTTGGTCCAAGGCTTCAACATAGATCTTCACCAATGGACACATTCCCTTGTTCCTCTTTACCACTCTTAGCCAAGAGAGAGAACCTTCATCTTCATAGTTGAAATGAGAGATAGGGAGGTGGTGGAAGTGAGAGCCTCACAAGATATACATGTAGGACTTGCTCTCCTACAAATCTTCTACTCACTCTAATGGATGTGATTAAGCTTTGAGAAAGAGATGAGGCTATAGGATCACTCAACTATAGAATAGGGACCTTCATTTTTTTTAAAACCCCATCATCAATTATAAAAGCAATCAAGGTACAAAGAAATTGTCGCTCTCAGCAACGCCACACCACCGACTCGGCATAGTTCCGTATCTAATAGTATGGCCTCCCGAGTCAATAGCATCATGACAGATAAAATGAGTCAGTGCATTCTAGGCTCATTTTACATGAAAAAAGCGGAAAAGACTAAAGTAGGCAGCCACATTGCGCAGGTCTTCAACAAGGAGACCCACGTAATCCCTTCTTCCACCTGGGTCTTTCAGCGCCTTCACTAGAGAGAGAGAGTCTGAGCATAGTACTACCTTCATGCCTGGATGGCATATTTCCTTAGCGAGCGTAAGTCCCAACATGGTTGCTGCGGCTTCCGCTATTGACGATTCCCAAAAGGCTTCTATGTGCTGCTGAATAGCTCCCAAAAAATTACCTTCCCCATCCCGAAGGACAACCCCGAGCCCCCTCTTCGAACCCTCCAACACAGCTGCATCTGAGTGTATAAACACCCATGACCGGTCCACACCTTGCCGCCCCCATCCCCACCCATCCTCATCCCTTCCTCCGCCCAACCCCCTTCACAAGGCATGTCCTCCCTCGCACACCGCCATCCTCCTATAGTCGTCTATCAGCGCCCTATACGTCTATAAAGTTGGTCATGGGGCAGGTGACTCGTCTTTAAAAAATTTATTGTTCCTACACGTCCATGCCATCCACCACACAGCAGCAACCTCATCCATCTCCGCCTCTGTGCATGACTCGAACATCTCTACCATATCGTTTTGAAAATTCCCAGAATCCCCAATCCGTTTAGCATCTCCCAGCCAACTTTCTCTCCTGACTATAGCTGCCCCAGAACATTAACAACGCATATGTCGAATGGATTCCACTTGTGTTGCGCAAATGGGACAAACTCCATCATCCGAAACATGTCTATCATGCAAGTGTCCTCTAGTAGCCAAGCTGCTCGTAGAAATACACCAAAGAAAATGAGCTAGCTTCGGAGGCCAACGTTTCCCCCATACAAGGCGCCAAAGGGCATGCGGTACTCACATCTGTCTTTCTCTAAGTCCACTGTACCCCAACCTCCCCAACCAATATGCCGATCGGACCGAGAAGTTTCCATCATGTTGCGGCCACCAGAACACCGTGTCTGTCGTATCCCATGTAGAAAGAGGAATGGATGTCACCATGGCTGATGTCTCCCTAGAAAAAAGATTAAGGAGTTTGTCCACATCCCACTCCTTTCCAGACGTCTGTATCAGCTCATGAACTTTATTGGGACGCCCAACTGTCACATCTCCCGAGCTAGAAAGAAAGTCCTCCTTACCCAGGATCCACCTGTCCTCCCAGATATTGATGTTTCTACCATCTCCAACCCTCCAACTAAGGCCCTGCACAAAGAGAGATTTTGCCCCCAAAAGACTGCGCCAAGTGTAGCTGGGTGTAAGGCCAAGATGTGCATCTAACAAGTTGTGATTCGGGAAATATTTAGCTTTTAAGACCTTTAAGATCAAGGCTTCTGGCTTTGTGAGAAACCTCCATAGCTGGCTTGCCAATAATGCCTGGTTAAACATTGATAGATCACGAAAGCCCATACCACCCTCCTTCTTTCACTTACACAAGTTCTCCCAGCTCATCCATGAAATCTTCCTCTCTCCCACCTTTGCCCCCACCAGAACCTTGCCACCATGGACTTAAGATCCTCAATCAAGCTCGTCAGAAGTTGGAAGATACTCATGACATAGGTTGGTATAGCCTGTACAACCGCCTTGATTAGAACTTCCTTCCCTAGTTTTGAAAGAAGATTTTCCTTCCATCCCAAAAGTTTGTTTCTCACCCTCTCTCTGATGTAAGAAAATGTAGTCTTCTTTGATCTCCCAATAGCTGTAGGTAGGCCCAGGTAGCCTTCCTGTCTGTCCACCTCCCTAACTCCCAGGAGACCCTTTATCTCGTCTCTCTTGCTTCACATCACCTTCTTGCTAAAGACAATTTCGGACTTGGATAGATTGATGTTTTGACCCGATGCTTGATCGTACTGGCTGATAATTTCAGCTATTCTCAAGCATTCATTCCTAGTCCCTCTAGCAAAAAGAATACTATCATCTGCAAAGAAGAGATGTGAGATCCGGGGGGCTCCCCGGCTAATGCGCATACCATGGATGGTATTTGCACTAACCGTGAGATTTAGTAAGGTAGAGAATGCATCAGCACATAGAATAAATAAGTAAGGAGAGATAGGTTCACCTTGTCGAAGTCCACGAGGCGACTGAAAAGTGTCATATCTTTCCCCATTGGCTGTAAAAGTGTGAGAGACCGAGGATACACAGTCCATAACTCTGTCAATCCACCTGCATCCAAACCCAAACTTTTCCATGACCTTTTTCAAGAAGTCCCATTCAATCCTGTCATAAGCTTTCATCATATCAAGCTTCAAGGCAATATTCCCTTGTTTGCCACCCTTCCCACTTTTCATAGCATGAAAACACTCATATGCAATCAGAGCATTATCTGTTATCATTCGGCCCAGTATAAACGCACTCTAATTTGCTGAAATTATGCTATCCATGAGAGTTTTCAACCTATTTTTAAGAACTTTAGTCGCAATTTTGTATACAACATTACATAAGCTGATAGGTCAGAACTCTCCCACCACTCTTGGCCTTTTCACCTTAGGAATAAGAACAACCAGTGTATCATTAAAATCCTTGATTGAGCACTCCCCTTTCCACCAGCCTTTAATATGATTTGCAATGTCCTCTCCAATTATGTGCCAAAATCTTTGGTAAAAAATAGGCTTCATACCATCAGAACCTGGTGCTTTATTAGGTGACATTTGGAAGACATCTCTTTTAATTTATTCATTTGATAGCTCCTATTCTAGCAACTCTACCGTCTGACCCTCCACCCTCCTCTGAATACCAGCCACTGCCCCTTCACTATCAATGGAGCCCCCCGCCGGGAAAAGATCTCTATAGAAGTTTTCAATAATTTTCAGGATCTCCTCATCTGTTGTCCTCCAAATCCCATTCTCATCTTTAAGACCACTAATAGTGTTTTTCTTTTGGCGTTGAGATGCTTTATGGTGGAAGTATGCTGTGTTGTTGTCCCCTTCTTTTAGCTCTTTTATTCTTGCCCTCTCACACTAAAACATTTCATCTTCTCTTTGGAGTTTTTGTAGTTCATTTTCAAGTTCCTCACATCTTTTCAGCACCTCCCCATCTGGCCATTTCTTCTGTTCCTCCCCCAAGCATTTTTTGGTCTCCTTGATTCTTTTTTTGACCCCCCCAAACTTTGTAGCTGTCCATCTCTCTAGACTCCCACCCACCTTCTTGATTTTACATTTCAGCGCCATCCCATCCCCTTCCCTCCATGCCTCCTGTACCGTCGCGCCACAGCTTTCCTTGGACAACCACATAAGCTCAAAATAAAATCTGGCTTGTCGTTTCCTTCTCACCGGATCGCCCACCACTACTGACAGAATAATCAGTGCATGGTCTGACATATAGAAAGGGAGGTGTTTTACAGAGAAGCCCGTGTATTTATTCCGCCACTCATCACTCACCAGGAATCTATCAAGTCTCTCCTCCACCAGAGTCTATGTCGTCCTCCCCCTGCGCCACGTGAAAATATTACAATCAAAGCCAATGTCTAGAAGTGCACAATCATCAATAACATCTCAGAACGGCTTCATAAATCTTTTTGGTTTCTCCGGTCCTCCTCGCTTTTCTGAATTTTGTGTGATTTCATTGAGGTCACCATAGAACACAACATGGCCTTCTGTACTCCCAAATAGTTGTCTCATCAGATCCCAGGTTTTATATTTTTGATCCCGTGTCACCCATCCATAAATACCACACGCTACCCAGCTGAAGTCGGATCTCTCGTCTTCTACTTTGTATTGAATATGCTTGTCAGAATAGCTGATATTATCCACATGCACGTCCTTCCACCATAAGCCAATGCCCCCAGCTCTACTAGAACACGTGATGCAGATTCCTTCCACAAATTCACACCTTCTTTTCACATTTTAAGTAACTTGTCCTCCATCAAAGTTTCCATTACGGAAACTATATTAGGTCTCTCACTCCAGTACAAAGCCCGGAGAGCGTCCACTGCCTTGGGGCGACCCAACCCCTGGCAGTTCCAACTCAGTGTTTTCATGGCTGTTCACGGGGTTGGGCTCCCCCAACACCCGCTACTTGGTGAGTGTCACCTTTGTTTTCAGCACCTGGACCTACACTATACACTGTCTTTTGTCTCTTGACACCTTCCACAATTGTTGCCCATGTTGTGCCTATATCCATATCCATAGCTTCATTGCCCTGCTCATTGACATTCATTCTGCTCCTCTTGTGTTTATTTTGTCTGGTGACCCGCATGCTGCTGTTGCTCCCTTGCTCCCCTTGCCCCTCAGTAATAGTAACCTTTGGTAACATCTCCTTTCTTAGCTTCAGTTTCGGTCTGGGTTTAGCTAGCGCCCATCCTCTTTCCTTCTCCAACTCCTCTGTCTCCTTCCCAGGGAACCGAGCTAAGCTTGTCGGCAATACCACTTTCCATATATGCAAAGTTTTTTTTTTCTCCTCCTTCCCCTCTGCTCTTTCCATCCCCCCACCATCGCCGCACGCCACTGGTTTCTCCCTCATGTCACCCACAACTTTGTGGACCTAGCCGTCTGTTTCTACTCTACTGTTTCCCCCTACACACTCGTCTTTCCCCTCCCGTGACTCCCGCTCACAAGACCTGCCCTCCCTTCCTTCCTTGCAACCTGCGTTGTGCCCACATGGACATATACCTCCCCGTCTTCACTGGCATGCTGCCTTCCACCCGCCGCCGTAGTTGCAGGTTTGAACATGGCGAGGAGGTCCGCCATTGTACAATGGTTCTGTCTGGCAGCGTTCTGCAATGGTAGACTCTCCCCACAGTCTTCTAACCCTATATGCTTGTCGTTCACCTCTCTTCTCTTGCTCTGTGCCTCCCTTGTTTCCTTCACGCCATGCTCCCTTACTGGTATCCACTCGTTCTTATCCTGGGACCAACCCTCGGACCCCCACGACTGACTAGGGGTTGGTTTGCTTCTCGTTTGGAACTAGAATTGTCCCGTTGCCCTGGAGCGCCCCCACCAAGGTGTTCGTCTTCAAGAGGGACTCTAGGCTTTCGGGGAGACGCCCACAACCAATTTCCCCAAAACCTTCTGTTGTCATCATCTTCCTCCAAGCTCGGGCAATCCCTGTCTGCATGCCCAAGAAGCCTGCAATGGAAACAAAACACAGGTAGCTATTCATACTTCAGATCGACGACCACCACCTTGCCATCTTTGCAACACACTTTCTGGATCCTCTTCAAAGGCTTTGATACATCGATCATAACCCTCACTCTAGCAGAGGTCTCCCATCCCAAACTATCACAGTCCATCTTCACCACTGATCCAATATTCTCTACAATACTCCTGATCGTCGCCGGTGATCTCATGCCTAAGGGTAGGTTATATAGTCGGACCCATATAGTGTAGTCCCTGAACTCGATCTGCCCTAGTCTCTCCCCCGCATTCACCTCCTTGAGAAGAAGCCGCTTATTGTCAAAATTCCACGGGCCCTCATCCAAGACCTTTTGTTTATCCTTCCAATTCGTGAATTGGATCACGAATGTTGTTGGATCCACAGATTTGAAAAGAACTGCATCGAGCAGTCCCCACGCCTGTGCCAATGTCTGCTTCATCACCGCAAAATTGAAGGATCGCTCCGTCCATAACCTGGTGACCAACACCAATTCCATGTGCTCTGTCGGAAATTATTCTTCGTCCACCTTTATCTACACCACCTCCTCTTCTGCCTATGTAATCTGCAACCTCTTACACTGATCTGCTAGGTCGTCTGCCATCATATCCGATACTAGCCCACGGGTGGGATCTAACACCCACAGCATGTCTTAGACCTGCAAGAGAATACCCTAACCTAAGAGAGGAGGAAGGCAACCACCAGCACGGTCGACGCTCCGGGAAGACGGAACCCTAGGTGCAGGGCGAGCATTTTTTAATAGGGACCTTCATAGTGCTTGTCTAACCATGGGATGAAGCCCAAGGGTCCTATTTATAGCTGGGGATGCCTATTAGCCTTTGGGAACACTTAAGAACAAAAACTAGCCAATTTGTCTCTTGCAACAGATATATTTTCACTTGTTGCAAATCCATAACGGCTAGAAACACTTTTCTACACTTTTCCATACAGTGCAATCAGTCGAGTTTCTATAAACGTAACTCGGCCAATCCCACTAAGAGACATGACCAATTTATGTCATCCGTCATGTTTTTCCTGGAGTAACTCAACCGATTCACTTAAATTAGTTTTGGTCTGCAGAGGGATCATTCAAGTTTTGTGAAAAGAAAACTCTACCGATCAAAAGCCATTTCTATGATCCAATAAGGATCGCTCGAGTTTACAACTCAATCGATGAACAACCTGATGTAAATATTAAAAACATGGCTTTTACGTGCTTAAATATTCGATCTAAGTGCTCCTAATTTTTTTAAGCTTAATTACAAGTCATACAATCATTACAAGTGATTTACAACATGATTCTAACAAATTTACATCATATTCCAAAAGCGTGCACTTGTATTGACTTTGACTTGTCTTTTCTCCAATTTGATATGTGCAAGTTAGGGCATTTGGAGTGTGTCTATACCTAATCGGAAATCAATAAAGTAGAGACATTAGAAAAAAATAAGGGGAATGGTTTCATCATCATCAAAACAAGGGTTTAGTCAATTTAGACCTTAAGTCAACATAGGATTTTGTCTTCCATACTGATATGTTGTGGAGGCCTCTAACGAGGAGTCAACCATCATGCTCTGTTTTGTCGAATCTGCTCCGGCCTTCATTGCACCGAGCTTCCCAGGGACTCCCATGGAGGGTCTATTGAAAGCTAGTAACACTAGGGTTTAATGGGTCAGTTTATTGCAGACTGAACAATATGTTGATGCAGATCATCTGCAATCTTCTCCATATTCCTGCCATAACCAGAATACTACACATTGGTCTTCAAGCAACTATGTCATCATCATGTAGATCCCAGAGAACTATGGCAAAGAGGGAATGATATGGGAAGCCTCAAGCCTTGCCCTGGTTTACTTTTCAGACCATTGATGTTGGTTAGGACAAGATACTCTAAGAAGGATAGAGTCTGCCCCATATATATATAGTCTGCTCTTGCAAAACCTATCTGATGATGTAGCCCCCTTTCCAGGTGTTTCTCATAATCGATAATAATATCTCACCAACTCTTATTTTCCTTTGTTTACCATTTCAACCATGTAAAAGTTAGAATTGGAGGTTACTTGGGGTCAAAGCATCGAACCATGAGTTACAATAAAATTCCTTAGTATGGTGGTAGGCCAACTTTCCTAACAATGTGTACTTATTTATAAAGGGCTTATCTTTATTTCTTTCTTATTTTTCTTCAGTACATTTCCTAAATCAATTACTCCTATTGCCTGGTTGATACCAAAAGCGATTAAGGAAGGCATATAATTTATATGGAACCTACTAATAATTGATCATTAATCCATATAGAAACACTTTATGACTTGCTATCTAGATTATTCTTTCTCTCTTTTATCTTTTATTAATGCTTTTTCTAAAATGCATATCCACATTACTTGGTTGACACACCACAAACCTTAAAGCAATGTATATAAAAACATGGAATTTTATTACACTCTAGATTATTCTATTATATCTCTCTGTGGTGTTTACTTTAAACTAATTTTCCTCTTTTTTCTTTATTATTTTCATTTATACCAAAGTCATGGCAAATATCAATATTTGCGGTCTTAAAGATTGTGTTGCCAATTTGATTAGATAATTATTCTATTAATCATCTCAACACCACAGGCATCTTATTTTCATTTTGAAAATATGTATCATATCAAAAAGCCATTATTATGTATTCCTTTTATTTGTTTATCTTGTGTAACCAACATCCCTGCCACAAAGGCGATTAACATTATTGTTATTTCCCAAATATAATTTGAGAATATAACATAAGAAATTCTATAAAATTGGCTACAGGAAATGAGAAAAAGTAGTCTAGAATATGTGTCGAACATATGATGAATGCACATATCTGTTTCCATGACAAAACCAAAAAAGTCACAATGATAATATCATAGTCCTTTCCTATAAGATTTGTATAAAAACTTTGTTTCAGCTATGGATGGAATTTTTTAAGGTGATTTTCTTCCAAGAAGAAAATGGAGTGAATGGGTTGTGGAAGGAAGAATTGTGAATACTTCTTCTATTCAACACTAGACTTCTTTTTATTTTTGCTGCAATTACGTTGATTACATTTCTGTTACTTTTTGAAATGCACATTGGCATCTTCTATTTTTTTGTACACCCTTATAACATTGGAGGGGTATGGGAGAAGCGGAGTAGGGGGAGGGTGTGCCATCCCAAACATGGATGTTGGCACAACTTTTTTACATTTTGATTATTTTTAGTGAATGAAGAGGTAAGTAGATGATGGATGCAGTGAAGAAAAGGGTTGCACTTATGCAACTCATATTTTGGAATATAGGGCATTGGAACAATCTTAATAGATAAATCAACTAATCATTTGACTTGCAACGTAATGACATTTTGATAATAAGTTAAGTTGATCATGAAGAGACATTTTGCATTTGATTCCTCTCAATCACATATGACTTACCATCTTTTTAAGGAATGATGATAGTTGAGATCATTGGTAAGAGAATCTGTTCTAGCCTTAGTCATTCATGATTCAACATTGTAAAAGAATTCAATATATTCAACTGGGTACATTGATGATTGATGCATAAATAAAACAAGAAAACTAGAAATCAAATCTAGATCGACTGATTAATGTCCAATTACATGTAATTATAGCAAGATTGTTTTTGAAAATAACTAGAAAAAAAAGACACATGAGATAATCATCAAATGAAAGAGAAAAAAATGAAATTGAGTGGGTGGAGTAGAGATGTACCATCCACCCTCCACCTCAAACTTAGAATTTTTCTCATCTCAAGAAAACTCTAGGATCAAATTGGAGGGGAATAAAACTACATGTATGGCACCACCAACTGTCGTGCTGACCTAGTGATGGTGGTTGTTGTTGCGAAGGATGTGGGTGAGACTAGCCTTGAAAAGATTTCTAGTATGGACGGTCTGAATAATCCTATCTCATGGATGACCATGTGATCAAGCCTTAAACATGGGTCCAAAAATGGAGGCATGTCTAGGTCATCAAACTTTAATAATTTATAATACCTGAATGTTTAAGACTCCTACAACTAGCACAGGGTCGGAGTAGTTCAGGGTCGAACACAGGGACTAGGAGAATAGCACTTCAGAACCCAAGTTTTACTTGTCTAAGCACGTCGGAGAGTCGAGGGATTAAGGTTTGTTGTAGAAAAAAAAGAATCACAACAAATTAAACTAAAACCTATCTCCAAGGGGAGTTACCAGAAAGATTAATGCTTTTGATATTTTGGGTTTTAGCAGTTTTTATGGTAGTTTTTGCATATAGGAAACCGAGGAGACAAAACTATCATCCAAGTATAGCATGAAGGAAGAAAACATAATCGTAAAAAGCAGCAACGACCTACATCCAAAACCTTCTTCTCTCGAAGAAAACACCAACAAAACATGCACTGGGTTCCTCTTCTCAAGGGTACCAGGTGTGGGTGAATGCGGAAAGATAAATCGGGTGCAACTCTCGTTCCAGGTACTCTCGTACACCTAAATTAGACCAATCTCTAGAAGTTTATGACATTCTTCTCTCAAATGAGTCAAAACAAGAAACACAATTTGATAGCTAGTCAAAAGCGTGGATCAAAAAGAAGAAACTAGAACTCAGATGTCAGAAAGAAATCATCCAACGAAATAAATCCATACATAGAATGATATGAGATAAACTCCATATGTTCCAATAATCATAAAGAAGAATAACGGTATAGTTACAATGTTGTAATTAAATGAAAGCAAATCTTGTAAAGGGAAGATAAGTGTCAGTTTCCTTGATTTAGGAAACCGAAGTGCACAACAATTGACACCTAAGATGATGCTAACCTGGTACCGAGTAGAGGCCATATTAGGATACGACCATGCCGGGTCATTGACCGTGTAAGGTCATGGACCGCGATGGGTAAGGGTCATATCAGGACATGACCTCTACACGATGCGGTCATGTCGGGTTGCTGGCCATGTCGGGCTACAACCATGATGGGTAGAGACTGTATCGGGTTGGGTATCGTATCAGGTTAACATTATATTAAGGTTGTTGGGTTCTTCGTGTTGGGTATAGGTGGGCAAGCCGTCTCGGGTTGAAGCCCATTGGAACTCGACATGCTTGAAGTGGCCTTGAGGATCATATCGTGCTATTTGCTGCTATCAGAATGGTCTCTAAGTGAACTCCTTCCATCCCTCTCGGGATGGGAGAGTGCTCACGTAGATATCACTCGACAAACTTCTGGGGACTCAACACACTAGCTCCTTTTCTCTAGGGACTAGCTCTTGTAGGATCTGGCCGATCCCATCATAGGCTTGTAGTAGCTGTTTATAGGCAGGGAGTTGATGGGAGTTGTAGCTTTTATTGGTCCACATGTATTTCATGTGTGGCTTCATTCTTGAGGCTTCAAAAGGGTCGATGCAGCTGTCAACTGTTAAACGTGTTAGCTGGGAGAGTGTCAGGTAGCGAGCTTATCGTGTATATCTATGGCGGGTTGGGGCCTTATCGAGTTGTAGTGCTGAGGGGTGGCCATGTCGGGTAACGACTTCGTCAGTTTGTGAACCGTGACGAGTTAGGCACCGTATCGGGTAAAGGGCCATAGTGGGATGAGACTCATGCACGACACACCCGCATCGGGTTGATATCATAGCGAGTAATGACCATGATTGGTAAGAGGGGCGTGTCAGCCTCACATGATGGCGAGCTACTGGGATGAAACATGGACGTCGTTGCTGATAGGCCTGATGGGCCCATTGGTGCTTCTTTTCTTGTGGAGAAATAGAAAAAGCCCTATAAAAGATGAGAAATATTGTCAGGGGCATAGTGGGCATGATTCTTCATAATAAATAGAATAAAACAAAGAGTAAGTTATGTTTAGAGGCTATTTTGATAATAAAAGATAAGTTCTAGCAACCATAAAGTGGGTGTTATCAACCCCCAAACTTAGAAATTTGATTGTCCTCAATCAATCTGTACTTATTTTAAAACCTTTGTTTGCATTACTTTTAACTGCCAAACGTAGACTTTGGACAAAGGTTAAGTAGATTTTTGGAATGTCCTAAGGGAAATTACGTCTGACTACAAACAATGGACTTTTTCTTCACCTTGATTAAACAAAAATTTCTTCCAACTTTTGTGACACTTTGGTGCATGATGTTTGAAGTTAGCTTTCACACCAAACTTTTTGAATCATGGGGGTAAAAAGTGGGGTTTTTAGGAAGGCTTAAGGTTTTTGGGTTTTTCTTGTTTCTCACCATTGGTCCATCTAGGTATGTGTTCGTTAATGGGAAAGTGGTCCCTGCAACCCAAGCCAGTTGGCTTTAGAGTTGTGATTTCACATCCAACGTACCGCTGCCCCAGATCTACCAAGCATAAAGATGGGTACCTTTGAGAAGATAAGTGTTTGTTTTTTAGCACAACTCTCATGCTTTTATTCACTATGATAAGGATTTTCTCTCTTTTGGGATTTTTGTGGGTGGGGAAAATGGAGTTTGTTGTTTGGGTAGCTTGTTCCTTCTCATGCACATCTCTTAGCTGGAAGGAGATTATTTTACAAGGTTGGCATAAAAATGTTATAGTCTTTGTCATTTAAGACTACGTTTTTAAGAGAGCATAAAAGAAATGTACATAGCCTTAAGCGTGGAGAGAATAATCTGAAAGTTGTACCAAGTATTTAAGTTAGAGTAATTTTTATAAGTTTGAAAAACAAACAGTGTGTATATATTGCTTACTATCAAACATTTATATACAATGTGTACATGGAGTATGATGAAGGAAGGAAAGGAAAGGAAAAAGAGGAAAAATTTTAGAATACCTCCCTCACTGATGCTATGAAGTCCCCCCCCACCCCCCCCCCCCCCCAAAAAAAAAAAAACTTACCCCACACTCTGTCCCAGAGTAACGAGATGAATATATAGGAATCAGTAGTCATAGATCAATGAGGGTTCATTGGATGTTTGCACCTTCAGTAGATAGGAGCTGCATGACGTATTCTCCTCATTGGATGTAGTAATCGAGGTCATGGAGCTTCTCTGGTCCCTTCCTTAGTGCTTCTATGTAGGATATCCAATGGAGCATGTATACTCCATAGTCATTTGATAGAGGGACTTGTTGTGGACTGTAGTGGCATAAATGGAAATCACACCAGGTTGCTGTCTGATCTTCAACATATGGCATGATAGCATACTCAGTGTAGTATTTTCTTGCTAGTCATTCAAGAGGTGTTTCTGGCATGATAGCATACTCTGTCGGTGAGTCACTGTTGGCATCCGAGCTATTGTAGAAGATACCAGTATGAGCGTTGGTGTATAGCATGATAAGTGTCTAGTGATTGTCATGCAACATAGGAAGGAAAATTATGTAGGGTAGATACTCTTGGATTTGTTGCTGAAACAGTTGGTGTGCCCCTGTTTCATCAGCTAGGAATAGATCATTGGACAATATCAAATGGGTGATGTAAAGCTATCCAATCTTCTCTGGTAAGATAGGGATGTAAGCTAATGCCACCGTTATAGCTAGACATCGACCAGCCCTGACTAGGTCTCGTAGGTCATCAATGGAGACCACCACAGTATCCTTCAAAAAGATAACGTCTGCAATGTTAGAATTAACAAGATGTATTAGTAATTGATTGACCTATTCTTGAGATAAAGATTTGCAGGATGAATGGTCAAGTTGGTGATGATAGAGTCTGAGACTGTAGGAAAAACAAAAGTGTCTTCATTGGCGAATAGGGTTCGTAGGTTCTCTAACTGCTTGCCTGAATTACTATTGTATATGTTAGGAGAGTCCAAGGCCTCTTTTCTTAGAGGACTCCTGGGTAGAGAGGAGTGAGAATCAGAATCAGTCTCCAGCAAATATTTAGTGAATTTTGAATCTAGGAAATAGCGCTTATCCTTTATCAGAAGCAGTGCATAGATGCTCCTGAGGTGAAAGAAGTTTGTGTCCTAGAGCTGCAACATATATCTGAAAATATTCAAAAGCTCCATGGTGCATAATACGATGAAAGTGCTATTTCCGCTTCTCGGGTATTACTGGACTGGGAAGTTCCTTATCACATAGAAATTCCAAATGCCGCTGTGGCGTTGGATGCCTTTTTTGATGAATTGGTGAAGGCGGATAGACAAAAGCTACATGTCTCTATCTTTAGGACGAACGAAGACCTGATCTAGGTGGGGGACCTCTGCAACACAGTAGTTGAATAGTGTGACATTGTGAGAGAGAAGGTTGGTCACGCTGAGAAACTAGTACTTCCTATGCTTGTGCGGGGCCAGTACTAGACTGGGGTTGTATTCTTCTATATGTTACATCATGTCAACCACCGCCTGTGATTCATCTGCTCCTACTAGCAGACATCTGGCCAAGGTAGGAGTGGCATTGTAGATTGGTTGCTACCCTGTACTGAGCATGCTATTCTCAATCATTACACTTTGTAGGTTTATGAAGAGGATCTTTCCTACAATGGCTTCTAAACAAAATATCCCCTTGAGCACTCGTTGTTGTATGGAGAAGTATTTGTTGCTCCAGAGGATGGCTTCTTTGTCGATCTGTGGTCTCAGGACCATATTCAGAAGTTGTTGGTCATGGACCGTCAGATAACCAATGGTGCATCTGTCGAAATTGTCCATATCAAAGACTGCTATCTCAGACGACGCATAGAATTGATCAGCCACTGAGTTTTTCACACTAGGGGTTGTACTGCTAGCGAGCTGTATAATTCGCCCCCTTCTCCTTCTGATGAGTCATTCACTAGGCTATCAGACAAATCTTCTCTTACTTCGTTTGGCCCTTGTGGGTGTAGAGGGGTAGCCATGTTAGCTGTTACTGGCTCTCCCCTATCAGATCCATCCACTTGTCAAGATTCAGGTAGACGTCAGCATTAAGGTCAAAACCATCTGACGTCTCCATTATCTAAAAATGGCCCCATTCCAAGCTTCTTGCTTCGGCGACGTCATGGGATTCAACCATCTATATTGTCACAACGTTGCCTTCAGGGTGGGCAGTGTTGTCGATGATGCAGGTTCTCCCCTGCTCTATAGGAGCCTCATCAGCGGGTTTCTTGTTCGCCTCCTCATCAGGCATTATTGAAGGTTTGTATGGCCCTCTAGAGTTGGAGGAGGACGAATAGGATGAGGAAGAAGGTGATGATGAGGACGATGAAGATGAGGACAATGGTGGTGAGCATCGCTCTCGTCGAGCCTTTGCTCGATGATGTCCAAGCGCTGGAGTACGGCCTGTATTGTTTGATTAATTGCTTCTAGTTGGCCAGGGAGACCAACTAGACTCAACAACTGGAACTTTTGTTCTCCTAGTCGTTGCTGGAAAACCTGAAACTTATGGGTTAGGAAGAAGAAAGTAGAATTGTGATCATGTGTTACCTCCCGCAAGCTATCAATCTCGTAACTGAAAGCGTGTCCAAGAGAGGGGGGAACCGTCGATCGAATAGGCTCTTAGTGTGGCTCCTTATCTCGGCAACATAGCCCATGGAATGCACATCATCTGTAGGAGTTGAGTCCACCAAGATGGTGCGTAAGGGTGTGGCCTCTATGCGTGGAGTATGCACCTTTGTTGCTTTGCTGTCGCCTCAGTGTGGGGCCGTGGAGAGGGTGGCGAGGTAGGTAGGTGGTGGTTGACCTCATGACTCTCACCCACATCCTCCAAGACGACCACCTTTGTCATGGTTGGTGGTGTAGGGGTCTACTGAACAGACCTGAGCTCGATGTCCAAGAGCTCAATTAAGGCCTCCTCACTATCACGAGAGGCATCTGGCCATGCAGAGGGTGTGGATCAGCTGCTGCCGTTACTAGTAGTGTTGAAGCTGGCAGCGATGTGGCAACTGCCTCTGTTGTAGTGACAGTTGTGGCTGCCCTGGTTGTGCTGACAACCTCAACTGTGGGGACGCTGGTCGGTACCGGTTTTGTATTTGCGGCGGTTGTTGTTGTGGTAGCAGCTACTAGGGTAGCAGCTACTGGCTCAGTTGTGGTGGTGACTGGAGAGTCATCAAGAATGACAACTAGTGACTTGTCCCGCCAAGCCACCTTGGATGTAGGCCCTTTTCTCGTGTCCATCTTCTCTTGGATGGCCACCTAGGCGATGTAGACTGCGTTGACGATCAAATCTTTGACCTCTACCGTCATGAATACTAGCTTTTCTACGTCATATTTGATACCACCTCGGAGCGGTTGTAGGATATCGGTTCTTACGAACCTGTAGAAGAGCTGGAGACCCTCCTTCTTTATAATGTCGAACCTAGTGAGGAATTTGATGTCGATTCTGTCGTCACCCCTAGTCCGTGATAGGCTCATCGAGTCTTTTGGATACCCATGCCCGATTGTGATAAGGTTGACAATTCCTCCCATATTGTATTCCTTGGTGGCATCCTTGATTGGGTGAAGGAGGTTGTGTAGGAAGCACCCCATGTTGATTGACTTTCCATCCATGATATACTAGATCAAATGCAACTCTTCCGTATACAGATTGCTCATTTTGTACTTGTTGAAGAGCAGGCTGGCAACAATCTTGTGAATAATCTGCCAGAAGCAAGAGTGGATCACAACACTTTACTTCCAGGATTGAAGGAAGATTTGCCTATCAGTTCTTTCTACAGCTTAACCGGTTCGAAGCCATCACTATCACTGATGCGGGCTCCGTTGTTGAGAAACTCTTGCTCAGCTACACTGGTGGAGAAGATTTCATTGAGCAACCTCTCTGGGATTCTGTGATCCATGTTGTAGAGGTGCCCTTCCAGCCGGTCCCCTCCATCGTACTTCTTGCTTTCATGTGTGGTGTTTGATACCCAACGGAGGGAGGAGATGAACTCCTTTGTTAACTTGGTGTACGAGTTGGAGAAGCTGAAGCATAGCTTCAACAGTTCAATGGCCCTGAGGATGCTATCTAGACTCTCAAAGATGCCAATTTGTCAGAAAGAAGATTGGTGGCAGAATGTGGTCAGGCAGTAGACTTTCATCGCCAACTCAGTGTAGCGTCGCTTATTCTCCATGTCTCTTGGAATGAAGCATACCAGAGAGATGGAAAGAGCTTCAATCTTTGTTGTTGCAACTGGAGTTGTGCCTTCCATGACGTGGGGCCACTTTTCAACCGTAGAGGGCCCAACTGTTACTGGGTTAGGGCGTTTCTGCCCTGTAGCTGCCACTGTTGTGGCTTTGGGGTTGATCCTTCGGCCTTACTCATCGACTTCGATGACAGTTTCCTTTATACGTGACATTTTCTAAAAAATGAAGAATAACACATTTAAAATTGCAAAACGGGTTATACTGGCAAAATTTCCTCTTCCCGATACGTGGAAGCGTCATATATGAAATTTAGTAAGAAGGGATCGACCTGATACATCTTGGGCGATACTGCAGAAATTGGTATCGAGTTAATAAAAAAGCATAGCATCGGGTTAGAGCAAAACTTGATATTCCTTCTCTGTGACACACAAGTACATGATATAAAGGGAACCCAACACATTCTTGCACGATACTCATGAAAACCGATATGGGGTACATAAGAAAGCGATGCACTTGTAAAAAATGATAGTCCAAGAACGCAGTACAACTATGTGACACATGCATCACATAGACTTGGTGTGAGTTGGTAGGCTCTCCCAAACTTATTCAACGCGATATGTACATGCAACAAGGATGGAAACCTGACATGCTCAGAGTGGTACTTAGGAAAACCGATACATGTTTGAAGCTTTGCTTGATATGGCTGGAAACATGATACGTATGGGCAATAGACCCACATGATAGAGGTTGTACGACATAGGTTATTACCCTATCGGGAAGGGAGTGTGTCAACGCGACATGGGAGGACGGGAAACTAGAAACCCGACACGGGAGTTAAGAGTGGCTTTGAGTGATATGAGAGCTTGCATGATACGAGAGTGAAAGCTTGGTAACTTTGGCAACCCGACATAGTTAAACTCCTATTGCTTATATATTAATCTGTGAGGGTGGTAAAATAGTAAAATGGGGACACATGTCACGCATGCATGAGAATCAAATTTCAAAGTAAGGTAAAACCCGTCTAATCACGTCATATCGTGCGTCTTAGAAAGACGTGGTGCGTTATCCATCATGCATGACCCGACACATGATACGTGATACCGCTACCACGGGCTTGAACCGGTAGGTCTGTGCGATACTGGTGCATGAAAGGGATTCGATACGTCCTGGCCGACCGGGTTACATGACACACCACACATGTGCTTTAAGGATGGCCAATATGCATGCATGACATGCTTTGTGTTCAAGAAATGATAAAAACTTATAAATAACGAAAACTCAAGTAAAAGGTTCTTGATTTGTAAAACATCATAGACCTAAGTGTGAACCTCAGCCTCAGGTAGTATTACATATAAAGGCGATAAAACTAAGTCGGTGGCCCAGAAAATGTGAAAGTCAGTGCGTGTGGCGCATGCACAAACTCAGGCCTTATTACAATAAAAGTGTTTAGAATGTTCTTCACAGGAAAAGGAAATAACAATCAAATTCTAAGAAAGTAAAAGCTCGGATTGCCTCCAAAGGAGCACTATGTTTTTGTCGTTAGCTCAACATCTTCAGTCTTGCTTAGGCTTCTTCATAGGGTGCGATTTCAGAATCATTCAGGGGCAACTCGGATCGCCTTGTAAAAGCTTTGTCTTTGTAGAATCTTTTCACCTGGTGTTCATTGACTGTGAAGACCTTTGCAGGATAGTCCTTGTCATACAACTCCATCATTCTCGACAGATGTATATTTGCTACCACGAACGGTCTTAACCAACGAGTCTGCAGTTTGCTTGGAAAAAGTCAAATAAAATATTTAAAAAGAAAAACCTTGTCACCTTCTTTAGAGTCATGCTAGACTTTAATCCTTTGCTTATAGATCCTCACATTCTCATAGGCATGAAGCCTAAGTTCTTCAAGCTCTTGATGTTGGACGAAACTCTTCCTATCGGCTAGGGATGTATCCATATATAGACATTTGATGGCCCAGAAAGCTTTATGCTCTAGCTCGAAAGGCAGATGACATTCTTTCCCATAGATCAAATGGTAAGGCGTGGTGCCAATTGACGTCTTGTATACTATTTTGTACACCTAGAGAGTATCATCTAGCTTGATGGACCAATCCTTCTGGGATTTTACAACTATCTTCTCCAAAATCTATTTGATTTTCCTATTCGAGACTTCAACCTGGTCAGACCTTTGGGGATGATATGGTGTAACAACCTTATGTCAAACCCATGTAGTCGATTCCCCATACGTCAAAGATTTCAACTTCAATCCATTCAGACATAGGCATCTCATTCCTGCGGGAAATATTTTCAGTTCTCTGGCACTTGTTGCAGGCTTTAACATAGGCATGGGCATCTTTGAAAAGAATGGGCCAATAGAAACCAAACTGGAGAACCTTGGCTACAGTTTTTTCAACCCCAAGTGTCCTCCATAGGGAGAGGAGTGACACTCATGCAGAATCTTTGGGGATCCATCTTCAGGTATACATCTTCTGTAAAGGTTATCGACACAAGATTTGAACAAAAGAGGGTCATCCCAATAATAGTACTTGAAATCAGAGAAAAATTTCTTCTTTTGATTATAAGATATTTCTGGAGGAAGTTTTTTACAGGCAAGATAATTGTAGATATCAACATACAAGGGTCCTTCTAGATTAGCCATTTGGGCAACGTAGATTTCTTCATCGGCGTAGCTCTCATTGAACGACAACGGGTGGTCATCCTCTACTCTGATCCTAGATAGGTGGTCCGCGACCACATTATCGGTACCCTTCTTGTCAATGATCTCATGACCAAACTCTTGTAAAAGTAATGCCCAGCGTAGAAGCCTAGGCTTGGCGTCTTTCTTCTGCATTAGATATTTGATGGCCCCATGGTCTGTGTGAATAGTCACCCTGGAGCCCACAAGATAAGAACGAAACTTGTCAAATGCGTAGATGATGGCTAGAATTTCCTTTTCTATGGTGGTATAATTTATTTGTCCTCATCTAATGTTTTGCTGGTGTAAAAGATTGCGTGATGCTTTTTGTCCTTCTTTTTCCCAAGGATTGCGCCTATAGCACAATCACTAGCGTCACACATCAACTCGAATAAAAGGTTCCATTCAGGTGACTCGATAATGGGTGCAAAGACTAGATCTTCCTATAAGGTGGAGAATGTCATGAGGCATTCTTTTGTTAAATCAAACTTAGCATCCCTCATCAACAGATTTGACAATGACTTTGCAATCTTTGAAAAATCCTTGATAAACCTTCTATAATAGCCGACATGCCCTAGGAAGCTTCTGATTCTTATCACAGAAGTGGGTGGTGGGAGTTTTGCAATTTCTTCCACCTTGGACTGATCAACCTCGATGCCTTTATTGGACACTTTATGTCCAAGAAAGATACCTTCTTGTACCATGAAATGGCACTTTTCCCAGTTGAGGGTCAAACTTTGTTCTTCATATCTTTTCATCACCAAAGATAGATTTTTCAAGGAATCTTCAAAGGAGCCATCATAGACTCTGAAGTCATACATGAAGACTTCCATCATATCTTCTATGAAATCAGTGATGATAGCGTTCATGCATTGCTGAAAGGTTGTAGGTGTGTTGCAGAGCCCAAAGGGCATTATTCTAAAGGAATATGTTCCATAAATGTAGGTGAAGGTTTTCTTTTCCTGATCGTCTAGAATTTGTAGGAGTTCTTTCACCTTCGGGTCATCGACCACCTGTGCATTGCCAACTAAGGCACGCATCAGCGGGTCCACTATAGCTTTGTCCTCACTTACTTCATCACAAAGTTACTGGTAGCTTTTGACAAAGTAAGAAGACTTAATTAACGAGGGGGCTTTCATGCAGTCACACATGTTGAAGTCGATATGCTCTCATCCAACTCTGATCATTATCATCCCTTCCTCCACATTGATGAGCATTCTACTAGTCTCTAGGAAGGGTCATCTGAAAATCATTGGACAACTAGGATCCTCCAAGGTGTCAATCAAAACAATGTCGCATGTTATAAAGAATTTCCCAACCCTAATGGGCATATCTTCTACTACTCCAACATGTCTTGTAAAGGTGTGGTCCGGTAGCTGGATCCTCATATTTGTACTTACTATGTCAGTAAGCTCTAATCTTTTTGCAAGTGACAACGACATTAGACTAATACTCGCTCCTAGATCCACTAGACCTTTTCAGGTCACGTTGTCTCCAACTCGGAAGGGAATAACAAAGGCGTCAGAGTCTCTCTTCTTGGAAGCATGCTTTCCTTAATGAAAGAACTAGACATCCGTGCTAACTTCACAGTCTCAAAATATTCTCCTCTCTTCTTTCTTGAAATCAGGTCCTTGAGAAACTTTACATAGGTAGGCATTTCCTTGATGGCATCCAAGAAAGGGATGTCAAGGTGCAGCTTCTTCACGACAACCATGAACTTCTCATATCTTTTCTTTAACTGAGCTTTCACTAGCTTGTGTGGGAAATGTATGTGGGGTGCGTACCTATTTGGACATTCTTCGGAAGTTGCATCATCGCCTCCTTTCTATGACACTTTGTTTTTACTTTGTAGGTACTTCTACTGGCTCCTCAGGGGTTGCATCTTTGATTGGTACTGCTTCTCTCTTTTCCTCAACTGAGTGTATCACTTTTCCTGACCTCAGGATGGCCATTTTCATAGTTTCATTTCCTCGCGGGTTTTCCTCAGTGCTAGATGAGAATTGCCCTATGTGATGGTTGATGCTCTGAGCCAGACTTGCCAAATGCTGATCTATTTGCTTGTTGTGCTGCTGAAGCTCCCCGATCTAAGCCGAGAAACCTCCTATCTATTGTTGCATTAAACTAAGCAACTTTGTGTTGTCCACATAATTCTTATGTAGTCTGTCATTCAGATCATTTTGTTTCTTGGAAAAGGACATTAACTCAGTCAACATTGATGGTTGATGTTTCTGACCTTGCTAGGCGTTCAGGTAGCCTTTTATTACTGGAAACCTATCTGACATTGTTGATTCTACTATCCCCATGAAGAAGGTCTGCCTACCAGCTGGTGAGAGTTAGCTACCGCGCTGGTGTTTCCGTATGAGAATTTGGGATAGTTGGGATGTCGATACTGGACATAACTTACATTCTCCATACTCTTGTCATCAAGATCGCTCTGCATGGCTATGTGTGGGCAAAATTCAGAAAGATGGGCTGACTCTCCGCATGTGACACAACTTCTGACCGCTTCTTGTCAGACCATGCTTTTGTAAATCTACTCCTTCAACGTTTGAACATCAATTACTATTTTTTCTAACTTGGCTGCCAGTGCTTCCATCAACTTTATTTGATTCTCTAGGGATAGAGTGACTTGTTGAATCTCTATCATACTCGTTGTCTTGCTGATTTGTAGCCATATTATCTATAATCTCCCTGGCTCTTTGGGCACTGGGCCCCAAGAAATCACTGCCTGCTACAACATCTAAGGATTTCCTTTCTCCAATGCATAGCCCATTGTAGAATGTGGTAATCATCTTGGGCTCGAAAAAACTGTGGTGCGAGCACTCTCGCTGATAGCCTTGAAATCTTTCCCAGGTTTCATGCAAGTTCTTTGAAACCTTCTGCGAGAATATAGTTATCTTGTTTTGACATTTTATTGTTCTTTCTATATGAAATAATTTAGGAATAAAAGTGTTGGCCATATGTTCCTAGTCAGGGAGGCTCCCATCTTGGAGACTTGAGTACCATTTCAGAGCTTTGTCCTTTAAGTAGAAAGGAAAGCACTGGGTGTAGATATAAGATTTGGGGATCCTGTTAATCTTGAAAGTATTACATGTCCTCTTGAACACATGAGATGATTGTAAGGATTCTCTTCACTGGTGTTTCCTCTGAAATAATTGTATTGTAGCAGCTCGAGAAAAGTTGGCTTCAGCTCAAAGTTATCCACATTGAGCCGTTGCTCTACCACTGGGTTCCTTTCCTCATTTTCCCTAACTTGGACTAAAGAATGAAGAGACAGAGCTTTGGGTGCTTCCTCAGCCATTGCTTGTTAGAAAATAGGAGGTTTTGAAGGGATGAAAAAGTACCTGAAAAGAAAAGATGTAAACGTGTCAGTGTGTTGTAGAAACTATGTACAATAAGTATTTGTAATATTATATGTATATGTACAAGGTTTTTGGAAAAGTGAAAGTAAAACTCGAGTTCATAAAATGGTATTTGTTGCCAAGTCCCCAGCAAAGGCACCAAAAAGTTTATCAAGCCTTAAATGTGGGTCCAAAAATGGAGGCATGTCTAGGTCATCAGACTTTATTAATTTATAATACTTGAATGTTTAAGACTCCTGCAACTAGCACATGGTCAGAGTAGTTTGGGGTCAAACACAGGGACTAGGAGAATAGCGGTTCAGAACCCAAGTTTTACTTGTCTAAGCATGTCGAAGAGTTGAGGGATTAAGGTTTGTTGTAGAAAAAAAGAATCACAACAAATTAAACTAAAACCTATCTCCAAGGGGAGTTACCAGAAAGATTAAGGCATTAGGTATTTTGGGTATTAGCAGTTTTTATGGTAGTTTTCACATATATGAAACCAAGGAGACATAATTATCATCCGAGTATAGCACGAAGAAAGAAAACTTAATTGTAACAAGCAACAATAACCTACATCCAATGCCTTTTTCTCTTAAAGAAAACACCAACAAACCATGCACTGGGTTCCTCTTCTCAAGGGTACCAGGTGTGGGCTCGCACAGAAAGATAAATTGGTGCAGCTCTCATTCTGGGTACTCTCGTACACCTGAGTCAGACCAAGCTCTAGAAGATTATGACATTCTTCTCTCAAAGGAGTAAAAACAAGAAACATTGTTTGATAGCTAGTCAAAAGTGTGAATTAGAAAGAAGAAACTAGAACTTAGATGCTAGAAAGAAATCATACAACAAAATAAAGCCATACATAGAATGATGTGAATCTAATAATCATAAAGAAGCATAGCAGTTTAGTTACAATGTTGTAATTAAATGAAAGCAAATGTTGTAAAGGGAAGATAAGTATCAGTCTCCTTGATTTAGGAAACTGAAGTACACAACAACCAACGCCTAAGATGATGGTAACATGGTATTGAGTAGAGGCCATATCGGGATACAACCATGTCGGGTCACTAACCATGTCAGGTCATTGACCGTGATGGGTAAGGGTCATATTGGGACATGACCTCCGCATGATACAGTCATGTTGGGTTGCGGGCCATGTTGGGCTGCAACCATGACGGGTAGAGATTGTATAGGGTTGGGTATCATATTGGGTTAACATTATCTTAAGGCTCTCAGGTTCTTTGTGTCAGGTATAGGTGGGCAAGCCATCTCGGGTTGAAGCCAAGATAAGAACCCGACATGCTTGAAGTGGCCTTGTGGATCATATCGTGTTGTTTTCTACTACTAGAAAGGTCTCTAAGTGAACTCCTCCCATCCCTCTCAGGATGGGAGTGTGGTCACCTAGCTATCGCCTGTCAGACTTTTAGGGACTTGACGTACTATCTACTTTGCTCTAGGGACTAGCTGTTGCAGGGTCTGACCCATCCCATTGTAGGCTTGTATCTGCTATTTATAGGAAACGAATTGATGGGAGTTGTAGCTTTTGTTGTTCTACGTGTCTTTCATTCGTGGATTCGTTCTTGAGGCTTTAAAAGGACCGATGTGGGTGTCACCCATTAAACGTGTCAGGATGGGAGAGTGTCGGGCAGTGAGCGTATCGTGTACAACTATGGTGGGTTGGGGCCTTATCAGGCTATGACACCAAGGGGTGGCCATGTCGAGTAACGATTTCATCTGTTTGTGAATCGTTATGAGTTAGGCACCATATTGGGTAAAGGGCGGTAGCGGGCTGAGATTCCTACACGACACACCCACGTCAAGTTGCCATCGTAGCGGGTAGCGACCATTATAGGTAAGAGGGGCATGTCGGCCTCGGATGTTGGCGAGCTACTGGGATGGAACATGGACTTTGTTGCTGATGGGCCCATTGGTGCTTCGTTTCTTGTGGAAAAATAGGAAAAGCCCTACAAAAGATGGGAAATATTGTCAGAGGCGTAGTGGGCATGATTCTTAATAATAAAAAGAATAAAACAAAGAGGAAGTTAAGTTTGGAGGCTATTTAATTTGACAATAAAATATAAGTTCTAGCAACCATAAAGTGGGTGTTATCACCATGGGGGCTAATGAGAGGTAGACGAAGGCTAAGTTTGGATGGAACTACATTCCTCATAGTAGGTATGAGTCTATTTGTAGTTACCTGGGCCTATGTTCCACTACTCATGAACCTACTACATTGGGTACATATGGTTGAGAAGGTGGCCTTGTCTATGGTGCACCCTCTCCATGTGGGTCTGAGTATTGTTGACGTGGTCCAATTTCTACTACAACTCAAAGAAATCAAAGAGCCTAGATGGAATCAACCATTTGGCACACATTGCTTCATGTCATGTCTTGAAGGTGGTAGCAAAGGCATGAAGTCCTTGTCTTTTGCTTCCAGAAGCACTATACTGCCCAAATGTAGGCGTAGGATTCTCATACTCAATTGGTGGGTGCTCCCACAGGTCACATCAAATTTCTATATTTAGACTATCTAGGTCATAGAGGAGGTTGGATGCCATGTAATAAGTATGAGTGGGAAGTGCAAGCATGGACAGGTTGTCTCGAATCAACCAATAGTAGATGTTGTCCGTTTTGGCTATCTTTATGAAGGTCAAACACACAAAATACTTGATATCAATCATGTAAGATGTCTTCGTAATGTGAGCATTGTGATGGGAATTCTTTTGTTGTCGAGGTATGAGGAGATCATTATGATATCTGCCCTGACAGAATTTGGAAGTACTTTTCCATTTTTACAACATGTGTAGATGATCAATGAGTGTGCTTCCCCAATTAAATTATTTTTCATTCATCACTCACCATAATCAATAAAGGTCAATTGTGAAAAAAAAGTCTGTGGTGCCAGTCTGGTAAAATGTTGTGCAAGTGAGAATGCAGTGGAAATTGAGGGAGATTGGGTTGTGGATGAAGGATGCCTTCACTCAATGCTGGAAGGAGGAGACGATAATTTATCTCAACCAAAAAATTGTGGGCAACATACTTCTTGGAGGCGTGAGTGTGATTTTCTTAATTGTATTTGTCCTACTACTCCTTGTTGACATTCAAGGTGAGGCATGTGATCCAAGGAATGATCCTCTCTGAACATACATAAAGAGAATTTGTATAGGTCCAGCTAGAGTAGTGCTTGGCGAAGGTGACAAAGAACTCAATAATGAGCTCTTTGTAGATGGTTCAGATGTAGAAAAGGAATAGAGAGATGTGATCATGGCATATAAATGTTTGTAATACCTTGTATATGTCAAGGGACTTAAGTGTGGTTGGGCATGCCAAATAGTTTCACTCTATGAGCTTCCATGGTCTTGTACCTTTATGTGCTCGGGAGTGACCAGAGACTTGTATTTTTTGGGAATAGGGGAAAATTGACTGTGTAGGGTTTTTGGGAAGGTGCATAGGATATCGTTAGTCAATGATGAATTCTTGAGTTTAGAAGAAGAAGAGGTGGTGGTTTGAAGGATGATGAATTCATAATGAACATCAAATAGATGCTCAACTACCCTTGTGTCAGTGGATGCTACCTCCTCGTTGTAGGCCATTTTCAACTTCCATCATGTTTAACACATGCACGACATCCTCGACACATCTTTCCCAGATACCAATGCCTCCTATTTGAGCGAGGTGAGTACATTATGAGCATGAGAGGGATGGATGTGATGTTGTTTCCATGACTTTTCCCTTGTTAGAGCTGAAGGGGTAGAGATTTTGAAGGAGACCACATTCGGAATGGCTAGACGGTTGGTATGAACCACTTCATATTTCATGTGGCATTCTGGGTGCCTGATGGGATTCCCAGAGGATGACTAGTAGGGTAGGTTGGGTGTCTAGAAATGGTAATTGTCAGCCTGATGAAGTCTGGTTGGGTGACTCACTTTAAAAATAGGCCAAATGGAAATGTAGGATTTCTTCAATCAAGGGCTCGGGGTTGGGAAACTCATTTTGCAAAATTGGGCAACTAGAAATGGAAAAGTGGGTGTTATGTGTGTGCTAGTTGGGAAACTAAAGACGCATAATTAGCCACTGGGGGTAATAGAAGGTGGTGGTGTCGGGTCCAATCGACTAATTTTCATGACAAAGTCAGCTGGTTGGAAGAGAAGATAATCAATCACACAGAAGTTGACACATCATGTCATTGGCTATCTGGGGAATGGGGACTAATAGTGGTAAGGTCCCCGGTCCTGCCAAGTTAAGGGGTCAGCAAATAGATGGGAGAGCTATGACATTTTCTTCACTTAGGGAAACAGATGAGTAGAGTGCATTGTCAAATACCTTGCCCCTAGGGTCCATTATAAGTATAATGGACTGCCAGTCAAACAAGTGGAAGTAGTTGACTCTCTCAATTGGGGTTCATATGCAGTAATGAAGAGAAAGCATCAATCGACTGGCAAGAAAGCCTCAAGTTGGTCGATAGGGAATGTTGAAGCGTGATGATGAATGATCATTAGTCCCCCTACGGACATGGCTCATGTTGAGTGACAAGATATCTTCAAGTGTGAAAGTTATCCTAGGACAATCAACTAATTCACTTGGTGAGTCAGGTGACTAAAAATGCATCACATGAAGTTAGTAGGGTCTTGAAGATTAAGGCTGCATTCCACTTGACTGACAAGAGTGACCGACCAACAAATTGGAATACAATTGCAAATCTAGTATGTATTGATATTTTGAGCACCCATTCCATTTGAGTGGATGCATTGGTTCCTCTATCAACTTGAAATGTGCAAATTCCCAAGTACTAGTTGGTTGGGTTTGCCAATATGCCGACTCACCTAAAGCCTATCCTGAGCAAAAGAGGAACCCTCCTAGCTGGTTGACTAGGTGATCCAGTCACACGATTAGGGTTTAGGGTGGAAAAGTTCAATTTAGTTAGTCTTAAACATGTAGGCAATTAGTAATGAAGACTGAAATCAACTAGGTTGTTTGCTATGAAAATGGATACTAAGAAGATGAGATACAAAAATGAAATGCAATCTAACTAGTTCTAAAGTAAAATTTTGATTCTATCTAGACAATCACATGTTTTCTCCCAAAAAGTGGCTTGTTTTACATTGTTTGCTCGATGCCTAAGTTCTGACACATGATGACAATATTAGAAAGAGGAATCATATTTTCTTCCCTACTTATAAGGCCTTCTGTAGTAATATATCACTTTAGGCAGTGGCTATTTGCTGTGAAATCACCCTTGTCATTGTCCCACAAGATGAATGCTCCATGGGGGTAGATCTTTTTCACTAGACATGGACCATGCCATCAGGATGAAAGCTTCCTATGAAACAACCTCAACTTGGAATTGTAGAGAAAGAATTGATCTCTGACTTTGGTGTCTTTCTCTTTAAGTAGTTCTCATGCCACATCTTATTTCACATCTTTATAGATATGTGCATTCTCATAGATGGACATATAAAGTCCTTCCAGGTATTGTTTCTCTCTATCAAGAGATAGATCCAAATTCATAATGTGAATCACCAATCTAGATTTATGTTCCATCTCAATAGGGAGATGGCATGATTTTCCATAAATTATTTGGAAGGGATTTGTACCTAACTACACTCTTAATGATATGCCCAAAGATCATTGTTAAGTTTCAATTCCAAATCATTCTTTGTGTGTCCCAAAATCTTTTCAAGGGTGGACTTGATTTGTGTATATGAAAATTCCTCTTGGTTTCATCTTTGAGGATGATATGGAGAAGACACTCAATGATGAATGCCACATTTCTTAAGAGATTGTCAAACTTATTCTCTACAAAATGAGACCACAATAAAAAAAACTATGCATTGAACCCTGAATGTAGGTTAGATGATGTCCTTGCAAAGCTTCATGATAGCTTGGAAGTCGTTAAATGTAGTGGGCATTTTTTCAACCCACTTTCAAACATAATCTACTACAACCACAATGTATGAGTAACTACAAGATGGGTGAAACAAACCCATGCGGTCAACCTTCAAATGTTAAAGGTTTCGCTTTCCCACCAAACTATAGGAAATTTCATCCCTTTTCTATAGGTTTTTAAATAAGAGAGAATGTATTCATGTGAATCATTAAATATTGTAGGCTAGTATAATCCATACTAGAGGACCTTGAATGTGGTTTTCTTTTCACTCACGTGTCTACTCATTGGTCTTGAGTGGTGTTTCTCAATATAAGAGTGCCCTTCTTCCTCCAGTACACACCTTCAATACAAACTATCAACTCCAAGTTAGAAAAGATATGTCTCATCCCAATAATAATTCTTGACATTGTGCTTGAATTTCTTCTCACAACGACATATGAACTCTAGGTGTAGATCTCTAACAACCAGATGACTCACAAAATCTACAACCAAGGAATGTCACATGATATCTTCCTCAGTTGGTCCTTGGGAAGAGAATAATCAATTGGCTTGCTATCACAATCAAGAAGATGAATGTGACAAAGGTGATTAAGCACCACATTCTTGCACTCTTTCTTTTCTTGAATTTACATATTGCAACAATAGAACCAACTAAATTGACCTGGGCTAATCAACCTCCTTTTTCATCAAATATCAAAGGGAATGATGTCAATGTAGACAATCACCATATAAACATTAAGGTATGATCTGAATTTATCAAGGGCATCCACAATAGCAACTAGACCCTTATCAATGGTGGAATGGTTACAATGTGCTTTGTATTATGTCTTAGAGGAATAGTACATAACATGACACCTCTTATCACTTTTGTCACAAAACTTCTCCTACAAAATTTTCTCTAACATCACACATGATCCCAAAAGATTGAGAGCAATCTGGTGCTTAGACAATGGAATAGTTCATAAGAGGAACCTTCAAATTTGTGAAGCTTTCCGTGCATGCATCATCATAAGTGAGGGTAGCATCCTCAGAAGAAGGATTGACATTGGCCTTGTAATGTTTGAAAAATATTTGATAAATCTACTATAAAAACTTACATGTTATAAGAATGCATGAACTTCCATTTCTGTAGATCGGAGTTCCAATTTAGTAATAACTATAATGTTTTCCTTATCCGCCTCTATCCTATTGTGGCTCACTATATCATTGAAAACAATTCCCTCCTTGACCATGAAGTGGAACTTATTCCAATTTAGCACCATGGGTGCTTCTTTACATGTTTCTAACACAATGTAAAGGTCATGCAAACAAGAGTCGGAGGAGTCACCATACACAGAAAATTAATCGATAAACACCTCAATTACAACAAATGTCAATCCAATAAAGATAGGTACCATGAAACACTAAAAAGTAGCGGTTGCAAAACCCAAAAAGCATCCTCCCTAAGGCATAAGTTCTAACAGGCTAGAAGAAAGTGGTATTCTCCTAGTTGTTGAGGTGAATTAGAATCTGATAGAATCCATAGTAATTGTCGAAAGAGCAAAATAATTCTTGATGTGCCTGACATTCTAGAACTAATCAAGGAAGGGAAGGGGGGAAGTGATATTTCCATGTAGCCTCGTTCAATTTCCTATAGTGAATGTACATTCTCCACCCTGTGACTATGTGGGTAGGGATAAACTCATTCTTTTCATTTTCCTCAATTTTGGTTCCATTCTACTTGGGATAACTTGCACTAGGCTTACCCAGGGAGAACCTAAAATGGCATAGATGATCCCAACTCTGATCAATAATATGACATCTACATGGACACCTCTTTTATATTTGGATTCAATTTTCGTTTGGGGTCTCTAGATGGATTATAATCTTCCACCATTGGAATTTTATGCATAAAAATGGCCTAGTTTATAGCTATCCAAACAGCCATCTTGTATCCCAACACCACATTCCTTTTCCTTAGCTCACTCATCAGGCTATCCTCTTGCATTGGAGTGAGATCTGAATTGATAATCACAAGATAATCTTCTTACTAATCAAGTAACACATACTTCATACCCTTGGGTGGGGTCTTCATCTCTAGTTTCTTGGGTGGTTCTTCTTCTTCTTCAACCATTGATATCATTTTTATATCTACAAATTCAACATTTAGTTTCTATTGATAGGTGTCCAAGTGAAACTGACGTTTATAAACTTGTGGGACATCAAAATATGAACCATAGGGGATGGCGAGGGCTGTTTGCTAAGGGTCTTTAGACTCTCCAATTTTTTATGTAAGATGAGATAAAGTATCAATGCAGTCAAGAAAACATACTTTCTTGTGAATCAAAGCCACCTTGAAGTAGTCAAACACTCAGAACTTGAGTGTTTCTCTCCCTATCCTTACAAGAATGGACTCCTCTTCTACATCAATCATAGTTCATAATGTGGCTAGGAATGGGGGGCCAAAGATGAGAGGATATCTAAGATCTTCCTGGATGTTCATGATCACAAAAACACAAAGTAGGTTTCTTTTCCAACCTTGACTAGAAAGTCCTCTATGATACCCATAGGCTTCATCATGGAGGAATTAGATATTTGGATGATAATGACTATTGGGAGTAACTTGGAAATCCAAAATATTTGTGAAAGAGTGCACAACATGATTGAAATTCTAGCATCTAAATCTTCTAGCCCCTTCCCACACTTGTTGTCTCCAAGGTAGTGGCTAATCCAAAAAAAATTGAAATCCTTCTACTTCTTATGAATGTTATCGAGGATAATTTCTAAAGTCGTCATATCTAGATTCATAGTTTGTATTCTTTAGTAGTATATTTCTTTGTCAAGGGAGTCTTCAAATACTTTGATCACATGGATATCTCCAAGACGTCATCCAAGAGGGGATGTCGATGTGAAGCTTCTTCATATCTTCCTTAAACTTCATGAAATATCATTCAAATTGATCCCCCTCCATGGTGTTGTAACAACTTTCCATCTTGTCCAAAAATGAGTACTTTAATAGACAAAGTTTGAGGCAGACACCCCATGCTTCTTGTTCAAGATAAAAAAGAAATTTCTACAAGTTTCCTTGGAAACCATCACCTCTATTTTTCTTCTTTCGAACATGGTGATCCACTATGAGAGGATCTCAAAGTATAGGGTGGTGATATTAGGAGTAACCACCAGTTGATGAACATCCATATCTTTAGGGAAGGAGAAGTCCCAAAGCTAATTTTTTCATTCAGCTTCAAGGGTGGCATCCTGTCTGTCCCTTTTCTCTTCCATTATAGTGGCTCTTGTATCCTGCCTCTCTCTGGGATACAAGAGATAGATTCACCCTACGGATTATTTTGTCATGGTCCATCCTTTTCTTTATGTTTGTTTTAGGTTGTGGAAGGTCCTACCATCTCGAGAAATTTGAAAGGTGCATAATCATTGGTTTAGGAGCAATGCATGCACCATTAGTAACTAAAAGGTGATCAAACAAGATTGGAAGGAGGGATGAAAATATTCAAGTAGATTTGATTGAATATCAATTGAAAAAAATCCTAATTAATATTAACTATGTGATTGAAAAATTATTCCATTATCTACAACAATAACACCAAAATCTATGTGAGTTTAATGCACTAACAAAATTCCTTAAGGTAGATTAACCTCTGGTTTAAAACCTTATACCACGTATAGTAATGATCATACACAAGTGGATGGGTCTATTGTAGTATAGCTAATGGTCTAACCCTAAAGACAATATTTTTAAGAAATCATAGTCCAATCAAATAATAAAGATCAATATTGAAAATAGGTTTCTGATTGATGATTAACTATGATTGCAATGCAATAAAAATACGTTAAGAATAGGTTAAAAAATTCAAAAAGCACTTGGATATATGGATTCACCACCAACAACTACTTTCCCACCCTAATAATTACAACTAAATAATTACAATAAATTAGACTAGGACCATGTGAGTTTGTCTCCTTTCAAAACAAAAATCGAATAAAGATCAAACTCCTTGTGGTTCTAAAGTCTTGTTAACCACGTATCATAACACAATCACCCAATTTGATTCCCTCCATGATCACATTCAACATCCTATTCATTCAATTGAGCATTTGATCCTAATTTTTTTGGACTATATATTTAGAATTATATGAAAAATGTTAATTGAATGATCAGTTAAACAAGCAAGCAATTAAACAAATAAAAAAACTAATTATTTAAAAATCTTAGGTTCTATAACTATTAGAATGAGGTACACAAGATGGGGTGTTCCTTATTCCTAAGGAAGGAGTCTACTCTCTCATATACATATTGAAAGCACAAATATGAATGAGGAGAAAAGAAAGCATGTCAATCAGAATAAGGAAGTGAGCAACTGGAGGTCTTTGACTGCAACGTTCAATTTCAGCAGCAACGAGTCTAAGAAAATCCATAAAGAGGATGACAAACCCTATCCTTTGTCTATCTCTTACACCTAAAACAAGGTTTAGATTGAGTGTGGACGATCGCCTTGACATTACATCACCATTTTCTTTAACATGAAGGACCTGAAATCACCATAATCTATTATTTTTTTAATTTGTTGACTAACTTTCTTTTGCATCATCACCACACCATTTATTCAACACATAGAACCACTCAAACAACAATCATTGAGTCAACATTCCTAATGGTCTTCCCAACAACTGACTAAGATATTTGGTCAACCGATTGGGTGCCCATATATTTGATGTTCTTTACTTTGAGGGGCGATTGGGAATGAATTCCAATCAGCTGACTAGTGAAATGGGTCAGATGACTTGGTTGTTTCCATGGGTACTGTGCCACCATTGAGCCATCCAACCAATAAGATGAGTCATCCAATGGGTGGGTTTCCAAAAACTCTGATGTTTACTGACTTGGGAATCAATTAAAAGTGAATTTCAACTGCATTAATGGTAGACCCAATTGGATGACTAGAGAATAACCAAATCTTTTAATGGCTACTAACTTTTGAAGGGTTGAAATCCAATCAGTCGATAGACAACATGATTTGATGGATTGGAATCTCATCAATAGAAAAGTTGTTCTCTTATATGGAGGGTATAAATATTAATTATTGACCAATGATGTGGGTTGGCTAACTGGATTGGGCTTGGGAGGATCCTTTGGTTGGTCGAGCCAATGGGCGGACTAGTCTGTCCAGTCCCCCAACTAGCCTAGCTGAAAATGTTGATTTGGCTCCTTTAACCTTCCAATTTCCTTCGAACTTGAGATATGGAAATACGGAATGGACACTACTATGATCTAGAGTTGAGTGGCACTTCTACCAAAAAAATAGCGAGAAATCTCATCAAAATCCTACCAATTCGTGAACATAACCAAAACAACAAAACTAAGCAATTTCCTAACAATCAACCAATTGAAATGAACAAAACTAGTATAGAATATGTGATGAATATGCATTCATCAGATAACTACATGTATCTTGTGATATAATCGTACACATTAAACATGGATACTCTTCCAAAATGCACCCAACTGAAAATGATGCCTCAAAAATTTATGTTGGTAGTATAGGGTTTTGATTTTTTTAGTTTCTAAAAAGAAAGTGGATTCCCTCCTATTGGGTCCCCCACATGAGCAATCATATTTTATTATCTAATATTCATATCATTTGACAAAAAAAATGATGTAGATGAAGGGTCCTATTGATTGGATGATAAGAAATGTGGAAGATATGTTCGAGTAAGCTTTAGCTATTTGGGAAAGGTATTTAAGTTAGTTCTTAGTGGACCTATTTAGTTTTGGGATTGGAGATTATGCCATGTAGATTTTTATGATTACATATACGAAGGTATTCCATGACTAAGTGAACAATAATTACATGTTTTCCTTGTATGGTTCCCTCCCATTATGTGAATACATAGTTGACTTCACCAGTGTAATCTTGATCATATGAGATACTAGGATAGTTATGCATATAATTAGTAAGATAATGATCAATAATCACAGTTTGGGATCATTTTTTATGTCCACACTTATGTTTATTCAAGAGTCTTGTGATATTTTGGACTTAGAGAATTGAAATGAATCATCGTGTTGCATCCAAACATTCATCATGATCTAACTTGTATAATTCATAATTTCAAATTGCTTTCTGTCAATTGAATGCAAAATGTAGTGCCTCATGACTAGTTTGGGAGACTCTGGTCACACCAATAGTTCTCACTAGATTGTTTCTTGATTAGATCATATCATGTATATCTTAATTTGATACATCATAATTAGATTTATGATTATCATTCTAGGAAGAGAAAATAAAATCCAATTAACAAAGTAAAAATTCAACACAATCTTAGAAATTCAAATATAGGTATGAGGCATTGTTGGTGAATTTGAAAATGATACGGATTGAACTCTTGATACTGTTTGAAATACATTATTGACTGGTGGATGTGATTATTTTGGACCTTTAATGTCAATTGTTGTAAATATCGATGGGACTCATAGATGGTCATTTTTTTGCATGGGATCTTAATTTTATTATCTTGATAAGTCTTTAAATTGTCCTCATCTCCGTTATACTCAATATGGTTCCTATCACAATAAACACTTAAAATCATGTGCTTGTAGTAAGAAGCCTTAAAACCAGATCCTTAGAGCAAAAGTATTTTCAGTTAACAAAATGCGGTGCTGAAATTCCCTCAATAGGGTGACCGAGTTGATGTCTAGTCATTTCACAATATAGTGGTTAATATGGAATGCCCATCTTTAGGGATCATACAAGAAAGGTGTTGTGAGGGATCTAAAAATAAGTTGAATAAAAATATTCTTATTTTTAGGAAAATTTTGTCTTGATGGATAATGAATAATTCATGGATTGAGAACACTCATTCAAGCTTGTAGGTTGTTTACCTTGTAAAACTTGGAGTAGTTATTGCCACAATAAGACTTAAAATGGTTCCTACTTTTGTAACACTTGAACCCTTGTTCAACTTGGTAAGTTCAAATTGGTGGTTTCCTTAAAATGAGCAAGATATTCTTTCCTTAGTAAAAACATTGAGTGGTATTTTCGTCAATAAGGTGTGAAATGGAGCTTATCTTTGTAAGGCTTGATGTTGTGCTGACCAAGGTGACACTTGAAGTTGTTCTCATCCTGGTGAGGCCTCAATGTATTTGCAACCTAGTAGACGTTGTATGATGCTTATATTGGGATGGTTTGAAGTATTTTTGACCTCAGTAAGAGTTATAACACTTCTTAATTAAGTGAGCATTGAATGAAATTGTGTGATTCTTACATAAATAAGGCTTGAAGTAGACATGATCTTAGTGAGGCTTGGAGTCTTTCCAACTTTAGTGAGGCTTGGAGCCTTAATATTCTCTATATTAAGGTCCTATAAGCTATGTAATAATACAAGTTTTGGATTCGTTACTGTATATGTTATATAAATTTTCTAACATTTAAAAGGACAAAAAAGTCATGAAATATTAGTTGATGTATTTACATTACTATGATAAATTGAGCACTGACTCAACTATAATAAATAATATTAAATTGATTGGGATGTCATATTTTCTCCATAATCATTGGGGAGTACACAATATTGATAATTCTATGGATTACAATGCCTTAAGGAATTGCACGAGATTGTCATGTGACATATTTTCTCAAACTAATTAATGACATGATATTTATGTTTAGAGATATGACTATGGTAATAGTTTCACAATATGATATAATAAAATGATGGTGTTTAAGATATTGTCAAGACTATACATCATGTGATGTTCATTCTAAACATTAGGCTTAACAACTCCATATGTAGTAAATTTGTTATTTCGTCAACATTTTCACCGAATTCAAATTTTCAAAACACATAGGTGAATGCCATACAAGTTGTAGCAACATAGGGAATGCCATTGTTGGGTAAATGAGTATGGCCTCTAGACAATGTAGGATCTCCCCCTTCCCTATTTGAGGGTGATCAAGTCAATGTTTCCATCAATTTAAGCATTAACATGACCTCTCTCAACTAGGATACATAGGGAACGCTTTAGGGTAGTAGATTTTATAAGAAAAACTTTTTTAGTTGGGGTCCATAATAAGAACATATTTCATTTGTTTATTTTTTATAGTATATGGTTTATTGACTTCCATTACCTTAGCATGGTAGTGTGTGAGCCTCACTTTCCAATGACATCACACTTGTATAGTATTATGTAATATTATTTTATGGTTTAAATCAATTCATCTCAAGCACATATCTCATTCATCCAATTTTGTTGGATTATAGAACATTGGTACTCACAAAATTAGCATGGGGGCATGCCCGCCTCAATAGTTATTAATTTAATAATTTTATAGATATTAAGATCTAACAATGTATCACAAGAGAAAACTACTTTATTGCAACTGTGCTTGTAATTATGGGACAATAATGCTCTTAGATAATTGGGGTGGGAAAGGTTTCTAGACATGAAATGCATTCTATTTTGTAGGGGTTAGACATCCCTTTACTATTTTTTTCTAGTTATTAGTACACCTATTTCACGATACAGAGGTGTAGGCATTGTGGTAGGGACATTGTGTAGTCACTCTTCCATCTAAATGTCTTCTTACTAAGAGAGGTACATGAGATCATCATGATTATGAGTGGAGTGTGCTTATATTAGGATGAAGGCTTTTAAATAAAGAAAATCTATAAATATTAAAAGTTAGAAATTTGTTTCATGTCATCATCACCCTTTGTTGGAAGATATATAACCATATCATGAGTTGTATTGGAAAAAAATCCATCTTGATCATAATCAGAAGCTTGAGATTCTTTATTGAGTAGAAATTGCACTAAGAGAGCATTTAGTTGTAAGTATGCATGTGATGAAGATAGTTGAAATAACTTTGTCAAAGAGTCAAGAACTAGAATTATAATGCATGGATCAACAAAAAATCAATAGAACGTCATAAGAAATTATCACCCCTTGCATGTATGGGGGGCACTAATGGTAAATAAAACTCACTAAGATGAGATAAATATATGCCCATACTTGTAAAGTGTCTTTGGTGATGAACATGACTATGTATTCTATGTATAGGAAAGTAAATTTTCCCCTCGTACATAAAAGGGGCCAAAGTGGTGTATGCCAATATGTCTTCCAAAAATGCAGTGTAATGGAAAATTTGAAAGAGGAAAAATATCCTCTTGTGAAGACCTAGGATAATACAGGGTACATAAAAATATATTAACTAGGGATATTTTGTTGCTATTCCAATTTTTATTTAGCATGGAAGAAACTTGAAATCATGTAAGGTACTTTATATCCCACCTTATAGTTCTCTCAAACTAAAATTCTTCACAGCTAGTTATATGTCGCATAGTTTTCATATTGGTCTAACAACTTACATACATATATTATCCTTGTTAGGATAGAATGCACAAGAGTGGAAGGACCCTTAAAAGACAAACGCTCGATCCTTCAATCATTTTATGAGGACCAGAAGGGCAGATCTTGTTTTTATTTGTCTAGGGGGATCTAGTTGATTTCATATCAAAAGAGTCTATAGGGAGACAAATGTCAAAACCATGAAAAGTAGATATGGTTAGAGAATTTTGTTTTTATGTGTTGGGTGAAAACATCTTTTTGATGTATTGTATAACATTAAACTAGCTTTGAGGCTTCAACATGTTTATTCAAACTTAGGATTTTTATTGAGTTAATTTTTTATCAAAGATTCAACATATTTAGGATTGAATGAAGGGGTTTTATTGAGTGATATTTTGATTGAATTTTAGCATGACTTTCAATTTAAGTAAAATTTGATTTAATTATGAAATTTAGATGGAATATTGTTGCGATCTAGATTCTGAACCAAAGATTGTTTTAATTTTTTCTTGACACTCTGGATGAGTTAGTGACATTTTTAATGAAACCATATTTGATGATGAGGTCATCAAGATCATGAGGAACTTTGAGGGAACATTATCTATCATCTTTGGGAGGGATAACTCTAGGCAAAGAACCTAAAATGACAATGAATGAACAAGGTAAGATTCTAGAGGGAGGGCCCATTATGCAGGTACTTGTGACACTTTTTTCATATGTTTCAAGGTTCATAAGATGAAATAAATGTAAAATACCTATAGGTGAAGCTAATATTAATCTATAGAAACAATTCCCCTTACATCAATGGGGGATTTTTAGTCAAAAGAAAAGGATTTTCAAAAACATGTGCCCTTCTTAGAAAGGAGTCAATGTTATTGACACACCTTATAAAGGAAGGAGATGGATTAATTATGCCCCTTTCTTTGCATGGGGCCAATATCAACAAGTTTGAACATTTATATAGAGAAAATTCAAAGATTTTTTTATGTGCTTTACGAGGAGCACTTACTGATGAGATGAAGGATAGGAACTTATCCTATTGTTTTAGAAGGGAACATAGGAATGGTTCAAGGTAACTTTGTCTTTGTAAGTTAGTCCTAGTCATGTTTGATAAATGTTTTAACCAACTTCATGAAGGAACTAATTAATAACTGATTCCATGTCACCTCAAAAGAGAAGGTAACATGTAAGTGCTAAATATGCCTTTGATTTAGCACATTGTAATTTTCCATCCATGGTTAAAAGTCTGAGTGATCCCACTAGGTGGTTCAACACACATACATAGTTCATGTGTTGGGTGAAGACCCCTTTCAAGGATATAGTTTTGTTCAATCTCTAGCATTTTTGGTGACAAGGAATTGGATATCATAATTATTTTAACCAAAGGGCCGATATGTGGAGAGACTTATAGCTCAAAATTGGGACTACAGAATCCATTTGGTTATGAATTGTGAGATAAATATGATTTTTTTTTAATCTAAGAACATTTGGAAAATGGATTATCTTTTATTGTTCAAGGATGATTAGGGCTTATGGAAAATTTTGGAGACATTTAAATGTGTTTTGAGGTTAGTTGTCATGTTTTGATGTGGGTATGTGCTTCTCATCAATATTTTTTAGATTAGTAGAGGGAACACCAAAATATTGATATCGTACTGAATTTTTGTTTTATTTGGGTGTGAAAGATTGTGTTGCAAAAAAGATATCATTTTAATTTCGATGGTGATTAGGGTATTGAAATATTAGAGCGCCAAAAAAATATTTGGTCGAATTCAATGTAGTTTGCATTTTGATATAGCCTTACCAAATGGTTAAAATGCTTGGAATTTTGAACATGTTTCGTGTTGCAAAAATATTTTAGAAATATTTTAAACCTTTTTAGTAGTATTGTTGCATTGTTTTGGGTTTTAGAAAAGTTAATTTATCAAAATAAAATTAAGACATGTTGATGCAATTAGGTTCATTGGAAGAATGTTGTAATTAAAGGATAACAATTAGGGGTTTCATACCTATCTGTGTTTGAGGAACCATTGTTACCAACACATTGGAATTTCATCACCTTCTACATTGTTATGAGTTTTATAAAGTATGGTTTCAAAAATCAAATTTTTGGGAAGATTGATTTACTTAATGTACTTTTTAAAGAGTGCTATACTAAAAGGTTGAAATGCTTGGAGTGTTGAACTTTTTTGGGATGGAAAAGATTGTTACCAATAGGTCAAAATTTTGACAACATATTGATGTTGTTGTGTTTTAAAAAAGAACATATACTGAAATAAAATTATAGCAGAATTTAGATTTTCTTGGGATTTTGAAATATAGTTGTGCAAAAGGTTTAAATGGTTGTTATTTCAAACCTATTTGGGTTTCTAAAAGGGATTGTTACCCAAAAGTCAAAATTTTGACACCATTTTGACAATATTTTGGGTTTTCAAAAGGTATTTTACCTAAATAAAAATTTTGTGTAGTTTAGATTTGAGGAGTGTTTATAATATTGAAATTGCTCTATTTAGGAAAATATTATTACCCAAATGGACAAAAGTTTTCTATAACATTTTTATGCTATTTTGGATTTTGAAACATGTCACTTTGAGTACGAAACATGTATGAGACTTCGATGTACTTTGAGTTTCTAAAGAAGGTAGAACTCAAAGGTTGAAATGTTTGAGATTCTGAATGTATCTATGTTTGATAAAAGATTGATACCATAATTTCAAAATTTCAATGTACTTCAATGTTGTGTTGGATTTAGATCAAGAGTTGACTTTATTGTTCAAAGACATGGAAAACAAACAATATTACTCCTATTTTATTACTCGTGCGCTTGAATGAATATATTGACACTATCACCAATCATATGTTTTCAATGTTAAAGTAGCGAGTTTTATTTTCACTACACCTACGCATACAAAAGACACCACTCATATATTGTCCCTTATATGCTCATCTTACAAAAACCTAGCTATATAGGATGCCCTCTCTAAGGACATTTTCATGAATGTGTGTGTGACATTGGTCCTCAGGAATCATGCTAACGATAATCATGTATATCAAGTGAGTATGACTTGAGGGTGTCCCTACTCATCTCCTAGAAATCTTATTAATAGTGGTCCTCTCTCATGATCAAAAGCTTATAGTCTGCATGGAACATGGGTGTATCTTTAGATACACCAACCTATAAATCTTGAAATATGATTGTTGACTGAAGACCATCAAAATAATGGAACCCAAACTATGTCGGTGCGCTTAAATGGTGTTTATGTATCTACTAATCCCAAATACATATATTTTTTAACCTCTCCAATATTGTTAGCAAGTATTGTGATACTTCCACAATGGAGTTACCACTTTGTTTCTGTCTAGTTTCAAAAAAATTATGTCAACATCGCAACACACATTTTATGTACAAGCCTGGTGAAGAATGCAATCACCACCATAATTCTAAGAGAATATAAAGAAAATTTTATGTACAACTTCAAAATCTTGATGAACATGAAAGATCTAAGAGAAAATATTTGAGTATGGCACCGATTTATGTGTGGAAAAGGTGTTATAAACCTAAACATGCTTGTAGTATTGCCAACCGTGATGAGGAGATTCGAATATTCTTAAACCAAAATAAGGAAAAAGGCAGAAGTTTGTGTCTCATAGTCATGTATGCATGTGAGGGTTAAAAAAAGGTTATACAAATGTTATGTTACTTGGAGTCATCAATATCGATTCTTATATTATTATATCTAATGAGATTAAAAAATAGGTAAGGAGAAAGATCAACATTGTGGTTGGTCACTTCTACCATTCATGGATGTCAGGAATATGAATGCATATCGTTCTCCATCAGTCTCCACCAAGGATTCAAAATTTGAGGTTTCAAAGTCAGCTTATCGTCATCTGAAGCTCTATCTTTCGAATAACACAAGGGTATACGTGATGGAGGTTGGTCTTTAAGAGAAGCTTTAGTGCGTTATTTATATGAAGATTGATAATTTTGAACCTCTCTAAATTAGATTTGGGGTTGTTTCTATAGATGTAAGGGATTGACTTAGGGTTTGAAAGATGGTAGACCTATTCTTGTTTGTGATTAGTGAAGTAATTCTTGAAAAAGCATGAACTCTCTCTGGATTGTGCACACTTTGCATGCAACTTCTTAAATATTGGTTTTGTAGTTTCATTTCAAAACAATCTCGGCGTATGCATTCTATGATGACACAACCACATTGATTTCCAAGATATTTACAAGATAAAGGTAGGATAGTTATGTGAGTTTCATTAAAAATCATGTGCTCTAAGTATGGGCTCACTTCCCAAACACACCCAAGTTAGTATGCTACCTCAAAAATGTCATTTTGATAGTTTAATGTTTCAACATTTAGAAAATATCCTGACCTAGAGAGTGTGGGCATCCCCTTACTGGGTGCTCTAATAGATTTTTATCTTTATCTAATGTTTGTTTAGGGTACAATTTAGTGTAGATGAATGGATGTATGAGTAGGTTTGGATGATGGGAATGCATTGAATACATGTGAATAGATTTTGGTGTTTCAACTAAGCTAATGGGGGAGTTCTTGTTGGATTTGTTGAGTGTGTTGGGATTGAAGATTAGTCCATTTGGTTCTCCAACGGTAAGGATGTGTTATTACCTAGATATCCATCTTGTTTATATTTTTTCCCATTTATGGAATGTATATTTGAGTTCATGAGTGATAGAATATAATAGGATCATTACTAAAATAAATAGTCAGATAATGATAAGCCATTTCCATTTGTAATTATTTTGAATGCCCCTGCTTGATTTTATTCAAGAGTCACAAGGTATGTTGTATTTATTAAGAACTATGCATATTCATCTGGTCATGTATTGTCATCGCCGAAGATGTAAATCACAAACTTACATTTCTTTCACTTAATCCAATTTAACTATATTAACTCACTATTGAATTCTGGTAACTTGGGTTACTCCACAATTCATAAATGATTCTATATTAATTTTGAAATATCCTGTATATCTTAATTTGATCCTTTGTCATTTGATATTGGTTATCATTCTAAGAATAGAGAATAAATCATATTAAAATGGGTAAATAATTAATATGCAATTTTAGAAAAAGTAAAAATTGGTTGTTAACAATAATTGTAACGACCTCATTTTTAGTGTCCCCCAATAAAGGTGGGACCTTCAAGTTGAGACACATTACCTAAATTCCCAAGGATCAAATTTTAGAAAATTACAATAATAGCAAATAAATTCCATTAATTTTAAATATTGTTTACAAAATGTACAATGAAACTCTTCCAAGGTGTTAAATGAATTTTCAACCTAAAAACTATTGCATATGAGAACAAGTGTTGCATCTAACTCATCCTCCTGACTTAGCTCTAGCATCCTTTTTCAATTTCATCTAGTTCACAATGTCTTGAAATACTGTCATACTAAGAAGTTACCTAGAGCACTAACAATCAAGATGTGGTCAGTATATCTCTCTATTTGTACATGGTGCATGCAAAATATTTGTGTGTACGTATTTTTAACGTATAGACCCACATTTTCTCACTCTCAGTGGTATAACCTCTTTTTAGGGGATTTTGGTCCCTATAGTGGACTTTCATAACCATCCATTACCCAACCTCGGTTTTATATTGTCCTTCTTTTCTTAGCTTGGCCTTCTAGTAATCTTCCTATCTCGACTTGATCACCAGTCTTCGCAATGACTTCTTCCACCCAAAAGCTCATTCAAATCACTAGAGATAGCAATTTGGGCTTGAGTAAGTTATTCTCATATAAGGTGTTACACATAGGGGCTTATAATTTGCAAGAAATAAATAAACATCCAAGAAGGTTATTGGCAACTCATGTGAAAAATGCCTGGAAGAACCTTAAAACTCATCAAGTGTGGTTATTGTAACAACGTCACTTTTAGTGCCCACCAATTAAAGAACGACCTTCAAGTTAAGAGTTGTTAACTATATTCCTAAGGATATATATTGAGCAAATAACAAATAAAAGTACATAATTTCTCTAATTTTCAAATATAATTTAAAAATGTGTAAGGAGACACTTACATGAATTTTCATCCACCTGAAAACTATTGCATATGAGAAGAAATATTTATCTAATCCTCCTTTACTTAGTTTAATTGTCTTTTGGTAATTTAATCTAATTTATCGTGTCTTGATATCTTCATATCTTGCATTTACCTAAATGACACGAAACAAAACATGAATCAATATATTGTTATATTGTGTATGTGGGGTGCATGCAAGAGTGTGAAAGTAAGATAACAACATATAATCAATCAACTACTTGCAAATAAGAACTAGTAATTTCATTCAATGTTCTAACTCATGCTTGTTATGCTATCTTAAGTGTGATCATTATCCCTTCTAGGGCTCGTGTGCTTTACCCCAAGATACATATCAGCCTAGGGTTCAAAATATGATATCTTAATTCATGTGATACTTATAATGACATTATAATTGAACATAACATAAATAAGCATGTAACAATTTATTTAAAAAAAAGTAGAAATCCTCAAGAAAAATTGATAATCAGTATTGCAACCATTCATAATCGTAACCACACAGCTCAATGTTGAACCATGCAAATCATTCCATCATAGTTCAAGTACATTAAGAATATCATCCAATCAAGCAAAGAAAAATCTGAGCAATAAAACATTTAATCTGCATGTATGTAAATCTTGAAGTGTCACCAACATATTATCTAGATTAAACCCTAATAGGGTCCTAATCTAGGGTTTTTGGGTTGTCTCATGTTTGGATAATGAATAAGGATACAAACCCTAGTTCTATTGCATGTTAGTCATTAGGTGAAACCCTAATTATCATATGTATGATATACTTGCATTATGAACACTTAGATTATGTTGAGTTCAGTAGGATTATCACAAGATATGATCTTTAGTTTCAAACCCTATTTCATCATTTATATGGGTATCCACTGTATAACCCTAATTACTCATCACTATTATCATCATCTTAAAATATTATATTTAAAAATATAGAATATAGCATGAACTAAAAGCATTAATGTATTCAACACAGTAATACATCATTCTAGGCTTTTCATATCCTAATAACTTACTAAACATGTATTAAAGGTACTTTTGGAACTTGGATCAGAACTAGGTCTCAACCCTATTTTATTTGGATTCTACGTGTTTTCCTAATCAATTTCATATATACATAAGTTATAATATGAGTTACTAATAATTTACTATGATTATTACAAGATTAGCATAAATGGACCAATAGGGACATGCCATGTTAGTAAATTACATGTGACTCACATTATCCATGCAACTTGTCTTGAATCAATAGACTCCCTCCACCACAAATCCTCCATCAGGGACACCGAAGATCCTGATTTGGGTGAAAGGGCTATGATGCCCTCATGCTTCATGTACGCCGCCCAGGCATCTTGGTTATTTGACCCCAGGCTTTCTCTTCCTCGTGAAGACACCCAACCATGTAATTTCTTTGTTAGCACTGACCAAGACTCTGATCCAGAGGCATGTATTGGTCCTTCCTACTCAAAGGTTGTGGGGCACGCATACCCAGGGCCGTAGTTGGGGGAGGCTATCGGGGCTTTAGGCCCCCTCCCCCCAAATAATTAATACAAGTAGTAGTATTTTTAGTATTAAATATAGATCAGTGTATAAATAAATACATTAATTGTGTACTAGTTTACAAAGAAAGAACCAAGTTGGAGTGGTAGAAAGTTGGTTTTTTGAAACAATTGGCACATGTCCCATTCTCAATGTTGGTATTTTTCGACTCAGCCCACCATGTGCTAAAATGCATACATATATGATTTCAGCCTCCCTTGGTGTAATTTTCTAGTTCTGCCACTACGCATACTGCTTGCCATGGATGTCAATCTCATGGTCAATGGTTTATTGAGATTGCATGGCCTTTGTCACTCATGTGTATGCCCATACTAGAGCTCGAAATCTCGGCGGAGCATGATAGTGAAATCATCAGATAAAAGAGGCGTCATTTCTATAGCAAGGATTTGGGATAGGGAAAATGTCTTTTGTATCCCAGGATCTTGTCCAAAACCAAAGCAAAGGTTTACATAGGATAATGGTTTGGGGATGGGGTGAGAGATTGTAACGACCTCGCCTCCCGGTAACCCCCAATTAAGGGAGACCTGATGGTCAGAGACGTTATTCAATTAACAGGATCAAAGGTTTGACAAATAATCAATAATAATTATGAAATTCTACTAACTAACTGGAATTTGGTATAAAATTAAAACTTTACTTACCTTTGAAAACTTTGGAAATATATCTATCCAGAGCTTGAATTATTCTATCTAATCCTCCTTGCACTTTATTTCTTAGTTCCACAATGTGTCACTTTACTGTTTGTTCTTTCAATTGTTGTTCCTAAAACGCCGACAAACAAAACATCGGTCAGTATATCGAAATATACTAGTATGTGGGAACAACCAAAATCTTGCAAATATGGCTAACAATTTAGTAATCACAATCAAATTAATTAACAACCCAATTTACACTTTTCAGTATGACATTCTCCACCATTTTTTCTCTAACCCTGGCATACCCACCTTAGGGTGCCCTTTGCCAATGACTTAAGGCCACCTTCTCAATCCCGAGCTTGGTGCCTGGGGGTCACCACTCATGGTTCGCACTAGTCATGCAATATCATAGGCCACCTCTTGGTGCTTGGGGTCACCACTCAAGGTGTCCATTGGTCTACCCATCTGGGTCTGACCCTTGGCATCATCCATCAGGGTGGCATGTAGGTGCGAGAATACATATTTCTATTTTTAATGTGATAATCATAGTGATTTTATGATTTGCAAGTGTGGACATCCAACAGATAATTTGCATTCAATGTGATTAACCATCCAGAAAATCATCGGGAAACTAAGGCGGTTATCCATAATTAACCACATACCTGATTTGTAGATTCAACAAGCTAATAACAATTCCAAGCAAGCAAGTAATCCAAGAAGCAGTTCAACAGTCACATAATTCCTGAAAAGCATACATAACCTATTTACTACACTTTACCAAGAATATATCTATTAAATTGATTTGGATTCACTTTCTAGGGTTTCTAATCCGAATTGGGTTTTATTAGGATTCTTTTTACAACTTTCCTCATTTATACCCTAGAACAGCAGTTCTAAATGCAAAACCCTAATTACTCACATATTCACCTTAGATACTTTTATCATCTTAGGTTCCTTCCAGATTAACAACTCATAATTCATTATAATTTAATTCACCTATGAATTCCATTTATCATTAATTCTACCTTTTATTTACTAGAAAACCCTAATTACCATATTCAGGGTATATATCCACAGTTAGGAACTTTTATACTCAAAATAGCTTATAACCATGAAAACTCAGTTCTATAATTTTATTTTCGGATTTAACCCAATAAAACCCATACTTTTCCCAAATTAGGGTTTCTAAACACAATCATGTGCATAAAACCCTAAAACAAGCATGAAACTACCTTTTTCAAAATTAACTTTCCCTTTTATTCTTAATAGGTTAATATTTTTCAGAATTAGGGTTCCAAACCAAATTAACCCAAAAGATTCATAAAATCTGAGTTCCATATCAAATTAGGGTTTTATCATAATTTAATACGTAAAATATGATAATTTGGTGCACTTTATATATTTCAAGCAATATCAGGTTCTAATTATATTTTTGTTGGATTCTTCACATTTTTATGATCAAAATTGATATATAATTTGTCACAATCAGATCTAGGAATAATTAATTGTGATTTTTGTAAAATACTCACCTATCGGCCAATGGGACACTGCCACATCAGCAGTGCGGGTCGCTCTTTATGTATTCACGTGGGTTAGGCGCGCCCGAGTGGTTTATTATGCTTTTACCCTCCATCCTCTTCATGGTCATCGGGGGCAGGGGAGTCCTTTCTCCCTCTCCCGTCTTCCACCCCCGCACTCCAGCAGCACGCAAACCAGGCATTGTGGCTAGTCAATGTCCTTGTTGACTCCTTTGTCTAGTGTTGTGGCGTCTGAGCTGACCTTGCAGGTACATTCCCTTGGACTCCGCGGAGTCATCTGGCCTATCAGCCGCGACGAAGGTGGGTTGAGGCAGTGTCGCCCCCCGAGCCAGATGAAGGTCAGGAGGAGGTTCTATGGGAAATAGATTCCTGTAGCGGCTGGGAGGAATTTAGATAGTAGACAAGACCAACACGGATCTACAACTTCTCTCAAAGCGATCCATGATCCCCCCCATCAAGGGGCGTCATCTATATATAGGCACAACTACCATCTGTCCTTAATGGAGTCTGACTCCAGCGGCCCCATAGGGGAAATTCCCTTATTCCCAATGAAACCCTGATTTTTAGGGATGGTTTTGTTTGGATTATCACCCTGAATCCAATGGGACTACTTCTCAGTCCTCATGTGGATAGGAGAAAGGGATCGAGATGAACTGGGAAAGGGCTATTGTAGCCAACCTTCCCATTTTAACCAAAGCTAGGAGACAATCTGTAGATTGTCGATCTCTAATCCAAGGGTCCCAGATTCACGTGACACCTAAAAGGGTTGGGCCCTAGATTCCTGATCGAATTAGATTTGTGACATTTTAATGTATTTCCTTTACCCTTTCCACTTTAGGAGATTTTGTAAAAATCATAACTCTCAGACCGATTATCCAATTAATCCCAAATTTTAAGGGAAAGTCCATAATGACTTAGACCACTTTTATCCCAAGTTTGGGACTCAAACTAGAAAGGAAAAACCATTTTGCTTCATATGCAAGTCAAGTACCTATAAGGCACATATTCTGTATTACACTTATTTTCTCTTTCCTCTCTTCCTATTTTCATTATTAAAATTCCTTATAACATTAGAAACCTCATGGACACGAAAATCCATCAAAGATAACTTAGTTATACCCCTTTCCACTTATTTCCCACATTTATCATTGTTTTCAATTTCTTTCTTAATGAAGAAATACTTAATTGATCTTTTCTTTTCTTATTGCATTTCCTTTGCAACTTTGGACTCCTTGGGATCCAAGGAACCCAAGAGGAACAAAATACACCTTTGTATTATATTATTTTTCCTTCTAGAGGTTTCCACATCTTTCGTTTCTCAAATTCTCAATTATTCATTTACTAATTGAATTTCCTTGTTATTGGACCCAATAGCCAATAAAGCCCACAACACAATCATCAAGGCTATTGTAAACGAAATCCATTTATTCAAAACAAATTATATCATTATTTGTTCCAGTATCTTTAATGTGATAAATTATATTTCTCATCAAAGGAACCCAAAAATTGGGGTTGTAACATCCTTCCCCTCTTATAAGAATTTTGTCCTTAAAATTCCATCAAGCAAGCAAACAAACAGGATAAGCCTTTCTTATGTCCATCAGGGCTCCCATGTGGCTTCACCCTTTCCATGGTACTTCCCAAGAACCTTCATCATCTCATATTCTTCCATCTGAGTTCTTTCTTGCCTTGGTATAACATAGCCTCATAGGTGACTTAGGACACTTCAGCCTCTCAAAAGTTGAATAGGTTCAGGGCTTAGCACTTGGCTTGGGTACCTCACATAGTGCTCTAGATCAGACTCATGTAACACCTTATACATCATGTTATCCTGAGGGGTAAGGCTAAACACAACCTTCTTCACCAATCCATCTCAAATGGACCCCTATATCGGGGACTCAGCTTTCTCAGCTGTAGCTCAGAGGGGTCGGATTTTCACATTATATTCTCCCACAGTGAACTTCATGTCAGTCTGCTTTACATCAGCTCATGACTCATGTCACCCTTGAGTTCTCTCTTAGCCATTCCACGATCAAGAGACTTCATCTGCACACATTGTGGTTCTTTTCTGACCTTCATGAGGCTTCCTTCACCAACATCATCATAATGAAGTGGTGACCGATACAACCTCCTTATAGAACTTCTTGCATCCTGATAGAGGCTATGGTGGTTAACATCACATCTTAATAATTGTCTATATGTATCACCCTGAATGAGCACACGTGCTCTCATCAAATCCTCTAGTCTGGATCATACTATCCGTTAGTATGGGGTGATAAATTGTACTATCATCGAGTTCTTCATGTATCCACCTCCACCTCATGGAAGTGAACCTTGGTCATACCCATGAACTTTTGAACTCACATCATGGTGTAGTTGAACCATCTTTCTCTCTTAAGTAGTTCCACCAAATTTGTCCCATGACAGAACTCTTCCTTCCTCATGTCATCTAGGTAAGTTGATCTACCATAACGCATATTGCATATTGACCTTCTGGGTCAAAGGGAGACGTACCACAACATCCATAGTGATGAACTCCCATTCCCTCTCAGGGACTCTTTTATCCTCTATATCGATACACTGGGTTACTGGTGTTCGTCCTTCACCTCCTGGCTTGCATGGTCACATGCTACATGCAACTTTGTTTTAAGCATCCAGAGTGCTACCATCACTTACTATCTTTGTAGTACCAAGGTATATCATGACCTCACGTATTGTTATGATTCCTCAAGCTCGATACCTCGGAAACCCTAAACCACTCTCAAAAGGGTTTTATTACCTTCCTATCCAAAGAAGTGTATCTAAGGTCCTATCACCATCCTCTTACTACATCAAGGACTAAATAGGCTAGCCAAAAAAACATTAACTTGTTCAACATATCTTGTTACATTTGTGTGTTAGCCAAAACACATCTTCTTTCCAAACTTAGGGTTAGTCGAACAACCTCAACTTCTTCTAGCTTCCAACTAAACTTGGCAGCTATATCTCAACCAGAGCATTCGTTACCACCTCTTATCCTTAGGTGGTAGATAATGTTGAAGACATACACTTTCGTGTATTTCACTTATTGTCTCACCTCAAACTCTACATCTATCTTCATCAAGAAACTCTGAGCTTATCCTCATGGTGATCAAACCCAACCTTGTTTGACTCATAGCTCATGATAAAAGCATCCTTATGAGATGACCACCTTACTCTTAGTGTTTGTAAACCATCCATGTATTGTTTACTCCACCGGGGTATGTTATTATCTTTATCCTTATACCTTGTAGCAACGTTCCAACTCACATCATCTTTATCTTTGGTGTATGGCATGCGTATTGTCCTATCTCTCACTCTCATAACAAGAGGAAATAAGCATTTGGTTGTAGTCCAAATACAGAGTTCTTCATGTTCCAAGAATAGAGATGGTACATCGCACCTTGCTAGTACACCTTTAAGTTGAAACGTGCATCTTATGTCTCAACATCACAACCACCTTGATATAAAAGTCATTTCCATGAAAAACTGATCTCGAACTTACCTGGTCCAAGCACAATCCTTGGTCATCTCCTCTAGGTCTTTAGGGTGTCGGCATTTTTGGTTTCATCCCTCTTCCCTTATGCATCCAGAGAGTGCCCTACTCATCCGCCCTTTGGGTTCCATGAGTTCATGAAGGTGATCAATCTCCTAACCCATGACCCTCAAACAATGATAGTTGTTACCTCCCGACCCTATGGTCATGTGCAACTAGGGAATAAGGCAACTCCTACTTCCATCGGTCTTATCCCTACCTAACCCTAGGATAGACTTAGGATTCTAACATAGTACATGTCGAACTTAGAACCTTACCCAAGCCTTTGTCATCTCTCTACATTCCTGGGCTGTCTTTCATCCTTTCACAGGGGTCATGGCGACCTGCCTACCTGGGTCAGGCCCCATACTGGTTACATTCACATGCATGTAGAGATGGTTAACTATGGATCTACAGGTTCATTCTCATACCATGTACTCTTCACTTAGCTTCTCAAGATCCTATGAAACCTCTTTAGGTTACCTCAAAACCAACAAAACTGGTATACACTCTACCAAAGGGTCCCTCTCCTAGGATGGGAGGAAACTACTACTCTTGACAACCAGGTTACAACTATCCTTAGGGTTTACATTCACATGAGCATGCCTAACCCAATAGCTACTAAGGCACAAGTAGACCACCTATTAATCCATGTTAAGTCACACTTATTCTTATCCTCAACATTAGACCAACTTAGTTGTGAGGGTTCATCAAACATACCTTTAACTTAAGGGGTTTCCTTTACCTCTACACATGAGGAGTACCATGCTCAAAACTATAGAGGCTCAAATCTCATTATGAGCATCGGATACACTGCTTCCCCTTTTAGGCCTAGGAACCCTAGGTTCTCCTTTGGATATCCAACTGCATGCTCAAACTCTTAACTATGAATCAAACACGTCCAAGATATGTCATGTACTTCCATGATCCTTTTATATAAACAACACCTCAGAGTTGAGTCCTCCTCAACGACAACCAACTAGGTATAATGCCTCACAACTGGTTACTTAAACCTCCTCAGGGTCTAAGCCACTCTTTGTCTCATCTCAGCAGGTAAACTCCTATACCAAAGGCACATAGGTTCCAGAAGTATCATTCTCTGTTTAGGGTTTGGTTCCTCTACGGACACCAAGATATCATCCATCTCCATGGATCAAGAACGAGGCAACCACTATCATCCACTTAGGTCGCATCATCCTCAACTCCCCATTGTTCCTTATGTCTCGGGGTTTTAGGATTTCAACCTCCTTACTATGGTCCTACTTTCTCTCTCTAGAGCTAACTCCACATCAACCATACTACTAGAGGTCCTTTCTCCATGAAGGAGCTATCCTTTGCTCAAACATGCACGACCCTTCCCCGGGTTGGGTTGCCAAAGGTAGTTGGTCATCAACTTTTCATGGCTCATATGGCATCCAAGGCATGTCTATCCAAACACCTAGTCAAGCATGTCATCTAACTCATCATGTCATCTCTCTCTCTCTCTAACCTCCACTTAGGGTTAGGGTTAACATCATCCTTAAAGGATATGCTAGATCTCTACTTTAATGGAGATCTCTACCTCCAAGACTAACTCTCTCTACTCATCCTCCTGCCAAGGGGGTCTATTCTCAGGTCTCTCCTGAGGGTAATGACAACTCGTGTCATACAACCTAAGCATGTATCTAATCCTTTACGCTTACTATATTAAGCTTATGTCAATGAAATCTTATTTACATGCTTTTTATTAATTTGGTGGAGGATTCCTTAATCCGTATCAACCTTACCCATACCTCAAGAGGGTGAGGAGAAGAGAGGAAACCCTAATCCTTAAGGTCCTTACCAAAATTTGAGTTGAGAAGGGATGAACAAGATGAGAGAGTCCTGAAGGTATCTTATTTCGATTAATACCCTAAAACTTTGGCCAGGCAGTTACACGGATCCGGGAGTCCTCGTATTCCGACTAGCGGTGCGGAGGAAAAATATTGCCAGCCCCCGGCCGTGATCCTTTTCTAGACACCTCTGTCTTTCGGATAATCCTCTAATAACTCCCTTAGGTTCTAAAAAATTTGTAAAATTTAATAATTATTAAAGATTAAGTGAGGAAACTTCGCTCTGATACCAATTGTAATGACCCCGCCTCCCTTAGGTCAGAGCCGTTATTCAATTAACATGATCAAAGGTTCGAGAAATAATCAATAATAATTATGAAATTCTACTAAATAACTGGAATTTGGTATAAAATTAAAACTTTACTTACCTTTGAAAACTTTGGAAATCTATTTATCCAGAGCTTGAATTATTCTATCTTATCCTCCTTGCACTTTATTTCTTAGTACCACAATGTGTCACTTTACTATTTGTTCTTTCAATTGTTGTTCCTAAATCGCCGACAAACAAAACGTCGGTCAGTATATCAAAATATACTGGTATGTGGGAACAACCAAAATCTTGCAAATATGGATAACAATTTAGTAATCACAATCAAATTAATTAACAAGTCAATTTACACTTTTTAGTATGACATTCTCCACCGCTTTTGCCCTAAACCTGGCATACCCACCTTAGGGTGCCCTTTGCCAATGACTTAAGGCCACCTTCTCAATCCTGAGCTTGGTGCCTCGGGGTCACCACTCATGGTGCCCACTAGTCATGCAATATCATAGGCTACCTCTTGGTGCCTGGGGTCACCACTCAAGGTGTCCATTGATCTACCCATCTGAGCCTGACCCTTGGCATCATCCATCAGGGTGGCATGTAGGTGCGATAATACATATTTCTATTTTTAATGTGATAATCATAGTGACTTTATGATTTGCAAGTATGAACATGCAACAGATAATTTGCATTCAATGCGATTAACCATCCAGAAAATCATCGAGAAACTAAGGCGGTTATCCATAATTAACCATAGACCTGATTTGTAGATTCAACAAGCTAATAACAATTCCAAGCAAGCAAGTAATCCAAGGAGCAGTTCAACAGTCACAGAATTCCTGAAAAGCATACGTAACCTATTTACTACACATTACCGAGAATATATCTATTTAATTGATTTGGATTCACTTTCTAGGGTTTCTAATCCGAATTGGGTTTTATTAGGATTCTTTTTACAACTTTCCTCATTTATACCCTAGAACAGTAGTTCTAAATGCAAAACCCTAATTACTCACATATTCACCTTAGAGCCTTTTATCATCTTAGGTTCCGTCCAGATTAACAACTCATAGTTCATTATAATTTAATTCACCTATGAATTCCATTTATCATTAATTCTACCTTTTATCTACTAGAAAACCCTAATTACCATATTCATGGTATATATCCACAATTAGGAAGTTTAATACTCAAAATAGCTTATAACCATGAAAACTCAGTTCTATAATTATATTTTCAGATTTAACCCAATAAAACCCATACTTTTCCCAAATTAGGGTTTCTAAACACAATCATGTGCATAAAACCCTAAAACAAGCATGAAACTACCTTTTTCAAAATTAACTTTCCCTTTTATTCTTAATATGTTAATATTTTTCAAAATTAGGGTTCCAAACCAAATTAACCCAAATGATTCATTAAATCCGAGTTCCATATCAAATTAGGGTTTTATCATAATTTAATACATCAAATGTGATAATTTGGTGCACTTTATATATTTCAAGCAATATCAGGTTCTAATTATATTTTTATTGGATTCTTCACGTTTTTCTGATCAAAATTGATAATAATTTGTCACAATCAGATCTAGGAATAATTAATTGCAATTTTTGTAAAATACTCACCTATCGGCCAATGGGACACCGCCACATCAGCAGAGCGGGTCGCTCTTTATGTATTCACGTGGGTTAGGCGCGCCCGAGTGGTTTATTACGCTTTTACCCTCAATCCTATTCATGGTCGCTGGGGGCAGGGGAGTCCTTTCTCCCTCTCTCATCTTACACCCTCTCTCTCCAACAGCACGCGAACTAGGCGTTGTGGCTAGTCAACGTCCATGTTGACTCCTTTGTCTAGCGTCGTGGCATCCGAGCTGACCTTGCAGGTACCTTCCCTTGTACTATGTGGAGTCGTCTGGCCTGTCAGCCGCGATGAAGGTGGGTTGAGGTAGCGTCGCCCCCCGAGCCAGATGAAGGTCAGGACGAGGTGCTATGGGAAATAGATTCTCGTAGTGGCTGGGAGGAATTGAGATAGTAGACCAGACCAACACGGATCTGCAACTTCTCTCAAAGCGATCCATGATCCCCCCGTCAAGGGGCGTCATCTATATATAGGCACGACTACCATCTGTCCTTAATGGAGTCTGACTCAAGCAGCTCCGTAGGGAAATTCCCCTATTCCCAATGAAACCCTAATTTTTAGGGATGGTTTTGTTCAAATTATCACCCTGAATCCAATGGGACTACTTCCCAGTCCTCATGTGGATAGGAGAAAGGGATCGAGATGAACTAGGAATGGCTATTGTAGCCAGCCTTCCCGTTTTAACCAAATCTAGGAGACGATCTGTAGATTGTTGATCTCTAATCCAAGGGTCCCAGATTCGCGTGACACCTAAAAGAGTTGGGCCCTAGATTCCTGATCGAATTAGATTTGTGACATTTTAATGTATTTCCTTTACCCTTTCCACTTTAGGAGATTTTGTAAAAATCATAACTCTCAGACTGATTATCCAATTAATCCCAAATTTTAAGGGAAAGTCCATAATGACTTAAACCACTTTTATCCCAAGTTTGGGACTCAAAATCGAAAGGAAAAACCATTTTGCTTCATATGCAAGTCAAGTACCTATAAGGCACATATTCTGTATTACACTTATTTTCTCTTTCCTCTCTTCGTATTTTCTTTATTAAAATTCCTTATAACATTAGAAACCTCATGGACATGAAAATCCATCAAATATAACTTAGTTATACCCCTTTCCACTTATTTCCCACATTTATCATTGATTTCAATTTCTTTCTTAATGAAGAAATACTTAATTGATCTTTTCTTTTCTTATTGCATTTCCTTTGCAACTTTGAACTCCTTGGGATCCAAGGAACCCAAGAGGAACAAAATCCACCTTTGTATTATATTATTTTTCCTTCTAGAGGTTTCCACATCTTTCTTTTCTCAAATTCTCAATTATTCATTTACTAATTGAATTTCCTTGTTATTGGGCCCAATAGCCAATAAAGCCCACAACACAATCATCAAGTCTATTGTAAATGAAATCCATTTATTCAAAACAAATTATATCATTATTTGTTCCAATATCTTTAATATGAGAAATTATATTTCTCATCAAAGGAACCCAAAAATTGGGGTTGTAACAGAGATACTTATTGGTAGGGATGATAGCTTGGCATTTAAGCAATGAATTGTTTTCTTATAACTAAGTTTCCAAATAATTTGGAGAGAGGAATCTCTAGGTGTGATTTTTTTGTGGTACAAAGAAGTCCAGAGAGAGATAGGGGATTTAGGGGCTCAACTGCTTCCAACCCCCTTCCATATATGACTCAGGGTAGATGATGACAAATGGATTGTAGATCCTTGATCTGATGGTCACAAAGAGTGTGACACATCCTAGGGTGCGAACCAAATCCCACGTAAGCCAGAAGGTATTTAATTTCCTCACAACTTATGGAAACCAAAAACAATTATTGCAACTAAGTCCTTTCTCTGTCTCGATTTTCCATAGTCTTTTAGCAAAATATTTTTTCTATGACATTTTGGAGGAACTCATTAATGACCTTCTCAACCTATATCTAATCTTTGGGATTTATTTCGTTAAATTTCATAGACAAAATTTCTGTTTTGGTAAACCCTTAAATCCATTACCATTTTTGCATGGAAATTCTGTTTTCTCTCAAATTATATAATTCTCTTAATTTACTTATTATAATCATTTATTCCGAAACTTGGATCCAGATATCTTCATTTGACCCCTGCAAATTTCTTTGCAAGTTAGGGTTATATATTTACTCCTTTAATTATATAGATCACATATTATCTTAGAATAGCTTTGAAACTCACCTCTTATCTCATATTTTAATTATATAACAAACCATAAAGATATTCTCTTTTACTTATGCTCTAATTCCTTATATTTCGTTAACTTGTGGTCCAACAACTATTTGTAAAGAAAATAGTCTCATGGGCCTCACTTGGGCGTTGGGTTTAACTCATGCCTGCAAAAATAACTTCATTATTTCATCGATAATAAAATCAAGGAAATTGTGTATCAAATCAAACGTTATATTTATATAAATCAAATTCACCAAACTTGATCTATCAAATTTACCAAATTTGAATATATTACAGTTATCCATAATGAACAATTTATCTTGCTGTAGAACTATGCAGACCATTGCAATTATCATATCATCAAATAAAGCAAGAAAAGTTGGATCCAAGTAAACAACATTAAATCTACATGTATGTACAACCTAAAGTGTAACCATCATACTATTCAGATTAAATCCTACTCGGGTCCTACTCTAGGGTTTACAGTTGTCTCAAGTTTGGATAAGGGAATAAGTGTAATAACCATGATTCCATTTAATATTAAAAATTAGGTGAAGCCCTGATTAATATATCTATCATATACTTATATTATGAACACCTACATTCAATTATGCACATTAACATTATGGCAAGTTATGATCTTTGGTTTCAAAGCTCTAGTTACATGTGTTGGTGATTATCACTTTAGAAATCCTAATCATTCATTATTTTTATCATGATTCTCTTAGATTATCATTATATTCGACAATATCAGATTACATCCCAAAGAAACATATTTAACATGAATAATAATTGATTCATCAAAACTAGGGTTTATATGCTTTAATCACGACTCAATCATGTATTGGTACTACTTTTGGATATATGATTATAATCAAGGGTTGAACTTGCTTCACTCATATTCCTGTCATTTTCCTGATTAATTTGATATGCAATATCATTATTTTCTTAGTTACCAATAATTATCTACAATATTTACAAGTTATCCTTAATCTAACCAATAAAGAGGAACCACATTAGCAATTAGATTTATTATTTGCAACACTAATCGGCTCACTCATAATTCACAACATGTGCCCACATGGTTGGGAGGAGGTAGAGGACAAAAAAGACATAGATGGGTCTTACCTTGCTATGTCAACCTCAGGGGCATGGGCGTCATTCTCGGGTCATCATATTTTCTCATTCAAACCCAAACCACAAGATCCTCGGTCGCCACTAATCGGGTCTAGATCATGCAGCTGAGATTAATCCATCCTACACATGGATAGCCAAGGTGTGTCATATTCCCATCCCCTGCATCTCATCTATCGTCAAATTGATACTAGGATCGATGAATCTTGAGAGGTTCATCTCCATAATTCTTTCATTCTCACTCAGTGGTGCTTCCGCGATAGAGGGCTCCCCTGAGATATTGGGCATAAGGTCTAGAGAGGGATTCGTGGATCAAAAATGTGTTGTTTATAATCCAAAGCTCAAGGAAATGTTTAAGGTGTGGTATTTATAGGATTTGGGGGAGAGCTTTAGGATTTCATAGGGTGTTTGGAGAGAGGGTTAATGATGAGGGGTTTTCTTAGCCACCAAGGGGCAATTCTCTCTCTCATAAGTACATTTACAGTCTGATTTCTTGAGAGAAAACCAAATCGGTGATTATTTTTCAATGAAGTCCGCTATAGGGAGGAAATTTATTTACTTTTCAAGTTCTATAATAATATTAATTTCCTTATTATCTTTAAGTATTCCAAAAGTCAGAACGAGATAATGCTATTTTATGCCTCAAATCTTATGCTGCCATTCATTGTTAGATATTACTCCATTAATTATCTACATTACCAATTATTTTAGAATCTTTTGGAAACTTGTATATTATTCCATATTTCCATTTTCTAACACACAATAAAGACATTATCCTTTATTTATGCATTAATTACTTTTATTTCGTTAGTTGTTCCACAAGGACCTCTTTGCACAACAAATAGTCTCGTGGGCCTCACTTGGGCCATGGTTGAACCCATGACAAAAAGTGGATAGCTTTATTATTCAATTGTTTGTAATTGGGGGATATTCTTATTAAATAAAGCCTTACATTCATAGCATTCGAAGTTACCAAAATTTGAGGACATTACACTCACTCCTCCTTAAAAGGAATTTCGTCCTCAAAATTCAAACTTGGCGAGGTTAAGGTGAATTATAACTCATCCTAGTTTCAATCCTTAGGGTTAGCAACCCTTCTTTGGTATCTTTATCAACTTTTATATATATAATTAAAACTCTCACATTTCTAAGTTTGGGACCTAAATTTAGTCCAGGATATTCCACAACCTCATCCAATGCATGATATTATCACTTGGTGATTACCTTTCACCTAGGTTGCCAAACTTCTATTCAAATTATTTTCTTATAAGGGTGAGGTTACAACTCAAATCCCTAAATCATTTCATTAAATAAAATTATGATACTCATTCTCATATGTCAATTTTATGCATAACATGTGTCTACCCAATCTCTCACATTCATCATGAGATGAAATAAGTATTTGATTGCATCCCAAATACAAAGTTCATTTCATTCCATGAGCAGAGATGGTGCATCTACACATTATCTTAAATCACATTTTAGGTTGAATAATTCTCAACATGACTCCAAAACATGAACACTTTTAATTCCTTAATTTTCTTAACTTTTATGCCACATCATAAGTCTTGAGTTTATGCACATCTCCCTTTTGGATTTTGTCAAACATTATTGCCCGACTTCTTGTATTCTTTTCATTTGCATCTTATGTCACATTAGCCTCAGTCGTTCCCTTAAGATCTTTAGGGGTATAGGTACCTTTGGAGTGATATCCTCTTGCCCCCTAAGGGTCTTATGAACATATGGAGTGCTTCTCACACTATCCCCATGGTCTCCATCAACTCATGAAGGTGCCCATCTCCTGACCCCATAGCCCTTGTGTACACATCGATGGCTATCTTCATCTCATAGTCTCATGCACTTAGGACATGATCTCCTCATGTCCTCACAAGTCGTATTCACCTTTTATCATCCCTACTTGACCTTAGGATTGACTCATGTCTCTACCCCTTTCTAAGGATTTATTGAGATGTCAAAACTTTATTTCATTACACTTTTTTTCTTGAGGTTTCATTGATAATATTCAGTCACATTATACACTTTATAATTCTTTAACCCAGATAACCTTTGAATATCTTAGGTTACACATTACTTACTTTATGTCCCTTCACTGGGCTCATGGCGACCTTCCTTTTCAGGCTTGGTCCATACTGTGAATCGCTTCCTCATTACTTTTCTTCATTTCCCTTAGAGATGACATACTTGGGTTCAAAACATTATACTCAATAAATATTCTTTCATGCTTCATATACTTAACCTCTCAAGCTTTTAGGTTATTAAGGTTACCTCAATTTTTAAATAGTTTTGTGAACTCACCCCTCTAGGGGAGGTCCTGACCTAGGACAGGATACAACTACTACTTGGCAATAACAAAATATGACAAATGCATACTTGAACCAAGATTTATATTACCACAAGAGTTTAGGCATATTTTTCATTATATTATACATGCATTTACTACACTAGAGATGCATGCATTAAGGCTTTATGATCTACTACCAAAGAGTTGAATCATTATTCCATGTGATCTACTACCCAAGTGTTGAAGTATTTAAATATAACTGATATATTATTCTTCATGTGTTCAAGACTATATATACAATAAAATCAGCAAGATGACATACAAGAACATTTTTTCCTCCAATATCATATGCCAATTATACACATAATGCAAATATACTATATAGTAGGCCAAGCACGAGGTAATGTCTACCTTGAAAAAGACAAATCTAATCATCATATCTTCCTCATGTAAACTATATTATATGTTTATCACGAATATTATCTCATTTAAATTCCTCATATTAAATTGAAAACTTTATTAAATATTAACTCTGAGATTAGCCAACTATTTTGCATTACCATTATTCATGCATATGGCTAGCCAGTTATAGACAGGGAACGATTAAAACAATTCTAAGTCTCCCATCATATCATATCCATATATCACATTCCGAGATTAGATCATTTTCATATGTATGTTATATTTTGGTTATGCTAAACAACTCATATCAGTGGTTGTCAAACATTATCAAAAATGCCAATTGAGATTCCCCTAACATATTACGTAATGGTAGTTCCATGCTCAATCTTTATGAGCATACTCAACTCGATGAGTATTATATGTACTAGCTCTGTCTTCTTTCTTTGGTACAAGGCTCTCAAGTCTACCTCATTAGCATTGATCCTCAAGTTTACAATAGCTAGGCACTCAAGCTCAAACCCAACAAAAACATGGTATGGTATTCTGTTCATAGATCTCTACTCATAAAGTATTCTTAACAAACTCTCTCTCTCTCTTTTTCTAAACAATCGCTATAGTCCTATGTAGGGAACCACCAACTTGGGTATGAGGCATCATAACTTACTAACATTCCTTACCTCCTTAGGATATTGGGACTCTCTCTCCCTCACCTAGATGGTAGGTATACATATCATACTCACATATTTTTAAAAATCCTATTTCTCTATCTCTAGGGTTTGTGCCTCCCTATGTCCTCAATGGTGGAACATGGTAGGGTACAATAACTCAACTCATTCACTAAGGAGTAGTCTACTTTAGCACATATCACAATGAATATTTCTCATTATTTCTCATATCGTAAAGGTTAGGTTTCTGACCTTATTTTTCTAGGTCTCACTCTCTCTAGAGTTAACCCTATAATTGGTCATAACACAAGAGGTCCTCCTTTGTAGAAGATATTGAGGCTCTAGCTAATGGACATGTTATCTTAACTTTGCTTATCTTATCTCAGAGAAGCGCACACACTTGCATCATCTGATATTATGTTAAATCCTCAATATTGAATCAAATTAAATCTGAATGAGATTATAATAAACCATTTTATCTCATTATATAAAACTTAGATCATATAATCTAAACTTATTTAATATATACCATGTATCATGTATTCCACCAAGGATTTATACATCTGATATAGAAATAAATCAGCTTCTAGCCTATTGTCACTCACTTTCACTTAGGTGCATGTTTACCTCCAAATCGTACATGTATGGGGACATGTTTTCCCATTAGGGATCTTAATAGGATGATGTTAGGCTTTCTAACCACAACCTGACCTCATGGGATGCATGTGAAGGGTTTTGAATATGTGAAAGACATAAGTCATAAATTGTCACATAGAAGTGAAAGGATGAAACCCTCAATTCTACTTTTAGGATTGGTGTCACGACCCGGGGTGGGTTAACATAGGAATGGGGAAAATACCTATGTGGAATGCATGTATTACTCCATGTACCATGCATGGGCATACTAGGTACTCATTGTATTTTTTCTTTCTTTTTTTTCCTTGCTCAGTGTTTATTTGGGTGGGGTTGTTATTTTACTCATTCTTCTCTCATAACCCAGGATTAAGGTTTAGGGTTAGGGTTAGGGGATACACCTACATCTTAGGATTTCTATATCCCTTGACCCACTTAGGGTTTTTTTAAACAAACTCTAGTTCCATCTTGTGTTTACCCCTACAAGGACAATCCATAAGGCATTTTTCTCAACTTTAACACTATTCCCCCATTATATGTACATTAATTGATGGAGAATGCTCTAAAGCTACTTCTTCTCAAAACCCTAACTTGATATGAGGGGGAAGTATCTTGTAGGATTTATTAAGAAAGAGGATGAGAAGTGGATGAAACTAGAAATGAGAAGACTTAGAGGAAACATTACTTTAGGAAAATCCTAGGTTCTGGCCAAGAAGGTATCGAATTGGATAAGAGAGTCCTCATATATCAACTTAATGGTGGAAAGGATAATATTGCCATCATAGAAATCCATGATCCTTTATAGAAATCATTTCCATAAAATCATTCCTTCATAATTCTCCTTGTATTTATGTGGATTTTTTGAAATTATAAACTATTGAATATTATTTTAAAAATCTAGGGCTCTGACACCAAATGTAATGACCTCACTTTTAATTGTCCACCAATTAAGGAAGGACCTTCAAGTTGAGATCCATTAACTAAATTTCCAAGGATATCGATTTAGAAAATAACTAATAATAACAAATAGTTTTGATTAATTTCAAATATTGTTTACAAAATCTTTAATGAGACTCTTCTAAGGAGTTACTTGAATTTTCAATAGGAAAACTATTGCGTATGAGAAGAAGTGTTGCATCTAACTAATCCTCCTAACATAGCTTTAGCATGTTCTTTCAATTTCATCTAGTTCACATGTCTTGTGATATATTCATAATTGAGAATTACCTAAAATGTGGACAATCAAAACATGGTTAGTATATCTCTATACCAGTACAAGGTGCAAGAAAAATATGTGCATGTATTTGTAACAACGTAAACAACCATAGCAATAAATTATAATTGAAAATCAAACATGCATTTTCTATTGAACTTCCCAACCCATATATGCTTACTCTCTATGGTATACCCTCTCTTTAGGAGATTCTTTGTGGTGTATCCTCTCTTAATGATTTGGTCCCTGTAATGGACTCTCATAACCTTCCCTCACCCTAGCTTTGTTTTATATCGACCTTCCTTTCCCGGCTTGACATGTTAGTGATCTTCCTATCCTAACTTGATCACTAGTAATTAGAATGATGACTTCCACCCACATGCTCATTTAACTCATCAGAGATAATAATTTAGGACCGAGTAAGTTATGTTCATGTAAGGTGAGACACATAGGGAATTATAATTTGCATGAAACAAATAAACATCCAAACATGTTATTGTAGGCACATGCGAGAAACATCTAGAAGAACATCAGAAGTTGCTAAGGGAGGTTATCCATAATTAGCCATGTACCTCAATTGAAAACCATGCAGATCATGCAATCATCGTATCTTCTAACCAATCAAGCAAAATGGATCCAAGCAATCAACATCAAATCTACATATATGTATATCAAAAAGTGTCACCAATACATTTTTCATATTAAACCATGCTAAGGTACTAATCTAGAGTTTGTAGTTTTCTTGGGTTAGGATAAGGGAATAAGGGTAAAAATCCTAATCAATCACATATTAAACATTAGGTGAAACCCTGATTAATAGATCTATATATATTTGCATTATAAACACCTACATTCAATTATGTGCATTAACAATATGACATGTTATGATCTTTGGTTTCAAAGCCCCTTCTACACATGTTGGTGAATATTCACTTTAGAAACACTAATTATTCATCATTATTATCATGATAATCTTGGATTATCATTATATTTGACAATATCAGTATACATCTCAAAGAAACGTATGTAACATGATTAATAATCAATTCATCAAAACTGGGGTTTATGTCCTTTAATCAAAATTCAAACATGTACTAATCCTACTTTTGGAATTATGATAAAAATTAGGGATTGAACTTATTTTATTCACATTCCTCTCATTAGCTTGGTAAATTTGATATGTAATATTATTATTTTGTGAGTTACCAATAATTATCCACAATATTTAGAAATAACCTTAATCTAGCCAATAAAGAGACAAAGAATCAACAATTAGTTTTATTGTTCACAATATCTATGTGGTGGGGCCAGACAATGGGCTTATTCCCAATTGGCATCACACGCCCACATGGTTGGGACTAGGTAGAGGCCAGAATAGATAGAGATGGATCTTACCTTTTTATATCAACCTCAGGGGCATGGAAATCATTTCTAGGGTCATCATCTTCTTTCTCGCACAAAGCCAAACCACCAGATCCTCAGTCGTTGCTGAACCGTTCTAGATCATGTGACTAAGATTAGTCCATCCCACATATGGCTACTCAAGGCATGAGTCGCCTTCTCGTCCCCTCGATCTTGTCAGTGGTCAAACTGAGACCAAAATCAAATGACTCCTGAGTTGGTCATCTCCAAGATGATTTCCTTCTCACACGATTGTACTTCCACAGTGGAGGGCTCACTAGAGAGATTGGGAGTGAGGTCTAGAGAGGAATTCATGGATCAGAAACACATTGTTCACACTCCAAATCTCAATGCAAAGCCAAAGGTGGGGTATTTATAGGATTCATGGGGTGATCTTTAGGGTTTCCAAGGGTTTATGGAAATAGGGGTTAGCGACGAGGGGTATTTTTGGCCACCAAGGGGCAATTTGCACTCTCATAAGTACCTTTCCAATCTAATTTCTAGAGGGGAAACCAGCGGTGTGATTATTTTTTTATTAAGTCCACTATAGAGAGGGACCAAGAAGTCTGGGCTCTGGTGAACAATACATCCACCTTTCCTAATAGGCCAAGTGTAGGGAGTGACGGCTGGGGCTTTGATTCCAGATCTAAGGGTCACACTTCGTGTGACGCATCCAAGGAGCACGCCTATGGTTGCAGATCCTTTAATTAATTTCCAAAATAGAAACATGTATGATTTTTGAAATTATGTCCCACTTTCTTCACAGATTTCTCTAGGCTACTTCGAATATCCTTTTGATACAAAACCTGGAGGATATATCACTAATACCTTTTCCAACCTATATCTAACTTTTGGGATTTATTGTGATAACATTAAATGAAAAAACTTTCCATTCAATTATTTCTTTAAATCAATTACCATTCTCTCATGAAAAGACATTTCCTTTTCAAGTTCTAGAATAATCTTAATTTCCTTATTATTTATAAGTACTCCAAAAGTTAGAGTGAGATAATGTATTTGATGCCACAAATATTGTGTTGTAATCCATGGTTATATAATTACTCCATTTATTATCTAAATTACCAATTATCTTAGAATGTTTTCGAAGCTTATATATTATTCCATATTTCCATTTTCTAACACATAATAAAGACAAAATCCTTTATTTGTGAGCGACTTCCTTATATTTCTTTACTTGTGCCACAAGGACCTGTTTCAATTAAAATAGTCTCATGGGCCTCACTTGGGTATGGGTTAAACCCATGCCAAAAAGTTGATATATTTATTATTCTATTAGTTCTCATTAGGGGATTTGATTATCAAATCAAGCCTTACATTCATAGCATTCAAGTTTACCAAAATTTGATAATATTACAATAAAAACTAGAAAATATTTTTTGTCTTAGAGATAGAATAGAACGTTTATATTCCTTATTTGAAATCTACAAGTGGTTAACTATCTCCAATGTATATCATCTTAGATATATGATTGTATAAATAATTGATTTTGAAAATGTGGGACATCAATGCAAACTAAATAGGGACCACACATGAATAAACTGATCGAGTTAAAAGTAAAATAATTTGTATGGAAAATCATAGACAATTCTTAAATTTCAATCTTCTAATAGTAAGTATCACTTAAATAATGACATTGGTACATTATCAACTAAAAATTAGTATTCACCAATTGTATGCAAGAGTACCATCATTTGCAAGATGTTTCTCACATGATGGACTTGACTATTTGTTTTAGAGATGGATAGGAATGATTATCCCTTTATTGAGAGAAAAGAAAAATTAAAAAAATTTGATCGAATCTAGTGATAAGTAAAAATTTAATGTGCCACACATTGGTATACATTTGTGAAGTTTAGTAAGGATTCTGATGGTTATAGTTATGTATGCATGAAATGAACTTTTTTATTTTTTGGGTCAAATACATATGGGGAAAAGTGATAATGAGCAATACATAAGATACATTTTGTTAAATTAGTTATTTTGAAACACTTCTATGGGAAATTTCATAAAGTATTGCAAAATGAAATATGTTCTTCATTAATGTGTACAACATGAAAAACATAACCTTTTAGACTTTGTTTTTAGTTTTGATAATTAATTAATTGGACATTAAGTCTTAATGCATGTCCACTTAAATCTAGAAAAAATATTTTATTATTTATATGTGTTAGTTCAATTTCAATATTTAAATATTCCTCATATATAATATATAAATCATTGCTTTTAATATATATATCCTTGTTATAAGTAGATATACAAAAATGAAAAGCATACAATGGTGTTTTATATGAAAGTTGTGCTACCATCGATGTTTTCAATGACATTCATATTTTTCAAAATGCATTGATTATAGTGTTGATAATAATGTCAATCGTACAAATACATTATGTTTCTCTCAAAAAATCAACTCAATTGTTTTGATAACATTCAATAATCAACATATTTCATTCTATCATCATTTTGTGAAATTTTATTTCTTTCTTGAAGTTGATTTTGTGGATGTAAATAAGTAGCATATTATTTTCTTACCCACATCCCTGCCTTGTAGGTTAGAAAATGGATAAACAGATTTTTAACCCACCATCCATTTTCCTATTATCAGGTTACCCACATCATAACAGATAGGATGGCGAGATGAGCTTAGCCAACCCATTTCACCCATTTATGATTATTGTATGATTGAATTACTAATTTCATTTTCTATCAAATATACTAAATCCTACAACTAAAAAATCCAAACAGTATGACCATAATTTCTTCCATATTGATAGTTATTATTGATTCCATGCCCAATAATTATTAGCATGTGAAACAATTTATAAAAAAGAAAATTAGCATAGGAAGAATAATGTGTTCTGAAATGATTTTTTTTCCACACACTTATGTGTATAGTGCTAGATTATACTAAATATTCGATGGTGAAGTATTAATTTGATGGTTGTATTCCATTAGAAGCTTAAGACGTAAAATTGGTAGATAATATTTTATATAGTGTCTAGTTTGGAGTATATAATATTGTATAACATGGTTATATAATTCATTTATATTTATTATTATTGTGTTTTTCCAATGTTTCCTGAATACCTACCATTTTACCTATAAACAAACAATTCTTGGATTCCAATAAAGGCAACGATAAATTAATACAACAACAAAAAGATGAGGATCGAATGTAATAGAACCACATTGGTGTAGAATGTTTCAGATACAACTCTACTAGTATAGATCTAGAATAATTAACCTTCTTTTATGAAAACAAAAAGAATGAAAACTACTACTCTAGTGTCTACCAATCAATGATTAAACATGTTTATCATATCTTTTTTACCAAGTATTTTGAAAGTGGTGAAGAAATATGCTTCGTATCATTAAGAAATTGTGGAAACATTTATAGTGTCCAAACTTACCAACATCATGGGAATTTTTTATTATCCACCTAAGAACTTTATTTATAGAACCTTCACTAAGGATGAAAAAAAGTCAAAAGACACAGGTTATAGAAAATAAATCATAAAAAATGATTATCAATAGATGAAAGGTTAGTCAAAGGTCCCCACATAGACAAGTTGATTAAGTGTACAACATAAAAACACCTCAAAACTATTAATGTTCACATTATGACCTCTATAAACATCTAGGAAAATATCATAGATGTCCTCAAATTGATATTCACTATCATCATACTAACTGAGTTGATCATCACCCGATGATCTACCATGATCCTTATATCTATCTCTACCATAGTTCTATCTCTACTTCTCCCCTTATGCCAAGATCATGGTTATCTTCCCTTACTGGAGGCTTGGGTGTGGTACCTTGGTAACACTCATAAGATAAGTTCCCTTGTGTCAATGAAATATTCAAGTCTTCAATGAGCTAATAAACTCTAGTTTTTCTCTTGACCTAAATGAAGACATGGGGGAAAGTTTTGTATCAAGGAATGGTCCCCTAAGAGGGTTCCATTGTTGGTGAGGAAGGCATCTACACTATCACTTCCAATGATAGGGACAACTCCTAAGGTGAGGGTGATAAGATGGTTAGAACCTCTAGGAGAACATGCAAAGTACCTCCAAACAAGGACAAGACTAGAAAATCATGGCCTTCAACCAACACAACCACTCAATTAGTATACACAACAAAGTGGAAGTCAAACAAGGAAATCCCATAGACTTACAAACGTCCTATTTATTGGCCTTGAGCAGTAGTGTGTGACCTAAGGATCCAATATGTTATGACCTCGCCTCCCGGTAACCCCCAATTAAGGGAGACCGAAAGGACAGAGCCATTAACCAAAACGTCAGTCAGCCGAAGCTGGTATGTGGGGGAAACAATAAACGTGTATTTATACGTTAACAATGTAATCATTCAATTAATCATTTAACAACCAAGATTACATTTTAAATATAACTCCGTGATCCAAGGGTACCCTATCCTCTTTGTTGTCCCCAATAAACCCCTCATGATCCACATATCAAGTGAAACAGTTTCTAGGGTTGAGTCACATGGAACTACTCATAGGTAGACCACTCCTTAACTCAGGGTGTGCTCAAGAGTCCCATGGCACTATTCGTAAGTAGCCCAGTTTCTAACTCTCGGTAATCTAGAACTTGCTCTAGGATTACCCTTTCTTTTTAGCCTTTTCAAAGCAACAGAGGTGGACCCGGATCTAGCCAGTTATATATGAACATTTATAGTAATAATCATAGTCACTTTATTGTTTCATTAAATAAATAAACATCCAACAATTATTTTCAAGCAACCAATTAAAACTTCAGGAATCGCCGTGAAATTAGAGAGATTATTCATAAGCGTAACCACATACCTGATCCAGAGCAACTGATGTCCAATCATTAATATTCAATACAACCAAACAAGCAATCAACAATATCCTGAAAATAATGCATAACATCCAAGTGTCATTGTTTTATTCAAAACACTCTCAAGATCAACTTGGATTCCACCTTATGATTTCTAGGCCGACTTTAGGGTTTTATTAGGGTTTTAGCCTTCGTTATGCATTTATCACTTTTAATGCTCAAATTGTCAACAACCCTAATTTCAACATCATAGGCACAATTAACCATTAATTAAGTCCATTAAGCCTCTTTTACATCAAAGTTCCCATTTTTATCCTTTTAATCTACGACAAGATCGTTAAGGCCAATTATCATATTTAGGTTCCTTTGAATTGACAACTCAATAAAGAATTATAGTTCGATTCTCAAAGGAATCCTAATTACTACATTTCTCATCTTTTATACTCAAATTGGATTTGTAACAACATAACTCTGTCTTATTCATCGTTTTGCACAATTAAACCTATTAGAAGACATATTCTCCTAAATTAGGGTTTCTAAGCCCATTAATGCAAACTTAGGTATATGAAACCCTAAATTAAGCCAATTATGTACAAATATCATTATTTTATGTCTAAATCATCCTTTTTATTAATAGGTTAATATTTGCTCAAACCATTCAGAGAACATCATTACATTCAACTATTATCAAATCTAAAGGTTTTTCATTAGTAAAACCATTAAAGATAGCATATTTACATATTTGTTTGAATTTCAAACAGAATTAGGTCTCCATTATATTTTTATTGGATTCCTCATGTTCTTCTGAGAAAAATTCATATATTATATGTATTAATCTGAGCTACCATTTATTTTCTAAGAATTTTGTAAAAATAGCTTATTTGGCCAATGGCAGCGTCATCCTTTTTATTTTATTTTTTTCCTTTTTCAGCTACTTCCTCCCTTGGATCGCGGATTTGGGCACTGGATCTGGCTTCCCCCTGACTCAACAACCCGCTCTTCCGCCCCTCTCCACACAGAGCCCGCGTGGATGCTCTGGTCAATAGAGTAAACAAAAGACCGACGCGACCCAGCTCCGGCCGCTCCCAGAAGCTATCCTTCACGGCGGCGCTCGAAAATCTTCCTCGTTTTGGTTGTCCGAACTTGAGGATCTTCAAGCCTGCTGGCTTCGAGGTGAGGGTTGTCCACGGGACCCCTTCGCTCTGCTCTGAATGTGAGCCACTAGGCATTGTGTCCAGAAGGTGGGTCAGAGGCAGATGGGCCGGTCTTGAGTAGACAAACTCGCAGAAGGATTCAAGGTGGTCTTCCCCTCCGTTGCACTTGTTCCACGGTTTCCATAGAGCCCCTTATATATAGGAATTAAGGGAGGCGCCGTAGAGCTTTAATGGAGTCCTAGTCCTCATCAGTTTGGGGAAAGCCCCAATTCTCACAATCATAGCGAGAATAACAGACCATTCAGTTCGTTTCCTTCTCATGATTCCAAAGGAACACTTTCCGTTAACTATCGGAGTCCACATATGGAAAGAGAGATCGAGGGAAAATCCTTCTTCTGGAGCCGGATTGCTGATTGAACTTTGAAAGCAGCTACCGTTGGATCATCATCCAACGGCTAGCAGGTCCCGCTTCAGAACAATAGCATGTGACATTTAAGATAAATTGAGCCACTTTAGGATTTCTAGAAAAATCCATATCTCTCAATCCGTTTATCCAATTGATCCCAAATTTTGAGGGAAAGTCCATAATTACTTAGTCTACCTATCTACCAAAATTGGGCTCATTATCTACAAGAAAACGTGTCTTTGCGTTAGGCGCACGATATTACCCAATTAGGCTTATTTCTCATATCATTTCTCTTTCTTATTTTCTTATTTCCATTATTTCTATTCCTTGCAATCTAAAAAATCAAGTGGGGTTCGAAATATTTCTCATTATGACCAAACCCGCACGTCTCTCTTTATTTCTTGCATTATCTTCTTATCTCTTTATTAAAATATTTTTTTCAAGGATTTCTCATTATCTTTCTTATCCCTTTTCCTCTTTTCATATTTATTTTATTATGAATCATATGTAAACGAATTTTACTCAATTGTGGCCATTAATGCCACTTTCTAGATATTTCCAAGTATTTCCCATAAATACTTTTTCTTAAAATCCATTATCATGTATCTTTTTCCATTACTTGGACTTTTCTTTTCTTTTTTTCTCTTTTATATCCATTATTAGATTAATATAATAATAGGAATCACGAAATTCCTATCAAAAGGGATATTTGCAAAGTAATCCATTGTTTGAAGCAAAGCATACAACCTTTTTAATTAAGCCCAAATTCACAAAATCATTATATTTCAATTATGAAAACACATGCAAAATTGAGGTTGTAACATCCTTCCCCTCTTATAGGAATTTTGCCCTCAAAATTCCTTCAAGCAAACAAACAATTCAGGATAAGACTTTTACATGTCCATCATTGGACCCTATGTGTCTTTTCCCTATCCATGTGCTTCCAAAGAACCTTTATCATCACATATTCCTTTCTCTGAGTTCTTTCACCTTGGCATCTATAAACCTTAAGGTGACTGAGGTCATTTCAGCCTCCCTTGGGGCTCACCAGGTTCATTGCTCCACAGATGGTCTGGGTTCCTCACATAGTGCTCTAAATTGGACACATGGAACTCATCACACTTCACATTATCATGAGGGTTAAGGGCAAACTTAACCTTCTCCACCAAAATATCTCAAAAGAATCGATGCATCGGGGACTCAACTCTCTTCGCTATAACTTAGAGGGGTCAGATTTTCATGTCACATATTCCCCCTACAGTGAACTTCATGTCAATCTACTTTGCATCATCTCATGAATCACATCCTCTCTACGCTCTTTCAGCCATTGCACGATCAAAGCAACTTCATCTACACACACTGTGGTCCTTTCTTGACCTTCGTGAGGTCCCTTCACCAACATCATCTTAATGAAGTGGTGACTGACTCAACCTCCCTTCTAGAGATCTTATACAACTCGACACTGGCTATGGTGGTTATCATCACATATTTTCTAGGACAAGGATTGTCTCTAGATATCACCCTGAATGAGCACACATGCTCTCATCAGACCCTCTAGTCTGGATCATACTAACCATTAGTTAGGGGTGAGAAACCGTACTAACAACGAGTTCTTCATGTACCTACTTCCACTTTATGGAAGTGTATCTTTAGGTTATACTTAAGAGCTTTTAAACTCATATTATGGTGTAGTTGAACCACCTCTCTCATATGTAGTTCAACAGAATATGTCCCTTGACAATACTCTTTCTTTCTCATGTCATCTAGGTAAGGATATCTATCCTAACCCATATTGCATCTTTGACCTTCCTTGGTCTAAGGGGACTTGAAACATCCATAGTGATGAACTCCCTTTCCCCCTCAAGGACTCTTTATCTCTTATATCACTGCACTGGCTTACTGGTATTCTTCCTTCACCTCCAGCTTGCATGGCCACATGCTACATGCAACTTCATCTTAAACACCCAAAGCGCTATTTTCACTTACTATCTTTGTAGTGCCACGGTGTATGGTGATCTTCAATCATGATCTCTTGTATTGTCATGATTCCTCAAGCTTGATACCTCAGACACCCAAAAACATCCTAGTCGGGGTTTCATCACCTTCTTTTCCGAAGAAGTTCTTACGAGGTTCTACAACCATTCTTTTACCGCATCAAAGCCTAGGTCAGCTAACCAAACAACTACTAACTCGATTAACAAATCTTGTTACATCTGAGTGTTAGCCAAACTTATTTGAGGGTTAGTCTTCTAGCCTCTAGCCAAACTAAGCAGCTATATCTCAACTAGAGCATCCATTAACACTTTACATCCTTAGGTATTAGGTAATGTTGAAAACATACAGCTCCATGTATTCCACCTATCATATCATCTCAAACGCTAAGTCTATCTTTATCAAGAAACTCTGAGCTCATCCTCATGGTGATAAAACTCAACCTTGTATAACTCATAGTTCCTCATAAAAACATCCTCATAGGGTGAATACCTCATTTCTATTTTTCAAACCATCCATGTCTCGATCACTCCAGCAGGGTACAATATCATCTTTGTCCTCATACCTCGTAGCAACGCCCCAACTCACATCATCTTTATCCTTGGTGTATAGCATGCGTACTATCCTATCTCTCACTCCCATAACAAGAGGAAATAAGCATTTGGCTGCAGTCCAAATACAAAGTTCTTCTTGTTCTAAAAGTAGAGATGGTACATCCCACCTTGCCAGTACACCCTTAAGTCTAAGTTGAAATGTGCCACATATGTCTCTACATCACAATCATCTCGATATCAATGTTTCTTCCATGAAAAACTGGTCTCGAACCTACTTGGACCACCACCCAATCCTTAGTCATCTCCTCTAGGTCTATATGGTGCCGACACCTTTGGGGTCATCCCTCTTCCCTTATGCATCCAGAGAGTGTCCTACTCATATGCCCTTTGGGTCCCATGAGTTCATGAAGGTGATCAATCTCCTAACCCATGGCCCTCAGACAATGATAGTTGTTACCTCCCGGCCCTATGGTCATGTGCAACTAGGGAATTAGGCAACTTCCACTTCCATCGGTCTTATACCCACCTGACCCTAGGATAGACATAGGATTCTGTTATAGTACATGTTCAACTTATAACCTTACCCAAGTCTCCATCATCTCTCTCTCTCTACATGCATGGGATGACTTTCATCCTTTCATAGGGATCATGGAGACCTGCCTACCATGGTCAAGCCCTATACTGGTTACCTCCATGGTAACACATCCACATGCAATTAGAGATAGTTATCTATGGGTATTCAGGTTCATTCTCATGCCATGTACTCTTCACCTAGCATCTCAAGATCCTATGAAACCTCTTTAGGTTACCTTAAACCAACATAAATGGTATACACCCTACAAAAGGGTCCCTCTCCCAGGATGGGAGGAAACTACAACTCTTGACAACAAGGTCACAAACATCCTTATGTCTAGGGTTTACGTCCATATGAGCATTCTTGACCCTAGCAAGCTATTAAGGCACAAGAGGACCACCCGCTAAACCATGCTAGGTCACACTTATTCTCGTCCTCAACATTGGATCAACTTAGTTGTGAGGGGGTTCATCAAACATACCCTTAACTTAAAGGGTTTCTTTTACCTTTACACATGAGGAGTACCATGTTAGAAACTATAGAGACTCAAATCTCATCATGAGCATTGGGTAAAAAACTTCCCCTCTTAGGCCTAGGAGACCTAGGTTCACCTTTGGGTATCCAGCTGCATGCTCAATCCCTTAACCATGAATCAAGCATAACCAAGGTATGTCATGTACTTCCATGATCCTTTTATATAAGCAGTACCTCGGAGTTGAGTCCTCCTCAAGGACAACCAACATGGTACAAGGCTTCACAACCTGTTACTAAACCTCTCAGGTCTAAGGAACTTTGCTTCCTATCTCAGAAGGTAAACACATATACCACAGGCAGAAGCAACATCCTCTCTCTAGGGTTCGGTTCCTTTAAAGGCAACTAAGATATCATCAGCCTCCAGGGATCATGCATGAGGCACCCACTATCATCTACCTAGGTCGCATCATTCTCGACTCCCCATTGTTCCTCACATCTTTGGGGTTTTAGGTTTCCAACCTTCTTTCTTGGTTCCTTCTTTCTCTCTCTAGATCTAACTCCACATCCATCCTTACTACTAGAGGTCCTCTCTGCATGAAGTTGGATCAAGCTCACAAGCATATCCCTTCCTGGGTGAAGCCTATACTCAACTCATGTTTTGCTCAAGATTATCCTTAGCTCTTTATGCTTATCACATAAGCTATCCAACATACTCCCTTGACCAGGGTTTCCACCTACTGGTCATACTACACATGTACTCTGGGTGCAAGCTATATCCTTCTTGCAACATCCCATAAGGTTTCTATAGGTTCTTCTCTAACATAATCCATGAAGGTGATATCCTTAGCTCAAACATGCACAACCCTTTCCAGGGTTGGGGATGCCAAAGGTACTCGATTACCAACTTCTCATGGCTCATATGGCATCCCAGACATGTCTATCCCAACACCTGGTCTACCATGACATCTAACTCATCATGTCATCTCTCTATATAACCTTCACTTAGGGTTAGAGTTAACATCATCCTCAAAGGATGTGTTAGGTCTCTACTTTTAATGGAGGTCTCTACCTCCAAGACTAACTCTCTCTACTCGTCCTCCTTCCAAGGAGGTCTATCCTCGGGTCTCTCCTGAGGGCAATGACAACTCGTGTCATACAACCTAAGCATGTATCTATTCCTTTACGCTTACTCCATTAATCTTATGTCCATGACATCTAACTTACATGCTTTTTATTAATTTGGTGGAGGATTCCTTAATCCTTATCAACCTTACCCATACATCAAGAGGGTGAGGAGAAGAGAGAAAACCCTAATCCTTAAGGTCCTTAACAGAATTTGAGTTGAGAAGGCATGAACAAGATGAGAGAGTCCTAAAGGTATCTTATTTCGAATCATACCCTAAGACTTTGGCCAGGCAGTCACACGGATCCGGGAGTCCTCGTATTTCGACTAGCAGTGCGGAGGAAAATATTGCCAGCCCCCAGTCATGATCCTTTTCTATACACCTCCATCTTTCGGATAATCCTCTAATAACTCCCTTGGGTTCTACAGAATTTGTAAAATTTAATAATTATTAAAGATTAAATAAGGAACCTAGGCTCCAATTGTTACGACCCTACCTCCTGGTAACCCCCAATTAAGGGAGACCGAAAGGACAGAGTCGTTAACCAAAACGTCGGTCAGCCGAAGCTGGTATGTGGGGGAAATAATAAACGTGTAAATATGTTAACATTGTAATCATTCAATTAATCATTTAACAACCAAGATTACACTTTAAATATAAATCCGCAATCCAAGGGTACCCTATCCTTTGTGTTGTACCCATTAAACCCCTCATGATCCACATATCAAGTGAACCAGTTTCTAGGTTTGAGTCACATGGAACTACTCATAGGTAGACCACTCCTTAACTCATGGTGTGCTAAAGGGTCTCGTAGCACTACTCATAAGTAGTCTAGTTTCTAACTCTCGGTAACCTAGACCTAGCTCTAGGATTACCCCCTTTTTTAGCCTTTTCAAAGCAACAGAGGTGGACCCAAATCTAGCCAGTTATATATGAACGTTTATAGTGATAATCATAGTCACTTTATAGTTGCATGAAATAAATAAACATCCAACAATTATTTTCAAGCAACCGATTAAAACTTTGGGAATCGCCGTGAAACTAGAGCGATTATTCATAAGCGTAACCACATACTTGATCTAGAGCAACTTGATGTCCAATCATTAATATTCAATACAACCAAACAAGTAATCAATAATATCCTGAAAATAATGCATAACATCCAAGTGTCATTGTTTTATTCAAAACACTCTCAAGATCAACTTGGATTCCACCTTATGATTTCTAGGATGACTTTAGGGTTTTATTAGGGTTTTAGCCTTCGTTATGCATTTATCACTTTTAATGATCAATTTGTCAACAACCCTAATTTCAACATCATAGGCACAATTAATCATTAATTAAGTCCATTACGCCTCTTTTACATCAAAGTTCCCATTTTTATCCTTTTAATCTACGACAAGATCATTAAGGCCAATTATCATATTTAGGTTCCTTTGAATTGACAACTCAATAAGGAATTATAGTTCGATTCTCAAAGGAACCCTAATTACTACATTTCTCATCTTTTATACTCAAATTGGATTTGTAACAACATAACTCTGTCTTATTCATGGTTTTGCACAATTAAACCTATTAGAAGACATATTCTCCTAAATTAGGGTTTCTAAGCCCATTAATGCAAACATAGGTATTTGAAACCCTAAATTTAGCCAATTATGTACAAATATCATTCTTTTAGATCTAAATCATCCTTTTTATTATTAATAGGTTAATATTTGCTCAAACCATTTAGATAACATCATTATATTCAACTATTATCAAATCTAAAGGTTTTTCATTAGTAAAACCATTAAAGATAGCATCTTTACATATTTTTTTTTAATTTCAAACAGAATTAGGCCTCCATCATATTTTTATTGGATTCCTCATGTTCTTCTGAGAAAAATTCATATATTACATGTATGAATCTGAGCTACCATTTATTTTCTAAGAATTTTATAAAAATAGCTTACTTTGGCCAATGGCAGCGTCATCCTTTTTATTTTATTTTTTTCCTTTTTCGGCTACTTCCTCCCTTGGCTCGCAGATCTGGGCACTGGATGTGGCTTCCCCCTGACCCGGAAAGCCGCTCTTCCGCCCCTCTCAGCACAGAGCCCACGCGGATGCTCTGTTCAATAGAGTAAACAGAGCACCGACACGACCCAGCTCCGGCCGCTCCCAGAAGCTATCCTTCACGGCGGCGCTCAAAAATCTGCCTCGTTTCGGTGGTCCAAACCCGAGGATCTTCAAGCCTACTAGCTTCAGGGTGAGGGTAGTCCATGGGATCCCTTCGTCCTGCTCTGAATGTAATCCACTGGGCGTTGTGTCCAGAAGGTGGGTCGGAGGCAGATGGGCCGGTCTTGAGTAGACGAACTCACAGAAGGATTCAGGGTGGTCTTCCCCTCCGTTGGATTTGTTCCACATTGTCCATAGAGGCCCTTATATATAGGAATTAAGGGAGGTGTCGTAGAGCTTTAATGGAGTCCTAGTCCTCATCAGTTTGGGGAAACCCCAATTCTCACAATCGTAGCGAGAATAACAGACCGTTCAGTTCGTTTCCTTCTCATGATTCCAAAGGAACACTTTCCATAAACTATCGGAGTCCACATATGGAAAGAGCGATCGAGGGAAAATCCTTCTTCTGGAGCCGGATTGTTGATTGAACATGGAAAGCAACTACCATTGGATCATCATCCAACGACTAGTAGGTCCCGCTTCAGAACAATAGCATGTGACATTTAAGATAAATCGAGCCACTTTAGGATTCCTATAAAAATCCATATCTCTCAATCCGTTTATCCAACTGATCCCAAATTTTGAGAGAAAGTCCATAATGACTTAATATACCTCTCTACCAAAATTGGGCTCATTATCTACAAGAAAACGTGTCTTTTCGTTAGGCGCAAGATATTACCCAATTAGGCTTATTTCTCATATCATTTCTCTTTCTTATTTTCTTATTTCCATTATTTCTATTCCTTGCAATCTAAAAAATCAAGTGGGGTTCGAAATATTTCTCATTATGACCAAACCCGCACGTCTCTCCTTATTTCTTGCATTATCTTCTTACCTCTTTATTAAAATATTCTTTTTCAAGGATTTCTCATTATCTTTCATATCCCTTTTCCTCTTTTCATATTTCTTTTATTATGAATCATATGTAAATGAATTTTACTCAATTGTGGCCATTAATGCCACTTTCTAGTTATTTCCAAGTATTTCCCATAAATACTTTTGCTTAAAATCCATTATCATATATCTTTTTCCATTACTTGGACTTTTCTTTTCTTTTTTTCTCTTTTATATCCATTATTAGATTAATATAATAATAGGAATCACGAAATTCCTATCAAAAGGGATATTTGCAAAGTAATCCATTGTTTGAAGCAAAGCATACAACCTTTTTAATTAAGCCCAAATTCACAAAATCATTTTATTTCAATTATCAAAACGCATGCAAAATTGAGGTTGTAACACAATACTAATAGATCACCAAGAATAGTGTAAGGCGCTAACCTTTCTTAACCCCTTAATCATATTTTCTAACCTTATCACTTATCTTTATGCTTGCTAAGCATGTTTTTAGATGTCTGTATTCCATTTGAGGATAGATGTTCTAACGTCCATTAGAAAAGGGTCTCCCTATAATTTGTACTTGGAGTGAGGGTTGCCTTCATTTTTCCTTGCATGGATGAAGGTAGACACATAGGTGTTATAACCATCCCTAATTTGTTTCCTTTGATTGAGGATAGATGGGAGTGACCTAACCCTACATCAGTAGAATACTAATGCATGTATGTCTTCTTTTCTATTGGTTGAGGACCGATGACGATTTCAACCTGGTTGTCAGTCTGAAGAGTGCTTAACCTTTTGGTCATCATGGATCAAAAATGTAGCTCATTTTTTCAGGTAGACAACTAATGAGAAATGGTTGGTCATAACCTTTAGGATATTTTCGATTGGTAAAGTAATGAAAATGGTGAACAAACTAGTGGTAGGGTTTTACCCTTGATAAAATATCAATGGAAGGCCTACACCTTATTTTTTATGGTTTTTAGGAGCTACCTACAGACAAATCTTACAAAATCTCTTCAAATGGTTTTGTTGGTAATCTTAATGAGATGATTCTTCAAATTGAGAGAATTGACAAGATTTCTATTCTTGCCTACCGATGGTTTTTCTGGCAGTACGTTCTAATGGAAAGTCTGGCTCTACCTCCATATGGAGTGACTAACTAACAAGGGTACAACATTGACCATTCACATGATTGTTTAATTGGATTTTTTCCTCTCTCTCTCTCGTGGGCTAGTATATGTCCCCCATAGTTTCCCTTTTTGTCTCATGTGTATTTCTGAGAAGTAAAACAATGCATTAGAGTGAGTCACCATCACTTGACAACATCGAATGGGATCTTAAGCTTCATTGGTTCATTCTTTCAGCGAGATTTACCTTTGATATTTTTTCTATTAATGCAGGGCAAGCTAAGTAGTGACTTTTGAGATTTGACCAGGGTAAGTCAGTCCTTGATCATGCATTTTAGTTATGTAACTTATCTCCTTATTCATATTGGCTATTCTTATAACATCACAGGATTTGAGGCCTCAAATAACATGATCTTAAAAGGAATGATTGGACTACCCATATCACCAAGGTGCACCTCCTTTTCCAGGAGCCCATCACTAAAGAACTCCATAGTTAAGCATGCTCAGCTTGGAGTAGTACTAGGATGGGTGACCAGTCGGGAAGTTGATCCAGGCTTGCGCGCCAGTGTGGACAAAGTGCGTAGTTAAGGCTAGTGGTGGTTTGTGGGGCCAGTCATCATTCCTGAAACTCTACTAGAGCATTGGGCAGTGGGCCCAGGTCATTAAAAATGGTATCAAAGCCAATTCCCCTCTAGTAGGTGGGGCCCACATGGGCATGTCATGCCAGTCTTGAGTTGTGCGGTCCATACATGTAGTAAAGGGTTGTCCATGGTTGATGTAGCCACCCTTGCACTGGTATTTTGTGATCGGGATCTGGGTGTCCATGGGCCATTGTGGGACTGCACTGAAATGGGGAAGAGATTATGAGGCATTATAGTTGAGCCTTGATGAGGATGTCAAGAGTATAAGTTGGGGAGATTGTAACATCCTAGGATTTGAGGCCTCATCTAACATGATCTTAAAAGGAATGATTGGACTACCCATATCACCAAGGTGCACCTCCTTTTCTGGGAGCCCATCACTAAAGAACTCCATAGTTAAGTATGCTCAGCTTGGAGTAGTACTAGGATGGGTGACCAGTCAGGAAGTTGATCCTGGCTTGCACATCAATGTGGACAAAGTTGTCAGTTAAGGCTAGTGGTGGTTTGTGGGGCCAGTCATCATTCTTAAAACTCTACAAGAGCATTGGGTAGTGGGCTTAGGTCGTTACACTTGTCAAGGTGATTTTTCTTAAGGTTTTGGCTGAAGTGTCTAAAACCCATTGTCACCATTTGTTCTCCCACTTGTTTAGATTCTTTTGTCCATAGATCAGATAGAGTTTGAGTGAGATTGAATGAAGAGCTCAAATCTTAGGAGAGTTTCCCTCAATGTCAAAGTTTGTCAGTAAGCTAGTTCTATACTAGTAGATTTTCATGTATGACTCGTGTCTACCATTCTAGGCTAATGATATACCATCTACTCCATTCATTTCTTACTTTGCACTTGTTTGTAGTGGATCTAGCAGTTATATTCCTTTAATATTATAAAACTAGAAGCTTTAAGTATCTAAAATTTTAACCAAAATGGTTCACACACATAAATGATGATTCTACATACTGCTGTAACCTTTCTTTGACATGGATACATTTTACTTCCCATATCAGAGAAAATATGCAATTTTAGATGGAAAGAGAAGTCTAGGGTTTCCTCCCTATTTGAGAATTTGACATGCATGTTAAAAAGGTGTTATCACATGGTTTAGCTACAACCGTTATCTGGTTGTTATGCATGCACTGTATCATTTCAGCCAACTATGCTTTTAGATATGAAAAGGTGGCTCCTTTGTGGAAAAAAGTGAGTATGTACTTGTTCTTCATTTGGTTGTCCTAGAAGTGCCAAAGATATGAAAACTGATAGTTTTTAGAAACATGTTAATTCTATTCTAGTATGAAGTTAGGTCATTATTTTTGAATGTTTTACATATTTTAAAGTTATTTACAACTTTTTTCTTTTCTATGTTTGATAGTTTGTCTTGTTATTTGGTTGATGTAAATATATAACAATGGACCTAACTAAATAGAGAAATGTAAGTAGAACCCTGAGTCCATAATCCCATCCATTCAGTCATTAGGGGGGGTAGAGAAATGAGGTTAATCTTGTAGCAGTCTAGAATTGTGAGAATATGCACGAAGCCATATATTATTGAATATATGGAGATGTTTTAGAGAGGATATCCTATCATCTTTAAATGGTTTTTCTTATGGGGAATCATGAAATATTGTGATAGTTCATGTAGGGTGGTTATCGAGTATGTGGCATTGTGACTTGTGTACCCTGGACATGCATGTTCTGGTGGATTACCTCATGAGCGTATATCCATAGTGGGGTTTCTAGCTTGCTCCCTACCTTTATCATGCCTCACCTTGATTTGAGACCATGAGGAGAGATCCAAGGAATATGAATTTCCCTTATAATTGCATAGATGTATATGGGTGGCTTAATATAATCTAGTTAGATGTTTGGGTGGTACATCCCAAGACACCAAATATACAACAATACTCTAGTGTGACTATTAGGTTTAATTGGTGTTAAACATGTTTGCACCCTGGTTGAAATGAAATAAAGTTTATTCTTGGATCATACACATATGTACACAATCTCTCAATCTAGAGTAATGAATTTTGTAATTTGTTTCATGCATGATCTATAAAACAACACATTCGTATAGTTTTAAGATTGTCGTATTTTGTTGAGATTATATGGGTCTAATGTTGAGCCTTTTTGTGGATTAAAGGATCGTAACCAATGTCAATGATGATTCATGCCATGTATCCTCTACTGAACTAGATATGGAATGGGAAGTAGGATCTTGGCATTTGGTGAAAATTCTATTTTGGGATTTCTATGTGGCTTATGTGTGTCATAATGTGCTAAAGTTTAAAGTTTGGTTTTTTTTGGTATTTTTTCCCTTCTGAAGAGTGAAGATAAGTGTCATAAGTTTTTTGTATCAAATCCTACATTTACTAAGGATACATTGACTTAGGATTAGGATGTCGTGCCTATTCTTACTAGTCCACTATGTCTATTTGTTAACTATAACTGTATAGGTATGGTTGAAAGTCATGATAAACATTCTTGTGGCACTCATGTCAGGTCTGGTGGAGATGCAAGATGATGTGATTCTAAGCAAAGGAGCCTCCCAGACCCTGAGTGGAATGAGATACTACTGTTTGACCCAAGTAGGTCGGGTCATCCAAAATTTCTTATCCTTGTTTGGGTAGGTGATGTCTGCACTCACTTAGTTTGTAGGTGCAATTTTAGCCCTAGAAGGCAGTGGAAAATCCTCAAACATCAAGATGGATAGTTCCAACAAGATGCTTAAGTGACTAAAGTTGTGGGCTCTGATCTCCAAAACACAAGATAAACATAGAGGAAGCGATTCGATTAATAGCGGAATACGAAAATCACGAGAAATTAAAACTTTTCGAAAACGAGATTTTAAAAAAACCTGAAACTCCTTTTATAAAAGTAAGATGAACTGTTTACATCTCTGATAAATCACTTCTCGAGTGATTATATACGTCATGATACAAAATCTCAAGATTTCAAAATTCTCAGATCAATAAACTCCTAGGACCTGAGTGTACAGAGACGACATAAGACTATTCTGACTACAAGACTAGACAGCACAGTGTTTCCACTTGAAGTCACTGATGCTCCTGAATTTGCTGTTGTTGCTGCTGTCCACCTGCAGATCGGTTCCTTAGACCTCGACGTCTACCTAAAGGTAGAAATCTACGGGGTGAGACAATTTTAAATAATTGTCCCAGAGAGAGTTATAACTCTCCGCCAGAAACTTAGTTAAAAGCAATCAAAGGAATATCATGAGCAGGTAATTTAGGTTACTCACAGCAGGCTTGATAACAAATACTCATCTTTATTTAAGGAATATGAAGAACATGTATACTAATGCTTGAATAGGATATTAAAAGCAAGCAATGTAATATCAATCAATGTTTCTCGTAGTTCAACCTAAGCAGTTATGCTACGCGGTTGATTATGTTTTACAAACATCATTATGCCCTGCGGAGATGAGGTATACCGCTCATGCTCCAACCGATCACTAGTAAGTCGCATCGGTATCATACTAGGTCATCGAAAGAGTCGGATTCTCATGACCTTCAACTACCTTAGTCAGAATGAGGATAAACATGCAGGACATCTGGTGTCCCTACTAATATAACTCACCAGGGTATTCTGGTACTTCGCTATTAGAGTCACAGTGGCATTCTGCACTCTCTTCGCTATCGAAAGATTTCATGTTTATCTCTCATCGATGCGGTATAAAAGATTCCCTTGGAAGAATAGTGTTACATCATCCCAGTCTAAACATATAGTGAAGGGTTGATGGATTAAGATACATCAATATCAACTCCTACACTAGGATGTAAGGATATACACATCCATATTCCCCCACATACTCTAAAGTATGTGCGCCAGGAGTTCCCTTAGGAAAACCTGTTTCACAATCATTTAAACTCTGACAATGATTGATCTATGATCAGGGCTCTACATGATATGATTAAACTTGGTTATTAGGTACATTTCAGTATTCTTTTAGCATAATACATGTTTCCAAGCATACAAGTACTAGACATTGCTATAACAGAAGAATACTAAATGTAACAGGTATTACTCATATCAGTTATCAGATGGATATTAATTTTTAATCATCTTATCACTATAATTCAGAAACATAGGTGTTCATACCCTTATATCATCATAACACTTGCTATCAAATGACATGTCAGCATCAAGTCATCTATTAGCATGACCTTGATGTCATTCATGGTCCTTAAGGCATATCGGTTTCATATGATACCACTTGCATCTAGGTAACATAATTATTTCTGTTCATAAGCTATTGACATGCTTTCAATGAATATGAAATCATAATCCTTACCTAGATATGATCACCATCATGTATAGAAACCTGCATGGTTAATATAACTGATAATAGTAAGCAGTTCATATCAAGAGTTGTACCCTTATATTCTTACAAGGGTTAGATTCCCTAATTTTCATCAATTAGGGTTTACTATTCAAAATATATGTCATCACCCTAGAATTAGGGTATACTATTCACCTCATGGTGAATTAATCTCATTACATCACCATGCATGAGAAACATCATCATTAAAGCCCTCAGATAAGATCAAGATTCACCAATTACCATAATTAGGGTTTCCATGATCTCTCATAAGTGGATCATACCCTAATCATGCACATTCATGTATATTGAAGGTATTTTACTTGAGTTTCCATCATAAATGGTACTTTCTCTCTCCTCTCACTAGTAGATGGTGACTACACCACTTAGATTAGGTTAGGTTAAGGCCCCTTTGATCTACATAAAACAAATCACCACTATCATGTTATTAGAGTTTACATAACACAAGGTATCCTTTAATTGAACCCATTTAGGTTGAAACGAGTGTGACCCATTTGGATTGAAACGAGTGTGACCCATTTCAGTTGAAACGAGTGTGACCCATTTGAGTTGAAATGAGTGTGAACCCATTTGGATTGAAACAAGTGTGAAACCGTTTGGAGTGAAACAAGTTGAAACCATTTGAGGTGAAACGAGTTGAACCCATTTGAGGTGAAACGAGTTGAACCCATTTGAGGTGAAACGAGTTGAACCCATTTGAGGTGAAACGAGTTGAACCCATTTGAGGTGAAAAGAGTTGAACCCATTTGAGGTGAAACGAGTTGAACCCATTTGAGGTGAAATGAGTTGAACCCATTTTAGGTGAAACGAGTTGAACCCATTTGAGGTGAAACGAGTGTGAACTTACTTGGGTCCAAACCGCATGAACATAAAAGGTGACACATAGGTTATGTTTGAATAGGGTTTCCTATGTTGAAGCCTTTAATTGGCCAAATCCATGTTAACCACTTACAGATTGAGTCAATTAGGATGATCCTCAATCAATTGGACTCCAATTTGACCCATAATTGAAAGCCAATTAGGGTTAAGTCTAACTCAATTAGGGTTTCCAATCGGATAATCATCAATTCTCAACAATGTGAAACAAATTGTAATTGAACCCATCAATTGAACTCCAATTGGGCCCAAACTTGGCCCAAACGGTCTTGAGATCATTTGGATGACCTCCAAACGGTCTTGAGACCGTTTGCCCAAAGTTTGACCAAAATCTAAGTTGATTTGATTAGGTTTGAACCCTAATTAGGTCTAAAATCAGCAGTTTTATCAATTCTTCAACCTATTGAATTTGGACCTTCAATGGATCAATTTTCCTTAAACCTAGACCTCCAAACGGTCTTGGGGTGTCACTAAACGAGTGTAAGACCGTTTGGGTGAACCCCAAATGGGTTTGAACCCGTTTGGATCTTCCAACCCAAAACTCAACAAGATCTATAATTAAAAACAACAATTTCAACCCGATTAGGGTTAGGGTGTTGAAGTGCCTTCAACTCTCAATTGGTTAGGAATTAGATTATAATTCTTTGTAGGAAAGAAATTCAATACATTATGAATAGACCCTCAAACGGTCATACCTTGGTCAACCCTATGAAACGGTCTTGGGGTCGTTTTGATCCAAACGATCTTGCAGGATCGATTGAGATCAAAGGGGTTGAACCCGTTTGACCTTAAACGAGTTGCACCCGTTTGGACCAAAAGGGTCCAAGGTCGTTTCATAAAGTGACCTAGGAATCCATGCACATCATCCTCAACCTCTGTTCAGGTCGGTTCCTCCACCGTCTTGCTTACAAAAGAGCAAGGAAGAAGGGAGGTAGAAGAAGAACTAATCATAGAAAACAAGAACAACGATATGCATAACAAAGCTAAGAGTTAGAGTTATAAAACCCACCTCGCACGTGGTTCCTAGAGATTCCAAGCTTCCAAGCTTCAAGACTTTAATGGTGTCTTGAGCTCCAAAGGTCGGCCAAGGTCAATTCCTCAAGAAAAAGATGGGGATGGTCGGCTAGTATAAGGAACCTAAGTAAGAAAACTAGCAATTCAACCTTGTAATACGATTTCCTCCATGAATCCAAGCTAGAAGGTGATGATCTCTTACCTTAGAACAGGTTGTTCATTTCCCTGAGCTCCAGAGCTTTGCCTTGGTTGGTTGAGAAAGATGAGAAGTGAGGAAGTGAAGGAAAATGTTTGCTTGGTTTGGAAAGAAAGGTGCTTATATAATTTAGGCTGATTTTCACCATAAGGACCTCTAAAGCATGTAATTCTCATCCAAGTCCCCCCTTATTTTTAAGGCACGTTCAAGTTATCAAAACCTAATCAAATCCCATTAAAACTCAAGATCTAAGGGTAAAGAAAGCCAATATGCACACTAAGGTGTATATATATATATATATATATATATATATGAAGGGTCTTCTTACTCATACTAGGTGTTTTCACTACAAAGATTATCCTTCTTATCCAATTATTTAATAGAAGAGCCCCTCTCATCCTTTCTTCTCTAAATGATGTCGAGAGTCATAAAAGATATTCTAGAAAGTGTATAGCACAAGTTGCACCCCACATTTTGGGTAAATTGCACTTTACACCAAAATTAGGGTTTAAGCACAAGGATTGCTCCACAAGCTGCACCTTGGTGCCCAAACTTGGGAAATCCATCATACCTCATCATATTCCTTCATATGATGTCTCTTTATTAGAGGAACATCTTAACTTGTGAAATTTGCAAGTTAAACCCCTTACCGGGGTAATTTGCACATAGGTCCATGTATTACCAAACAATACTACAATCATTGTTTAAATGGGACAGAAATGAAAATGTATGTTCCTTAGGAACTTAATTACATGCCAAAAGATAATCACAAAGATTTAATTACATATTTAGGCAAAACACCTAGGGTTAACTCATAACCCAGGTCAGGGATGTTACAAATTATCCACCCCTTACAAGGATTTCGTCCTCGAAATCGATAAAACATATTAAGAGAAAAGAGTAGGATATTTCCTTCTCATCTCTTCCTCTAGTTCCCAAGTGGCTTCTTCAACACCACGGTGATTCCAGAGAACTTTTACAAGACTTATCTCTTTCTTCTTTAGCTTTTTAATTCTATTATCAAGGATTGACATCGGTCCTTCCTCATAAGTTATATCTTCATTCAATTCTACTTCCATAGGTCATAGAACTGACTCGGTATCGGGATGACATTTCCTTAGCATAGAAATGTGAAACACAGGGTGTAGTTTTTGTAATTCTAGTGGTAACTCTAGTCTATAGTCTACCTTTCCAACCCGTTCAATGATTGGATAAGGCCCTATAAATCTAGGAGCTAACTCCCCTTTCCTTCCAAAATGAAGGACTCCTTTCCAAGGCGAGACCTTGAGATACACTGTCTCCAACCTGGAATTACAATGGTCTACGACGCTTGTCAACATAATATTTTTGCCTATCTTGTAAAGTCTTAATCTGTTGTTGTATTACTTTAATCTTTTTCGTAGTCTGCTGCACAAGATCAGGACCTAACAACTGATGTTCATCAGTCTCATACCAGCATAAGGGTGATCTACAACGTCTGCCATACAAGGCTTCATAAGGTGCCATATCAATACTATGTTGATAGCTATTGTTATAGGCAAACTCTATCAAGCTTAGGTGCAGATCCCAACTTCCTGTGAACTGGATAACACATGCTCTCAATAGATCTTCTAAGGTCTGTATAGTCCTTTCTGACTGTCCATCCGTCTGTGGATGAAAGGTTGTACTAAACCTTAACTAGGTGCCTAGTGCCCTATGTAGATGCTCCCAAAAATGACTTGTGAACTGAGGACCTCTGTCAGAAACTATGGTGACAGGAACTCCGTGCAAACACACTATCTCTTGAACATATAACTGGGATAACCTTTCAGCAGAATAGGTTGTTTTGACAGGTAAGAAATGCATTGTCTTAGTCAACCTATCAACAATTACCCAAATGGAATTATGTCCTTTGTTTGTTCTAGGTAGACCAACAACAAAGTCCATGGTTACATGATCCCACTTCCACTGTGGTATGGGTAAAGGTTGCATTGTTCTTGCAGGCTTCTAGTGTTCAGCTTTAATTTGCTGACACACTGGACACCTCAGAACAAACTCAGCTACGTCCTTCTTCATCCCAGGCCACCAATACATATCTTTCAAGTTTCGATACATCTTGGTGCTTCCTGGATGCATAGCATACATTGAAGAATGAGCTTCTTCCAGGACTAACTTCCTCAGGTTATCTACATCTGGTACTATCATCCTCCCATGATAGCATGCCACTTGATCATCTGATCATGAAAACCTTCCCGCTTCTCATCACCATACTCAGATCTGATCTGCTGAACTGCAACATCAACTTGTGGTGCCTCCTTAATCTGCTCTCTTAGGGTGGGTTTGATATGCATCTCAGCCAACAACCCGGCAATCCATGACACCTTCATCTGTACATTGTCTTGCCTTAAGGAGATAAGCATATCTCTCCTAGGGCATACTAAAGAGTTTAATTGTGCCCTATCAGAGGATGATGTTGCTGATTTCCTACTCAAGGCATCTACAACTACATTGGCCTTTCCTGGATGGTAATCTATTGTACAATCATAATCCTTGATTAACTCCATCCAGCGATGTTGCCTCATGTTAAGGTCATGCTGAGAGAAGATATACTTAAGGTTCTTATGGTCTGTGAAAATCTGGAAGGTTTCTCCGTAAAGATAATGTCTCCAGATTTTCAAGGCATGAACCACAACAGCTAATTCTAAATCATGTGTCGGATAATTCTCCTCGTGTTTCTTAAGCTGTCGGGAAGAAAAAGAAATCACTTGTTTATCCTGCATCAACACACATCCAAGTCCATTCTTAGAGGCATCACAAAAAATTATGTATCATTTTCCTTGCTCAGGTAGCACAAGCACAGGTGCACTTGTCAACCTCTCCTTCAACAACTGAAAAGATTGTTGACACTTATCACTCCAGGCAAAAGGAACATCTTTCCGGGTCAACTTTGTCAAGGGTAGGGCTATAGAACTGAAGTTTTTAATGAACCTTCGGTAGTAGCTAGCTAACCATAGGAAACTTCGAATCTCCGTCGGAGTTTTCGGTTGTTCCCATTGTAGAACAGATTCTACCTTTTTAGGGTCAACACGAATACCCGAGGCAGATATCACATGTCCAAGAAAAGATACCTCCGGCATCCAGAACTCACACTTTCTAAACTTAGCGTATAGCTTATGTTGTCTTAGTAAAGTTAGAGCCTGACGAAGATGTTGTTCATGTTGCTGAGCATCTCTACTATAGATCAAGATGTCATCTATCAAGACAACAACACACTGATCGAGGAAAGGTCGGAAGATTCTACTCATAAGTTCCATAAATGCAGTCGGTGCATTAGTTAGTCCAAACGACATAACTGTGAACTCATAGTGACCATACCTTGTTCTGAAGGAGGACTTGGATATGTCACTATCCTTAATACGGAGTTGATGATATCCAGACCTCAAGTCTATCTTTGAGAAGACGGTTGCACCACGCAACTAGTCAAAGAGATCATCAATCCTCGGCAAAGGGTACTTGTTCTTTATTGTTACTTTATTTAATTGTCTATAATCGATGCATAATCACATTGATCCATCTTTCTTTTTAAAAAACAAAACCGGAGCACCCCAAGGTGAAGTACTCGGTCGGATAAAACCTTTCTCAAGCAACTCTTGAAGCTGTTTCTTAAGTTCTGCCATCTCAGCGGGTGCCATCCTATACGGTGTTTGTGCTATAGGTTGGGTATCTGGGATCAAGTTGATTTCAAAATCAATTTCCCGAGGCGGTGGCATACTTGGAAGTTCTTTAGGAAATACATCTTCAAATTCCCTGACTATAGGAACTTCAGCAAGGTTAGGACTCTTCATGGTGGTATCTATCACATGGGCCAAGAATGCATAACATCCTTGCCTCATCAGCTTATCAGCAACCATGGCAGACACAAGACAGGTGGGTAGAATCTTTCTCTCTCCTTGAAAGATCCATGTGTTGCTCTCATCAGCAAACACAGCCTGCTTGGATTCACAACCCAAGACAACTCTATACCTTTCCAAGGTATCCATCCCCAGGATTATATCAAATCCTTGCATATTAAGTGGTATAAGATCCACTTGAATGCGATGATCAGAAAAGAAGAGGATGCAGGGAGAGCATACCTCTTGCAAAATAGCAGATCCTCTCAACGGAGTTTCAAGCAACAAGCTATCTGCCCTATGTCTAACTGTCATATTGCAGTTACGAATCACTCTTCGAGTGACAAAGGAGTGCGTAGCACCTGGGTCAATCAAAACAGATACCACACAGGATTTAGACATATCAGAATATAAAAGTTCCATCTGACCTGCCACAACCCGTGGATTGACCACTGCTTCTGGTGGGTTCATAGCATAGAACCTCGTTGTCGCCTGAGGGTGAGTTGGTGCTGACGACCCAGCCTGAGACGCTTGCCCACATCCTCTAGCTGCTCCTTGAGACTGCCTTCTCTGTGATCCCTGTTGATCCTGCCTCAGAGGTTGTGTCACACTGACAGGCCTAGACCTACAGTCCTTCATCATATGTCCCACCTTCCCACAGTTATAGCAACTTCTTTCCAGTTGTTGTGGTCTTGGCGGTCCTATGACCGATATTGATGCTGAACTGTGAGTCTCTCGTGGCGGTAAACCTCGTCCTCTACCTCTACTTGGGGACCACTGAGTCTAAGAACTCGATTTGGGTGGTGGAGGTGTAGGTGCAGAGAATCTAGGCTTCTTAAAGTCTCTAGATGAAGATCCTTGTAACTGTGGATATCTCTTTTGGGTTTGTCTTTTCTCGACTACGGATCTCTCTATCCTTCAGACTGACTCAACAAAGGTAGAGAATCTCTCCTGGTTTTCTAGTGCAGGCACGGGAGTAGTCATGTCGGCATTCAAACCCTTCTCAAACCTCCTAATCCTTTCTTCATCTGTGGTAGCCATATGCGGATAGAATCACAAAAACTCCATGAACTTAGCCTCATACTCGCTAATGTTCATCATACCCTATCTCAGTCTCTCAAACTGAGAGATCTTCTCGTCCAGGAAGGTCTTTGGAAAATATCTACAGACAAATTCCCGACGAAAGTCCTCCCACAAGATCTCTATTCCAGGCCTCTTCTGCTCTTCCATAGTCCACCAGTGACCAGCACTACCTTTGAGAAGATAGACAGCATGTCTAACCTTTTCTCCTTCGGGGATGTTAAGGATTCTGAAAGCTTTCTCCAACTCAGTTAACCACAGATCAGCATCAGCAGGGTAAGCTGTTCCAAAATATTCAGTTTCTCCGACCCGACGAAGTCGCTCGAACATTTTACTGATACCTTGACCCTCAGACTGGACAGGTGCTCTAGGTGCAGGCATGGGCATCATGTCGGTGATATGTGTCATGGTAGTCATAAACTGCCCAAACATAGTTTGAACCGTTGGGTTTCCCATGTCAGGTGGGTCAAACCGAGGTGGCTCCATAGGTGGCTCAGGTACAGGTTGCTCTATTTCTAGGTTCCTTGCACCTTCTCGAGGCGCATCAACACTACTTTCGGCCCCGTACTCCTCCTGTGGTCCAGACATCCTTAATTATCTTCTTCTCCTGAGGAGCAGAAGACTCTATTAGATAAGAAAGAAGTACTCAGGATAGACTTGACACTCAAAGTCCTATGTCTCTGTAGACTCAGCGAACCTAGAGCTCTGATACCACTAATTGTGGGCTTTGATATCCAAAACACAAGATAAACATAGCGGAAGCGATTCGATTAACAGCGGAATACAAAAATCACAAGAAATTAAAACTTTTCGAAAACGAGATCTTAAAAAAACCTAAAACTCCTTTTATAAAAGTAAGATGAATTGTTTACATCTCTGATAAATCACTTCTCGAGTGATTATATATGTCATGATACAAAATCTCAAGATTAGGGCTCTATGATTAGGGCTCTACATGATATGATTAAACTTGGTTATTAGGTACATTTCAATATTCTTTTAGCATCATACATGTTTCCAAGCATTCAAGTACTAGACATTGCTATAACAGAAGAATACTAAATGTAACAGGTATTACTCATATCAGTTATTAGATGGATATTAATTCTTAATCATCTTATCACTATAACTCAGAAACATAGGTGTTCATACCCTTATATCATCATAACACTTGCTATCAAATGACATGTCAGCATCACGTCATCTATTAGCATGACCTTGATGTCATTCATGGTCCTTAAGACATAATAGTTTCATATGATACCACTTGCATCTAGGTAACATAATTATTTCAGTTCATAAGCTATTGACATGCTTTCAATGAATATGAAATCATAATCCTTACATGGATATGATCACCATCATGTATAGAAACCTGCATGGTTAATTCAACTGATAATAGTAAGCAGTTCATATCAAGAGTTGTACCCTTATATTCTTACAAGGTTTAGATTCCCTGATTTTCATCAATTAGGGTTTACTATTCACAATATATTTCATCACCCTAGAATTAGGGTTTACTATTCACCTCATGGTGAATTAATCTCATTACATCACCATGCATGAGAAACATCATCATTAAAGCCCTCAGATAAGATCAAGATTCACCAATTACCATAATTAGGGTTTCCATGATCTCTCATAAGTGGATCATACCCTAATCATGCACATTCATGTATATTGAAGGTATTTTACTTGAGTTTCCATCATAAATGGTACTTTCTCTCTCCTCTCACTAGTAGATGGTGACTACACCACTTAGATTAGGTTAGGTTAAGGCCCCTTTGATCTACATAAACCAAATCACCACTATCATGTTATTAGAGTTTACATAACATAAGGTATCCTTTAATTGAACCCATTTAGGTTGAAACGAGTGTGACCCATTTGGATTGAAACGAGTGTGACCCATTTCAGTTGAAACGAGTGTGACCCATTTGAATTGAAACGAGTGTGAACCTGTTTGGATTGAAACGAGTGTGAACCCGTTTGGATTGAAATGAGTTGAACCCATTTGAGGTGAAACGAGTTGAACCCATTTGAGGTAAAACGAGTTGAACCCATTTGAGGTGAAACGAGTTGAACCAATTTGAGGTGAAACGAGTTGAACCCATTTGAGGTGAAATGAGTTGAACCCATTTGAGGTGAAATGAGTTGAACCCATTTGAGGTGAAACGAGTTGAACCCATTTGAGGTGAAATGAGTTGAACCCATTTGAGGTGAAACGAGTTGAACCCATTTGAGGTGAAACTAGTTGAACCCATTTGAGGTGAAACGAGTTGAACCCATTTTAGGTGAAATGAGTTGAACCCATTTGAGGTGAAACGAGTTGAACCCATTTGAGGTGAAATGAGTTGAACCCATTTGAGGAGAAATGAGTTGAACCTATTTGAGGTGAAACGAGTTGAACCCATTTGAGGTGAAATGAGTGTGAACTTACTTGGGTCCAAACCGCATGAACATAAAAGGTGACACATAGGTTATGTTTGAATAGGGTTTCCTATGTTGAAGCCTTTAATTGGCCAAAGCCATGTTAACTACTTACAGATTGAGTCAATTAGGATGAGCCTCAATCAATTGGAATCCAATTTGACCCTTAATTGAAAGCCAATTAGGGTTAAGTCTAACTCAATTAGGGTTTCCAATCGGCTAATCATCAATTCTCAACAATGTGAAACAAATTGTAATTGAACCCATCAATTGAACTCTAATTGGGCCCAAACTTGGCCCAAACGGTCTTGAGATCATTTGGATGACCTCCAAATGGTCTTGAGACCGTTTGACCAAAGTTTGAGCAAAATCTAAGTTGATTTGATTAGGTTTGAACCCTAATTAGGTCTAAAATCAGCACTTTTATCAATTCTTCAACCTATTGAATTTGGACCTTCAATGGATCAATGTTCCTTAACCCTACACCTCCAAACTGTCTTGGGGTGTCACTAAACGAGTTTAAGACCGTTTGGGTGAACCCCAAACGGGTTTGAACCCGTTTGGATCTTCCAACCCAAAACTCAACAAGATCTATAATTAAAAACAGCAATTTTGACCCGATTAGGGTTAGGGTTTTGAAGTTCCTTCAACTCTCAATTGGTTGGGAATTAGATTATAATTCTTTGTAGGAATGAAATTCAATACATTATGAACAGAACCTCAAATGGTCATACCTTGATAAACCCTATGAAACGGTCTTGGGGTCGTTTTGATCCAAATGATCTTGTAGGATCGTTTGAGATCAAACGGGTTGAACACGTTTGACCTTAAACGAGTTGCACCCGTTTGGACCAAAAGGGTCCAAGGTCGTTTCATAAAGTGACCTAGGAATCCACGCCCATCATCCTCAACCTCTGTTCAGGTTGGTTCCTCCACCGTCTTGCTTACAATAGAGCAAGGAAGAAGGGAGGTAGAAGAAGAACTAATCATAGAAAACAAGAACAAAGATATGCATAACAAAGCTAAGAGATAGAGTTATAAAACCCGCCTCAAACGTGGTTCCTAGAGCTTCCAAGCTTCAAGCCTTTAATGGCGTCTTGAGCTCCATAGGTCGGCCAAGGTCAATTCTTCAAGAAAAAGATGGGGATGGTCGGCTAGAATAAGGAACCTAAGTAAGAAAACTAGCAATTCAACCTTGTAATACGATTTCCTCCATGAATCCAAGCTAGAAGGTGATGTTCTCTTACCTTAGAACAGGTTGGTCGTTTCCCTGAGCTCCATAGCTTTGCCTTGGTCAGTTGAGAAAGATGAGAAGTGAGGAAGTGAAGGAAAACGTTTGCTTGGTTTGGAAAGAAAGGTGCTTATATAGTTTAGGCTGATTTTCACCATAAGGACCTCTAAAGCATGTAATTCTCATCCAAGTCCCCCCTTATTTCTAAGGCACGTTCAAGTTATCAAAACTTAATCAAATACCATAAAAACTCAAGATCTAAGGGTAAAGAAAGCCAATATGCACACTAAGGTATATGTATATATATGAAGGGTCTTCTTACTCATACTAGGTGTTTTCACTACAAAGATTATCCTTCTTATCCAATTATTTAATAGAAGAGCCCCTCTCATCCTTTCTTCTCTAAATGATGTCAAGAGTCATAAAAGATATTCTAGAAAGTGTATAGAACAAGTTGCACCCCACATTTTGGGTAAATTGCACTTTACATCAAAATTAGGGTTTAAGCACAAGGATTGCTCTACAAGCTGCACCTTGGTGCCCAAACTTGGGAAATCCATCATACCTCATCAGTTTCCTTGATATGATGTCTCTTTATTAGAGGAACATCTTAACTTGTGAAATTTGCAAGTTAAACCTCTTACTTGGGTAATTTGCACATAGGTCCATGTATTACAAAACAATACTACAATCATTGTTTAAAATGGACAGAATTGAAAATGTATGTTCCTTAGGAACTTAATTACATGCCAAAAGATAATCACAAAGATTTAATTACATATTTAGGCAAAACACCTAGGGTTAACTCATAACCCAGGTCAGGGATGTTACAAAAGTGAGTAGGGGTTGTGGAGTACATGGGTACTTTAGAGCATGCAAATACATATTTGTGGCTCAAGGAGCTCGAGAAGGCCCCAATTGCTGAATATACCTGATAAGAACAAGGTGAGGCACACTGCATATCTATTGAAGGGAAATGTTGGCCATTAGTGGTCCATTAAGAAAGAAAAGAGGTGATGGAATTCATCACCTGAGTGGTGTTTAGAAGGGTGTTTGTGAATTGGTACTTCCCATCCTCATATCTACATGATAATATCACATTGTTCAAATAGGTGTGGTAGAGGAAGGCAATTTTGAAAGTGTATGAAGCCCATTTTGTAGATTTGTTGCAGTTCTATCCACACATGGAACCAAATGAAATTAAGAAAATTTTGTTGTTTGAGAAGTCTGAATGTGGAGTTGGGAACATTATCATCATCAATGGAATTTCACAAGAGGTTTTCCACCTTTGTGGAGTCAGTGTAGAGGATACAAAGATCCTTAGTGAGGAACCAAGACAATGATGCCAAGAGCAAGATGATGCAATTTTTTTAGATATTCTATGGGAGTCCCAAGAAGATGTAGTTTTCTGGGCCTTCATGACCGCAATATCAACTGTCTATGTCTAGTTTCTCTATGTCAGATACAAGGATGCAAAAATAGTAGGACTATTAGTCACCTAGTGGGGTATGTGGGAGAGGGATACCACCATCTGGAGGATTCAAGTATGTGACCATATCGGTGATTGGGCCAATAGGACCGTTAGGATTTATACATTAGACAAGCTACTACTATTAAAAGCCTGGGCATATGACTGTATGTTGTCCTCTGTTAAACTAGGAGATGTATCAGACATAGGGAAAGTACTAGAGGAATATGAAACAACAAGGTGGCATCAACAAATTGGGACAAGGGCGAACTTCACAGGAGGGATGTTCTCGATCTATAGATAGGAGCCAAGCATGAGGAAGATTTCAAGCCACCACTTGTTTCTACACAATGATGTGGGCCTAGGGTGTCGCCAACCCTCAAGTTTTTACATGTTAGATGGAACTATCTCATTTGTACTTGTCTACTTTGATGTATGTATTCTTTCTAGTAGATCAGGTGGTGATGCACTCCTTAATCATGTCAAAGGTGATTTTAAGATGTATCCTACATATCTTTCATCAAACAAATCATCTTTTACGATACAACCCTCTTGCTAGATCAATAATTGTTCATGAGGTGTGCCCATCATGTGCTCTTGTTTTCTCTAAGAACATCATTCATGTGGATTTTATGCCACTTGAGATGCATGCATTTGATGTGATCACGGGGATGGATACACTAGAGAAGTATAGAGTGGTGTTGGACTATAGGTTCAAGGTTTTTGGGTTTAGGAAGAAAGATGTCTCTTGGATTTTCCAAGAAAGCCAAAAGATTCTTCCTACCCATCTGGTTTTTTTCACCATAGTTGGGAAGATATTGAGGCATGGTTGTGAGTCTTTCTTAGCTCATTTGGTTGATACTAAGTTAGCTAATCCTAGTTTCATGGATGTACCTGTAGGAGTTTGAGGATGTCTTTCGCAATGATTTTCTTGGTGTTCCACCTTATTGAGAGATTGATTTTGAGATCAATCTTATTCCTAGTACATAACCCATAACATAAGAACCTTATAGGATGGAACTAATATAGATGAAGGAATTGAAGAAAAACTTATAGGAATTAATGGAAAAGGGTTTCATCCAGTCAAACACGTCTCCCTACAGTGCACCTATTCTCTTTCTTAAGAAGAAGAATGGATCCATGAGGTTATCTATGACACCCCATCCACAACAAAACACGATTACATGCTAACCAGCGGATTACCAAAAATCACAGGAAATTTAAACCGATTTACAACATGTACCATAAGATGAGACATGTAATATTTGAGCCAACACTTTTCTTTTCATAGCATATTTCCAAGGTGCTACAACAAAATTTCCCATCATCTCATTACATGGAATAACTGTTCCACATGTTGATTTACATCAAGATACATAAACCAAAAACTATATCTCGATCGTATTACAAGAAACATCGAAAAGCTTCCCCAAGATCTGAGTGTATAGGGACGACATATAGGACTCTACTGCTAGACACTATCTATTCCACTGGGTATGATATCTTTTCATATCATCTGTATCCACATTATCTTCATCTTGCCAGGCACGTCTACCTAAAAAGGGTTATTAACCAGTGGGGTGAGACACACAGTCCTAGTGAGAAACATAACCCTCTACCAACTTTATTATGATCACAGATCACTGGTATAAGAAGATTATAGGAGCAACATACTGAGCGAAGCTAACTTTATTAACATACATACCAAACTATCTAGGAGGCATATAACAAGCATTCTTTATGGAACATGATTGACAAGATAAGCTTTATAAGAACTCATCACAAATAACTTGCAAGATATAACTAGTGCAACTATACATGCAAGGCCTCAAACAATGTTCTGTGTTTTGCCTTAAGAAATATATTCTATACGGCTGGATTATGATTTATTATGCCCTAAGGAAGTGAGTCATCCCACTCAACTCTAACCTTCGGCTGCGAAGCCCAAACCGGTGCCATACAAGGTCATTGGGAGAGACAGACTCCATGATCTCACCTCTTTGTGGTCAGTGCACAATAATCAACAAGCAAGACTGTAGTCTCTTGCTTAAGTGGCCTCAGCCACAGGGTTAGTCCCACAGGCTACCCTTTTCATCATGAGCCACGAACCTATTCACTGTGCTCCTGAGCCATGAATGCATTCATGCTCCTTCACACTGAGCCATGGGCCTGATCATGATGCTCTTATACACATCTTGAGTTCACAACCGCAGTTGCACTCTAATCCTCCTATTTTCGGCTACGAGAAACCCCACATATTCAACAATATGCGCTCCAGGTAATCCCACAGGATAAACCTATTTCACCATCACCTGCTACTAACGATGATGGATCTATGGCCAGGGCAAACTACATGAAAGTTCATCTTTATTTAGTTAATGCATTTTAAGTGGTTTTTTGGGGAAACCAAGTTGTATTAAACAAGCATATATAAAACATAAACAACATCAAGTTCCATTATCTTGTATCACACTATTTTTGTTATTCTCAATGCCCTCAATAATGATCATATTGCCATGGGATATCAATCCCTCAGTTCATCACATAATGTTATTACCTCTCAAGGATTCATCATCATACATCATCATGGGATAGTAATCCCTCATATCACAGCTAGAGGATAACACCTCAATCAGGCACTCAGCCTTTATCAGGTCACCAAACCTTTCTCATCATATGGTGATACATGTTATCTCATCAACAAGGCACATCATTATTGCTCAGATATTGCACATATACCAAACACACCATAATATAATCACCATAGGTCTTACCTAGATATGAATTCAATTGATATTACATGCATGGTTAGGGAGCATATCAAAGAGATAACTTGATCACAAAATACAATCTTTTAAAAACATATCATGATTATCATATCATTAAGATTAAGGTTTATAGGATTGGAAAAATCATCTATTAATATGAACACATGAAGAATAAGTCATAGATGGTGTATTAAGAAATACACATCACTATTATCATACAATGGGTATCCACCATACCCTATGTCTTGTATCATCATGCATGCCATCCCTCAGGATTCATCTTTAGGGATCATACAATCATGATCAACCATCAAGTATTATCAAAGGTTCACCTATCATAAACCATAGGTAACCGCCATACTAACGTCCACAACCTATTTGTCATGTCTTATCATCATGATCAAAGATACGGGCTTAAGGTAACAAGGTATTACATTGACATTATGTGTCTCAAGATAACTTTTAGGGTTATCAGGTTAGGGCACAACCCTCACTAGAAGTGTCTCCTGGCTTCACCAATACTAGGCAGCGACCACAAACCCTCACTAAAGGTGTATCGGGTAGGGTACTAACCCTCACCCAAAGTTGTTGGCCTCAAGCATGACATGCACCCATGCACCAAGGTGATAATGACTAGACTTAGACCTAACGATGTGTCGTGTAGCCATGGACCAAGAGTATATCGGTCAACATATGATCATCACAAGAACCCTTTTTGGCCAAGACCCCCATATATCCCTTCTAGGGTTAGGGTCCATACCGGACAGCCACAACTATATCGCCCAACATGCACCCACTTGGTCAACACATCATGATGTCCAAGGAACTCTCATACCGCCCAAGGTACACTACTACCATCCATCAAACATTATCATGGAACCCAAGGTAGCCTATCAACCAACTAGGGTTTGGGACCCTATAATGGTCAAAGTACTATATCGTCCAGCCTTCAACTTATTATTGTCCAAGCTCACCACATGTATCATCCAAACCATCAACCCTACGACCATCCAAGCTATCAAGCACATACACACTTCGGGTAACCAACCAAGAGAGAGCATGTATCGGGCAAGGTATATTAGCCAAAGTAACATATCTCCTTATGGGGGTATCGGCCATGCACTCAACCCTGATGTCGCCCAAGCTATGCACACATACACAATTATAACATTCTAGGGTTGATGATATCATGAAGCATATCAAGGGACTGTTCATAACGCTCATCCTCACATCTGTTGTCATTCATGGAGCCCCATCTTGGGCACCCAACATATCGCCCAAGGGATCATTACTATAATGGCACCCCTATCGGTCAGCTAGTCTTAGAGAAACCCCCAACACTCAAAACTCCATGACGTCCATGATGTTATATCAGGCAACTAGGGTTAGAGCTAGCCTATCGGCCAAGGCATCTCAATGCCCAAAGACAACATGGCAGACACTCTAGGGTTAGGACCATCCCATCGGTCAAAGAAATCATATCTCCTTAAGTTAAGGTTAGGGCATCCATATTGCCCAAGGCACTACTTCTAGGGCTATCGTGCACACCAAGTATCAACCTATCAGTTTCCCTACACTATCAAAGATACCTATCACCAAAGGAATCACCACCATATCGCCCATGATACTATCCCAGAGCTCAACCCCAAGATCTCATCATGCAACTAGAGTAGAGTGTCCATGTTGCCCAGGGCAACCCCATCGCCCAAGCTAGGGTTGGAGCTCTATGTCAGCCAAGACACTAAGGTTAGGGTTTCATGTTGGACAAACACCATATCGCCCACCATCATCATCTTGGGTAGAGGTTTGTATCGTTCACAAGGTCAACAAAGGGTTCACTTAGCATATTACCCACGGCTCAACTCTAGAAGAGGATATCGAGCAACAACCTCAAGGAGCCACCATCCATAACGTCTAAACCCTAACCCTAGGGTAGGAAAGAGATATCACATCACCCCACACATCTAGGCCATAGGCTCACCTTTCATGTCCAAAGGAGAGAAAGGGGTATTTCTACAAACCATCAACCGATGTATAGCCTATTGAGCAAGGTACTATGTTGAGCAAGGCATAGTATCGGGAAAGCCCCCATATCGGGTGAAGCACCCTATCAGGAAAGTCATCATCAACCTCTAGCCACCCGTTACCATCTAACGCAAGAAGAACAAGATAAGAACAGTAGTAAAATGTGACCATATCCATTAAAACAGATCTCAAGTTCCACATGCACGGCTATCATGGAGAAGGATATCAATTTAAAGACAAGAATCATCACATGCACATATGGAGAGTGAACATAATAGAGATGGTTAAGTGTTATGCAACCAGCCTTAAGAGGATATCCATGAAAGGAATAAATCTTCTTGATCCAAGTAGAAAACCCACATTCCACTCCATGGAAACCAATCATCTAAAGCTCTAAGCTTGTCTTCGGCTCCATCATCATCACCTCAAGGAACAAGAGAAGAAGAAGAAGATACCATGGTTATGTATAGCTTAAGAAGAAGAAAAGAGAGGGAGATAACCCTGGCCTTTCCTACTAACATCAAGGGTCCATCCATGGCTGAGTGGAGGACAAGGAGATTAAGAAGAAGGCACATGGAAAAGCTAGCAAGGAAGCATAACTCACCAAGGTTGGATCTTGAGCAAGGAGTCTCCATGGCCAAAGGGCTCGCCCTCCCAAGCTCCATGGGAGTTTTATTGAGCTCCTAATCTCCCATGCTCATCCCAAATAGGAAGGGGAAAGAAGGTGGCCAAAAAGGAGCACCTGGTTAAGGAGGAAGGGGGCTATATAAACCAAGGACGAGAGAGGTAGCAAAGGAGAGGTGTCATAACCACATAACCCAAGATGTCACTTGCACCTGCACTTAACGCCACTTGTTTCCACCCAAGCTACACATGCACAGCCTGGTGATACACTCTAGGATGTGTATCGTGCAGTTGGGTACCTCCCATGGGAGACACACCCTCATGGGAGATACACTCTCAAGCTTCTACCTGATACACTAAAAGACAAGGTAGCATGTGTGACACATGTGATACAAAGACCATATAAAGATGTTACTCCTCAACTGTCAACCAAAAAAGGTGCCCCAACTTCCATCCACATCCTAGATTATGCCAAATAGAAGGGAGGTGACTCTAGAGATCATAAATTGCATATTTACCCCTCCACTTTGGGTAATTTGCAATTTGCACCAAAACTAGCACATAGGGCACAAATATCATCCAACTAAGCTCAAACTTGGAACATAGGTCCTCCATGAGGTGCACCACCTCATCATTCTCTTCATAATGATGCTAGATAACTAAAGTCATGCTCTACATGTGACATATTGCAATATAACCCCTTACTTTGGGTAAATTGCACTCTGGTGCAAAATAAGCAAACATTGCTCAAACAACATCCAAACGGGACCAAACTGGAAACATGAGCTTGTCACATGATATCAAAACATATTAAGAGATTAGATTAAGGTTATAAGAACATTTCATAAGCAAATCAAAGAGGTTTAGACCAAAACGTGGGTCAGGGTCCTTACAAGTCATAAACCCCTAACAAGGATTTTGTCCTCGAAATCCCAAGAAGAAAGAAGACGGGTGCTACTCATGCATCACATCATACAACTCCACAAAAGCTCCTTGGTGTCATAGATCTATGACCAACGTACTTTCTCTTTTTCCATAGCCATCACAGGGTTTCCATGTACTAGTCACAGACTCAACCCTTCGTCTCATCATCCTTGACTGATAACACTCTTTATATACTGGAACATCACATGCAACTCCTATCACTCAGGTATTAGTTCCTTTTAATGATATATTGCCTTCCTCATTACATTTTCACTATGCTACTCTGATCTCACAGGCTCGACACTTAAGCTTTGCATACTTGTATCACTATCCTTCTGTTATATACATTCCAACTATTCCTTCTCCTTCCATAAAGGATTTCTTAATCTGAGGGAGATCTATCTCAGAAGAGGTTATCACAAGATACATACTCAACAAAGCACATGTATGCACATGAAAGGGCTCATAAGGCACCTCACCATGTATCGCTTAAGGCTTAACACAAAAGGAGCTAAACATCTTAGTTAAAAACAACCACATCATCTCGGTTTCAAGCCTACCATATCTTCATGTCATCTCCCAAGGGCACAACACGTGTCAACACGGTTATAACATGTACACATTATCTCAACTGATCTGGATAGGAATCACAAACCTTGTTCATCCATCTCTAACTGATGCACATCCTGTCTGGACCTTCTTTTACTCAAGACTTAGATAGGAGTATTCCAAGGAATTAGGTTTAACTTGATGAACATTTCCCATGACAATCTATCCTCAGCTTCTTTCCTTGGGTGCATACCTTCTAATGTAAGGTTTATGCGGGGCATAAACCCCAAACAGGTGATATCCATACTATGAACACTTAGCCAGGTCGAATCTAAAGCCAACTTCTCCATCTGAGACCACTTCACACCCTTTCCAAGGAGATCCATTCCTAGGGTTATCTCAATCCTTGACATGTCAAGTGGAAAGAGATTCGATTGACTGTCATACGAGAAGGATATACTTAATCCAACACAACTAGGTCATCCAACAAGGTGCTAGGAAATAGGCTATCTCTCTCTTGGCTAACAAGAAAGAAGCATATGCCAAACATGCTATAAGCATTCAAAGGAGGGTACATCGTAAATTGGATCATCTGGAGTAGATAAGAGGCAAGAAGAAGAAAAATCAAAATGGAGTGGCTCCATCTGACCTGCCAGCACACACTGTTCTGGCCAACTCATGTCACGAGATCTAATGTTGCCTTATTTCCCTCTACTTCCTAGTCAAAGCATTCGGTCCTCACTTTCTTATCCTCATTAGGGTTTCTCTGTGTCGTTGAACTACTGCCTCAAGGGTCACCACATTGATCCAGACTCCAAAACAAACTTCAAGCTTGTGAGCTCCAGGTCAAGGATGATCTATCAAGACGGTTCACCACCATACCTCCATGATCAAGGCATCTTGATTCTCAACCCTTTTACCAGAAGGCATGTTCTCATGTTCCCATATGCTTGGCACTTCTCATATACTAGTTTTCCTTACCTTGGTATCCATCTCTTGAGTCAAAACACATCACTTCCGGTCTCTCCTTCATAGTCTACCGTTGTCACTAGTTCAAAAAACATGTCAAGAGGATCCTACCATCATCATCTATCACATATATCTCTATCTTGGAAGATAAAGTCCAAGATCAACTGATACTTTTCAAAGTATCCAACCAGAGATCACTCCAAAAGTACACATATCAAGTGACACAGGGTCCACTTGACTTTCACTCCCTCAGAAGGGAGGAACAAACTCCTCCAAACACCCCAACAACACCTATGGTTCCATATCAAAGGGGAGGATATTCTCACTTTCTTTGATCCTTACATGAGCTTTCAACTGTTTGTGCATCGTTAAACCTTGTTCCATCTAGTTTAATCATGTTTCTTCTTAGTTTCCTTGCACTCAGCAGAGGAAGCATCAAGACCATTACGTGTTATTATTCTTTTTCTCTTGTCGTCGTTTCATCGTAATCATGATTATTTCCTAATTACATCAAATTTTTGTTTCCTTTTTGTGAGAAAGATCATTATTCTTCACATATTCTTAATTGATCAAGGATCATCTCCCTTGTTCCCTTTTTCTTATCATGAATTTGCAGTTTATACTCTCTCATTTTTTCTTACGTTCATTGGTTGGTCTGAGATTATCTCAGGTTCCATGTTATTTATTCATTACTTGTTCTTCTCTTTCTTCCAACCTTTTGCTTTCTTTTAAGCATTTTCTTTATCTTGAGTAAGTTTTATGCTTTAACTTACCGTGTTATCATAGGTTATTCTATCTTTCTCCAGGTATATCTCTTATGATTATGGTTTCAAGAACTTATCTCATCATATTCTTATACGGATTTTAGGTTTCCTAGAACCATTACTTCCTCTTTGGATTACCAAGCATCCATGTTTTAAAGAGTTATGGTGCATTTATTTACTCCCTTTATAACAAGATGAAGGTATTAGCATCATATTCCTGATTTGCTATGCTCTTTAGATTGCTCCAACATGACTACTTGATCAGAGTAATGAAGGAGGAAAAAATCTAAGGCTCCACACTTACCTATGTCTTCAATATTTGAATACCTGGCTAGGGCATTAAGTACTGAGATTAGGTAGTATGCACCATATTTTATGTCACGGTCCCACCTTAGACACCATCCTAATCCTAGTCCTAGTGTCTTTGTAGATTCAGCGAACCTAGTGCTCTGATACCAAACACTTGTGACACCCCATACACAACAAAACACGATTACATGCTAACCAGTGGATTAACGAAAATCATAGGAAATTAAAATTGATTTACAACAAGCACCATAAGATGAGACATGTAATATTTGAGCCAACACTTTTCTTTTCAAATCATATTTCCAAGGTGCTACAACATAACTTCCCATTATCTCATTACATGAAATAACTGTTCCACATGCTCATTTACATCAAGATACATAAACTGAAAATTGTACATTGATTGTATAACAAGAAACATCGAAAAGCTTCCCCAAGACCTGAGTGTACATGGACGAAACATAGGACTCTACTTCTAGACACTACCTATTCCACTGGGTATGATACCTCTGCATATCATCCATAGCCACATGATCTTCATTTCACCAGGTACGTCCACCTAAAAAGGGTTATTAACCAGTGGGGTGAGACACACAGTCCCAGCAAGAAACATAACCCTCTACCAACTTTATTATGATCACAGATAACGGGTATAAGCAGATTATAGGTGCAACATACTGAGCAAAGCTAACTTTATTAACATTCTTACCAAACTATCCAGGAGGCATATAACAAGCATTCTTTATGGAACATGATTGCCAAGATAAGCTTTATAAGAACTCATCACAAATAACTTGCGAGATATAACTAGTGCAACTATACATGCAAGTCTCAACCAATGTTCAGTGTTTTGCCTTAAGAAATATATTCAATACGACTGGATTACAATTTATTATGCCCTGAGGAAGTGAATCGTCCTGCTCAACTCCAACCTTCAGTTGTGAAGCCCAAACAAGTGCCATACAAGGTCATTGGGAGAGTCACACTCCATGACCTCACCTCTTCGTGGTCAGTGCACAATAATCAACAAGCAGGACCACGATCTCTTGCTTATGTGGCCTCAGCCACAGCGTCAGTCCCGCAGGCTGCCCTTTTCATCATGAGCCACGAGCCTATTCATCATTCTCCTAAGCAATGAACGCATTCATGCTCCTTCACACTGAGCCATGGGCCTGATCACCATTCTCTTATACACATCTTGAGTTTACAACCACAGTTGCACTCTAATCATCCTATTTTTGTCTAGGAGAAACCCCACATATTCAACAATATGCACTTCAGGTAATCCCACAAGATAAACATGTTTCACCATCACCTGCTACTGACGATGATGGGTCTATGGTCAGGGCAAACTACATAAAAGTTCATTTGTATTTAGTTAATGCATTTTAAGTGGATTGTTGGGGCAACCAAGTTGTATTAAACAACCATATATAAAACATAAACAACATCAAGTTCCATTATCTTGTAACACACTATTTATGTTATTCTCAATGCCCTCAACAATCATCATATTGCCATGGGATATCAATCCCTTAGTTCATCACATAATGTTATTGCATCTCAAGGCTTCATCATCATACATCATCATGAGATAGCAATCCCTCATATCACAGCTAGAGGATAACACCTCAATCAGGCACTCAGCCTTTATCAGGTCACCAAACCTTTCTCATCATATGGTGATAGATGTTGTCTCATCAACAAGGCACGTCATCATTTCTCAAATATTGCACATATACCAACCACACCATAATATAATCACCATATCTCTTACCTGGATATGAATTCAATTGATAATACATGCATGGTTAGGGAGCATATCAAAGAGATAACTTGATCACCAAATACAATCTTTTAAAAACATATCATGATTATCATATCATTAAGATTAAGGTTTATAGGATTGGAACAATCATCTATTATTATGAACACATGAAGCATAAGTCATAGATGGTGTATTAAGAAATACATATCACGATTACCACACCCTATGTCTTGTATCATCATGCACACCCGATTCATCTTTAGGGATCATACAATCATGATCAACCATCAAGCATTATTAAAGGTTCACCTATCATCAACCATAGGTAACCCTCATACTAATGTACAAAACCTATTTGTCATGTCTTATCATCATGATCAAAGATACAGGCTCAAGGTAACAAGGTATTACATTGACGTTATGTGTCTCAAGATAACATTTAGGGTTATCAGGTAGGGCACAACCCTTACTAGAAGTGTCGCCTAGTTTCACCAATACTAGACAGTGACCACAAACCCTCACTAAAGGTGTATCGGGTAGGGTACTAACCCTCACCCAAAGTTGTCGGCCTCAAGCATGACATGCACCCATGCACCAAGGGGATAACGACCAGACTTAAACCTAACGATGTGTCATGAAGCCAAGGACCAAGAGCATATCGGTTAGCATATGATCATCACAACAACCATTTTTGGCCAAGACCCCCATATAGCCCTTCTAGGGTTAGGGTCCATACCAAGCAGCCATCATATCATGTCACCCAAAGACACAACTACATCACCTAACAGGAACTCACTTTGTCAACACATCATGATCTCCAAGGAACTCTCATACCGACCAAGGTACACTACTAGCATCCATCAATTGTTGCCATGGAACGCAAGGTAGCCTATTGTCCAACTAGGGTTTGGGACCCTATAATGGTCGAAGTACTATATCGTCTAGCCTTCAACTTATACCGTCCAAGACCTTATACTGTCCAAGATCACCACATGTATCGGCCAAACCTTCAACCCTAGGACCATCCGAGCTATCAAGCATATACACTTGTTAGGTAGCCAACTAAGAGAGAGCATGTATCATGCAAGGTATATCGGCCAAAGTTACATATCTCCTTGTGGGGGTATCGGCCATGCACTTAACGCTGATGTCACCCAATCTATGCACACATACACACTTATAACATTCTAGGGTTGATGATATCAGGAAGCATATCATGGGACCATTCATAACGCCCATCCTAACATCCTTTGTCATTCATGGAGCACCATCTTGGGCACCCAGCATATCACCCTAGGGATGATTACCACAAAGGCACCCCTATCGGTCAGATAGGGTTAGAGCAACCCCCAACACTCAAAACCCCATGACGTCCAAGATGTTATATCAGGCAACTAGGGTTAGAGATAGCCTATCGGCCAAGGCATCTCAATGCCTAATGACAACATGTTGGGCACTCTAGCGTTAGGACCATCCCATCAGTCAAAGAAATCATATTGCCTTAAGTTAAGGTTAGGGCATCCATATTATCCAAGGCACTACTTCTAGGGCTATCACCCACACCAAGGATCAACCTATCAGTTTCCCTACACTATCAAATATACCTTTCACCAAAGGAATTACCACCATATCACCCATGATACTATCCCTGGGCTCAACATCAACATCTTGTCGTGCAACTAGAGTATAGCGTCCATATCACCCAGGGCAACCCCATCGCCCAAGCTAGGGTTGGAGCTCCATGTCGGCCAAGACACTAAGGTTAGGGTTTCATGTTGGCCAACTACCATATCTCCCACAATGATCATCTTGGGTAGAGGTGTGTATCGGTCACAAGGTCAACAAAGGGTTCACTTAGCATATCACCCAAGGCATAACTCTAGAAGAGGGTATCAGGAAACAACCTCAAGGAGCCACCATCCATTACGTCCAAACCCTAACCCTAGGGTAGGAAAGAGTTATAATATCACCCACACATCTAGACCATTGGCTCACCTTTCAAGTCCAAAGAAGAGAAAGGGGTATTGCCACAAACCATCAATCGAAGTATAACCTATTGAGCTAGGTATTATGTCGAGCAAGGCATAGTATCGGGCAAGCCCTCATATTGGGTAAAGTACACTATCGGGCAAGTCATCGTCAACCTCTAGCCACCCGTTACCATCTAAAGCAAGAAGAACAAGATAAGGACAGTAGTAAAACGTGACCATATCCATTAACATAGATCTCAAGTTCCACATGCACGGCTATCATGGAGAAGGCTATCAATTTAAAGACAAGAATCATCACATGCACATACGGAGAGTGAACATAATAGAGATGGTTAAGAGTTATGTAACCCGCCTTAAGAGGATCTCCATGAAAGGCATAAATGTTCCTGATCCAAGCAGGAAACTCACATTCCACTCCATGGAAACCATCCATCTGAAGCTCTAAGCTTGTCTTCGGCTCCATCATCATCACCTCAAGGAACAAGAGAAGAAGAAGAAGATACAATGGTTGTGTATAGCTCAAGAAGAAGAAAATAGGGGGAGATAACCATGGACTTGACTACTCACATCAAGGTCCCATCCATGTCCTAGAGGAGGAGAAGGATATTAATAAGAAGGCACAAGGAAAAGCTAGCAAAGAAACATAACTCACCAAGGTCAGATCTTGAGCAAGGAGTCTCCATGGCCAAAGGGCTCGCCCTCCCAAGCCCCATGGTAGTTTCCTTGAGCTCCTAAGCTCCCATGCTCATCCCAAACAGGAAGGGGAAAGAAGGTGGCCGAGAAGGAGCACTTGGTTAAGGAGGAAGGGGGCTATATACACCAAGGAAGAGAGAGGTAGAAAAGGAGAGGTGTCATAACCACATAACCCAAGATGCCACTTGCTCCTGCACTTAACGCCACTTGTTGCCACCCAAGATACACATGCACGGCCTGGTGATACACTCTAGGATGTGTATCGTGCATCTGGGTACCTCCCATGGGCGACACACCCTCATGGGCGACACACTCTGAAGCTTCTACCTGATACACTAAAAGACAAGGTAGCATGTGTGACACATATGTGATATAAAGACCATATAAAGATGTTACTCCTCAACTATCAACCAAACATGGTGACTCAACTTACATCCACGTCCTAGATGATGCCAAACAGAAGGGAGGTGACTCTCGATCTGATAAATTGCATATTGACCCCTCCACTTTGGGTAATTTGCAATTTGCACCAAAACTAGCAAATAGGGCACAAACATCATCCAACTAAGCTCAAACATGGAACATAGGTCCTCCATGAGGCACCCCACCTCATCATTCTCTTTATAATGATTCTAGATAACTAAAGTCATTCTCTACATGTGACATATTGCAATATAACCCCTTACTTTGGGTAAATTGCACTTTGGTCCAAAACAAGCAAACATTGCTCAAACAACATCCAAACGGGTCCAGACTAGAAACATGAGCTTGTCACATGATATCAAAACATCTTAAGAGATTAGATTAAGGATCTAAGAACCTTTCATAAGCAAATCAAAGAGGGTTATCCCAAAATGTGGGTCACGGTCCTTACATTATCCATACACTACAAGAAGCTGAACAAGGTCACTATAAAGAACAAATCCCTATTTACAAGGATTGATGATTTTTTTATTAGTTGAAAGGGGCTATTATGTTTCTAAGATATACATGTGGTAAGGATACCACTATCTAAGAATTAAGGGATTAAGTCATTCGTAAAACATACTTCTAGAAAAAGGTATGTGCATTATGAGTTTATGGTTATGTCATTTGGGGTAACCAATGCACCTCCATCTTTTATGAACTTGATAAATTGGGCATTCAAGTAGTACATAGACAAATTTGTGGTCGTCTTATAGATGATATTTTGATATATTATAAGGACTAGGAACAAAGTTAGTAGCATCTTATTTTGACTTTTGAACTTGTAGGGCAACATCATTTGCATGCCAATTATAGGAACTATGAAATCTGATTGACTGAGGTGTCTTTTCTAGGCCGTTCCATCTTTGGTCCAGGGATTGTGTAGATCCCTAGAAATTGGATTCCATCTTATCTTGAGAGTAGAAAAATATGACAATTGAAGTGCATAGTTTCCTATGGTTGGCAGGGTACTACTGACGATAAATCAAGGACTTCAATGCAATATACTTGCCTCTGACTAGGTTGAGAAAGAAGGATGTTTCATTCATTTGAACAAAGAATTGTCAAAAGAGTTTCCGATTGGAAAAGTAGAAGCTTCCATGTTAGTACCAATTTTTCCAGACCATGAGAAGGTTTATATAATCCTTTATAATGCTTATAAGGAAGGTCCAGGTGTGTATTGATGTAAGACATACATGTGATATAATTTTATTCTAGGAAGTTGAGGAATCATAAGGAGAATGTAACGACCCCGCCGCCCAATAACCCCCATTTAAGGGAGACCAAGAGGTCAGAGTCGTTATCCCAATTTTTTGGATCAAAGGTTTGACAAATAATCAATAACAATTCTCAAATTCAACTAAGTAAACTGAAAGGCTGTAATAAAATTTAACTTTGCATACCTTTTTCAAAAACTTGCATATCTACTTCTATCCACTTCTGGAGTCTATTCTAACTAATCCTCCTTTGTACTTTAATTCATATTTAATACTACATATGGCACTTTACTGTTTGTTCTTTTCACTTGTACCTAAAATGCCAACAAACAAAACGTTGGTCAGCATAAAGATGGTATGTGGGGGAAACAATAGTCGTGCAATTAACTATAACAACATATTGCAGTCAACTATGATTTAACAAACAACTTTATGTTTTAAATATAACTACATGATCCACACATATCCTATCCTCTGCATTGTCCCTACAGTGGACCTGGATGCTACCTTCCTTATGGAAGATCCCCATTCAACCCCTCATGATCCTACCTAACCAGTGTAGATTCTAGGGTTGAGTCACATGGCACTACCGGTAAGTAGCCCACTCCTTAACTCATGGTGTGCTATAGAGTCTCATGGAACTACACGTGGGTAGCCCAATTTATAAATCATGATATCCTAGGCCTTACTCTAGGTTACCCTTTTTAGCATTTGCAAAGCCACAAAGGAGGATCTAGATCTAAGCTAGTTATATATATATATTTATAGTGATACTCATAGTCACCTTATAGTTGCATGAAATAAAAGTCATCCAAGAAGTTATTTCCAGGCAACCGATAAAAACGTTCGAGAATCATCGTGAAACTAAAGTGATTATCCATAAGCGTAACCACATACTTGTCAGGCTGATTTGAGATAGAATAATCCAATCAAGAAATCCAAATAGGCAAGCAAGCACATCATGAGATCCTGAAATAATCATACAATTGTCCTTTTATTACTCATGTCATCAAGATATATTAAACCTAGCTCGCTTCCTAGGGTTTCTAGTCTACTTTTAGGGTTTCCTTTGCAATTAGGTTTTCATTTCATTTATACTATTTCAAACCCTAATTTATACAATTACTCACAAACCCTAATTATCTCATCAATCCATCATGAAAGATAATAAGGTTATCTTTTAACAACATATAACCTTGATATTAGAAAAATAATAATTAACCATCAATTAAGTCCATTAAGCCTCTTTTACATTAAAGCTACCATTTTTATCCTTTTAATCCATGACAAGATCATTATACTCATTTATCATCAATTCATAGTTCATTATGGTCTAATTCACATATGAACTCTATTTCTCATTAATTAATACCTTTATCCATTAGAAAACCTAATTACTATATTAAGGGTATTTATCCACAATTAGGATCTTTTATACTTGAAATAGCATGGAATTATCATATCTCAACTTTAATCATGAAATTGAGCTATTAAAGCCATTACGAGTCACTTTTACTAATATTAGGGTTTCAAGTCCCATTAAAGCATTTTTATGCACACGAAACTCTAAATTAACTAATTATGTGTAAAGTTCATCCTTTTTTATCTTAATGTATCTTTTTACAATTAACAGGTTAATATCAACTTTTATCATCCATTAAACCCTACTAAACACATTAATCATATCAAAATAGGGTTTCTTAATATTTAATTCATTCAAGTTGATAACTTACACTGCTTTTCAAATACAAGAGGAATTAGACTCTAAAACCATTTTTAATGAATTCCTCTCGTTTTTTTAGCAAAAAGCATATATGGTTTTCTACTATCGGAGTTACCAAAATGGAGATACGATTTTTGTAAAATTAACTCGCTAGAGCCAATCAGACGGTGCCACGTCACTTATCTCAGTCAAAGTTGCTAAATTTGGAAACATTTAGAAAAGACATATCTACCCTTGGTTAAGTAACAGGTCCTTCAGCCCGTGGAGGGGCAAACTCGTTCAACGATGCCTCTGCTCATCTTCAACCTCACTCAAACCCTCTGCCGCTGCCATAGCCGCGCTTGGTGTGGATCCTTCTCTAGGTTCTGGTCCCAAAGCCACATGTGCTCCTTCCCTTACCTTCGTTGGACCTCCGCGCTCCTCTGGGCATCCTCAAGTTGCGACGATGGTGGCTGGTTCAGGTTGGGCAGGCCTACAGTGTGTGGCTGCCTAAAGCAGTCGTGATGCTACTGCTGCGTTCAGGCTAGGGTGGAGGAATATCCCTCAAGCTTCCCATTAGCGTCGTGAGAGTAGCATGCTTCCACCGTAACTCCTCCACGGCCTCGCCTTGCTCTAGGATTTGAACCACCCTCTTTGCTAGGGTTTGTACATAAGGAAGAAGAAGAAGATGATGCAGGAAGAGAGAGTTTCATGAGATTTCTCTGGAACTCGATCTAGATGATCTACCCCTTATATAGGGGAGGGTATCCACACCCCAGACTGCTGGCCCATAAAGAAACCAAGTCATTTTCCAACTTGGACCCCTATTCCTTAATGAAGAAGAAATCTTCTCTCTCTAAAAAGAAACTCTTTGATATTATTTACTCCAAAGATATTAGAATTTCGAAAATCACCTCTTTTATTTTCTTAGTACTTGCCCTTTAATCCATTGCAACGAAATTAGGTTTTCCTTTAGTAGAAAATACCACCTCTTTAACAAAACCACAAAATTCCTTAATAATGTATTACATTATCCTCTTATTTTGCATTATTGATATTTTCTCTTTCTTTCTTTTCAATTGGGGCTCCTTGGACCCCAAGAAACTCTAAGATTTCGGAATTCCTTTTTAAGGATACTTATCATCCTTCTAGATGCATCTATATTCATTATGTCACATTATCTTTTTTATTTCTTATTAAAATATCTCTTTTTGAGGATTTCTCTTTTTCTTTCTTTTTATTTTCCTCATTGGCATTCCATTTAACATTAGGAATCATTTTGATACGAAAATCCACCAAGGATAACTCAATTATACCTCGTTTCTCTTATTTTCCACATTTTATCATTATTTTCAATTTCTTTCTTAATAAAGAAATATTTAATTGATCTTTTCTTTTCTTATTGCTTTCTTTTTGCAACTTTGGACTCCTTGCAACCCAAGAGGCATGAAATCCACCTCTAGATTATATACTTTTGCCTTCTAGAGGTTTCTACATTTTTCTTTTCTCCATTTCTTATAAATAATGGAGTTCCTTTTTGTCTCTTCCTTGGTATTGGGCCCAATAGCCAATAAAGCCCACAAAACATCCATCAAGGCTATTGTAAACAAAATCCATTTCTTCAAAACAAATTATATCATTATTTGTTCAAATATCTTTAATATGAGAAATTACATTTCTCAACAAATGAACCCAAAAGTTGGGGTTGTAACATCCTTCCCCTCTTATAGGAATTTTGCCCTCAAAATTCCATCAAGCAAACAAACAATTCAGGGTAAGACTTTTCCATGTCCATCATTGGCCCCTATGTGTCTTTGCCCTATACATTGTGCTTCCAAAGAACCTTTATCGTCACATATTCTTTTCTCTGAGTTCTTTCACATTGGCATCTATAAACCTCATAGATGACCCAGGTCATTTCAGCCTCCCTTGGGGCTCACTAGGTTCATTGGTCTGCACATGGTTTGCGTAACTCACATAGTGCTCTAAATTGGACACATGGAACTCATCACCCATCACATTATCCTGAGGGGTAAGGGCAAACTGAACCTTCTCCACCAAACCATGTCAAATGAACTCATGCATCAGGGACTCAACTCTCTTAGCTATAACTTAGTGGGGTCGGATTTTCATGCTACATATTCCCCCACAGTGAACTGTGTGTCAGTCTACTTTGCATCAACTTACAACTCATGTCATCCTTGGGCTCCTTTTAGCCGTTGCATGATCAAAGTGACTTCATCTGCACACACTGTGGTCCTTTCTTGATCTTCATGAGGTCCCTTCACCAACATCATCTTAATGAAGTGGTGACCGACACAACCTCCTTTACAGAGCTTCTTTACATCTTGACATTGGCTATGGTGGTTGTCATCACATCTTACAGAAGATAAGAACTATCTCCATGTATCACTCTGAACGAGCACACATTCTCTCATCAGACCCTCTAGTCTGGATCATACTAACCATTAGCTAGGGTGATAAACTATACTAACATCGAGTTCTTCATGTATCTACTTCCACCTCCTAGAAGTGAATCCTTAGGTTATACACAAGAACTTTTGAACTCGCATCCTGGTGTAGTTGAACCATCTGTCTCATATGTAGTTCAATCGGATCTATCCCTTGACAATACTCCTTCTCTCTCATGTCATCTAGGTAACGCAATCTATCATAACCCATATTGCATCTTGACCTTCCTTAGTTTAGGGGAGACTTACCACAACATCCATAGTGATGAACCCCCATTCCCTCTCAGGGACTCTTTTATCCACTATATCGATGCACTAGGTTACTAGTGTTTATCCTTCACCTCCGGGCTTGCATGGCAACATACCACATGCAACTTCTTCTTAAGCATCCAAAGTACTACTGTCACTCACTATCTTCGTAATACCATGGTGTATGGTGATCTTCAATCATGATCTCCTGTATTGTCATGATTCCTTAAGATTGATTCCTCAGAAACTGTAAACCACTCTAATCAGGGTTTCATCACTTCCTTTTCAGAGAAGTGCATCTAAGGTTTACAACCTTCCTTTCATTACATCAGGGACTAGGCTGGCTAACCAAACAACCTTTAACTTGATCTGAGTGTTAGCCAAACTTATCTCTTTTTCCACTGAGGGTTAACCTAACAACCTCTTATAGCCTCCATCTAAACTAGGCACCTGTATCTCATCTAGAGCATCCATTACCACTTCACATCCTTAGGTGTTAGGTAAAGTTGAAGACATACACCTCCACTTATCATCTCATCTCAGCTCTAAGTCCATCTTTATCATGAAAACTCGGAGCTTATTATCTTGATTTTTCAAACTCAACCATGTATAACTCATAGCTCAAGATAAAACATCCTCATAAGATGATTACCTTGTTTCTCTCAATGTTTGTAAACCATCCATTTATCATTCACTACACTAGGGTATGTTATCATCATTGTCCTCATACCTCATAGCAATGTTCCAACTCACATCATCTTTTATCCTTGGTGTATGGCATGCATATTGTCCTATCTCTCACCCCCATAATAAGAGGAAATAAGCATTTGGCTGCAGTCCAAATATAGAGTTCTTCCTATTCTAAGAGTAGAGATGGTACATCCCACCTTGCCAGTACACCTTTAAATCTAAGTTCAAATGTTCCACATATGTCTCTACATCACAAACATCTTGATATCAAAGTTACTTTCATGGAAAACTGGTCTCAAACCTACTTGGGTCCACACACAATCCTTGGTCATATCCTCTAGGTCTATAGGGTGCCGGCACTTTTGGGGTCATCCATCTTCCCTCATGCATCCAAAGAGTGCCCTACTCATCTGCCCTTTGGGTCCCATGAGTCCATGAAGGTGATCAATCTCCTAACCCATTGCCCTCAGACAATGATAGTTGTTACCTCCGACCCTATGGTCATGTGCAACTAGGGAATTATGCAACTCCTACTTCCATCAGTCTTATCCCTACCTAACCCTAGGATAGACTTAGGATTCTATTATAGTACATGTCCAGCTTAGAACCTTACCCAAGCCTTCATCATCTCTCTCTCTCTCTGCATTCATGGGCTAACTTCCATCCTTGCATAGGGTCATGGCAACCTGCCTACCTTGGTCAGGCCCCATACTGGTTACCTCCATGGTAACACATCCATATACACTTATAGATGGTTATGAATGGGTCTACAGGTTCATTCTCATACCATGCACTTTTCACTTAGCTTCTCTAGATCCTATGAGACCTCCTTAGGTTACTTCAAAACCAACAAAAATTGGTGTACACCTTACAAAAGGGTCCCTCTCCCAGGATGGAAGGAAATTATCCCTTGACAACAAGGTCACAAACATCCTTAGGATTTACATCCACATGAGCATGCTTAACCCAGCAGCTACTAAGGCACAAGTAGACCACCTACTAAACCATGCTAGGTCATACTTGTTCTCTTTCCTCAATGCTGGATCAAGATCATACCTTCCCATGTCATCAACTTCGTTGTGAGGGGTTCATCAACCATACCTTAAACTTAAGGGGTTTCCCTTTCCTCAAACCATGAGAAGTACCATGCTCGCATCTACAGAAACTCAAATCTCATCATGAGCGTCAGGTACACCACTTCCCTTCTTAGGAATAGGAACCTTAGGTTCACTTTTGGGTGTCAAAGTGCATGTTCAACCTCTTAACCATGAATCAAGCATGTATAAGGCATGGCATTCACTTCCTGTCATCCTTCTACTCGAGCAACACTTCAGAGTGGAGTCCTCCTCAAGTACAACCAACAAGGTATAAGCCTTACAACCTGTTACTAAACCTCTTCATGGTTTAAGGAACTCATCTTCCCCATCTATACCATAGGTATAGAGGTACCAGCAGACTCATCCTCTTTCTAGGGTTTGGCTCCTCTTATGGAAACCAAGACATCATCAACCTCTAGGGATCAAGCATGAGGCAACCACAAACATCCACTTAGGTCGCATCATCCTTAACTCCCCACTTTTCCTCATATCTCGGAGTCTAGGCTTCCAACTTTCTTGCTTGGGTCCTGCTCTCTCTTCTCTAGAGCTAACTCCACAACCAGCCTTAAAAGGTCCTTTTTCCATGAAGATGGATCAAGCTCACAAGCATACCTCTACATGGGTGAAGCCTATGTTCAAACTTATGTTTTCTCAAGGTTATCCATAGATCCTTATGCTTATCTCATCATCTATCCAACATACTCCCTTGGCTAGGGTTTCGACCTACTGCTCACACTACTTATGTATTCTGGGTGCCTACTATGCCATGCCCATATAAGCTCATGGGTTTTCCCTAGGTTCTTCACTAACCTCATCATTGAAGGAGCTATCCTTCACTCTAACATGCATGACCCTTTCCAGGGTTGAGTCGCCAAGGTACTAGGTCATCCAACCTCTCATGGCTCATATGGGCATCCAAAAACATGTCCAACTTCACATCTGGTCCACCATGAGATCATGTCATCATGTCATCTCTTTCTCTAACCACCACTTAGGGTTAGGGTTAACATCGTTCTCAGAGGAGGTGCCAAGTCTCTACTTATAATGGAGGTCTCTACCTCCAAGACTAACTCTCTTTACTTATCCTCCTGACAAGAAGTTCTAGCCTCAGGTCTCTCCTGAGGGCATGACAACTTATGTCATATGACCTAAGCATGTATCTATTCTTTTACGCTTAATATATTAAGCTTATGTCCATGACATCTTATTTACATGCTTTTTATTAATTTGGTGGAAGATTCCTTAGACCTTATCACCCTTACCCATACCTCAAGATGGTGAGGAAAAGAGAGAAAACCCTAATCCTTATAATCATTAACAACATTTGAGTTGAGAAGGGATGAACAAGATGAGAGGGTCCTAAAGGAATCTTATTTTGAGTTCAATCCTGAGACATTGTCCAGACAGTCACACTAATCGGGGAGTCCTCGTATTTCGACTAGCGATGCGGAGGAAAATCTTACCAGCCCCCATACTTGATCCTTTTCTAGACACCTCTGTCTTTTGGAAACTCCTCTAATAACTCCCTTGGGTTCTACAGAGTTTGTAAAATTTAATAATTATTAAAGATTAAATGAGGAACCTATGCTATGATACCAAATGTAATGACCCTATCTCCCAGTAACCTCCATTTAAGGGAGACCAAGAGGTCAGAGCCGCTCTCTCAATTTTTTAGATCAAAGGTTCGACAAATAATCAATAACAATTATCAAATTCTACTAACTAAACTGAAAGGCTGTAATAAAATTTAACTTTGCATACCTTTTTCAAAAACTTGGATATCTACTTCTATCCACTTCTGGAGTCTATTCTAACTAATCCTTCTTTGTACTTTAATTCATATTTAATTCCACATATGCCACTTTACTGTTTGTTCTTTTCACTTGTACCTACAATGCCGACAGACAAAACATCGGTCAACATACAGCTGGTATGTGGGGGAAACAATAGTTGTGCCATTAATTGTAACAACATATTGCAGTCAACTATGATTTAACAAACAACTTTACATTTTAAATATAACTATGTGATCCACACATATCCTATCCTCTACGTTGTCCCTGCAGTGGACCTGGATGCTACCTTCCTTATGGTTGATCCCCATTAAACCCCACATGATCCTACCTAACCGGTGAATCAGTTTCTAGGGTTGAGTCACATGGCACTACTCGTAGGTAGCCCACTCCTTAACTCATGGCGTGCTATAGAGTCTCATGGTACTACACGTGGGTATCCCAATTTCTAACTCATGATAGCCTAGACCTTACTCTAGGTTACCCCTTTTAGCATTTGCAAAGCCATAGAGGAGGATCCAGATCTAAGCCAGTTATATATATATATATATATATATATATATATATATATATATATATATATATATATATATATATATATATATATATATATATATATATATATATATAGTGATAATCATAGTCACCTTATAGTTGCATGAAATAAAAGTCATCCAAGCAGTTATTTTCAGGCAACCGATAAAAATGTTTGGGAATCATCGTGAAACTAAAGTGATTATCCATAAGTGTAACCACATACCTGTTAGGCTGATTTGAGATAGAATAATCCAATCAAGAAATCCAAATAGGCAGGCAAGCACATTATGAGATCCTGAAACAATCATACAATTGTCCTTTTATTACTCATGTCATCAAGATCTATTAAACCTAGCTCGCTTCCTAGGGTTTCTAGTCCACTTTTAGGGTTTCCTTTGAAATTAGGGTTTCATTTCATTTATACTATTTCAAACCCTAATTTACAAAATTACTCACAAACCCTAATTATCTTATCAATCCATCATGGAAGATACTAAGGTTATCTTTTAACAACATATAACCCTGATACCAGATAAAGAATAATTAACCATCAATTAAGTCCATTAAGCCTCTTTTACATTAAAGCTACCATTTTTATCCTTTTAATCCATGATAAGATCATTATACTCATTTATCATCAATTCATAGTTCATTATGGTCTAATTCACATATGAACTCTATTTGTCATTAATTAATACATTTATCCATTAGAAAACCCTAATTACTACATTAAGGGTATTTATCCACAATTACGAACTTTTATACTTGAAATAGCTTGTAATTATCATATCTCAACTTTAATCATGAAATTGAGCAATTAAAGCCATTACGAGTCACTTTTACTAATATTAGGGTTTCAAGGCCCATTAAAGCATTTTCATGCACATGAAACTCTAAATTAACAAATTATGTGCAAATTTCATCCTTTTTTATCGTAATGTACTATATTACAATTAACAGGTTAATATCAACTTTTATCATCCATTAAACCCTACTAAACACATTAATCATCTCAAAATAGGGTTTCTTAATCTTTAAATCATTAAAGTTGATAACCTACACTAATTTTCGAATAGAAAGATAAATTAGCCTCTAAAACCATTTTTAATGAATTCCTCTCGTTTTTCTAAGTAAAAAGCATAATTATTTGCTACTATCGGATTTACCAAAATGGAGATACGATTTTTGTAAAATTAACTCACAAGAGCCAATCAAAGGGTGCCACATCGCTTATCCCATGCAACGTTGCTAGATTTGGAAACATTTCGGAAAGACAAATCTGGCCTTGGTTAAGTAACTGGTCCTTCAGCGCCCGAAGGGGCAAACTCATCCAATGACGCCTCTGCTCATCTTCAACCTCATGCAACCCCTATGTCGCTGCCCTAACCGCGCTTGGAACAGATCCTTCTCCAGGTTCTAGACGCCAAACCACGTATGCTCCTTCCCTTAACTTCGTTGGACCTCCGCGCTCCTCTGGGTGTCCTCAAGCCATGGCCACGGTGGCTGGTTCAGGCTGGGAAGGCCTGCAGTGTGCGGCTACCAAAAGAAATCGTGATGCTACTTCTACGTTCAGGTTAGGGTGGAGGAATATCCCTCGAGCTTCCCGTTAGCGTCGTGAGCATAGCCTACTTCCACCGTAACTCCTCCACGGCCCCGCCTTGCTCTAGGATTCGAACCACCCTCTTTTCTAGGGTTTGTACATCAGGAAGAAGAAGAAGATGAAGAAGGAAGAGAGAGTTTCGTGATATTTCTCTAGAACTCGATCTAGAGGCTCTACCCCTTATATAGGGGAGGGTATCCACGCCCCAGACTGCTTGCCCACGAAGCAACCTAGTCCTTTTCCAATTTGGACCCCTATTCCTTCAGGAAGAAGAAATCTTCTCTCTCTTAAAAGAAACTCTTTGATATTCTTTACTCCTTAGATATTAGAATTTCGAAAATCACCTCTTTTATTTTCTTGGTACTTGCCCTTTAATCCATTGACACGAAATTAGGTTTTCCTTTAGTAGAAAATACCACCTCTTTAACAAAACCACAAAATTCCTTAATAGTGTATCACATTATCCTCTTATTTTGCATTATTAGTATTTTCTCTTTCTTTCTTTTCCATTGGGGCTCCTTGGACCCCAAGAAACTCTAAGATTTCGAAATTCCTTTTTAAGGATACTTATTATCCTTCTAGATGCATCTATATTCATTATTTCACATTATATTGTTTATTTCTTAATAAAATATCTTTTTTTGAGTATTTCTCTTTTTCTTTCTTTTTATTTTCCTCATTGGCATTCCTTTTAACATTAGGAATCCTTTGGATACGAAAATCATCCAAGGATAACTCAATTATACCTCTTTTCACTTATTTTCCACATTTTATCATTGTTTTCAATTTCTTTCTTAATAAAGAAATATTTAATTGATCTTTTCTTTTCTTATTGTTTTCTTTTTGCAACTTTGGACTCCTTGGAACCTAAGGAACCCAAGAGGCATGAAATCCACCTTTGGATTGTATACGTTTGCATTCTAGAGGTTTCTACATTTTTCTTTTCTCCATTTCTTATTAATAATAGAGTTCCTTTTTATCTCTTCCTTATTATTGGGCCCAATAGCCAATAAAGCCCACAGAACAACCATCAAGGCTATTGTAAATGAAATCCATTTCTTCAAAACAAATTATATCATTATTTTTTCAAATATCTTTAATATGAGAAATTACATTTCTCACCAAATGAACCCAAAAGTTGGGGTTGTAACAGAGAATTACCCAACTCATGACTTGGAGTCGGTGGCCACCATGTTGGCATTGAATATTTGGAGGCATTATCTCAATGGGAAGAAGTGTCAAATTTTCACCTACCACAAGAATCTCCAGAATCTCTTCTCCAAGTAGTAACTTAGTTTGTGACATTGTTGATATCTAGAGATGATAAAGGACTATGATATCACCATGGACTATCATCTAGAGAAGGCTAACATGGAAGCAAACACTTTGAGAAGGTGGATGTCTTCATAGACATCATTAAGAACAACACAATTGTACTCCACAGCATGTGCAAAGTAGGACATGTTAGTGTATTTATGCTACATGAACGTGCAAATAGTGGTCTACATACCAGGGGGACTACTATCCTAGATACAAATCAAGCCTACGATGATGGAGTAGATCAGGGATGCATAGTGTGGTAATATTTTCATACATAGTATCAAGTCAAGTCTAGGTAGTGAAAAATGTGAGGGGTTTCATTAGTTGGACCAAGGGGTCCTTTTCTATCATAACCAAATGGTGTTATTTGATGTAGATGGGTGGAGGCAGACCATGCTATAAGAAGAACTTACATTCAAGTGTGAGAAGTATCCAGATAGTACCAAGATGTACCATGACATCAAGGATCTATATTAGTCGCTTGACTTGAAGAAGGATGTGTCATATTTTTTACTCAAATGTTTGACTTGTCAACAAGTAATGTTAGAACACCAAAAACCTATGGGAATCCTACAACCTCTACCTATTCTTGAATGAAATTGCGACCACATAACTAAGGAATTTTTGGTTGGCCTACCCATACGTCCAAAGGGCATTATTCTATTTGGTTATTGGTGGGAATGTTAACTAAGGTAGCACATTATTGCATGTGAATACCATCATTTCAGTATAGAAGTTGACACAAGTCTATCTTGAAGATATTGGGCGGCTACATGGGATACTTGTGATGATCATCTACAATCGATGATTGTTGTTCACTTGCATATTTTGGAACCATCTACACACATATGTAGGGACACAACTAAGGTTCAGTAAAACCTTCCATTCGTAGATAGATGGCCAATCAGAAAGGATGATGTAGACTCTACAAAACCTATTGAGATTATATGTTGTGTAGTTCTAAGGAAGTTGGTATGATCATTTCAGTCAAATAGATTTTGCATACAAAAAGTAACCTAGAACATTACACACGACACCCCATGAGGATGCATACGGAAGACGTTGTAGGTCACCCTTATGCTGGTATGAAACTGGTGAATGTCAACTATTGGGACAAGAATCGATATAGAAGACCACAAAGAAGATCAATATGATCATACTGCCGTTAAAGGTAGACTTGGACACACAAAAGTCTTATGAGACAACTGACATAGATCTTCGGATTTCTAATTGGGTGAAATGATTTACCTCAAGTTGTCACCTTGGAAAGGAGTGCTAAGGTTTGGTAAGTAAGGTAATTAAGCACCCACAATTATGGGGCCCTATCCTATTATCGTATGAGTGGGAAAAATGTCATACAAGCTAGAACTTCCACCTAAGCTCCAAAGATTGCACAATGTAATTCATATGTTTGTGTTGAGGAAGTTCTATCCATTAACTAATAAGAAGATTCAGTCAATAGAGATACATCTTGATGATGATATATATTACATGGAGGGTCCGATATTAATCACAGACAAGTGGACTCAAAATGAAAGATATACTGTTGGCGTAGGTAATGTGGCATCATTGTGGTATGTAAGAGGTGGCATGGGAACTCGAGGAGGAGGTGAGTAGGAAGTACACAACCCTTTCATCCTAGGATTTTAGGGGTGAAATCCCTAATAGGGGTTTATAGTTGTAAGGCCCCTATCCTATCTAAATCCCTTAATTCTATTTTGACAACTATTTGACCAGTTTTAATCCTTTCTAAGCATGTGTTGGGATGTGTGTGTTCCATTTGAGAACTGATGTGTAAATGTACCTTGGTTAAAGGCTCTCCTATAATTGCACTCAGAGTTTAAGATCCTCAAATTTGATAATATTGAAATCTATAAACATAAGGCTGGATTTCATAAACAAATTTCTTAATTATAATTGATAAAATAATACTACTTATCTTTGAAGCATGGGTTCACATCACCAAGGTAACATACTAGGATTTTAGGCCTAAAATAATATGATCTTAAAAGGAATGACTGGACTGCCATTATCACCAAGTTGCACTTCCTTTTTAGGGATCCCATCATTAAGAACTCCAATGTTAAGCATTCTTAGCTTGGATTATTACTAGAAGGTGTGACTAGTCGAAAAGATTGCCCTAGATTGCATGTGAGTGAGGACAAAGTCTGTAGTTAAGGCCAATGATGGTTTGTGGGGCCAATCATCATTATTGAAACTCTACTAGAGCCTTAGATAGTCAACCTAGGAATTACAAATGGTATTCGATCCATAACCTCTCAAATAGGTAGGGCCCATATGTGCATGTGGCATGCAATTCTTGAGCTATGCGGACTAGGAATGTTGGAAAGGGTTTTCCATGGTGATGTAGCCATGCTTGCGCTGGTATTCCTTGATCGGGAGCTGGGTGTCCATGGGCCTTTTTGGTTCTACGCTAACATGGGGAAATATTATGAGGCAATATATTTGAGGCTTAATGAGGACTTCAAGAGTCTAAGTGGGGGAGATTGTAACATCTCAGTTTTTGAGGCCTCATATAATTGTATCTTAAAATGAATGATTGGACTACCCATATCACCAAGGTGCACCTCCTTTTCAGGGAGGCCATCAATAAGAACTCTAAACTCAAGTGTGCTCAACTTGGAGTAGTACTAGGATCGGTGACTAGTCGAGAAGTTGATTCTGGCATATGTGTGAATAAGGACAAATCATGTAGTTAAGGCCAATGGTGGTCCATGGGTCTAGTTGTCATTCTTGGAACTCTACTAGATCCGTGGTCACTGGGCCCCTAGGTGTTGCATAGAGTGACAGTTGTCTTCCTTATTATGTATGTGACAGAATATAGACACTTGGGTGCTCTAACCAACCTTTTTTTTATTTTCATTAGTTGATTAAGAATGGGAGTAGTATGACCTTCTATCAGTAGTAGACTGATGGAAGTGTGTCTTCTTTTTCCATCAGTTAAGGACTGACATTCCAGTTATTGCTTCAAAGAATGCTTAGCCTTATAGAGGTTGTCCATTTCATAAGAAAACAACTGATGGGAAGTGGTTAGTCTTAACCTTATCTTTTAGCAGTTTAGTTGCAGGTTTCCATTGGTAGTATACAATTGGGACAAATGCACTTTGTCTTGTAATGGTTTTTACAGGCTACCTGCCTATGAAATTTACAACATGTCTTCCTATGGTGTTATTTGTGAGATTAAACTGATGAGTTTTATCGAAAGAAAAAAGCAGCATGATTTATGTTTGTGCCTACTAATGGTTTTTTCAGCACCATAAACTGATGGAAAGTTAGGGTCCACCTTCTAATTGTGTTTCTGACTTATGGAGGTACATATTTTTCCAATAATGTAATTGGATTCTCTTTACACCCCTTGAATATATATACCCCCATAGTATCCCATCTCGAATGACTTGTACTTACAAAAAATGAAGAGTTGTGGAAAAGTGAATCACCATTTTTTGACAACGACTAAGACAACCCGATGCCACAAACGGAGATAACTCAAAACAAAAGCATGTGGTCAACTACTAAATAAGCATATTACCACAAAATAGGGTAAATTAAAATCAATCTTAGATAACCATCTTAAGTGGAAACATATACATCGAGGTGCACAACCTATCACGACATATATCACATACCATACCATAAAGGTATTACATCATTATACAGTGGCCGTCTTGCCACAAACCAGTTACAAAAGATATCTTATCTACATATACATGTTATACATGTACAACCAAGTTCTACTACTAAAAACCTCATATCAATATACAATATCTACAGAACACCCCTTCCAGGAGTACAAGGATGACACATAGGAATCTACTACAAAACACTTGGAGCATATACAACCTTCTGATCTCCTTACTGCTCTTCCTCGATAGCATTGTCTATACTACATCACTGACAATTGACTAAAAATATGTGGAAACCCACAGGGTGAGACCAAGGTTCCAACAAGAAATATAACTCCCCACCAAAAACTATTGTTAACATAGATTATACATGAATAGGAAAGTAGCATTGTTAACACAAAGAGTAGATTCAACTAAATGAATAATTAAAACTATTTAGATAAGTTAAGAAGATTAAGAAGATACGACTGATAAGTCAGAAATCATATACTTTTAAAAATAATATAAAGAACATGTATAATAGTTATCAATTAAACAACATAAGAAAAAAGACAAGGGCAACAACCTATATGAATTGTGTTTCACCCTAAATAGATATACTACATGGTTGTATTATGTCTTTGAAGCCCTGTGGAGATGAGGTACACCACTCATACTCCACCTGACCATTACTAAGTCGAAATCAGTGCCATACAAGATCTAGTAATACCAGACTCCTATCAGATCCTCTGCCCTTAGTTAGTACAAGTCCTCCGCAATGACATATAGAGTCCAACTACATAACATCCTAGTCTGCCTTGGTATATTGGTCACAACACTAGTGAATAGGGTATACATCCCAAATATCTAAGGTATAATAGCACTTGTCATCTATCACATCATATATACTAAGATACAACCACAGTCGTTCTCCTGCCAAGGCATGACCACAATCATTCTCTAAATCATTAGATCAAGATGTCAAGGACACTTGGTCACTTGCACCTTACACACTCAATAGTATGCACTCTAATTTCCCCCTAGGAATACTCATTTCACCATCCAGCATGTTCTGACACTAGAATCGATCCATGGCATAGGGAAACTACATGATAGGGCTCGACTTAATTAATTATAGCCAATTAAGTATCTTTTACTGAGTAAATCAAGTCACAATGTACAAACCTTAAATAAATACTAAATACATAATTGTCGATTGTAATATAAAAAGATATAAAATGCATTAAGCATAAAGATGATCACATAACCACATGATACTGGCTCACTACCATACACAAGGCTATCACCATTATCTCATCACTATGGGATAACAAATCCCTCATCACATTACTGGTGGGAATCACCTCAAAGTAGGCATTGAGCCTCTGCCAAGGTCATTATACCTAATCACATAGTCCATCTCATCATGCGTCACAAACGCTCATAATTACCATGCACGTGTCACACACATGATACAACATCAATCATTTATCTATGATGTTCACTCAACTTGCAAGTTAGGTTACAACAAGTAGGTGAGAGAAAATACTTCATTACATGCTAATCGCTCAAATGACATAAGCACTAATACTTCATTACATGCTAATCACTCACACTATGAAAAAAAGATGATTTAGCTACAATTACTCTAACTGCGTATATTATTTTTGTAGTTAAAATTTATTTTTCCTTACAAAATATAAAAATATAAATAAAACAAATGTAGTTAATTGTAATAACTACAAAAATGGTTACACATTCTATTTGACTACAAAAAATACTCTTCTCTCACTCATCTCCCTCTCCCCCACTATCAAAATGTTTAAAAAAATTCAAAATTTCGACGCACCACCCCCTTGCCGCGGTTTCATGTGTGGCGCCCCCTTTCACTTTGGTATTGCCGCCCCCACCTATTGTGCATTCTATTTACAACCCCCAATTCTATGGCCTTGTGTCTATCTCACCTTCTTCTCCTCCCCATCACGCCAAATCTCCGTTATTGACCAAGGAATGATTCAACAATCAGATGGAAGGGATGCTGGATACATTGTGCTCTCGGTGGTTGGACTGGTTCTATGGAGCACTGCAGCTCCAGGTGGAACACCGTCTATTCCCTAGGCTCCCCTAATGGCCACCAAGGAAAAGATTGCTCTGACGGTCAGTGAGATCTGCATGAAGCACTTATTGGGGCATCTTTTTGGGAGATCAAGATCTTAACGCTCTGGAGGCTCAAGACCGCCACATTGTAGGCGTGTACCCTCATCTTTACTGGAAATATGACGCCTAAGATCCTCATTCGGTAGGCCATCAACACATACAGCTGGGAGGGTCGAGCTGGGACATAATGATTCAAGTGGTGGAGGACGGGGTCAGAGTTTTGGCACTTTGTCAATCATATCAGTTGGGTGGTTAATCCATTTTCTGTTATCGCTTCTACTATTCCTTTGATATGTTCTTCCAGAGTGGATGGGCCTGGCATTTCCAAGTTGTTCCTTTTGCTTGTTTGTTTATGTTGTAATGCTTGAAACTGCTAACAACCTGGTTTGATTAGGGAAAATCATGTAGATTGACCTACAGGTCGTGGTTCATCAACTGAGGTATAGGTGATCATTTTGTGCATTTTGAAAAACATCTATAAAATAAGATTTATGCTATTGGTGGGTGGTTAGTGTGTACTACATCAGGGATCCTTTTGACTTTAAATTTCAATCCTCGATCATTTTGATTGGTAACCCATGATGGGGTTTCCTGTCATTATATTTTCCTAGCCTTAACATACGTTTGGCGTTCTCTTCATATGCCTCAATCATCTCTGTTGATAAAGCATAACGAAAACATTTTTGGCTTCATTACTATTCAGCGACTCATTCCATTAATGGTTGAGATAGGTTGTATTGGCTCTCAATATATAGGATCTAGTATGTAGTATAATGACAAAATATAGTTCTGTTTTTCATTTTGTGAATGAAAATATCATGGTTGATAATTGTACTAATCTTATTCCTGGTTTAATCATTCGATGGTATGCCATTTTGAGAGGCATGTTCCTAAGGGATTCGACCAGTAGTTGTTGCAGTGGGGTTGTGAAATATAATTTTTTTTGCATCTACTGCAATAGGATTTATAAAATCAACTATTTATATTGTTGAGCTATATTAATACCGTTTTTCTTTGTTAATTAGACAATATCCTTTTATAAATTGCATGTGGCAAGATAATGAAGTTTTTTAATCACTAACAAAAAGTTTCATACAATCTTCAATTTTTCCTCGTTAAAATTTCTACCTTGCTTTATAAAACACACAACGTATGTGATGTGCTTTTAATTTTCTCAATGCAACTCATGTGTGTCTGGGTATCTGGCTATAGAATCCCATAGCTGGTATTTACGAGTAGGTTTTATCAATACCTACTCCTATATCTAGTGAACTAGGGGGAGTTCCTATGAGTTCAACAATATATATTTGCACCATAAAGGGCATCCTTTAGTAGTAATTCTAATGGAATAATTGGTATGACTCTTGATTTAGTAGCATGCTCTTCATATCTTCCTTTCGATTAGTCAAAACATAAATGTTGTTTTATGTTTATAGCCGTTATACTAACCTGAAATGTACTAATTTATTGTTTTCTTGTTACAAATTATTCTTGTAACATATATTTCACTGATTTAACCATTAATTAATCTATGATTTCTACTACTACAGAGTTTTACTAATATTTTCTGTAACACCCAACAGCCTTGCATACTACTCATACCACTACGTCAGCACCAAGACTATGCTTCGCGCAACATAAGGCCTTCCTCTACTTCAGCCAGTAGTTCCTATCCTCTCGTATTGTGCCATCATGATAGATGGGCATTCTGTAAGCTCTTTGGATGTAACCTATCCCCTCAAAAAAGGAACTAACACTTCTTGCTCTGAAAGTGACTACACATTTTTCAAACTTCAAGCTAACATCCCAAAGTCGTGAACATGATTCCTGTATCCAGCTGGACAAGCCTCTCTTTGATTAGTAAACTCCACCACTGCTAGAATTGTCCTGTATCCTGGGTGCAAGAAAACAGGTTGCCCTCCACATTTCTGACCCATTTTCCACATTCATATTATATGAGGTGTTTAATAAACTTATGAGATCCTAAAGCATCTGGAAGTCTTTGTCATGTCTTGATAATTATGCGTTCCTAATTGTATACAATAGCTTATACAATACAAGTATGAAACGAAATGATTCTCAGCATGCTATTTAGTGGAATGTTTACCCAACTTTCTTGAGCCCAGAGATGAGCGGAGTACGGAAGAATTATCTTCGGTGAGTTCTCAAAGTTGACTAGGAACTATTTTTGAAGTATGTAATGTGTTTTGACCATTTACTTGTGGAATTTAACAGAATAGATTATGAGAAGAAATGGAAGTTGTTTCTGATCCAGGGGATTCTCCATCCAAAACTAATCATGTTGTGTGTTATAGGCTGCAGAGATGACTTGTGTGCACCTTTGTAACTGGCCTGGTAAGCTCTCAACACGCAACTTCTTAGGGAGCAATGTAAGCAGTTTTTGGATTTCCAAGTGATCTTATTGGTCAAGGAATTGCTATTTGATCATGCCCATTATGCTTGTATCAGCTCACGGGTATGCCATTCTTTCTCCCTAGTGATGTGCTTATGGGATGTCATCTATAGTGTGGTGTTATGTGGCTTTCTTTGAAGCTTCCATTATTTGTGAAGTCATTTTAGAATAGAAATCTCTATATGCTACTACTACAGACTGAATCAACTTTATATGCTACTACTAGGGATTGAATCAACACTATATGATGTTATTAGGGACTGAATCATCTCTATATGCTGCTACTAGGGATTGAAACATCTCTGTATGTCTTCACCATGGTTGTGGTTTCAAATTTTTACTTTTTCCAAATGCTGCTAGTAGGACTGCAGTTAGGAATGTTTAAACATGAGACCACAATGGAGTCGTATGCTTAGGGGCCACAAATATGTTGTATTGGTTCCCTACAAAGTAGGGTATCTTCAGTGTGAAAATGACTTGTCTACTGGGCATGAATTCTGAGCAGCTTGACTGGTTGGGTCAATGCTCAAAGCATCTTGAACTTTAGGACTCAATATGGAAGATGAAAGCTCCATCAAAGCTCTGATATTTTACTTGGAGCTTATGCTCAATAATGGCTATGATTCTGCTGTCCGGTTGTTACAAAAAGAGGATTACAAGTTTGGAGGTAACATATGAGCCACTCATGTTGATGATCTGGTTGGTTTTAATACATCAGAAATATTGCAATATAATTGCTACTTGAGGATGAATCTTACAATTTCCATTATAGAGTACAGTTGCATTCCATTTGTGTTAATGAATTAGGTAACATACTGGAAAAACTACTGGTTTTCTTGGTATTGGATATACTTGTGCTTCTTTATGATAGCTTCTTACTTACGCAGGTGACCCTGATGTTATTTCAAAAGTTCATGGACGAGAGGAACTGAAGTATCTAGATGATTGGGTCAGAAATGAGAACATGCAACTGTTAAATCTAACATAATACCTTCAAGTTGCTAATAGCTCCTGCTAATGTTGGGTCTTGTCCCGTAATTGCTTATTTCTTATTTTCTTGTTGCAGTTATGATGCAACCCCATCAGAATATGTATCCGCTATTGTGACTGATTATGGGATGGTAAGCAATTTGACATTTGTGCATATTTCAGGAGAATGTAAGATAAATTTTGTACAAAGATTTATATCTTAGTTTTTAAGTTATATCTCCTCATTTAAGTTAGACTGGAAAGTGGATTGAATTATGAAGCTGGTAATTTGGAATGCTAATGGTATGAATGCTAATTTAGTATCTATAGTGCTGGTTTGCTGAGCTTTGTTTGGAGGGTGTCGGTATTCAGATCTTTAGGGTGATGAGACGATGGAGTCTAGATACGAGCTTGACTATCTGTCTTATATAGTTTGTTCATATTTGTTTTCATGAAACCTTTTTTTGACTTCATGTGTGGAACTATGCAAGTCTTTTTTTCTTTTCTTATGCATAGTGGAATAACATCATTCCTTTATGGCTATCCGTGTTGCGAGGTTTATTATCAATGGATGCTAAAGCTGCTGCTTTAGACAAAGATATGCATCTCCTTACATCTTCTATGAAGACCTTGAAGATGCCAATGCCTCCTCAGTAGCTCTCCCATACATTTCATCTATAGGGAGTTATGTTGAATCAGCAATAATGTAGACACCAAATTGGTACAAGATTTGTACTTCAAAGCAGTACAACAACTACGACAACATTTAGAGCTGGCTATGGTGGTTCTATTATTAGATCACGTACTGCTTTAAGGACTGGTTAGTAATGAGATTGTAGGGCTGGCTGACTGCACATGGAGAGAAGTTTATAGCAACACTCTAAAAAGGTAAGAACATGTTCGTTATGACTATATTTGTTATGTGCATGGCAGATTTGGAAGTATCCATGAGATACACATCATATCTGCAAAGTTTATGTGTTCAATTTTCCTTATCCCCTTTTTGTTAATTAAATAACAGTCATTCTAAGGATTGAATCCATGTTGAATTCCTCCCTTTAAAGAAGTAAGTCAAACTTCTTTGATGGGACTTCATCTATTTAGTTGATGCAAGAGCAAATGCTATAGTGGTTGTTTACTCCATTGCGGTAATGAGATGTGGCGTTCGCCATTGCAGTACCCAATATTCATCTACCAATGCATATCATTGAGGTCAAGCAGAGGTATGCAATATACATGAATCTGAAAAACACTATGCATCTTCGTGTCCTAGTTTTGATATGCTGTGATGCTTACAAGTTCCATTATAGACTACAACTGCATTCCATTTGTGTTAATGAATTAGGTAACATACTGAAAAAACTACCGGTTTTCTTGGTATTGGATATACTTGTGCTTCTTTATGATAGTTGCTTACTTATGCAGGTGACCCTGATGTTATTTCAAAAGTTCATGGACGAGAGAAACTGAAGTATCTACAAGATTGGGCTGACAATGAGAAAATGCAACTGTTAAATCTAACATAATACCTTCAAGTTGCTAATAGCTCCTTCTAATGTTGGGTCTTGTCCCTTAATTGCTTATTTCTTGTTTTCTTGTTGTAGTTATGATGCAACCCCATCGGAATATGTATCTACTATTGTGACTGATTATGGGATGGTAAGTAATTTGACATTTGTGCATATTTCAGGAGAATGTAAGATAAATTTTTTACAAAGATTTATATCTTAGTTTCTATGTTATATCTCCTCATTGAAGTTAGACTGGAAAGTGGATTGAATTATGAAGCTGGTAACTTCGAATGCTAATGGTATGAATGCTAATTTAGTTTCTATAGTGTTGGTTTGCGGAGCTTAGTTCGGAGGGTGTCGATATTCAGATATTTAGGGTGATGAGACAATGGAGTCAGGATATGAGCTTGACTATCTATCTTATATAGTTCATTCATATTTGTTTTCATGAAACCTTTTTTTGACTTCATGTGTGGAACTATGCAAGTCTTTTTTTCTTTGCTTATGCATAGTGGAATAACATCATTCCTTTATGGCTATCCGTGTTGTGAGGTTGATTATCAATGGATGCTAAAGCTGCTGCTTTAGACAAAGATATGCAGCTTTGTCCATCTTCTATGAAGACCATGAAGATGTCAATGCCTCCTCAGTAGCTCTCCCATACATTTCATCTATAGGGAGTTATGTTGAATCAGCAATAATGTAGACACCAGATTGGTACCGGATTTGTACTTCAAAGCAGTACAACAACTACAACAACATTCAGAGCCGGCTCCAGTGGTTCTATTATTAGATCACGCACTGCTTTAAGGACTCATTAGTAATGAGATTGTAGGGCTGGCTGACAGCACATGGAGAGAAGTTTATAGAAACACTCTAAAAAGGTAAGAACATGTTCATCATGACTATATTTGTTATGTGCATGGCCGAATTGGAAGTATCCATGAGATACACACCATATCTGCAAAGTTTATGTGTTCAGTTTTCCTTATCCCCTTTTTGTTAATTAAATAACGGTCATTCTAAGGCTTCAATCTATGATGAATTACTCCCTTTAAAGAAGTAAGTCAAACTTGTTTGATGGGACTTCAGCTATTTAGTTGATGCAAGAGCCAATGCTATAGTGGTTGTTTACTCCATTGCAGTAATGAGATGTGGCGTTCCCCATTGCAGTAGCCAATATGCATCTACCAATGCATATCTTTGAGGTCAAGCAGAGGTATGCAATATACATGAATCTGAAAAACACTATGCATCTTTCATTGATCACACGATCTATAGACAACTATTGAACTGATTGCCTATATACTATATTCTGATCACTAATGTATATTTTGGCATTATAGGACCTCTTCAGATGAAATCAAGAAATTGAGATTGATCACAACAATCAAGACCCCTTATCTGCATGATGGAAGGTTTGATATCAAATCATATGACAATCTGATCAATTTGCAAATAGAAAATGGCGTTGAAGGTGTGATCATTGGGGGAACTATAAGGGAGGGCCATATCAAGTGTATGGCTGGTAAAATGAACATCCTGTTAGCTCAAAGCTTACTTCTGGCTTATGTGTAAAATGCTTACCACATGAAAAGTATGAATATGCTATTTAAATGGGTGTTAAGATGGTTAATGGGAACAAATATGGAAGAAGGATACACCATAAATCTAACATATGGAAGCCAGCAAGGCATCTAAACAATTGAGCGAGTTGTCCTTGTACCAAGGAGGGGCTGGCTATGGACTTAAAGTTTGTTTGCATCATGTACCTATTGATATGTTATTCCACTAGATACCTTGTTTGCTGAGAATCTTTCGCTATGGTATTGCATCTTTTGTTTGAAGCAAACCAGTAATCAGACCACATGGTGTAATGCCTACAACTTGTGTGTTCTATACATATTTGTTTACTTAAAGACATTATGTTTAGTCACTAGGATCAGTAGATACATATAGCTTGATGGGATAAATCATAAAGGATTCAACCTTATTACAGACCTCTCAGTTAGAACTTCTCACATTCATGTCATTGTAGTATCCGGTAGATCTCACTCAGGCAATATATGACTGAACTTCTCACATCCATATCATTTCTCAATTGTGTATCTGTTATTAGACTGAAGTTTATACTACTATCACACTAAAATCTTTATCTTATCAACGTGATCACTAGAGATATGGCCGCAATAGAGGTTTTTTTACAAATTTCCTTCCATGATACTCATGGAAGCTGCCTCAACTCAAGCTTAGTTTAGATATATTATGCTAGTTACTGACTTCCTTGTGGTACAAGCTTTCTTCATAGGCATGTTTTATGAAATCAAACATAAACTTGTTCCTTTTATATTGTATGATCTATTGACCTACTTTTTTATAGACCTTCAGTCACAATTCTCACTCCATGGATAACGTGGTATGGAAGTTCTGTTATCAAGTGACAGGAATCACTCCTTTGGCAGAAAACAACTACCAAATGCAAGTCCTACACGCATAGCCACATATTCTGAAGAAGGTGCACATTATACTGATAGTACATTGGTATGATGTCATCATGTTTTCAGTTCAGGTTGTATTCCGTTTATACAAATTGGATAGGGACATTGGCTATAATGAAAAAGTAATGATCTATTCTCAGCCATCTGCTGGAATCTTTGGAAGGAAAGAAATAATAGGATGTTCAACAACAAGAAAAAAATGGTTAAGACTATTTTAAATGATATCGATGCCGATCTTCACATCTTTATCAATCTGCAGGAAAAATAGCAGGTGTTTCCCAAGAGCTATCAAGCGAAGGTAACTCTGAAGCAGTGGAATGGGAAGCAGCTTTCCTATGTGATCTAAAAGCCATGGTGGACGATGAGACGGGTGTCAATCTTGTGCAGCAACCATAGTGTCGTTCCATCCCATGTTAGCTCAGCACTTTTAGTATCATTTCCTAGATTGCAAAAACTTTTTAATTTAAAAGAGGCTTGTTTTAAGGGTTGCCTCCCCTGAGCTACTTTCAGCTTATTTTCTTTCTCTACAAACTCTAAGTTGTTACTTCACATTAGCAGGTCTTCGCTTGCTGATGGGCTTATTCAATATATCATTACCTTGCCTCAAAAAAAAATAATGAAAAAATGGACAGTAAAGAGCTAATTGACTATCACTGGCCTCTTATAATAATCATTTGTTGCTTATTACATTCATATTATAGTTTGTATGCCTCCACAACTCTGAATCACATTTTGTCAGTATTGGTTCTTGTTTTAAATTCTAGAAACTGTGGCCGAATGTTTTCTCTATATTAATATCAACTACAGGAGTTTCCTATGGCCAATCAGAAGCAGAGCATGGAGAAGTTCTCTATTTTCAATCAAAAAGAGAAATACTTTAGCAATCTTTCTCTTCTTATGAGTTTATCAATGTTATCATATTCATTGACGATACAAGTGGTGGAAATAATATAAAAGAAAAATCAAGATACAAGAAGATGTGCATGATCATCTGGCATATAGAGTCTGCAGTGGATAGATGTAGTCAGAAGAACATATTGTATACATGTGTCTTTTTCCCATGCATATTGTAAAATAGGGGCCAGGTTAATGTCCTCCCCATGTGTACTCATTGTTCAAATATAAATAAAAGTATCATTGTTGACATTGTAAGCATAACTCAATCTTGATTAACATTCATCTATTTTCTTATTGAAAACCCCTCTATATTGGCTAGCAACTGACTGGATACATAATGCCTCTCACTACATATGTATGTATAGTACATGGTGTCTTTCACTACACACTAGCTATAATTACATGTGTAGCAAGTGCTAATTTCTGCTATACATGAACTACAAATACAATTGTAACCAATGCCATCTCTCCCTACATATTATAGGTACAAATTGAATTGTAGTCATACATTTGGCTACAATGGAAGCTACATTTTTATGTGTAAGGATATTTTTACCTACAATTAGGGTTACATATGAATTTTTAGCCAGAGGCATAACTAACTAAAAGTTTCAAAAATGTAGCCTAAAAAATTAGCTACACGGGTATTAGTTATATATTATAAATGTAAGGATAATTGTAGCCAAAGCTTTTGGCTACAAATTTTGGGGTTTTCACTACAATTTTTTTTTGTAGTTAAATACCATATTTTTCGTAGTGTCAAATGACATACACACTATGTCTTGTTCTCAAAAATAGAATTAGGGTTATTCATAGCTAACAAATTAGGGTTGTCATTAAAATGTTTAACATCATATTGTATAGTACACCACTTCCCATATTCTTGGAAGATATTAGATTAAGTATTGTTATTATAACCAAACAATCATGTAACCAGCAAGTTGTAGAAACCATACTAGGTATAACACCTCTAGCGACCAACACAACATTAAGGTATAGCGACCGCAACACATGTTAAACATAGAAACCACTTGACCATTCAAAACATAGCAACCATCTCATCTCCACCAACATAGAAACCACAACACATGTAGTGACCAACACACATGTAGAGACCATCACCAACAACAACTTCATGCATAATGATTACAACACATCACTTCGAAAATCATAACATATCAACTATAGCGGTCATCATAAATGGCCATGAAAATAGGGAATGCACCACGACCATCAAGGTTAGGAAAACACAACGACTGTCATGGAAAGCATAGAGTCCAAGGGTGTTAGGGTTAGGGTTATGGAGAGCAAACCAAAACCCATTCTCACCACCAATGTGATCATATAAACCACATGGAACCAAGGATGCATGTTGAACGAATAGACATATAACATCAGGAATCCCAAGCATCACCAAGGTAAAAACCTCATAAAGATGGTAATCATCAAAACCCTAGAATTCAATCATCACAAGGATCAACATAAACCCATGACGTGAGAGAGAAAACCAAGCATTGAGCACATGCATGTAGGAATCAAGACTCCATCTTCCAAAAATATAATCGAACCAATATCTTGGGCTTAAAACCAAATGTTCAAAGAGTTTTGGTAAGAACCAAGAACTCCAGTATCCATACCATCTTGAATACAAGAATTAGGGTTTAGGAAAAAGAGTTTGTCTATGCAAAGACAGCCACATAATCATAAACTATAAATCAAGATATCATCATAAAGCAACTTAGCATCATGAATTAGATATAAGATTAACTTGGATGTAATATTATGTGAAACAATAGTTGGGGAGTTATATAACCTGCCTTGAGGTGAAGATCAACTCCCAAGACACGAAGCTCCATGAGAGAAAACAAAATCACTGCTTTGATCAACTCTACGACCAAGCAAAATAACCTTAAGAGAAGAAGAATAGACCTAAGTCAAAGGAAGATCAATCAGAAGAGGGTACAAACCCTAGGCCAAAAAAGAAAGGGAGAAGAGGCAATCTTTATCTCACTCAGGTACCACCATGGGAGAACCATGGATTTGACCTCTATTGGAGAGAAGTTCCTCAAGAAAGTCACCATGGAGAACCATAGTCCTAGCTAAGAGAAGAAAGAGAGGTAGGGTCCAAGAAATTTGAAATTAAGAAGGATAAACCACTTACCAAGCACAAGGATCACCAAAGGATCAATAAAGAGAGATGACCCAACCCTAAATCACCACATACAAATGTATGTCCTCCTTCTTCAAGATTAAGAACCGCGACTTGCACTACCAAGTACAAGGGATGACTCCAAGACATATGAAAGAAGGAAGAGAGAGAGAGAGAGAACTAAAGGGGTGACTTGAATGTAAAAGAAGGGGTATAAATACCCAAGGGTAGGAGAGAGGTGAGGAGATGAGGTGTCAAGATACTAGAGCCACTAGTGACACTTGTCCCTCCAAATCTTGGCCATGCAAGAACTCAATATAAGCATGCACCAATGATCATTATAAACAAGGTGGGGTAGCAACCACTAAGTCCACTACACCCAAAAGAGTTGGGTCAAATTAAAACCAAAGCATCCAACATGGTAGCGATCACTACACCATGTTAACCAAAAGCAAATGGTTTTTGTAACATTAATAAAAGTCAAAACATAGTGACCAACATCAAGGACAAATCATATCGGTCACTACAAACACAACCAAGAAAGAACTTCAATCACAACACTTTAAAGGATCAACAAACACGGTCAACATCATCATCAAATCAAGCATCCAAGCCAACCCTTGCATCAACACATGATGCCACCTCATCAACCAAGGTACAACAAGGATACCCTATGTATCATTCTCTCTCTCATGATGCCTAAACATAGGAGGCACAACAAAACATGTGAAAAATTACAAGGTAAACCCCCAACATGGGGAAATTGAAACTTGGTCCAAAATAAGCACACATATAGCATAACTAGCTCAAACATCGACCAAACAGGACCCAACTGAAAACATAAGCATGTCACATGTTATTAAAGCATATTAAATGGTTAGATTAAGTTTTTAAGCATCTTATTATGCTAAGAAAGCAAGATCAATAAGAAATCTAGGTCAGGGGCCTTACAACCATAAGCCCCTAACAAAGATTTCACCTTCAAAATCCTACACGAAAAGAGACGAATACTTCATGTGCATCTCATGATAAATCTCCCAAATGGCTTCCTCCATGCCATGATTATGCAACAAAACCTTAACCAACATTGTATCATTATTCTTCAACTTATTCACCCTTCTATCAAGGATCAACACATGACCTTCCACATACAATGCATCCTCCTCCAACTCAACCACTATAGGATGCAACACCAACTCTATTTTAGGGTGAAACTTTCTCAACATGGAATGATGAAAGATTGGATTCAATCTAGTGCAACTTGGGTAGAAACTCTAACATGTAAGGCGCCTTCCCAACATGTGCCACCATAGGGTATGGCCCCATAAACCAAGGAGTCAACTTACATGTAACATCCCTGACCTGGGTTATGAATTAACCCTAGGTGTTTTGCCTAAGATATGTAATTAAATCCTTGTGATTATCTTTTGGCATGTAATTAAGTTCCTAAGGAACATACATATTCATTTCTGTCCTTTTTAAACAATGATTGTAGTATTGTTTGGTAATACAAGGACCTATGTGGAAATTACCCAATTAGAGGGGTTAACTTGCAAATTACACAGGTTAAGATGTTCCTCTAATAAAGAGACATCATATGAATGAATATGATGAGGTATGATGGATTTCCCAAGTCTGGGCACCAAGGTGCAGCTTGTGGAGCAATCCTTGTGCTTAAACCCTAATTTTGGTGTAAAGTGCAATTTACCCAAAATGTGGGGTGCAACTTGTGCTATATACCTTCTAGTATATCTTTTATGACTCTTTACATCAATTAGAGAAGAAATGATGAGAGGGGCGCTTCAATTAAATAATTGGATAAGAAGGATGACCTTTGTAGTGAAAATACTTAGTATGAGTAACAAGACCCTTCATATATGTACCTTAGTATGCATGTTGGTTTTATCTACCCTTAGATCTTGAGTTTTGATGAGCTTTGCATAAGATTACCATGCTTGGACGTGCCTTAGAAAGAAGAAGGGACTTAGATGAGAAATCTATGTTTTAGAGGTCCTTATGGTGGAAAATAACCTAAAGTATATAAGCCTAGTTCCTTGTAAAACAACCAAATGTATTCCCTTCACTTCCTCACTTCTCATCTTTCTCAACTGACCAAGGCAAAGCTCTGGAGCTCAGGGAAACGACCAACCTGTTCTAAGGTAAGAAAGCACCATCTTCTAGCTTGAATTCATGGGGGAAATCCTTGTATAAGGTTGATTTCATGGTTAGTTCACTTAGTTTTCTCTTCCTAGTCGATCCTTCCCAACCTTTCTTGAAGAAACAACCTTGGATGACCTGTGGAGCTCTAGCCACCATTAAAGTCTCGAAGCTTGGAAGCTTGGAGCTCTAGGAACAACGTTTGAGGCGGGTTTTATAACTCTACACCTTGCTTTGTTATACATACTTTTATTCTTGCAAATAATAGTTAGTTCTTCTTCTTCCCCATCTTTCTTTGCACTCTTGCAAGCCTTTTCATGAAGAATAGACCTTGGTTTCAAGGTTGAAGATGAAGGGCGTTAATACCTATGTTGATCCTTATCCAACTTTATCAAATGGGTTCAACTCATTTCACCTCAAATGTGTTCAACTCGTTTCACCTCAAATGGGTTCAACTCGTTTCACCTCAAATGGGTTCAACTCGTTTCACCTCAAATGGGTTCAACTCGTTTCACCTCAAATGGGTTCAACTCGTTTCACCTCAAATGGGTTCAACTCGTTTCACCTCAATTGGGTTCAACTCGTTTCACCTCAAATGGGTTCAACTCGTTTCACCTCAAATGGGTTCAACTATTTTCACCTCAAATGGGTTCAACTCGTTTAACCTCAAATGGGTTCAACTCGTTTCACCTCAAATGGGTTCAACTCATTTCAACCCAAATGGGTCACACTCGTTTCAACTGAAATAGGTCACACTCGTTTCAATCCAAATGGGTTCACACTCATTTCAATCCAAACGAGTTCACACTCGTTTTAACTGAAATGGGTCACACTTGTTTCAATCCAAATGGGTTACACTCATTTCAACCCAAATGGATCACACTCGTTTCAACTGAAATAGGTCACACTCGTTTCAATCCAAATGGGTTCACACTCGTTTCAATCCAAATGGGTTCACACTCATTTCAACTGAAATGGGTCACACTCATTTCAATCCAAATGGGTTCACACTCGTTTCCACTGAAATGGGTCACACTTGTTTCAATCCAAATGGGTTACACTCGTTTCAACCCAAATGGGTCACACTCGTTTCAACCTAAATGGGTTCAATTAAAGGATACCTTGTTTTATGTAAACTCTAATGACATGATAGTGGTGAATTGGTTTATGTTAATCAACAAGGACTTAAACCAACCCTATCTAGAGTGATGTAATCACCTTTCATTAGGAAGGAGAGATAGAAAGTACCGTTTATGGTTAAAACTCAAATAAAGTACCTTCAATGTATATGAATATGCAGGATTAGGGTATGATTCACTTATCAGAGATCATGAAAACCCTAATTAAGATAATTGATGAGTCTTAACCTAATTTGAAAGTATCAATAATGATGATGTTTCTCATTCATGATGATGCTATGAGTAATGTGAATAGTAAACCCTAATTTTAGGGTAATCATGAGTAATGTGAATAGTAAACCCTAATTCTAGGGTAATCATGAGTAATGTGAATAGTAAACCCTAATTCTAGGGTAATCATGAGTAATGTGAATAGTAAACCCTAATTTTAGGGTAATCATGAGTAATGTGAATAGTAAACCCTAGTTCATGGTAATATGTAGAAATGAACAATAAACCCTAAACTCATGTTATTCCTTTAAGCATGAATTGTATTATCAAAGATATGAGATGAAGAATTATTATTCCCAATCATAATGAAAGTGGTGAATAACCCTAAATGATGTAAACAAGGGAATCTTACCCTTTGTAAGGACATAAAAGTATAACCTTTGAATTGAAGGATTAATTTTGTCTTATTGACTGTTGATCTGATTATGAATTTTGATTATTATCAATTGATTTAATCATGCTGGTTCCTATAAGAAAATAATCATATCCAGGTGAGGATCATGACATCATGTTCATTGAAAGCATGTCAATAGCTTATGAACAGAAATAACTATGTTGCCTAAATGCAAGTGGTATCATATGAAACTGATATGCCTTAAGGGCCATGAATGACATCGAGGTCATGCTAATAGATGACTTGATGGTGACATTACATTTGATAGCAAGTGTTATGATGATATAAGGGTGTGAACACCTATGTTCCTGAATTGTAGTGATAAGATGATTAAGAACTGACATCCATCTGATAACTGATATGAGTAATACCTGTTATATTTAGTATTCTTCTATTATAGCCATGTTTAGTACTTGAATGTTTGGAAACATGTATGATGCTAAAAGAATACTGAAATGTACCTAATAACCAAGTTTAATCATATCATGTAGAGCCCTGATCATAGATCCATCATTGTCAGACTTTAAATGATGGTGAAGCAGGTTTTCCTAAGGGAACTCCTGGATCACATACTTTAGAGTATGTGGGGGAATATGCATGTGTATATCCTTACATCCTAGTGTAGGAGTTGATGTTGATGTATCTTAATCCATCAACCCTTCACTATATGTTTATACCGGGATGATGTAACACTATTCTTCCAAGGGAATCTTTTATACCGCATCGATGAGAGATAAACATGAAATCTTTCGATGGCGAAGAGAGTGCAGAATGCCACTGCGACTCTAATAGTGAAGTACCAGAATACCCTGGTGAGCTATATTAGCAGGGACACTAGATGTCCTGCATGTTTATCCTCATTCTGACTGAGGTAGTTGAAGGTCATGAGAATCTGACTCTTTCGATGACCTAGTATGATACCGATGCGACTTACTAGTGATCAGTTGGAGCATGAGCGGTATACCTCATCTCCGCAGGGCATAATGATGTTTGTAAAACATAATCAACCGTGTAGCATAACTGCTTAGGTTGAACTACGAGGAACATTGATTGATATTACATTGCTTGTTTTTAATATCCTGTTCAAGCATTAGTATATGTGTTCTTCATATTCCTTAAATAAAGATGAGTAATTGTTATCAAGCCTGCTGTGAGTAACCTAAATTACCTGCTCATGATATTCTTTTGATTTCTTTTAACAAAGTTTCTAGAGGAGAGTTATAACTCTCGCTGGGACAAATATTTAAAATTGTCTCACCCCGTAGATTTCTACCTTTAGGTGGACGTCGAGGTCGAAGGAACCGATCTGCAGGTGGACAGCAGCAACAACAGCAAATTCAGGAGCAGCAGTGACTTCAGGTGGAAACACTGTGCTGTCTAGTCTTGTAGTCAGATAAGTCTTATGTCGTCTTTGTACACTTAGGTACTAGGAGTTTGTTAATCTGAGAATTTTGAAATCTTGAGATTTTGTATCATGACGTATATAATAACTCGAGAAGTGATTTATCAGAGATGTAAACAGTTCATCTTTACTTTTATAAAAGGAGTTTCTGGTTTTTAAGATCTCATTTTCGAAAAGTTTTAATTTCTCGTGATTTTCGTATTCCGTTGTTAATCGAATCGCTTCCGCTATGTTTATCTTGTGTTTTGGAGATCAGAGCCCACAATTAGTGGTATCAGAGCTCTAGGTTCGCTGAGTCTACAGAGACATAGGACTTAGAGTGTCAAGTCTATCCTTAGTACTTCCTTCTTATCTAATAGAATCTTCTGCTCCTCAGGAGAAGAAGATAATTAAGGATGTCTGGACCACAGGAGGAGTACGAGGCAGAAAGTAGTGTTGTTGCACCTCGAGAAGGTGCAAGGAACCTAGAAATAGAGCAACCTGTGTCAGAGCCACCTTTGGAGCCACCGAAGTTTGACCCAGCTGACATGGGAAACCCAGCGGTACAGACCATGTTTGGGCAGTTTATGACTGCCATGACACATATCACCGACAGGATGCCCATGCCTGCACCTAGGGCACCTGTCCAGTCTGAGGGTCAAGGTATCGGTAAAATGTTCGAGCGACTTCGTCGGGTCGGAGCAACTGAATATTTTGGAACAGATGACCCTGCTGATGCTGATCTGTGGTTAACTGAGTTGGAGAAAGCTTTCAGAATCCTTAACATCCCCGAAGGAGAGAAGGTTAGACATGCTGTCTTTCTTCTCAAAGGTAGTGCTGGTCACTGGTGGACCATGGAAGAGCAGAAGAGGCCTGGAATAGAGATCTCGTGGGAGGACTTTCGTCAGGAATTTGTCCACAGATATTTTCCAAAGACCTTCCAGGATGAGAAGATCTCTCAGTTTGAGAGACTGAGACAGGGTATGATGAACATTAGCGAGTATGAGGCTAAGTTCATGGAGTTGTTGCGATTCTGTCCGCATATGGCTACCACAGATGAAGAAAGGATTAGGAGGTTTGAGAAGGGTTTAAATGCGGACATGACTACTCCCGTGTCTGCACTAGAAAACTGGGAGAGATTCTCTACCTTTGTTGAGTCAGTCCGAAGGATAGAGAGATCCGTAGTCGAGAAAAGACAAACCCAAAAGAGATATCCACAGTTCTAGGGATCTTCATCTAGAGACTTTAAGAAGCCTAGATTCTCTGCACCTACACCTCCACCACCTAGATCTAGTTCTCAGACTCAGTGGTCCCCAAGTAGAGGTAGAGGATGAGGTTTGCCGCCATGAGAGACTCACAGTTCAGCATCAATATCAGTCACAGGACCGCCAAGACCACAACAACTGGAGAGGAGTTGCTATAACTGTGGGAAGGTGGGACATCTGATGAAGGACTATAGGTCTAGGCTTGTCAGTGTGACACAGCCTCTGAGGCAGGATCAACAGGGATCACAGAGAAGGTAGTCTCAAGGAGCAGCTAGAGGACGTGGGCAAGCGTCTCAGGCTGGATCGTCAGCACCAACTCAACCTCAGGCGACAACGAGGTTCTATGCTATGAACCCACCAGAAGTAGTAGTCAATCCACAGGTTGTGGCAGGTCAGATGGAACTTTTATATTCTGATATGTCTAAATCCTGTGTGGTATCTGTTTTGATTGACCCAGGTGCTACGCACTCCTTTGTCACTCGAAGAGTGATTCGTAACTACAATATGACAGTTAGACATAGGACAGACAGCTTGTTGCTTAAAACTCCGTTGAGAGGATCTGTTGTTTTGCAAGAGGTATGCTCTCCCTACATCCTCTTCTTTTCTGATCATCGCATTCAAGTGGATCTTATACCACTTGATATGCAAGGATTTGATATAATCATGGGGATGGATACCTTGGAAAGGTATAGAGTTGTCTTGGGTTGTGAATCCAAGCAGGCTGTGTTTGCTGATAAGAGCAACACATGGATCTTTCAAGGAGAGAGAAAGATTCTACCCACCTGTCTTGTGTCTGCTATGGTCGCTGATAAGCTGATGAGGCAAGGATGTTATGCATTCTTGGCCCATGTGATAGATACCACTATGAAGAGTCCTAACCTTGCTGAAGTTCCTATAGTTAGGGAATTTGAAGATGTATTTCCTGAAGAACTTCTAGGTATGCCACCGCCTCGGGAAATTGATTTTGAAATCAATTTGATCCCAGATACCCAACCTATAGCACAAACACCGTATAGGATGGCACCTGCTGAGATGGCAGAACTCAAGAAACAGCTTCAAGAGTTGCTTGAGAAAGGTTTTATCTGACCAAGTACTTCACCTTGGGGTGCTCTGGTCTTGTTTGTTAAAAAGAAGGATGGATCAATGCGGTTGTGCATCGATTACAGACAACTAAATAAAGTAACGATAAAGAATAAGTAGTGCCTAGAATTGATGATCTTTTTGACCAGTTGCGTGGTGCAACCGTCTTCTCGAAGATAGACTTGAGGTCAGGATATCATCAACTTCGTATTAAGGACAGTGGCATACCCAAGTCTTCTTTCAGGACAAGGTATGGTCACTATGAGTTCACAGTTATGTCGTTCGGACTAACTAATGCACCAGCTGCATTTATGGAACTCATGAATTCAATTTTCTAACCTTTCCTCAATCAGTGTGTTGTTGTCTTTATAGATGACATCCTGATCTATAGTAGAGATGCTCAGCAGCATGAACAGCATCTTCGTTAGGCTCTAACTTTGCTAAGACAACATAAGCTATACGCCAAGTTTAGCAAGTGTGAGTTCTGGATGCCAGAGGTATCTTTTCTTAGACATGTGATATCTGCCTCGGGAATTCGTGTTGACCCTAAAAAGGTAGAATCTGTTCTATAGTGGGAACAACCGAAAACACCGACGGAGATTCGTAGTTTCTTAGGGTTGGCTGGATATTATCAAAGCTTCATTAAAAACTTCAGTTCCTTAGCCCTACCCTTGACGAAGTTGACCCAGAAAGATGTTCCTTTTGCCTGGAGTGATAAGTGTCAACAGTCTTTTCAGCTGTTGAAGGAGAGGTTGACAAGTACACCTGTGCTTGTGCTACCTGAGCAAGGAAAAGGATATGTAGTCTTTTGTGATGCCTCCAAGAATGGACTTGGATGTGTGTTGATGCAGGATAAACAAGTGATTTCATTTGCTTCCCGACAGCTTAAGAAACACGAGGAGAATTATCTGACACATGATTTAGAATTAGTTGTTGTGGTTCATACCTTGAAAATCTGGAGACATTATCTTTACGGAGAAACCTTCCAGATTTTCACAGACCATAAGAACCTTAAGTATATCTTCTCTCAGCATGACCTTAACATGAGGCAACGTCGCTGGATGGAGTTAATCAAGGATTATGATTGTACAATAGATTACCATCCAGGAAAGGCCAATGTAGTTGCAGATGCCTTGAGTAGGAAATCAGCAACATCATCCTCTGATAGGGCACAATTAAACTCTTTAGTATGCCCTAGGAGAGATATGCTTATCTCCTTAAGGCAAGACAATGTACAGATGAAGGTGTCATGGATTGCCGGGTTGTTGGCTGAGATGCATATCAAACCCACCCTAAGAGAGCAGATTAGGGAGGTACAACAAGTTGATGTTGCAGTTCAGTAGATCAGATCTGAGTATGGTGATGAGAAGCGAGAAGGTTTTCATGAATCAGATGATCAAGTAGCATGCTATCATGGGAGGATGATAATACCAGATGTAGATAACCTGAGGAAGTTAGTCCTGGAGGAAGCTCATTCTTCAATGTATGCTATGCATCCAGGAAGCACCAAGATGTATCGAAACATGAAAGATATGTATTGGTGGCCTGGGATGAAGAAGGACGTAGCTGAGTTTGTTCTGAGGTGTCCAGTATGTCAGCAAGTTAAAGTTGAACACCAGAAGCCTACAGGAAAAATGCAACCTTTACCCATACCACAGTGGAAGTGGGATCATGTAACCATGGGCTTTGTTGTTAGTCTACCTAGAACAAACAAAGGACATGATTCCATTTGGGTAATTGTTGATAGGTTGACTAAGATAGCGCATTTCTTACCTGTCAAAACAACCTATTCTGCTGAAAGGTTATCCGAGTTGAATGTTCAAGAGATAGTGCCTTTGCACGGAGTTCCTGTCACCATAGTTTCTGACAGAGGTCCTCAGTTCACAAGTCATTTTTGGGAACAGTTACATAGGGCACTAGGCACCCAGTTAAGGTTTAGTACAACCTTTCATCCACATACAGATGGAGAGTCAGAAAGGACTATACAGACATTAGAAGATCTGTTGAGAGCATGTATTCTCCAGTTCACAGGAAGTTGGGATCTTCACCTAAGCTTGATAGAGTTTGCCTATAACAATAGCTATTAACATAGTATTCATATGGCACCTTATGAAGCCTTATATGGCAGACGTTGTAGATCACCCTTATGTTGGTATGAGACTGGTGAACATCAATTGTTAGGTCCTGATCTTGTGCAACAGACTATGGAAAAGATTAAAGTAATACAACAACAGATTAAGACTGCACAAGATAGGTAAAAATCTTATGCTGAAAAGCGTCATAGACCGTTGGAGTTCCAGGTTGGAGACAGAGTGTATCTCAAGGTCTCGCCTTGGAAAGGAGTCCTTCGCTTTGGAAGAAAAGGGAAGTTAGATCCAAGATTTATAGGGCCTTATCCAATCATTGAACAGGTTGGAAAGGTAGCCTATAGACTAGAGTTACCACCAGAATTACAAAAACTACACCCTGTGTTTCACATTTCTATGCTAAGGAAATGTCATCCCGTTACCGAGTCAGTTCTACAACCTATGGAAGTAGAATTGAATGAAGATATAACTTATGAGGAAGGACCGATGTCAATCCTTGATAACAGAATTAAAAAGCTAAAGAAGAAAGAGATAAGTCTTGTAAAAGTTCTCTGGAATCACCGTGGTGTTGAAGAAGCCACTTGGGAACTAGAAGAAGAGATGAGAAGGAAATATCCTACTCTTTTCTCTTAATATGTTTTATCGATTTCGAGGATGAAATCCTTGTAAGGGGTGGATAATTTGTAACATCCCTGACCTGGGTTATGAATTAACCCGAGGTGTTTTGCCTAAGATATGTAATTAAATCCTTGTGATTATCTTTTGGCATGTAATTAAGTTCCTAAGGAACATACATTTTCATTTCTGTCCTTTTTAAACAATGATTGTAGTATTGTTTGGTAATACAGGGACCTATGTGCAAATTTCCCAATTAGAGGGGTTAACTTGCAAATTACACAGGTTAAGATGTTCCTCTAATAAAGAGACATCATATGAAGGAATATGATGAGGTATGATGGATTTCCCAAGTCTGGGCACCAAGGTGCAGCTTGTGGAGCAATCCTTGTGCTTAAACCCTAATTTTGGTGTAAAGTGCAATTTACCCAAAATGTGGGGTGCAAATTGTGCTATATACCTTCTAGTATATCTTTTATGACTCTTTTCATCAATTATAGAAGAAATGATGAGAGGGGCGCTTCAATTAAATAATTGGATAAGAAGGATGACCTTTGTAGTGAAAATACTTAGTATGAGTAAGAAGACCCTTCATATATGTACCTTAGTATGCATGTTGGTTTTATCTACCCTTATGTCTTGAGTTTTGATGATCTTTGCATAAGATTACCATGCTTGGACGTGCCTTAGAAAGTAGAAGGGACTTAGATGAGAAATCTATGTTTTAGAGGTCCTTATGGTGGAAAATAACCTAAAGTATATAAGCCTAGTTCCTTGTAAAACAACCAAATGTATTCCCTTCACTTCCTCACTTCTCATCTTTCTCAACCGACCAAGGCAAAGCTCTGGAGCTCAGGGAAACGTCCAACCTGTTCTAAGGTAATAAAGCACCATCTTCTAGCTTGAATTCATGGGGGAAATCCTTGTATAAGGTTGATTTCATGGTTAATTCACTTCGTTTTCTCTTCCTAGCCGATCCTTCCCAACCTTTCTTGAAGAAACAACCTTGGATGACCTGTGGAGCGCTAGCCACCATTAAAGTCTCGAAGCTTGGAATCTTGGAGCTCTAGGAACAACGTTTGAGGCGGGTTTTATAACTCTACACCTTGCTTTGTTATACATACTTTTATTCTTGCAAATAATAGTTAGTTCTTCTTCTTCCCCATCTTTCTTTGCACTCTTGCAAGCCTTTTCGTGAAGAATATATCTTGGTTTCAAGGTTGAAGATGAAGGGCGTTAATACCTATGTTGGTCCTTATCCAACTTTATCAAATGGGTTCAACTCGTTTCACCTCAAATGGGTTCAACTCGTTTCACCTCAAACGGGTTCAACTCGTTTCACCTCAAATGGATTCAACTCATTTCACCTCAAATGGGTTCAACTCATTTCACCTCAAATGGGTTCAACTCGTTTCACCTCAAATGGGTTCAACTCGTTTCACCTCAAATGGGTTCAACTCGTTTCACCTCAAATGGGTTCAACTCGTTTCACCTCAAATGGGTTCAACTCGTTTCACCTCAAATGGGTTCAACTCGTTTCACCTCAAATGGGTTCAACTCATTTCACCTCAAATTGTTTCAACTCGTTTCACCTCAAATGGGTTCAACTTGTTTCAACCTAAATGGGTCCCACTCGTTTCAACTGAAATAGGTCACACTCGTTTCAATCCAAACGGGTTCACACTCGTTTCAATCCAAACGGGTTCACACTCGTTTCAACTGAAATGGGTCACACTCGTTTCAATCCAAATGGGTTACACTCGTTTCAACCCAAATGGGTCACACTCGTTTCAACTGAAATAGGTCACACTCATTTCAATCCAAACGGGTTCACACTTGTTTCAATACAAACGGGTTCACACTCGTTTCAACTGAAATGGGTCACACTCGTTTCAATCCAAACGGGTTCACACTCGTTTCAACTGAAATGGGTCACACTTGTTTCAATCCAAATGGGTTACACTCGTTTCAACCCAAATGGGTCACACTCGTTTCAACCTAAATGGGTTCAATTAAAGGATACCTTGTTTCATGTAAACTCTAATGACATGATAGTGGTGAATTGGTTTATGTTAATCAACAAGGACTTAAACCAACCCTATCTAGAGTGATGTAATCACCTTTCATTAGGAAGGAGAGAGATAAAGTACCATTTATGGTTAAAACTCAAATAAAGTACCTTCAATGTATATGAATATGCAGGATTAGGGTATGATCCACTTATGAGAGATCATGAAAACCCTAATTAAGATAATTGATGAGTCTTAACCTAATTTAAAAGTATCAATAATGATGATGTTTCTCATTCATGATGATGCTATGAGTAATGTGAATAGTAAACCCTAATTTTAGGGTAATCATGAGTAATGTGAATAGTAAACCCTAATTCTAGGGTAATCATGAGTAATGTGAATAGTAAACCCTAATTTTAGGGTAATCATGAGTAATGTGAATAGTAAACCCTAGTTCATGGTAATATGTAGAAATGAACAATAAACCCTAAACTCATGTTATTCCTTTAAGCATGAATTGTATTATCAAAGATATCAGATGAAGAATTATTATTCCCAATCATAATGAAAGTGGTGAATAACCCTAAATGATGTAAACAAGGGAATCTTACCCTTTGTAAGGACATAAACGTATAACCTTTGAATTGAAGGGTTAATTTTGTCTTATTGACTGCTGATCTGATTATGAATTTTGATTATTATCAATTGATTTAATCATGCAGGTTCCTATAAGAAAATAATCATATCCAGGTAAGGATCATGACATCATGTTCATTGAAAGCATGTCAATAGCTTATGAACAGAAATAACTATGTTGCCTAAATGCAAGTGGTATCATATGAAACTGATATGCCTTAAGGGCCATGAATGACATCGAGGTCATGCTAATAGATGACTTGATGCTGACATGACATTTGATAGCAAGTGTTATGATGATATAAGGGTGTGAACACCTATGTTCCTGAATTGTAGTGATAAGATGATTAAGAACTGACATCCATCTGATAACTGATATGAGTAATACCTGTTATATTTAGTATTCTTCTGTTATAGCCATGTTTAGTACTTGAATGTTTGGAAACATGTATGATGCTAAAAGAATACTGAAATGTACCTAATAACCAAGTTTAATCATATCATGTAGAGCCCTGATCATAGATCCATCATTGTCAGACTTTAAATGACGGTGAAACAGGTTTTCCTTAGGGAACTCCTGGATCACATACTTTAGAGTATGTGGGGGAATATGGATGTGTATATCCTTACATCCTAGTGTAGGAGTTGATGTTGATGTATCTTAATCCATCAACCCTTCACTATATGTTTATACTGGGATGATGTAACACTATTCTTCCAAGGGAATCTTTTATACCGCATCGATGAGAGATAAACATGAAATCTTTCGATGGCGAAGAGAGTGCAAAATGCCACTATGACTCTAATAGCGAAGTACCAGAATACCCTGGTGAGCTATATCAGTAGGGATACTAGATGTCCTGCATGTTTATCCTCATTCTGACTGAGGTAGTTGAAGGTCATGAGAATCTGGCTCTTTCAATGACCTAGTATGATACCGATGCGACTTACTCGTGATCGGTTGGAGCATGAGCAGTATACCTCATCTCCGCAGGGCATAATGATGTTTGTAAAATATAATCAACCGCGTAGCATAACTGCTTAGATTGAACTACGAGGAACATTGATTGATATTACATTGCTTGTTTTTAATATCCTGTTCAAGCATTAGTATACATGTTCTTCATATTCCTTAAATAAAGATGAGTAATTGTTATCAAGCCTGATGTGAGTAACCTAAATTACCTGCTCATGATATTCTTTTGATTGCTTTTAACAAAGTTTCTGGCGGAGAGTTATAACTCTCGCTGGGACAATTATTTAAAATTGTCTCACCGCGTAGATTTCTACCTTTAGGTGGACGTCGAGGTCGAAGGAACTGATCTACAGGTGGACAGCAGCAACAACAGCAAATTCAGGAGCAGCAGTGACTTCAGGTGGAAACACTGTGTTGTCTAGTCTTGTAGTCAAAATAGTCTTATGTCGTCTATGTACACTCAGGTCCTAGGAGTTTGTTAATCTGAGAATTTTGAAATCTTGAGATTTTGTATCATGACATATATAATCACTCGAGAAGTGATTTATCAGAGATGTAAACAGTTCATCTTACTTTTATAAAAGGAGTTTCAGGTTTTTAAGATCTTGTTTTCGAAAAGTTTTAATTTCTCGTGATTTTCATATTTCGTTATTAATCGAATCGCTTCCACTATGTTTATCTTGTGTTTTGGAGATCAGAGCCCACATTACCCTTCTTCCCAAACCTCAGAACGCCTTTCTAAGGAGAGACTTTGTGGTACACCTTGTCCCCCACTTGGAACTCCAAAGGCCTCTGAAGATTAGCAGTGTAAGACTTCTTCCTGTCTTGGGTTGCCTTCAGCTACTGTTGTATCATCTTAATCTTCTATGTTGTTTGTTGTATCAGCTCAGTCCCCAAAAGTTGATACAAGCTCGTTCCATACAAACACAACAGAGACCGATAATTTCTCCCACACAAAGCCTTGTAAGGTGCCATGTCGATACTCCTTTGATAGTTTTTGTTGTATGCAAACTCTATCAAACTGAGGTGCACATCCCAAATGCCCAAATATTTAGAATTCAAGCTCTCAATAGATCCTCCAAGGTTTCAATAGTCCTCTTTGGATAACCATCTATCTGTGGGGTGAAACACCATATTGAATCTCAACTGTTTACCCATCATTGTGTGCAGACGCTCCCAAAAATGACTAGTAAATTGAGGACCTCTGTCAGATACTATCATTGTTGGGATACCATGCAGACAAACTATCTCATCCACATACACATGTGCCAACTTCTCATTTGTATATGTTATCTTCACCAGAAGGAAGTGCCTTGACTTGGTCGACATGTCCACTCTATGTCAAGTCCTTGAGTCATATAGTGACCAAGATGACCTTGTCACTAATATTGATGCTACACTGTGAGCTCATGTAGGAAGAAAGTTACGACCTTTGCCTTTGCATGGTGACCACTGAGACTAAACTCACTCATCTCTACTGTGACTGAGGTGACGAGAACCTAGGTTTCTTGAAGCCTATAGAAGACTGCCCCTAAAACTGAGTCGGTCTCTTCTTAGTGTTAGCATCATGCTTCTCTATCTCCGACCACTCTATCCATCTCATAGACTCCACAAATGTCACAAACTTCTCCATGTTCTCCAAAGCAGACACTATAGTCGTCAACTCCTTTCTCAAACCCTTCTCAAAATTCTAGATCCTCTCCTTACCTATAATAACCATATGAGGACAAAACCTAAAAAACTCCATAAACTTTACCTCGTACTCAATGATTGTCATAGATCCCCACCAGATCTTTTCAAATTGTAAGATCTTCTAATCCAGGTATGTCTCTGGGAAGTATCAACTCATAAACTCCCACCAAAAATCCTCCCAATTGATTGCTACACTGGGTCTCTTATGTTCCTCAATGGCCCACCAATGGCCAACATTTCCCTTCAACAGGTACACCACATGCTTCACCTTATCCTTCTCAAGGATATTGAGGATCTCAAAGGCCTTCTCCAGTCTGTCAGCCACATATCTGCATTTGTTGGGTCTGCCATACCCATGTAATTGAATGCTCTGATGCATTCACAACCTCTAGAAGGTCTTCCTAGAACCCTGGGATTCTACATTGGGAACAACAACCCTTGGTTGAGATGTGGGCCCTCTATCCGCCATATGTGAAATCGTAGCCATTAATTGTCCAAACATGGACTAAAAGGTGAGATCTGCCATTGTTGTGGGGTCAAACTGAGGCACTTCAGGCACTCCATCTACTCTTGCTTGCCTCCTCGCACCACCTCCTAGTGCAACAACACTACCCTCAACATGTTCTTCATGTTCTCTAGGCATATCTTCTTCTTCTTCTCCAAAAGTAGAAGCTTTAATTAGATATAGTGGCCAACTCAAGAATAGACAAAACCTAGTACTATGTCCCTATAGACTTAGTGAACCTAGATCTAGATACCAAGAAAAATGTGACAACTCGATGCCAAAAACAAATATAACTCAAAACAAAAGCGCACGATCAACTACTAAACAAGCATATTACCAAAAAAAGGGTAAATTAAAGTCAATCTCAGATAACTATCACAAATAGAGACATATACATTGAGGTTCACAACATGTAACTACATATATCACATACCATACCATAAAGGTCTTACATCACTTTACAGTAGTCGTCTTGCCACAAACCTATTACAAAAGATATCTTATCCATATATACAAGTCATACAAGTACAACCAAGGTCAAAACACCCCTTCTAGGAGCTGAGAGTACATGGACGACGTATAAGACTCTACTAAAATACACTAGCAGCAAATTGAACCTTCTGCATTCATTGAACTCCTTGCTACTCTTCCTCAATAGCACACTCTCTACCACATTGCTGATGACCGCCTAAAAAGATGTGAAAACCCATGGGCTGAGACCAACATCCCAACAAGAGATATAACGCTTCACCAACAACTATTGTAACACATATTATACAAAATAGAAAAGTACCATTATTAACATGAGTAGATTTACCTAAATCAATAATTAAAACTATTTACACAAATTAATCAGATACAACTGATAAGTAGAACATTATACGCTGTTAGAAGGAATATGAAGAACATGTATAACCATTATCAATTAAATATTGTAAGAACAAGGTAAGGGCAACAACCAATATGAATTATGTTTAAACCTAAGAAGATATAATATATAGATGTATTACATCTTTTAAGCCCTATGGAGATGAGCTATACCACTCATACTCCAACTGACCACTGCTAAGTCAAAATTAGTGCCATACAAGATCTAGGAGAGTCGGACTCCTATGATCTCCTCTATCCTTAGTTATTACAAGTTAACCGTAATGATATATAGTCCAGCTACATAACATCCTAGTATGCCTTCATATATAGGTTACAGTGTTAGTGAACATGGTATACAACCCAAACATCTTAGGTACAACTGCAACTATCCTATATCACATCATATATATTAAGATATGACTGTAGTCATTCTCCTGACAAGGCATGACCACAACCATCCTCTAAATCATGGGATCAATATGTCAATGATACTTCATCACTTACACTACACATACAAAACACTATGCACTCTGACTTTCCCTTAAGGATACTCATTTCACCATCCAACAAGTTCTAAAACTGGAATGGATCTATGTCACATGACAACTACATGATTAGGGTTTCAATTGATTAGTTATTTCCAATTGGGTTTCCTTTACTGCATCCATCAAGTTACAATGTACAAACCCTAAACAGACACTACAAAGATAAGGGTAGATTGTAACTTCAGAAGATATAAAACACATTAAACATAAAGTTGATCACATCACCACATGATATTGTCTCTCTACCATATAAAAGGCTATCACCATTGACTCATCACTATGGGATAACAAATCCCTCATCACATCACTAGAGGAAAGCACCTCAAATTAGGCACTCAGCCCCTGACAACGTCATGAGACCTAATTACATAGTCCTTGCATACATCTTCTCTCATAATGCCTCATAAAGGCTCATAATTACCATGCACGTGTCACACACATGATGCCATGTCAATCATTTGGCTATGATGTTCATTCAACCTAAAAGTTAGGTTACAACAAGTAGGAGACAGAAAATACTTCATTACATGCTAATCTTTCAGACAAGATAAACATTATTTTGTGTTCTCAAACTTAGGATTAGGGTTCTTCATAGATAACCAATTAGGGTTTCCATAAGATTGTTTAACATCATACCCTATATTACACCACTTCCCACATTCTTAGAAGCTATTACATATATAAAGCATTGCTATTATAACCAAATGATCATGTAACCAGCAAGGTGTAGCAACCATACTAGGTATAACCCATCTAGTGACCAACACAACATCAAGGTATAGCGACTGCAACCTATGCTAAACATAGCGACCACATGACCCCTCAAAATGTAGCAACCACCTCATCTCAACCAACGTATCCACCACAATACTTGTAGTGATCGACACACATGTAGTGACCATAACCAACAACACCTTCATGCATAGAAACCATAACACTTCACTTTGACCATCATAACACATCAACTATAGAAGTCATCACAAAATGACCACCAAAATAGGGAAAGCACAACGACCATCAAGGTCGTGAAAACATAATGACCGTCATGGAAAGAATAACATACATGGGTGTTAGGGTTAGGGTTATTGTGAGCAAACCAAAACCCAAGTTCACCACCAACACAGTCATAGAGACAAAATGGAACCAATGATACATGTCAATCGAACAAACGTATAACATCAAGAAACCCAAGTGTCACCAAGGTAAAATCCTCATGAAAATGATAATCATCAAAACCCCAGAATCTGATCATCACAAGGATCAACATAAACCCATGACAAGAAAGTAAGAACCAAGCATTAAGCACATGCATGCAAGAATTTAGCCTCCATCTTTAAGCCATTTAATTGAACTAAGATCCTGGGGATAAAACCAAACATTCAAAGAGTGCATGTAAGAACCAACAACTCCACTACATACCATATTGGGTATAAGAAATTGGGTTTAGTAAAATGAGTTAGTCTATGCAAAGACTACCACTTAATCATAAACCCTAAATCAAGATATCACCATCAAGCAACGTAGCATCAGTTTTAGAGATAAGATTAGCTTGCATGTAAGATAATGTGCAACAATAGTAGGGAGGAGAGAGTTATATAACTTGCCTTGAGGTGAAGATCGACTCCTAAGCCAACAAGCTCCCAGAGAGAGAAGAAAATGAGAACTTGGATTAACTCCACGACCAATATAGATCACCTTAAGAGAAGAAGAAAAAAGCTAAGTCAAAGGAAGCTCAAAGAGAAGTGGGTAAAAACCTTAGACCAGAAAAGAAAGGGGAAAGAGAAGATCTTCATCTCACTCAGGTACTACCATGAGACAACCATGGATTTGACCTATCTTGGAGAGAAGTTCCTCAAGAAATCCACCATGGAGAACCATAGTCCCGACCAAGTGAAGACCGAGAGGTAGGGTTGAAGAAAAACGAAATCAAGAAGGATAAACCACTTACCAAGCACTAGGATGACCAAAGGATCAACAAAGAGAGATTCTTCAACCCTAGATCACTGCATGAAAGGGTTCAACCTCCTTCGTAGAGCTCAAGCACCTCCAATGTACCACTAAGAACAAGGGTCAACTCCAAACAAGAAGAGAGAAGATAAAGAGAGCTAAAGGGGTCATTTGTATGTAAAAGAAGGGGTATAAATACCCAAGGGTAGGAGAGAGGTAAGGGAGATGAGGTGTCAAGATACTATTACCACTAGTGACACTTGTCTCTCCAAAGCTTGGCCATGCAAACACTCAATATAAGCATGCACCAAAGATCATTAAAACCAAAGTGGGGTAGCAAACACTAGGTTCAATAAACCCAAAACACTTTGATCAAATGAAAACCAGGGCATCCAACATGGTAGAGACCACTACACCAAGTTTACCAAAAGCAAACGGTTGCCACAACATCAAAACAAGTCAAAACACAGTGACCAACATGAAGGACAGAGCATTTCGATTCCTACAAACACAACCAAGAAAGAACTTCGATCGCAACACTTCAAAGGGTCAACAAACATGGTCATCATCATCCTCAACTCAAGCATCCATGCAAACCCTAGCATCAACACTTGATGCCACCTCATCAACCAAGGTCCACCAAGGCACCCTATGAATCATTATCTCTCTCATGATGAAAACACATAGGATGCACATCCAACACATGAGACGTAGCAAGATAAACCCTCAACATGGGTGTTACACAACTTGGTCCAAAACAAGCACACATATAGCATAACTAGCTCAAACATAAACCAAACGGGGCCAAACTAAAAACATAAACACATCACATTTTACTAAAGCACATCACATGGTTATATTAAGGATTTAACCATATAATTATGCTAAGAAATCAAGATTAGCAAGAATCTAGGTCAAGGGTCTTATAAGAACCAACATGATTTCTAGATCCATCAATTTGTACTTTTAGTGGAATTCACCTGATATATTCTATCCCGATGTGAGGCAAGACAACATGTTTCTTTTGATCTTCTATTCATATAAGTTGGACCACGATCATGTGTTTTCCTAGTGAATCTTAGCTCCTTGTTCATCTTGGTCATTTTCTAGGCAATTTTTTAGTGTTTAGGGTGAAAGGTTTAACACATATTATTACCCTTTTTTTATCCCTCTTATTTAGTTGCTTTCTTTTATATACCAACGATCTAAGAGAGAGGTTGAAGGATAGGAACTCAAAACTTAGGAGATTTACCTTTAATCCCAAAGTTTGTCACTAAACTTTTGTTGTACTAGTTGTTGTTCATGCATGACTCATTCCTGCCTTCCTAGGTGAGTGATACAACATCTACTTAATTTATATTTACCTTGTTGTTGCATGTAGTGTATCCAGTGGTTGTGTATACCTTTAAACTGTGAAAAACAAAATTGTTAAGTATCTTATGTCTTATCCAATGAGTTTTATGTACATACACAGTGATGTTATGTACCATTTTTAGTTTTTTAGGACAGGGATACATCTTAATTACCATATCTGATCAAGAATGTGAATTTGGATGGTAGGAGAAATATAGGGATTCCCCCCTAGTAGGGCATATGAGACGTATGTTGAAAAGATGTTATCCTATGGTTTGACTACATCCACTGTTTGGTTTGTTATGCATGCACTAAATCATTTCCACAATGTTATACTCCTAGAATATGGAAAGGAGACTCCTTTGTGTGAAATATAGGGCCTATGCTTATCCTCCACCTGTTTGGCTTGGAAGTGTCAAGGTGAGATAAAAGATGGTTCTTGGATACATGTTAACTTGTTACAATGTGAAGTTAGATCATGATTGTTAAATGTTTTACATCTTATATAGTTATTTACATCTTGCTTCTCCTTGATTTGTTGGAAACTTGTCTTGTGATTGGGTTGATGTAATTGTATAGAAATAGACCTAACTAAATAGAGAAATCTAAGTAGATTCCTAAGTCTATAGAACCATCTCCTTAGGTTCTTAGGGGGGTGAGAAAATGAGTTAGTCTTTTAGAAGTCTGGACTAGGAGAAGATGCTCAAAGCAATATATAACTGAATATGTGAGGACATTTAGGATCATATATCCTATTATCTTTAAATACTTTTTCTCAGGAGTAAGTTTGTGGGATTGTGATGTTTTATAGAAGGTGGTTATCTGGTATTTAGCGTTTTGACCTGTGTACCCAGGGCAGACATGTGGTGGACTAGATCATGAGCGTATATCCATGGTGGGGCTTACAACGTGTTCCCTGCCTTTATTATGCATTTCTTCAACCCAAGGCTATGAATAGAGATCTAGGAAATACAAATTTCCCTTATGTCTTGTATGGATGGATAGGAATGGCTTAATAGCATATAGTTAGTTGTTTGGGTTGTACACCCCACATAACACAAGACACTAAAAAATTTAACAATGGTGTAGTGAAAATATTAGGTTTAGTTGACGCTAAACATGATTTTGCTATCACCCAACATCGATAGGGTGCCTCCCAACTAGCCCACTCGGGTTTGAATCCCATCAGGAGAGAGCTCCAATAAAAAAAAAGACTGGTATGTGTTTTGACCAGGTAACGGTGTAATGACATATCATGCTATCAGGTGTGGCATAGGGGTGAGTGACCACTCTATTTCTGACCCTGAGATTTGACATGCGGGGGGCAGTCCATTAGCGGCTCGATCTAGGGGGTGTTCCTTGTCATAAAAAACATGATTTCACCTAGGAAGTTTAATTATTCATATTGGAAATGTTACTTGTGTTATCGAATAAGCATTGTAGGTATCTGAGATTCCATTGAGGTGGGTTTGTACCTTAGGTTACAGAAATAATTCTTATGTTATTACCATACATATTTTCCTTATAATAATATCCTTATAAAATAATATACATTTCAGGCATTATATCATATCATTCAGACTTGGGGTCTCACCACCATGATTTCCCCCACTTTTTAGGTGAGTGGCCCAACCATCCATGAAACTAAGAATAAGATAAATAAGGAGGGAGAAGACCTTAAGATCAAGAGGTGGGTGATGTTTGTGTGGAGATCTTGCAGATATGTGACATTTCTGTGACCTCCTCTAGGGGTAAATCATATAGGGAATAGAGTCACAGTTATCCCTATACTATCAGGTCCTAGCGAGTTATTTTTTCATTATATCCTCTATCTGCCTTGGATCCTATATATATGCATCACCTCTAGAGCCAGATTTATGAATGTTGTAACTTGTCACACTCATGCTCTATAGAAACGACACATTTGTAAGGTATTTTAACTATTGTATTTTGTTGAGATCTTGTGGATGTAATGTTGATCATTTTTGTTTATTAAATGCAGGAAACATATGATGATGTTGTAAAAATATCATGTATTTTTGCTGAACCAAATATGGAATGTGAAGTGGGATTTTGGCGTATGATGATTTTTTTTATATTTCTATGTATCTTATGTATGTGATGTTGGGTTCACATTTAAAGGTCGGGTTTGATTTTTGAGTAATATTACCCTTGTAATACTAGGTTTCACATGGAGACGAATCTTACTTGACCAAGGAAGCTTGATATTTGTTTGATCAATTTGCCATCCTCGTAAAAAAAAGGGAAACTTGTCCATCCAGAGCCAAATTGTCAAATCTCTAACATCCGAAGTTGTTTAAGACCACCTTTGAAATGGAAATTTCTTCACCACACAACATAGGTGCCAAATCTTGGAGCAGAATTAAAACATCTTCCTATGTTGAAAGGAAGACTAGTGCTTGCCGATCTGAGATTTCTTTTGATACCCTATGCCAAAAGCCATAAAACTGATAGAATTTAAAGGGAATCCCCCTATTGGCCATCTTTTGAACACTTGATGACCACCATATTAAGAAGACTTGAGTTTTCCATAATGTGGATAACCTTGTCATAGACCAACTTGTTGAGATGCCTTGATGGTAAGGGTGATATTTGCATAAAGAAAGGTAATTGAAATTTGAAACATTGCATCTATATGCCAAACGACCAAGGCATCGAGAATGGCACCAAAAATGACTGGTCTGACATCAATTCTATATGTGACCGCCTAAGACAATGACATCAAACATATTTTAGAACATAGAATGAGGTTGTTCCTTTGTGTCACCCAATTCTAGAGGGAGGGGTGGGGTGGGGATCCTTGTTTTTCTTCTTTTCTAAATGGGGCTCTTTGAAAAACACCGCTAGGACTAACTTTTTGCACCTCCTCTAATAAAACAACATCACTAAGTGAGTCTCATGTGTATTGGTTGTCCATTCGATGGAGGGTCCATTAAACTCCTCATGGTCTATATTTTGAACGGAGATGAACACCAGAACCTCCTTTCTCACATCTATGATGAGAAGATGGCGTTTTGCACGACCTCTTTAATTTATGTTGTTGAGAGTAGTTGGAGGAAAGATCCGCTTTCAACTAAAGCTCACTCAAAACAGTCTATACCTCTATGATTGACATAATCAACATGCCCTCCCAAGATTCTGGTGCATGGTCTAAATTAAAGAGATTACATGCCATCCTCTCCTCCCAAGCGTCATTGGTCAGAGGGATCTACATCGTCTTTTGGTGTTCCAGGGGATCACCAAGCTAAAAAAGGTTTGCAATATGTTGAGACATCTAGATCTAGTCTAGTGGAGAACTGTGAAAGCTACCTCGCCGCAATCAAATGAGGGGCCAAGGTAGCTCAACCACCATGACGAACAACATGGGTTCGTGGAATGTGAAGAATCCCCACGAAGTGATTGAGAATAGAAGATGTCTAACCCAAAGTCGCAAGAAGATGCATCCCAAGGTTGGAGTTATCTAGATCAAGAGAGAAGGGCCTCTAGAGGGAGGAGGGGAAATGACCGATGGAGAAGAGCTACTAAACTAGTACCCCAAGGTCTTAGGTTCCAGATTGCACTCGCGCCACTAGGGCGAGCCATCATGGGGTGTCACTTGGGTGGCACCCTCCACGCGGCTCTCCTTGGCATCAAGGGAAAAACTACTTGCCTATAGTATGCAATTGAAATGAAATTAACTAATGGATACATCAAATTCTATTTGCATAAGCAACTTGATAAACGTTAATATGAACCATAGGGACCTTCAAAGTGCTTTTCTGATGACTATAATGAAAACTATAGTGTAACTAAACAATTGGCGGCTCATGTCCAATCAAATTAAAGAACTAAGAGATGACCTTTGTATCTACCTTAAAATTAATTTGTACAGACTGCATGTGTTAAATGTTGTTATCCCCGTTAAAGAGGAAGCTAACGGATTTCGTGACATATTTTTAACCGTACATTCCACAACAAACCTCGTTGATTCCCAAAACATGCCAACCTTAGAAATTCCCTCCAATATTTGTTGTTCAAAGTTTCACATATCGACCCTCAATAATTGTTTTTTTAAATAATTTTGTTCGGAATGGCTAAAGATTTTGATTTCTTTGGAGTTTGTGATTTTGGATTATGGGTCGCGAACTGATAATGAGTTTTTCAAAATTTAGAATATATAAATAGATGGCTCCTTGACGATCTCGTATTTATCAAATTTATTATTTAGTAATCCCAACAAAAGAGGCACTGTGTAGTATTACAAACTATCCATTATGTTTACTTATAAATGTCCAGACCTAGCGAAATGCAGCCATTTTAACCAATTCTACAAAACATATATAAGAGCGAGCGAGTTGACGGCCACCAATGCGCATTCTCCAAAAAGTAAAACTGCAAATATAAGCAACCACATGGAGAGCACTCTCCTGCTCCCATGATTCATCTGTTGAGTACTTGCATATTCCATCAGCCTTGCTCCATTCAGAAGGTCCATCAGATTGTGACGAGAACAATTTAGTTCTGTATGTACATATCTGGCTATCCTCTTCTCACCACCACTGTGTGCATCACATGCATGCACAAACCAGCTTGACTGCAAGAAAAATGGTACCACGGCAGCGCAAAAGCCACACAATAATTGTCCCCTCCACGTACCAAACCGAGTTAAGATGGCCACAGATGCTGCCAGTACTAGTCTAGTCACCCACCTTACTTTACGGTGGAGCTCGCTGCAGCCGTTCAACATGGTTGCGGTGTGGCCCTACTCGAGCAATCGATGGCGGAAGCTAGCGACGAGTTAAGGCTGCCTCTGTGGTTGTTCATGTTCAGCTTTTCTGGCTGAAAGCAAACACGCAGATTCATCTATGCGCCTGTCGGAGCTTCGTCGGCTTTCCACTCGCGGGTGGTGCTGATGAGTGAGTGCTCAGGAACTGTTACCGCTTTACCGCCGGTTACAGCGCAACTGGGAGTGAGTGAGGGATTTTCTTGGTATAGTGTAGCGGGTTGTAAGACGGTCCGGGAAGATTCTGAGGAGTTGAATGCCACAACTCAATCAAGTGTCTGGTGATGTGATCTTTCCGTGGCGTCCCCACTTTGATACGATCAGTTATTATCATTGGATTGCTCTGCTACCCAAGGGTCCCATGATTCATGACGCGCCCCTGCTACACTACCTGTTACTATCGGCTATTCCGCTGCCATCTTGGAGCTTATTCTGCAATTCTGACGCACAGTACTGCTTCAAGCCTATAGCTCTAATGTGGCTCACTTTGCCCCATCTTCCTGGCCATCCAATATGGTTTCCCAAAACCTAACGAAAACCCACGGGCTATGTATGCAAAGGGAGGAAATGAGGCCCCTTTCAGCTATGTGTAGGCAGTTAGATATATAGCATCTCTGTCAGCAGCTGTAGACAAAACAGTGTTCGAAGGGCTGTGTCAATCGCATTGAGACCTTTAACTCTAAAAATGTGAAACGGGTAGCTGCTTGATCTCAAGAGTTTTCCCTGATGGGTAGATATGCTTCACTGCCCACAGGAAGTGATCACTAGCCTAATCTTCCAGCGCCGTGTATGAGGAAAGGGTACAGGGAAACCCCACCGCCAGGCTCCATCATTTGAACGGAAAGCTGCCGAAGAGATAAGGTAGCATGAGCAAATGCACATCTGTCATGTGTGTGTGCATATATAATTTCATATCATGCTGGCTAGCCAAATTTTTGTTTTCAGCTGTTTCTAGCAGGTCACCCATCCTCTGATCATTTCTTTTACATTGTATACCTTCTGACATGCCCACTATGATCAAAAGTTAGATAGATATTAAAATAGACTAGTAAAGGCACGTGCTATGCACGTGTCTCTAATTCAAATTTGCTGTTAAAATGGAAAATATATTTGAAGTCATTTCAAAGGTATGAAAACATAATAACATAATCATTTTAATTGATTAAGATAATAGACTTATATGATTCTTACTTTTCTATTCATTTATACATAATTTATCTTTAGGATGTAATTTAATATCTGGAGAATCTTACAAATTTGCTTTATCAGTTCATAATTAAAATATATTTGATAATTCCTTGGAATTTTACTTTATATTGATATTTACATAACTTCATATTCAGTAATGAATCAACATTAATTAAAAACATGAATTGCTCCTTTGTGTTGATTTTTACTTAGATAGACACTTTTTTATATATAAATAGTTTTCTCTTGAGATTTGGCCCAACTTTTATGGTTTCTATGATGTTATTTATGCCCTAAAGTTCAATACAACAAGCAGATTAAGCAACTACATTCAATGACAATAAGAAAACCTACTCATCAATTTTTGTTGTCCAATGTCATTGCCAAATCTAAGCTGCAATAGAACACTTTCCTCACATACCTATTATAGATATTGTGATTTTATACTTATAATTAATTTATTTTCATATATTCTAACTTCAATAATACAATATGAGAAGGATCTCAACATCATGATATTTGTTTTTGAATGTTTCTTCACAATCCTTGTTGTGTGCTCACAAAAAAAGAATATCAAAAAAGATTGTTGATGTTAGCTTTATACTTTCTGGTATATCAGATACGAATGTATTTTTTTTATGGATGATACTGTGACACGTCGTTCGAATAAAACATTATTAACTTAGCAAAAGCGATCACTAAGCAACAGATTACCGAAAATCACTAAAATTTAAAATCATTTTTGCAAAGAGGTCCACACGTAGGAAAACTCTTTCATAAAGAACCGGAGTAACTTAATTACATACTGGTTCACATGTACATATCTTGTATCATCTTTTTCTGAGAATTACAAGTATGAACTGCTCTGTTAACTAAACACAGGCAGTATAAAAATCTCGAAGCACTAAGCCAAAATCTCAAAAGCACTATCTACTACTCTGAGGACCTGAGAGTACAGAGACGACACATAGGACTCTATGTACATCTATACAAGACATATCAACCAGTGTCTCCACCTGAGAATTCACTATTGTCCCTGCTGTTGTTGTTGTTGTCCTTCACCTATTGAAGGATTCTTGCCTCCTCATCCACGTCCACCTAAAAATATGGTTCCCACGGGGGTGAGAAAAATGTAAATTGCCCCAGCGAGAGATATAACTCTCCGCCAAAAACATTATTATTGCAGATTAATAAGATAAATCTGAACAGAATAATCATGATTGCTTTAACAACAATTAATTCATTGTTTAATAGATTAGAGCATTAATCTTATCTAAAGCCTTTCATCGATAACCTGATAGAGCAGCATTTCATTTATCCAATAATGAATATGGAGAACATGTATAACCTTTATCCGCTATGTTAAGCAGGATAATATCAACCAATGTTTCTCGTATTTCAACTTTATGTAAATGCACTACACAGCTGATTATATTTTACTCTTCATGTGTCAAACTGCACTTAGCTTGCCATGGTATATTGACATCTTCACTATAGAGTTATAGTCGCAGCATATACTCTCTTCAGGCTTAGATCACATAGCTAATGCCTGACATTGTTTTGTGGAGTCATGGCTTGTAGCCATATTCTCTTAACAAAGTATTGGGATCTTAATCGCTCATCTCATCAAGTACCTTTCATTTCTGAACAAGTTCATCATCATGATTATAGAGTATGTGTATTCAAACCCTTAGTTCATCATAGAATACTTGTTACCACATAACAGGTAACTTAATACCTTCAGGTCATTTGACCAAGGTAAGCATGATTCTTACTACATAAGCATTCCACATATCACACAAAGCTTAATTCACCTCTTGTTACCTCTTAATAGGCAACAAGGCATATTATGGCTTATGAAGCCCATAAGCAATTTCAATAATTAAAACATCATATGGCACATAGGGTTCATTAATTTTAGATTACCTCTCACTAAGAAATAAAGCATATGAAGGCTAATAAGGCCTATAAAACATTTTCAATATAAGAGCATCCTAGCTCATACCTGGCTATGCTTATCATCTCAACATATCTGCATGATTAGTACTCATGATAACAGTTATAATTCTTTCATATCAGCACCATGCAACACAAAGTAATACCACTATTCCCTTGTTAGGGTTAGGATTCCTCTTACATATCATCACCCTACTTTAGGGTTTTTCCACAAATAACCATTTAGGTTCTTAAGATCATGTTATTAATGATCAAACCTTAATTCATTGCTCCACACAGCTAGGAGCTAACATTGATAACATAAGTATTCAATCATACTTATTTATTCTCATCATTCATCATTAAATGAATTATCAACACAAAGTATGAGTTTCTCTCTCATCTTTACTAGAATATGATTGCATCAAAGTTTATTGATTTGGATTAACCTTTTCATAAGGCATGTTAGCCTACACTTATCAAAGTGCATTACATCTCAATGTAACAACTGACATGACACATTTCATGTGTCACTCATCCAAATATGTTGGATTTAAAATACATCAAGGTATATCAATCTTGAGGTGTTGGATGTGATATCTATCATATTTTGATGTATCACTTCCCTCATCACCTTTATCTTACTTGAGTTCATCCACTTAGCTTGTATTAGGGTATTTCCCCTCCTAATACTTTATACATAGTTCAACACATTTGTATTGTATTGGTCGTAAGTCAATTATTTAGAAAATACAACCATTACTAATGATATGGACTCATCTTTGAGTTAGGAACTACTGATATAAGGATATCCATTATCAACCTCTTTAGGTGTTACACTTGTCAATATATTAATCACTATTCCATTATTAGGAATAGGGTTTTCCATGTTTATAAATTAAGGTTCACATAGCATCTCCCATATTTATGGGTTTCACATAATATCACTCTTCATTAGAGTTTCACATATTATCCTTCTATATTAGGGTTACACATAGAATTACCTGAAATTAAGATTTCACATGGAATCACCCTTAATTAGGGTTTTACATGGCATCACCCTCAATTAGGGTTAGGGTTCATTAACCTTCTTGATTAGGGTTTCATGATCTCTTACTAAGGATCATATCCTAATCTCCACATGACTAATACTCATGTATGAATTCCTCTCTCTCTCATCCTCTCTAGGATGTTAATTATTTTAATCTTAATTATATTAGGTCCAACCAACTTGAATGAAGGATTGTCATAACTTATTCAATCATTGCTTTCATAAGCATCAAGAATTAACCACTCATAAATGTACTAATTACCCTAGTACCTCAAAGGTACAACCATTGTAATCACCTTTGATTTGCATCATTATTAATCAATTAGTTAATTGACCTTTATTCACCTTAGGTGTCACTACTACAGAAATGGCTTATAAAGTCACTTTTCAAGGTGTCGGTTGTATACATAAACCGACACCTAAACTCTACAGTGTCGGTTGATAACATAAACCGACATCCAATCTATGAAGGGCGACCAGACACGGGTACCACTTTTATTAAGTGTCGGTTACTTAATAAAAAACCACCACCTAAAATCAACCGCGAAAACCAAAATTCCAGCGAAAAAATTACCTCAAAAATTTGACATATTGCGTTGGTTCATAAATAAATAACCGACGACTAAAGGGTATTCGCGAGACAGGAATAGTTGTCGGTTGTCTTTTAGTTAAAAACCGAGGACTATAATCTAGTATAGGTGTCGGTTTTTGGAAAAGAACCGACACTGTTGGTTTAGTTGTCGGTTATTTTGAATACCGATGCTTATTGTCAACTCAATAGCTCGCGCCAGCGCGAGCGACTCTTCCCCTTTCCCTGTTTCATTCCAGATTTCCTAATTAGGTCCGGTGATTTTCTTGCTCGTCGCCACTCGGTGCTGCCACCGCGTTGCTGCTGTCCTCTCGTCGCCGCTCGTCACCGCCGCTGGTCGTTGCATGTCCTCTCGTCACCGCCACCGGTAGAAGCATCTACGGTGCTCTCCTCGTCACCGCCGCCCCCGCCGGTAGAAACAACTTTTCTCCTCCGCCAGCTTCCTGCAAGGTAACCCACAAAAGCTTCACTGCCTTTTCTGTCCTCCGCCTTGCTTTTCTTTGCCGCCGCCGACCTGGAACTCACCCAGGCGGCACCTAAGCAGGTGCCAGGGCACGCCTAGGGTCCCAAGCCCAGGTGCCCTGCCTAGCTAGGCCTCTGGGCAGATGCTTGGGCGGCGCCAGGGCACGTCTAGGCTGCTGCTGGGGTTTGGATTCATCTACTGGATGCCCAAAACATGCACTGATTTTACCAAGTCACCCCAAAAGCCATGAAAAATATTCTGATTGTGTTTATTTATTAACTGATTTCACCAAGCTAGTGGAATTTTTTTTAAAGTTATTTACTTATTGTGTTTATTTAATTATGTACTAATACATATGTGCTATACCAATCTGATAGTCCATGATAGAACAAAGCATAATGATGTTGACTGCAACTTTGTGCGTCATGCTATTCTGAATTAAGTGTATATTTACTTCATAATTGAATGTTTAAGTAAGTTATAGATATCTTGATGATGAACTGTAATGCACACATGTGACATGCTTGGAATGTAAATGATGAACTGTAATGCACACATGTTTAACTTGTTTCATTGTTGAGTATATTGAGAATCCTAATCACCCTTCTTGCTTAATGATGAACTGTAATGCACACATGTGACATGCTTGGAATGTAAATGATGAACTTTTCCCTAAATTGCCAATCATTCTTTTAAAGACATCAATAATCACCCTAACTTGAAGAACTAGGATTTTAGGTATAAGAATGACAACACATTATTTGTTGGCCTAGAAACCCATCCAATATTTACTCATTAGGAGTAAATCTTGGATAGGATCTCCCCGGTTTGGGACTGTTCTTGAACACCTAATCTCGCTTAGGATGTAAGTGTGTAATGTGTATTGGGTTTTCAAGAAAATTTCGGCAGCATTTTCCCGTTTGTTCTCTAAGTACATATGTACTTGGAGAACAACGGGGAAATGCTGCCAAAATTTTCTTGAAAACCGAATACACATTATACACTTACTAGTGAGATTAGGTGTTCAAGAATAGATAGGTGGTACACATTTATTATATATAATAATGACATCACATGTATTTGTTAACCCTAGACCCTAATCTTGTCCTAATATATACTTGTTTTCTCTTTGATCATAGAATGGATAGATCATGGATGTCCATTCGCAATCGCTGCACCCCAGAGTTTATTTTTGGTCTTGACCAGTTCATTAGATTTGCCGAGGAACATAGGAAACAACCTGGAGATAAGTTCTACTATCCATGTAGGCATTGCGGTAACAACTTGAAAGTCAACACCGGTGACGAAATCAAAACTTATGTCATGTGCAATGGGACTATACAAGGCTATACAGAATGGCACTAGCATGGAGAGATTTCAAACCCGAAACTAGTGGATGTCGATAGCAGTGCTTGTGTGGAAGAAGAAATTGCCTACGATGACGTAGATGTGAATGAACCAGTTCCAGTAGGCATCGTTGATGCGATGTTGGATAGTTGTGGGGTAGAGCACACTGATCCACCTCCCATTTTTAGAAACATTGTGCATGATGCTGAGATGTCGTTATACACAGGTTGTACTAAGTTTACGAAGCTTAGCGGTAATGCCCGGGCCTACTGCCCAAGGCTCTAGCACGGTTTTAGGAATGACGACTGGCCCCACAAACCACCACTAGCCTTAACTGCGCACTTTGTCCACACCGACGCGTAAGCCAGGATCAACTTCCCGACTGGTCACCCATCCTAGTACTACTCCATGCTGAGCACACTTAACTATGGAGTTCTTTAGTGATGGGCTCCCAGAAAAGGAGGTGCACCTTGGTGATATGGGTAGTCCAATCATTCCTCCCATTTCAGTGTAGACCCAGAATGGCCCATGGACACCCAGCTCCCATCCACAGCAATCAGCATAAGGGCGGCTCCATCTCATCTCTGCGGATAGCCCTTTCCAACTTGCCTGGACCGCACGGCTCAAGACTGGCATGCCACATGCCCGTGTGGGCCCCACCTACTGGAGGGGAATTGGCTCTGATACCATTTGTAACGCCCGGGCCCACTGCCCAAGGCTCTAGCACGGTTTTAGGAATGACGACTGGCCCCACAAACCACCACTAGCCTTAACTGCACACTTTGTCCACACCGACGCGCAAGCCAGGATCAACTTCCTGACTGGTCACCCATCCTAGTACTACTCCATGCTGAGTACGCTTAACTATGGAGTTCTTTAGTGATGGGCTCCCGGAAAAGGAGGTGCACCTTGGTGATATGAGTAGTCCAATCATTCCTTTTAAGATCATGTTATCCGAGGCCTCAAATCATGGGATGTTACAATCTCCCCCACTTAGAATCTTGACGTCCTCATCAAGGCTCAACTATATGACCTCATAATCTGACCCCATTTCAGTGCAGACCCACAATGGCCCATGGACACCATGCTCCCGTCCACGGCTACCAGCGCAAGGGCGGCTCCATCTCGTCTCTACGGATAGCCCTTTCCAACTTGCCTGGACTGCACGACTCAAGACTGGCATGCCACATGCCCATGTGGGCCCCACCTACTGGAGGGGTTATAAACAAGCAAGCAGTTTATTTGTCGCAGGAGGGGTTAATCCTGGGATGTTACAAATGTAACAACCCACACTTTTGAGTGTCTAAAAGACCTTAAAGTCACAGATCATTAATCATATACTCCAGGATCATATTCATGAAATAATACAAAATAGTAAACAATTTCCATTAATGATCAAATATTTACATCTTTAGATAAAATGCTCCTCTAAGGAGTTACATAACTTTTAAACAGAATTAAATTTTACAGGTGTGAAGATAAACCATTAAGACTAAACCTTTATGATGAAACTGTAGTGTCTTCAACATCTCTATCTGTACCCTCATTTCCCCGAATCAAGTATATCTGATACCTAAAACGCCGACAAACAAATTCACGATCAGTATATTTCTATACCGGTACGTGGGTTCAAACAATAATCACAAGTATAGATATAAGCAAACATCTTTATCTTTAATATAAGAACATCAACTCATTTTCATATTCTAACCCTTATCTGGTCCACTGCCTCAGGTGTAATCACTGTCCCTCCGGGGCTCGTGTGCATTACCCTTAAGATCAGTCTGACCCAGGGTTCAGAATGTAGTTATTTACTTTACATGATACTCATATGAACTTTATAGTTTTGCAAGAACTAAATAAACAAGCAAACAGTTTATTTGTCATTCAATCTCATCGAGAAACATCAGCAATCTCATAATTCGATACATGTAATCATAAGTGTAACCACGTACCTTTGTCATCATAGAAACCATGCAGAACATCCCAAGATTTGAGGCCTCAGATGACATGATCTTAAAAGGAATCATTGGACTACTCATATCACCAAGGTGCACCTCCTTTTCTGGGAGCCCATCACTAAAGAGCTCCATAGTTAAGTGTGCTCAGCATGGAGTAGTACTAGGATGGGTGACCAGTCGGGAAGTTGATCATGGCTTGCGCGTCGGTGTGGACAAAGTGCACAGTTAAGGCTAGTGGTGATTTGTGGGGCCAGTCGTCATTCCTAAAACCGTGCTAGAGACTTGGGCAGTGGGCTCGGGCATTACAAATGGTATCAGAGCCAATTCCCCTCCAGTAGGTGGGGCCCACATGGGCATGTGGCATGCCAGTCTTGAGCCGTGTGGTCCAGGCAAGTTGGAAAGGCTATCCGCAGAGACGAGATGAAGCCGCCCTTGTGTTGATTGTCGTGGATGGGAGCTGGGTGTCCATGAGCCATTGTGGGTCTGCACTAAAATGGGGTCAGATTATGAGGTCATATAGTTGAGCCTTGACGCGGACGTCAAGATTCTAAGTGGGGGAGATTGTAACATCCCAGGATTTGAGGCCTCAGATAACATGATCTTAAAAGGAATGATTGGACTACTCATATCACCAAGGTGCACCTCCTTTTCCGGGAGCCCATCACTAAAGAACTCCATAGTTAAGCGTGCTCAGCATGGAGTAGTACTAGGATGGGTGACCAGTCGGGAAGTTGATTCTGGCTTGCGCGTCGGTGTGGACAAAGTGCACAGTTAAGGCTAGTGGTGGTCTGTGGGGCCAGTCATCATTCCTAAAACCTTACTAGAGCCATGGGAAGTGGGCCCAGGCGTTACAAATGGTATCAGAGCCATAACCCCTCTAGTAGGTGGGGCCCACATGGGCATGTGGCATGCCAGTCTTGAGTCGTGCGGTCCAGGCAAGTTGGAAAGGGCTATCTTTAGAGACGAGATGGAGCCGCCCTTACGCTGGTAGCCGTGGACGGGAGCATGGTTTCCATGGGCCATTTTGGGTCTGCACTGAAATGGGGTCAGATTATGAGGTCATATAGTTGAGCCTTGGCGAGGACGTCAAGATTCTATGTGGGGGAGATTGTAACATCCCAGGATTTGAGGCCTCGGATAACATGATCTTAAAAGGAATGATGGGACTACTCATATCACCAAGGTGCACATCATTTTTAGGGAGCCCATCTCTAAAGAACTCCATAGTTAAGCGTTCTCAACTTGGAGTAGTACTAGGATGGGTGACCAGTCGGGAAGTTTATCCTAGCTTGCGCGTCAGTGTGGACAAAGTGCGCAGTTAAGGCTAGTGGTGGTCTGTGGGGCCAGTCATCATTCCTAAAACCTTACTAGAGCCTTGGGCAGTGGACCCAGGTGTTACATTAGCGCTGTGTTGAGATTGTATAAGTTGAAAGCTAACAATAGATGGAGCGACAAAAGCTTCACGACATTGCTATCTTTGTTGAAAGAAATGCTTCCTGAAGGAAACGAGCTGCCAATCTCAACATACCAGGTAAAGAAATTGTTGTGCCCAATGGGAATGGATGCCAAGAAGATACACGCATGCCCGAATGATTGTGTATTATTTCAAAAGGACTATGCGGATTTGAAAGATTGTCCAAAATGTGGTGCGTCACGGTATAAATTGATGACTTCGGGGGAGTCCAAAACTGGTTCTCCTGACAAGGGGATGTGGTATCTACCTATAATATCACGGTTTCAACGCTTGTTTGCCAATCCGATAGATGCGAAGAATTTGAGGTGGCATGCAGATGTTAAGAAAAATAATGATGGGATCCTACGACATGCGTCTGATTCCCCACAGTGGAAGAAGATTGATCTATTGTACCCTGAATTTGGTGAAGAAGTCAGGAATATAAGACTTGGGCTTTGTACAGACGGGATGAATCCGTACGGGACATTGAGCAGCCAACATAGCACTTGGCCAGTCATGCTTGTTATATGCAATCTTTCTCCCTGGCTGTGTATGAAAAATAAGTATGTAATGTTTTCGTTGTTGATATCAGGCCCAAAACAACTTGGAAATGACATTGATGTTTATCTTGAACCTCTGATTGATGACTTAAAGAAACTCTGGGGTGAAGGTGTGATGACCTATGATGCTTCACGAAGAGAGACATTTCGTTTGCATGCTATGTTGTTTTGCACTATTAATGACTTTCCAGCATATGGGAATTTGTCTGGATATAGTGTCAAAGGAGCTAAAGCGTGTCCTATATGTGAAGAGAACGCTGATTCAACAAGACTAAAACATGGCGTAAGAATGTATATCTCAATCATTGAAGGTTTCTTCCAAAATTCCATCCGTATCGTAGGAAGCGCAAAGCATTCAATGGATTGAATGAGGAACGGAGTGCGCCTAAACCTATACCAGGGGAGGTTGTTTATGAAAGAGTAAAAGACTTTGTCAATGAATTCGGTAAGAGATCACAATGTACTACACGGAGTGACAATTCTTCATTCAAGAAGAAGTCAATATTTTGGGATCTTCCTTATTGGAGTTCTTTGACAGTCAGACATTGTATCGATGTAATGCACATTGAGAAAAATGTTTGTGATAGCATCATTGGTACTCTGTTAAATATACCAGGTAAGACTAAAGATGGGATAAAATCCAGACTGGACCTACGTGAAATGGGAATAAGGTCAGAATTAACAGAATTACGTGAAATGGGTAATAAAAGAACATACTTACCTCCCGCTTGTTACACGTTGTCTAGAAAGGAGAAGAAAGCTTTTTGTGAATGCTTGGTAAATGTTAAGGTGCCACATGGTTTCTCATCCAACATCCGTAGATTGGTATCAATGAAAGATCTGAAGTTGATAGGTCTTAAATCTCATGATTGTCACACTCTAATGCAACAAATATTGCCTGTGGCAATTCGATCTATATTGCCGAAGCATGTAAGGTTTGCAATCACCATACTTTGTTTCTTTTTCAACAGTCTCTGCAGCAAAGTTATTGACCCTGAGACTCTCGATAATTTACAAAGAGAAGTGGTTGTTACCCTATGTCAGCTTGAGATGTATTTCCCTCCTTCATTCTTTGATATCATGGTACATCTTGTTGTCCACTTGACTAGGGAAGTGAAAATCTTGGGACCGGTTTTCTTGCATTGGATGTATCCCTTTGAACGATACATGAGCGTTTTTAAAGGTGATGTTTGAAACTGTTATCGGCCTGAAGGGAGTATAATTGAAGGTTATGTGGCGAGAGAGGTTATGGATTTCTGCAATGACTTTCTCAGTGGTAATGACACTCCTGATAATGACAAGAATATTGACGAGCTATTTGGCAAAGGAATTTTGGGTTCACGTGTGAAAGTAATCAGCCGTGAGCAGTTGGAACAAGGTCATTTGTATATTTTACACCACATGGATGAAGTGAATATTTATATCGAGGAACATACCAATTTCATCAAAAGACAATATCCTCGAGCCAATACAATGTGGCTTGCTAGAGAGCATAACTAGACTTTTATTAAGTGGTTTGAAGATAAAGTCTTACATCAAGTATCTCAAACATTAATGGATTCACATATTACTCAAACTATCAAATGCCTTGCCTTTAAACCAAAGTTGACTGTTATGTCTTATGAAGGGTATGACATTAATGGATTCACATATTACACAAAGCGCCAAGATGATAAGAGTGTCGTCCAAAACAGTGGAGTCACCCTTCAAGCATCGACTATGTTTTTTGCAAGTGCAAAGGATAAGAGTCCACGTAAAGCTAAAATGTCATATTACGTTGTCATTGAAGACATATGGGAATTTGACTACATAGATTTCATAATTCCGCTCTTCAAATGTAATTGGGTTGATAACACCAAAGGAGTTATAGTGGATGAATTGGGTTTCACTTTAGTGAACTTTGAAAAGATTGGCGAGAAGGCTGAACCATTCATATTGGCATCACATGCGAAACAAGTATTTTATATCGATGATCCTGCAAATGATAAATGGTTGATTGTTCTTCATGGTAAAAGACAGTTCATTGAAGATCCTATAGATGAAGAATAGTACTATGATAAGTATGATGACTCCAGTCCATTCTCAGTTGGGTTGCCAACACCAACAAATATTGAAGCTAATGATGACTTGTTTGTGCATGGAGATCACAATGAAGGATTGTTAATTGATAAAAAATTGCAATATTAGAGGTATATATGTTTTGTTTTATACGTTTTTATTTTTATGAATATGTGAAATTTACAATGTGAGCTTAATTTATAATGTGAATTACTTTACAATGTGAATGTGAACTTTACAACGTGAGATTTACAATTTGAATTACTTTACAATGTGAACTTTACAATTTGAATGTGAATTTGCAGATGGCTGACCATTCTCCTGATGACCGTGCTGATGATTACCGTGAGGGTGAGGACATTAATGCGCCGCCTCACAATGTAAGTTTTAAAAATATATCATATTTATATCTATATGTCCATTTATAGTTATATCTTGTAAATGTGATTATTTTGTCAAATTTTAGGTTGATGATGCACAGGTACCATCTGAAGCACTTGAGGCACTTGATCAACAACACCAAAAAGTTGACAAGAGAAGGGGCATCACTATGATGAAGAAGTTAATTGCGCAAAAGGGCAATGGACCCAAACTTGTTGTGGATTTTGATAATGCAGGAAATGCATGTGGTGTGAATCGCAATTCATTTGTTTCATATCTTGGGTTTGTTACTCGTAGCCATTGCGGTTGTCGCTTAGATTCTTGGCATAACGTTTCTAAGGAGAAGAAAGACTTAATATGGAAGGCTTTATGCGTGAGTTATTATTAATTTGCAATTCTATTTTGTAGATTACTAAATTTTTGGATACTAGTTAATAGCAATTCTATTTTGTTGAGTATATTTGAATTAGATGAAAAGCTGCATCATAAATGCGTGATGCAACGCTGTGGGAGAGTCCTAAGGAACTATAGGACAAATCTCACCTGAGAATACATAAAAGAAGCTGATAAGAGGAAGAAGACTGCCACTGAACAGTGGAACTTCCTGGACAAAGAAGAATGGGACGCGTTTGTCGTTTTAAGACAAACTGATGAATTCAAGGTATTAGGCGTCAGTCTCAATCTCATTAATTAATATATGTTGTATTCACCTATTCAAGATTAACATTTAGTGTTACTAACCAAATCATTAATGTGCATACTAACTAGGCCCTCAGTGAGGCACAAAGATCAAGGCGTGCACTGAATGTGCATGACCACACAATGGGTCCAAAGGGGTATGCAGGCATTCGCCAAAGACTACAGTCTGAGGCTACTACTCAGTCTACTGCTACTCAGGATTCCTCTACCATAGGTAGCATACCTCTGCCTCGCCATGATGTCTGGATAGCTGGGAGGCAAAATAAGAAGGGAGAAATAAAGAAGGTCACATCTGCTGAGGCAGATACAAAAATGGTAAAATACAACTCTTACAGCAATCATTCGAATATTGATTATTTGTGCTGTTTACTTAATTACAAATTTTTGTTTTGGCGATTAGCGGGAGCTGCACGAGCTGAGGAAACAAGGCAAGTTCATCCCTAAGGGAACAAAGGATGAATTGACAGTTGCTCTGGGTAACCCAGAGCATCCTGGACGTGTTAGGGCTACAGGCGCTGGTGTGGGCATCAAATCTTTTTTTGGGCCATCCCAGCACAAACATGTCCCAAAAGCGGGACTTTCACAAGAAGAGGTAACAAATTCTTTCTTTATAATGTTACTATAAAAGATAATTCAATAATTATAATTTGACGTTTCTTTTATCCATGTATAGGTAGATAAGCTATTTGATAGGAAACTCGAAGAAAAACTCGAAGAAGCAATGAAAACGTGGAAGGCATCTCAGACTGCCACTTACCAGCTGACAATACCTACTGCAGGCTCTACTCCTACTCCTACTGCAGAGGTTGGGAGTAATCCTGTAGAACCACCACCTAGCACATCCGTTGTAAGTATTTTTATGACATAGTAACTAGTTTTTTAATTCAAGATGATATGCATATATGAAATTGTAGTTGTTTCAAAAAAAGATGATATGTATATATGTATATAACATTCTTTACACAAAAATTTATAGGGGTTGAAGCCATGCCGTCTAAAAAGTAAAGAATTTGTCGTTGTAGAGGCGTCGGCTTACCCATCCCTACCAGGGGAAACGTGTCACAGGTCTCTAGTACCAGGTGGTTGGATTCGTGTGAGCCCGATACATATATTCTCCCAGTGGATGGATCTTCCATTGCCATATGCCCACCCAGATTGTGAAACGCTTGGTGAGGCAGTAGGCGGAGTGATATTGTGGCTAAAAGCGGATGTCCTCTTTACTGAAAAGGTATGGTAAATTTACCTTACGTTCAATTGTTAGTGTGTGTATATGATGGCAGTTGATCTGAAATTATATATATATAAAGGTTAAAAAGAAGACACCCACAGCATCTAGGCCTCCACTTCTACCTCCTACATTACCTAGTTGGGTTCCACAGGACCTACATGTCCCGTTAGGTCCTAACTGTAGGGGTATGTCAATATGGTTAGGCGAACATGATATAAACTCCCCTATAATTGTTTCATCCGATTCAGATTCTATAGGTCAGTCATACGAAACAAAACTATTTATACAAGATATTTTGGAGTTGTTTCGATATGATTAGCTAAATACATCTGTGATAGAGCTATGGATAAGGTGAGATATTCTTTATACATCCATATACCTTGTGTATGATCTGGTGATCTAGTTTCTTATTTATTAATGCATGCGTAATTAATACATATTTTGCAGCTACTTAGACAACATATGTGCAGATTTTGGATTCGAACATGTAGGGTTTTTTATTCCATCTTTGATTAGTCTAGTAGCTAAAGACCCTATGTCAGTTCAACAATACTGCTGTGAGGCTTTTTCAAATTTTGCTGTAAATAAGAAGACAGTGATAATGGCTCCATTCAATGTAGAGTAAGTTTACTTTGCTTATTATAATTTGGACTTAAGAAAATTACATTTTTATTGTGGATTTTGAGTTATTAATTTTTAACTTTTTTACCTCTAGGGGTAGGCATTGGGAGTCACTGGTTATTGCCCCCGAGACGTTCACTGTGTATTATCTAGATCCTAAGGGGAGTAAATTGAATACAAGATTTGGACACATAATGAAAATGGCATTATTCCGGTGAGAAATATTTCATTTTCATATACGTTGACATATGTTATTACATTACTATTTAATTGCAATGTTCTGTGTTACATTAACATGTAGGGGTTTTGAGGAGTTCAAAAAGGATGGAGGAAAGGTTCCCACGAAAAAGAACCAGCCAATAATTTGGAAGAACGTGAAAGTAAGTTCCCGACTATAATATATGTATATATTATTTATGTGAACAATGCTTAATTAGTTGTATTTTTTAGTATTTTGTATGTTTGAATTTATAGTGTGCTACACAAGACAACGGATGGGCATGTGGATACTATGTCATGCGATATATGCACATGATTATCAAACATGTCGCACTGGATATAGAGTGTATTGCTCAGGTATTATATAGTCTCATTAGATAATATGATCGAAATATATCAATCTTATTTATAGCTCATTAATTATATATATACATCATTCTCTTTACAGGTGTTTAAAGCTGACCCCATTACATGAGAGGCCTTACCAGATGTAAATGCTCCCTATACGATGGGAGAATTAAATGAAGTAAGAGAGGAATGGGCAACAACCATACAAATAGTGGGGGCTTTAAAATATAATTGGGATCCTGATAGCGAATAATGACTAAACAATGATATTTTGTAAATGAATTTCTGAATTATAATATATGTGTGAATGTTTCTACATGTCTGGATGTTTCTACATGGGTCTGAGTGAAAATGAATGAAAGTGTTGGTTTCTATATGAATGTTTCTACATGTGTGAATGTGAATGAATGGAACTACAAATTGCTAGCTACATGAATGTTTCTAAATGTGTGAAAATAAAATGGAACTGCAGGTTGCATTGCTAAATGCATGTGTGAATATTTTTGTTGTGAATTTTGTAGGTTTGTGGCCTGTTGTCAGCTGATATCAATGGATGTCGTAAAACCTGCAGTTCATAACTGAACTGAACAGGTTTCTCATCCTGTGACCAGCCACAACAGGTCTGCAGGCTGACAAAAAAAAACAAAACAATAGGCGTCAGTTATTTATAAAAAACCGACACACAATGTTATAGTGTCGGTTTTATATAAATAATCGACGTCTATTTCCTGTGGCACAAAGATATATGGCGTCGATTATTTGTAAAAAACCGACACTGATAGTGCCCAAAATGACACCCTTTCTGTGGCACAAAGGGTTTGGGCGTCAGTTTCTTATCTAATAACCGACGCCTATAGTGCCCATGATGGCGCGTTTTCGGTGGCGCACGAAGAGTTTGGGCGTCGGTTTTGGAACCGACGCCTAATGGGTGAGCTTTTAGTGTCGCCCACATAGGTGTCGCTTAGAAACCGACACTAAAGGCTTTAAATAACTGACACTAAAGGTAGGTTTTGTAGTAGTATGTCCAAATGGTTTGACCAATTGAACCTCAAATGGTCTTAGTCGCTTAGTCATTGAATGGTTTGAAACTGTTCAAGTAAAACAATAATGAAACCGTAGGGACAATTTCACACTTGAAGCCACTTAGGTCTCCAAACGGTTTGAGACTGTTTGATCCCAAATGGTCTTGAGACCGTTTGGTCAAAACTCTCTCAAAACTGAAAGGACCAAAAAGATCTTCCATCACTTTATCAAATCAAGGTTTCAATCATTAAACCATCTATCAATTGAACTACTGATTTATTCTTCAATTGAATCATTGAATCACCCTTCAATTGTACCTTTAATTAGGGTTTTGAACTCAATTGAAATAGGGTTTATTATCAAGAAACCATCACTTAGGGTTTTGAAATCGAAGATCCATCAATCATTGACATTGTGGAACTAATTCAATTGAAATCATTGGATCATCATCAAACCATAACATGACCTGACCTCAAATGGTCTTGAGGTCATTTGGATGACCTCCAAACAGTCTTGAGACCGTTTGACTCATCCGATCATTGAAATTATAAAAATTCACTTAGGGTTTGCATCATTGAATCAATCATCAATTGAGCTATTGATTGTATTTCAATTTGGTATCACTGGTTCTTCAACCATCCAAATGTACACCACCATAGACCTTTAAACGGTCTTGGTTGAGCTACAAACGGTCATGAGACCATTTGGGTGACCTCGAAATGGTCTTGAGACCATTTGGGCTAGTCAACCCAAAAATTGATTCAATTGCTTAAGGATTCAACACTCAACCCTATTACGGTTTGCAATTGGTAGATCATCCAATCATGGAACCTTTAGAAACTCATCAATTCAATATATTAGATCATTTTTTTTCAACACATCAGAAATAACCCTCAAATGGTCAACTTCCTCCATTCGGTCAACCACTCCAAACGGTTTGGAACCCAAACCTCCAAACGATTTGCAAACTGTTTGGTCACCAAACGGTTTGGTCAAACCGATTGTACTATATTGTTGAAAACGTTAGCAATAGATATTTGTAGAGGTGTTTTCTTATGATGGTTTCATCATCATCAAGCTATAAATCCACGAAGCTTTCTGTGATTTTCATGGTGATTGCATCAATCAATCAAATAAAATTCGGGAATAAAGAAGAAAGCAACAATTGATGAGGATATGGAATCAATAACAAAGTTCAAGGGTTCAAGTTATATAACCCCCCTTCAATTCAGCTTCAAAGCTTCAACCTCCACGCCTTTAATGGTTAAAGAAACACCTTCCACTATCCCAAGCTCGTCCTTAAGCTTTGAGTGAAAAGGAATGGCTAGAATTGAAGATGGAGTGAAGATAAGAAGAAATCATGCATTGATTTTCGTTTTCCACCATGTAATCATGGTTGAAAGTGATCAAGAAGTTTTACAACAGGTTGGGGGTCATCCTCCTTTTGATCCAAGTTCCCTTGGTCGTTTTTGCAAGCAAGAAGTGAAAGTGGTTTCGAAATTACCCTTTCAACTCATGGATAAAGGAGCATATATATGAATTTTATTGAAATTTCATTTAGGAGAGAGAAAGTAGGGATTATCTCCTCCATTTACTTGAAACTTTCTCCCTTACCATCCTTGGATACTATGCTTTCTCCTTTGCCTCTTATTCCTCTCAATTATCTACGATTTAAAACAAAACAAACTAAGCACCTTAAATCATATTATAATAATATCCATAAGTGAGTGGATATTTCTTTTTGTTTCCTTAGTGTGAGTGGGTTCTCCACTCACGTATATATTTCCATTGCCTTTTCAAGGCACATGATCGTCCAACCTTATCTAATTTTCAACCATTATCAATTTGTTTGAAGGTAATTCGATTAACACATTTATTTTTGCATTAATTTGAAGTAAAGTTCCAATTATGCTTAAATCTTGATTATTTTATTATCAAGATTCTCTCTCTTCCAAAATAATTCAAATGAGTCACCCCTCTCAAATTATTTTCTCTACATGATTCCAAGAACCATGAGGGACCCTCTTGAAGTGGCATTTTGCATATTGAACCCTAGGTTTTGGGTAAATTACACATTACACCAAAACTAGGTTTTAATGCACAAACATTACTCAACAGACTCTTTCTTGTTATCCAGGATTGTAGAAGCCATACTACTGCATCATACTCATTCCTATGATGCTTCAAAATATGAGGAACATTTTATCATGTACAATTTTCAAGTTATCCCCTCAACTTGGGTAATTTGCAATTTAGTCCAAAACATTGTTTCAACATTATTCAAAAAGGACTAAAATTGAAATATAAGTTCCTCTTAAGCCTAATTACTCTTCAAGAGATAAGAGAGAGCATATAATCAACTTTATTAAGTAAAACATCTAGGTTTAAGCATAACCCAGGTCAGGGATGTTACAGATACATAGGCTTAACTTGGAGAAATTTTGTATAAAATAAAGTGAATGTGTTGGAGTTAATTAAATCCAATTTGTTTCTAAATAAATAAGTATTTTGTTTATATTAAAATATTTTTGATATATTGTTGTGTACATACATCAATATTCCCATCTAAAAATGAAATTTGTTGTATTTCTCTTAATTTTATACATTTTGCTATTTGAATTGCATCTAGATAAAAATAGAATCTCATGTTCCTATCAAAGAAAAGCTCTGATCATTATAAATTAGCTACTCTCCAATAAAAACAACAATAATATAATTAAAAAAATAAAAATAAAATTAGAAATAAATAAAATTATTAACATAGTAATAATAATAATAATAATAACTAAAAATATAATTTTGTCATCCACATAGTTTGATCACAAATATTTCCTATTCTTGGCTAATTTGAAAATATTTTCAAGACGAAAGAGTGACTAACTTAGTTTGACAAGAAATTTGTGTTGTTTGCATGCAAAAGGTAGCAAGGAATTGTAAATTGAATCATTATTTGTGTCAAAAGTAATTATATATATATATATATATATATATATATATATATATATATGTATATTACAAATTCAATATGTAGAGTTGAATATCAAAAAAGAGATCTATCACAAATGAATCATAAAATGTGGTATCTCTAGAGAGCTTAATTGGAATCTTCTTTATACCCCCTCCTATAGAGAGGAACTACTCAACCTTTATACTTAACAATTGATTAGTTTACATGAACAAAAGTTTGATGAAAAGAAGAACATCTAAAAGAAACTACAACTCTATATAAAGTATTCATGTAGTTCTCTCTTACATGTATAGCAAGATCATCAACCAATTGTTATTTTGTGTTCCATTAAACTAAAACAAATTCATTTCCTGCTGTAATTTCATTTGTTCATCCTTCCATTTTAGAAGGAAAGTTTTTTGTTGAGGAAAAAATAATGTGTGATCCTGCCAATATGGTATTACAAACTTTTTCCTCTATTCTACTAGATGAGAACACAATCTTTGTCTGTGTAATGACCCCACCTCCCGATAACCCCCAATTAAGGGAGACCAAGAGGTCAGAGTCGTTATCCCAATAAACAGGATCAAATGTTCGACAAATAATCAATAATAATCATAAAATTCTACCAAACTATACTGAAAGCTGGAATAAAATAAAACTTTACATACGTTTTAAAACAACTTTGGATATCTAACATCTATCCACAACTTCAATCTATTCTAACTAATCCTCCTTGCACTTTAATTCTTATTTTCATAATATGCCACTTTACTATTTGTCCTTTTCAATATTGTACCTAAAATGCCGACAAACAAAATGTTGGTCGACATACATGAATATGCCGGTATGTGGGGACAATCAAAATTTCACATATATGGCTAGCAATCTAAATATCACAATCAAGTTAATTAACAAGCCAATTTACACTTTCAATGTAACATTCTCCACAACTTTTGCCCTAACCCTGGAATACCCTCCTTAGGGTTTCTATTTTGCCATTGACTTAAGGCCACCTTCTCCATCCTGATCTTGGTTCCTGGGGTCACCTCTCATGATGCCCATTAGTCATGAAACATCATAAGGCCACCTTCTCTATCCTGGGGTCACCTCTCATGGTGCCATTGGGTCTTCCCTCTTAGGCTTGACCTCATTGCATCTTACATTAGGGTTGCATGTAGGTGCAAGAATACACACTTATATCTTAATTGTGATAATCATATTCACTAAATGATTTGCATTTATGAACATCCAAATAGATAGGTTCATTCAATTCGATTAAACACCTGAGAAATCTCCATGAAACTAAAGTGGTTAACCCTAAATAACCACATACCTGATTTAGAGCAACCTGATGTCCAAGCAATAATATTCAAGAACAATCAAACAAGCCATCAACAATATCCTGAAATTAATGCATAACATCCATCATTGTTTTATTCATATCATTCTCAAGATAGACTTGGATTCCACCTTAGGATTTCTAGGCCAACATTAGGGTTTTATTAGGGTTTTAGCCTCCATAAAGCTTTTATCACGTTTAATGCTCTTTTAGTCTACAAATCCTAATTTTAACATCATAAGCATACTTGAATGTCAATTAAGTCTAATATATCTCTTTTACACTAAAACTACCATCTTTATCCTTTTAAGTCGTGTCAAGATCATTAAGCCCAATTATCATCTTTGGTTTCTTTCAAATTGACAACTCATATTTCATTATAGTTCAATTCACATATACGAACCCTATTTATCACTAATTCTACATTTATCCACTAGGAAAACCCTAATTACCAAATTAAGGGTATTTATCCATGATTATAAACATTTATACCCAAAATAGCTTAGAATCATCATATCTGAGTTTTATTCATGGATTTGAACAGATAAAGCCATTAAGAGTCATAATTACCAAGATTAGGGTTTCAAGGACCATTAAAGCATATTCGTGTACATGGAACCTTATATTAATCAAACCACTCATAAAGATCATCCTTTTAGATCTAATGTGTCTTTTTATAATCAACTGGTTAATATCAACTTTAAACATCCATATAACCCTTCACAATTCATTAATCATCGTAGATTAGGGTTTCTTACGCATTAATGCATTAAAGTTGATAACTTCAACTCCGTTTAGAATTTTATGAGGAGTTAGGCTCTAAAGCTATTCTTAATGGATTCCTCACATTTTTTTGAGAAAATTACATATATTATATGTACCAATCTGATCTACCAATAATTAAATATGAATTTTGCAAGAATCCACTTACTTGGACCAATGGGATGCTGACACATCAACAATCCCATGTGGTGTAGCTCGGCCGATTGAAAACATAACCAATTGATGCTTTTGCCCCCGCATAACTCGCCAACTCCTCATACCTCGGAGGGGTATATTTGTCCAATGAAACCTAGGTTGTCTTCAACCTCCCGACGTTGCTGCTGCCTCCACGCACAACACTTTGTGGGGCCGCCCCCTCCTCCCCAGGGTTTGAGGGCCACCGATGACCGCCGCCCTAACTCCGCCACCCTTTGCCTCACATGGGGCTCCTCCATTTCACAGTGAACGTGGCTGGTTTGGGCTGGGCATATCTGTAACTCGCAGCCAACCTTGCAGCCATGTTGTTGTTGCTGCGCATAGGCTAGGGTGAAGGGATGGCCACCGATCATCCCCTTGGTGTCATGGGAGCAGCACACCTCAATCTTAACTCTTCCACAACCCCTCATTGTTCTAGGGTTTGAACTACTCCCTATGCTAGGGTTTGAACAAAAACAAGAAATAAGGGAGAGAGGGATGCATGGAGTTCTCTTGGGCTCGGGGATAAGGGTTCAACCCTTGTATAGGGGAGGGTATCCATTCCCTAACATGCTTGCCCATGAAGAAAAAAAGCCTTTCCTCATTAGCAAACCTATTTTTCTTAATTAGGTATAATATCTCTCTTTTTAATAATTCCTTGATTATCCATATTCCTTAGTTATTAGGAAATCTGAAAATGATCTCTCTTATCTTCTTTGTGCTTGGCTTTTAATCCATTGGCCACAAAATTTTACTTCCTTTTAGTAAAAAGTATCTCTTTTTGATAATACCAACAAGTCATTAACTATGTAGCACATTATCCTCATATTTTTGTATTATTTCTATTTTCTCTTTCTTCTTATCCATTGGGACTCCTTGGCCCCCAAGAAATCCTAAGATTTTGAAATCCTTTTTGAAGGATGCTTATTATCCTTCTAGATGCATCTACATTCTTCATTTCTCATTATCTTACTTATTTCTTTACTAAAAAAATTCTTTTGAAGGATTTCTTTTTATCTTTTATTTCCTTTCCCTCTTTTCCTATTTCTTTCATTAGAAATCACATATAAACGAAATTTACTCAATTGTGGCCATTAATGCCACTTTCTAGAGATTTCTATGTAAATCTCATAAATACTTTGCTTAATATTCATTATCTTGTATCTTTTTCTAATTTTTGGACTTTTCTTCTTCTCTTCTCTTTTATATCCATTATTGGATTCATCTAATAATAGGAATCACAAGATTCCTACCAAAAGGGAGATTTGCAAAGAAATCCATCCTTTTCAATTTAAGTCCATATTCATAAAATGATTACATTTCAATTATGAAAACATATCAAAATTTAGGCAGTAACATCCTTCCCCTCTTATAGGAATTTTGCCCTCAAAATTCCATCAAATATACAAACAAGCAGGATAAGTCTTCCTCATGTCCATCATGGCTCCCATGTGACTTTACCCTCTCCATGGTGCTTCCCAAGAACCCTCATCATCTCATATTCTTACATCTGAGATCTCTCTTACCTTGGTATATCGTACCCTCATAGGTGACTCAGGGCATTTCAACTTCTCTCAAAGATAAATAGGTTCATGGCTTAGCACACGGCTTGGATACCTCAAATAGTACACTAGATCAGACTCGTGGAACACATCATACATTACATTATCCTGAGGGGTAAGGCTAAACATAACCATCTCCACCAATCCATATCGAATGGACTCATGTATTGGGATCTCAGCTTTCTCAGCTATAGCTCAGAGGGGTCGGATTTGCACATCACATATTATGCCACAGTGAACTACATGTCAGTCTACTTTGTATCAGCTCACGACTCATTTTGCCCCTGGGCTTTCTCATCCATCGCATGATCAAAGCAACTTCATCTGCACACACTGTGGCCTTTCTGACCTTCACAAGGTCTTTCCATCGACATCATCTTCATGAAGCGGTGATCGACATAGCCTCCCTTATAGAGTTTCTTACATCCCGATAAAGGCTATGGTGGTTAACATTACATCTTTCATAGGACAAAATTGTTTCCATGTATCACCCTGAATGAGCACACATGCTCTCATTAGACCCTCTAGACTGGATCATACTAACCATCAATTAGGGGTGATAAGTTGTACTAACATCAATTTCTTCATGTATCTACTTCCACCACATGGAAGTGAATATTTAGGTCATACTCAAGAACCTTCAAACTTGCATCATGGTGTAGTTGAACCATCTCTCTCTTACATGTAGTTCAACTGGATCTGTCCCTTGACAATACTCTCTCTTTCTCTTAGATTATGTCATCTAGGTAAGGCAATATACCATAACCCATAATGCATCATGACCTTCCTTGGTCCAGTGGAGACTTACCACCACATCTATAGTGATGAACTCCCATTCCCACTCAGGGACTTTTATCCTCTATATCAACTCACGGGGTTACTGGTATTCATCCTTCACCTCCTAGCATGCATGGTGACAAGTCACATGCAACTTCATCTTAGGCATCCAAAGTACTACTACAACTTACTATATTAGTAGTACCACGATGTATGATGAACTTAAAATCATGATCTCTTATAGGTTGATTCCTCAGAAACCCTAAAACACTCTAGTCGTGGGTTTCATCACCTTCTGTTCCAGAGAAGTACATCTGAGGTTCTACATCCATCCTTCTATCACAAGAAGCTCTAGACTAGCTAACCAAGCAACCACTAACTCGATCAATAGATCTCGTTATATCTGAGTGTTAGCCAATCATATCTCACCACTTAGGGTTCACCTAACTACCCAGACTAGGTAGTTGCATCTCAACAAGAGCATCCATTACCACCTTTCATCTTTATGTGTTAGGTAATGTTGAAGACATACACCTCAATGTATTCCACTTATTATCTCATCTCAAACTCTAAGTCTATCTTCTGGGCTAATCCTCTTGGCTATCGAATACAACCTTGTATAACTCATAAATTCCATGCAGCTCATGATAAGAACATCCTTATGAGATGACTACCTTAGTTCTCTTGGTGTTGGTAAACCATCCACATATTGTACTCTCCACAAGGTTACACTACTATCTCTATTCATGCATCATAGCAATGTTTTCACTCACATCATCTTTATCCTTGGTGTATGGCGTGCATATTGCCCTATCTCTCACTCCCATAAAAAGAGGAAATAAGAATTTGGCTACAGTACAAATATAGAGTTGTTCCTGTTCTAAGAGTAGAAATGGTACATCCTACATTTCCAGTACACCTTCAAATCTAGGTTGAAACATGCATCACATGTCTCTACATCATGGACATCTCGATATTAGGGTTACTTCCATGGAAAACTGGTCTTGAACCCACTTGGGTCATAATACCATCCTTGGTCATCTCCTCTAGGTCTGTAGGATTCCAGTACTTTCGGGGTTATCCCTCTTCCCTTATGCATCAGAGAGTTCCCTCCTCATTCGCCCATTGGGTCCCATGAGTTCATGAAGGTGATCAATCTCCTAACCCGTGGCTCTCAGACAATGATAGTTGTCACCTCATGACCCTATGGTCATGTGCAACTAGGGAATTAGGCAACTCCTACTCCCATCGGTCTTATCACTACCTGACCCTAGGATAGACTTAGGATTCTAACATTATACATATCCAACTTGAAACCTTACCCAACTCTCCATCATCTCTCTTAGTATTCGTGGTCCAACTTACATCCTTTCATAGGGATCATGGCGACCTACCCGCCTCGATAAACCCATCCACATGCACTTAGAGATGATTATCTATGGGTCTGTAGGCTCATTCTCATACTATGTACTTTCCACTTAGATTCTCAAGACTCTATGAGACCTCTTAAGGTTACCTCAAACCCAACAAAAGTTGATCCATACCCTACAAAAGGGTCCCTCTCCCAGGATGGGAGGAAACTATCTCTTAATAGTAGCAAAGGTCACAAACATTCTTATGTCTAGGGTTTGCATCCACATGAGCATGCTTAGCCTTAGCAAGCTACTGAGGCACATTTCTAACAAACATACCACTACTAAACCATGCTAGGTGTTCGTGGTAGGTCATACTTGTCCTCATTCCTCAACATTGGATCATCATCATACATGCCCATGTCACCAACCTATATGTAGGAGGTTCATCAAACATAGACCTTAGTCTCAGGGATCTCCTTTTCCTATAAACATGAGGAGTGACATGCTCGAATCTATAGAAACTCAAATCTTGTCATGAGCACCAGGTGTACCAGGTACTACTACTTCCCCTCTTATAGGTCTAGGAACCCTAGGTTCACTTTTATGCATCAGTCGTCTAACTGCATGCTCAACCTTCTGAACCAAGCATATACGAGGTGCATAATGCACATCCTATAATCCTTCCACTTGAACAACACCTCAGATTTGAGTCCTCCTCAAGGACAACCATATAGGTATAAGGCCTCACGACTTGTTACTATGCCTCCTCAGGGTCTAAGGAACTCTTCTTCCTATCCCTAGAAGGTAAGAACCTATATCATCTACACATATGTACCAGCAGCCTCATCCTTCTTCTAGGGTTTGGTTCCTCTAAAGGAAACTAAGAAACCACAATGATCATGCACAAGGCAACCACAACCATCCACTTAGGTCATAACATACTCAACTTCTTAGGGTTCCTCCTATCCCAGAGTCTAAGCTTCCAACCTTTATGCTTGGGTCTTGCTCTCTTTTTCTCTACAGCTAACCCTACAACAACCCCACTACTAGAGGTTCTCTATTTGAGGTGGATCACGCTCACATGCGTACACCTACAGGGTGAAACATATAATTAAACCTATGCTCACTCAAGATTATCCGTAGCTCTTTTATGCCTAGCTCATAAGCTATCCAACATGCCCTTATGGCCTAGGTTTTATCCTACTGCCAGCACTACTAATGTACTCTGGATGCATACTATGCCATGCTCATATAAACCCATAGGGTTTCTATATGTTCTTCACTAACCTCATCAATGAAGGAGTTATCCTTCAACCTAACATACACAACCCTTCCCAGGGTTGAGTCGCCAAAGGTACTAGGTCAGCCAACCTCACATGGATCATACTATCATAGGTATCCAAAACCAAAAGCATGTCAACCCACATACATGGTCGATCATGAAATCTAACTCATCATGCTATCTCTCTCTCTAACCACCACTCTGGGTTAGGGTTAGCATCATCCTCAGAAGATGTGCCAGGTCTCTATCTCTTCTTGGAGGCCTCTACCTCCAAGACTAACTCCCCACTCATCCTCTTGAAAAGGAGAAATAACCTTAGGTCTCTACTGAGGGTATGACAACACATGTCATACAACCTAAGCATGAAACTAATCTTTAGTTTACGCTTAAACTATTAAGCTAATGTCCATGACATCTTGTTTACATATTTTTTTCATTAATTTGGTGGATGATTCCTTAACCTTATCATACATACCCTATGCTCAAGAGAGTGAGGAAGAGAGAGAAAAACCCTAAACCATAGAATCTTAATTGAATTAGGGTTGGGATGGGATGAAAATAGATGAGAGAGTCCTAAAGTTTTTTGTATTTCGAGTCAAAACCTCAGACATTGGCCAGATAGTCACACTACATCCGGCAGTCCTCGTGACCGACTAGCGGGGCAGAGGAAAATCTTGTCAGCCCCTGAACCATGATCCTTTTCTAGACACCTCTGTCTTTCAGAAAATCCTCTAATAACTCCCTTGGGTTCTACATAGTTTGTAAAATTTAATAATTACTAAAGATAAAATGAGGAACCAATGTTTTGATACCAAATGTAACGACCCCGCCTCCCGGTAATCCCCAATTAAGGGATACCAAGAGGTCAGAGTCGTTATCTCAATAAATAGGATCAAAGGTTCGACAAATAATCAATAATAATTATAAAACTCTACCAAACTATACTGAAAGTTGGAATAAAATAAAATTTTGGATATATAACTTCTATGCACAACTGCAATCTATTGTAACTAATCCTCCTTGCACTTTCATTCTTATTTTCATAATATGCCACTTTACTGTTTGTACTCTTTAATATTGTACCTAAAACACTGACAAACAAAACATCGGTCATCATAAATGAATATGGCGGTATGTGGGGACAACCAAAATTTCACATATATGGCTAACAATCTAAATATCACAATCAAGTTAATTAACAAGCCAATTCACACTTTCAATGTGACATTCTCCACTGCTTTTTCCCTAACCCTGGAATACCATCCTTAGGGTTTCTCTTTTTCCATTGACTTAAGGCCATCTTCTCCATCCTGAGCTTGGTCCCTGGGGTCACCTCTCATGGTGCCCATTAGTCATGCAACATCATAAGGCCACCTTCTCTATCATGAGCTTGGTGCCTTGGGTCACCTCTCATGGTGCCCATGGTTCTTCCCTCTTAGGCTAGACCTCATTGCATCTTACAACAGGGTGGCATGTAGGTGCGAGAATACACACTTATATCTTAATTGTGATAAACATATTGACTTTATGATTTGCATAGATGAACATCCAAACAGATAGGTTGCATTCAATTTAATTAAACACCTGAGAAATCTCTGTGAAACTAACGTCGTTAACCATAAATAACGACATACCTGATTCAGAGCAACTTGATGTCCAAGCAATAATATTCAAGAACAATCAAACAAGCAATCAACAATATCTTGAAATTAATGCATAACATCCAAGTGTCATTGTTTTTTCGAAATCATTCTCAAGATAGACTTGGATTCCACCTTAGGATTTCTAGGCCAACATTAGGGTTTTATTAGGGTTTTAGCCTCCATAAAGCTTTTATCATGTTTAATGCTCTTTTAGTCCACAAGCCCTAATTTTAATATCATAAGCATACTTGAATGTCAATTAAGTCTAATATATCTCTTTTACAATAAAACTACCATCTTTATCCTTTTAAGTTGTATCAAGATCATTAAGCCCAATTATCATCTTTGGTTTCTTTCAAATTGACAACTCATATTTCATTATAGTTCAATTCACATATATGAACCCTATTTATCACTAATTCCACATTTATCGACTAGAAAAACCCTAATTACCAAATTAAGGGTATTTATCTACAATTATAAACATTTATACCCAAAATATCTTAGAATCATCATATCTTAGTTTTATTCACAGATTTGAACAAATAAAGCCATTAAGAGTCATAATTACCAAGATTAGGGTTTCAAGGCCCATTAAAGGATATTCATGTACATGGAACCTTAAATTAATCAAACTACGCATAAAGATCAACCTTTTAGATCTAATGTGTCCTTTTATAATCGACAGGTTAATATCAACGTTAAACATCAATATAACCCTTCCCAATTCATAAATTATCGTAGATTAGGGTTTCTTAAGCATTAATGCATTACAATTGATAACTTCAACCACTTTTCAAATTACAAGAGGAATTAGGTTCTAAAAATATTTTTAATGGAATCCTTACTTTTTCTGAACAAATTACATATATCATGTGTACCAATCTGATCCACCAATAATTAGATATGAATTTTGCAAGAATCCACTTACTTGGACCAATGGGATGTTGACACGTCAGCAATCCCATGCAGCGTAGCTCGGCCGATTGAAAACATAACCAATTGATGCTTTTGTCCCCGTATAACTTGCAAGATCCTCATACCCCAGAGGGGTATATTCGTCCAACATCACCTAGGTTGTCTTCAACCTCCCGACGCCACTGCTGCCGCCGAGCGCAACTCTTCACGGGGCCGCCTGTAACGACCCTGCCTTCCGGGAACACCCAATTAAAGGAGACCATGAGGTCAGAGTCGTTATCCCTAGTTTCGGATGAAAGGTTCAACAAATAATCAATAATAATTATCAAATTCTACCAGACAATACTGAAAAATTGTACTACAATAAAACTTTGCAAACCTTTTAAAAACCAGGATTCCTACCTTCTATCCCCATATGGAATCTAGTCTAACTAATCCTCCTTGCACTTTATTTCTTATTTTCATAATATGCCACTTTACTATTTTTCCTTTTCAACTGGTACCTAAAATGTCGACAAAAAAAACGTCGGTCAGCATAAATGAATATGCCAGTATATGGGGGAAACAAAAATTGTGTAACTAGGGTAACAACATAATATGGCAGTTATCATTTAACAACCAAGATTACATCTTAAGCAATACTACTCAATCCTTACCTATCCCCTATCTCTGTGTTGTCCCAACAGTGGACTTGGATACTACGTCTCTCATATTGTAGATCCTTACCCCCATGGCCCTACCTCATAGGTATCCAATACTTAGGTTTGCGGAGTCGCATGGCCCTACCCATAGGTAGTCCAATCCCTGACACATGGTGACTTGACGTACCTACCCCATTGGTAGCCATGTACTAAGTCACCCAATGACCTGATGGACCTACCCCATAGGTAGCCATGTACTAGGTCAATCAATCAAGCTACAGAGGGGACTAGGATCTGAGCTAGTAGGCATGTATCTTAGGTGATAGTCATATCCACATTACGCTTTGCAAGAATTAAATTCATCCAACAGTTTAATTCAAGTCACCAATGAAAATTTTAGAAATCCTCAAAAAACTTATTTGGGATATTCATAAGCATAACCACATACCTGTCAGGCAGACTTGAGTGTAGAAATAATCCAACTAAGCAAGAAATCCAGTAAACAAGCAAGCATACAAGATGATACTGAAATATGCATCCAATTTTCCTATCATTGATCAGGCTATCAAGGTCTATTAAACCTAGCTCGCTTCCTAGGGTTTCTAGTCGACTTTTAGTGTTTCCATTGCAATTAGGGTTTCACTTCATTCTTACTATTGGAAACCCTAATTTTATACAATTACTCACAAACCCTAATTATCTCATCTACTCCTCATGAAAGATATTAAGGTTACCTTTTAACAACATATAACCCTAATTTCATATTACAGGTACCATTAAATGTCCATTAAGTCTATTATTCCTCTTTTACATTAAAACTACCATTTTTATCCTTTTAAGTCATGACACAATCGTTAAGGCCAATTATCATCTTTGGCTTCTTTCAAATTAGCAACTTATCTTTCATATATTCTAATTCACATATGAAGTCTATTTATCACTACTTCCACATTTATCCATTTGAAAACCCTAATTACCATATTAAGGGTATTTATCCAGAATTAGTAACTTTTATACTCAAAATAGCTTAGAACCATCATATCTCAGATTTATTCATGAATTTGACCGATTAAAGTCATTAAGAGTCATAATTACTAACATTAGGGTTTCAAGGCCCATTAAAGCTCATTCATGTATATGGAACTCTAAATTAATCCAGTTATGTGTAAAGTTCACCCTTTTAGATCTTGATGTGTCTTTTTATAATAAAAATGTTAATATCAACTTTAAGCATCCATATAACCCTTCTCAATACATTAATCATCTCAAATTAGGGTTTCTTATTCATTAATGCATTAAAGTTGATAAATTCCACTACTTTTCGAATTGTAAGAGGAATTAGCTTTTAAATACATTTTTAATGGATTCCTCACATTGTTCTGAGAAAAATTGATATTTACATGTATCGATCCGAGCTACCAATAAAAAGGTATGAATTTCGAAATATTTACTTACTTGGGCCAATAGCAGGTTGCCACGTCATCTCTTTCCCATGCAACGCAGCCGCTTGAAAACATAATGCAATGACGCTATTGCCCTCATTTGAGTGATTGTCTCTTAAACTCACAGAGGAGAAAAACGGTCCAATAGCTACTAGGTTTTCTTCAACCTTCGACACCCAACCTGGTAGCCGACTGCAGCCCAACGCGGGGCTGCCCACTCCCTCCTAAGGTTCGTGGAACACCACCAATGGCCGCCCCAGCTCCGTTGCACCCTGGCTCACGTGAGGCACCTCCAAGCCTTGGTGAAGATTGCCGATCCCAAGCAAGACAAGCCCACAACTACTGTTGCGATCACTATAGGTTTGCAGACCTCCGACAGGAGCTGCACAAAGACGAGAGTGTGGGTATGGTAGCTGATCTATCTTGGATTGTCATGGGAGCTTCCTGTCTCCATCAAGACCACATAAAACCCCTCGTTTGTTCCAGGGTCTCTCTACCCTCTCACGGCTAGGGTTTGCATGGAAAGAACAAGAAGAAGAGAGAGGGTTGTGTGGGATCTCTCTTGAACTCAAACTAGAGGTTCTACCCCTTATATAGGGGAGGGTATCAACGCCCTAAAGTGTTCATCCATGAGGAAACAAGTCCAACTCTCAAAAGGAAACCTATTCCTTCATCGAAAAGCAATCTTCTCTCTCCTATTTATCTCCTTGATAAACTATATTCTTTGAATATTTAGGAATTCGAAAATCCAATCTCTTATTCTTTTTGTGCTTGACTTTTAATCCATTGACACAAATTTATACTTTCTTTTAGTAGAAAATACCTCTTTTTAACGATACAACAAAATTCATTAATTATGTATCACATTATCCTCTTATTTTCTATTTTTTGTATTTTCTCTTTCTTTTTCTCCATTGGGGCTCCTTGGACCCCAAGAAATTCTAATATTTCGAAATTCCTTTTTAAGGATAATTATTATCCTTCTAGATTCATCCATGTTCATTATTTTTCATTATCTTACTTATTTCTTTATTAAAATATCTCTTTTCGAGGATTTCTCTTTATCTCTCTTTTTATTTTCCTTATTGGAATTCCTTCTAACATTAGAAACCTTATGGATACGAAAATCCACCAAAGATGAGTCAATCATACCTCTTTCCACTTATTTCCCATATTTTATCATTGTCTCCAATTTCTTTCTTAATAAAGAAATATTTAATTGATCTTTTCTTTTCTTATTGCATTATCTTTGCAACTTTGGACTCCTTGGAACCCAAGATGCACGAAATCCACCTTTGGATAATATTCCCTTCCCTTCTAGAGGTTTCTATATCTTTCTTTTCTCCATTTCTTATGTACTTATTTAATAATGCAGTTTCTTTTGTGTTGTCCTTGTTGTTGGGCCCAATAGCCAATAAAGACCACAAAACAACCAACAAGGCTATTGTAAATGAAATCCTTTTATTCAAAACAAATCACATCATTATTTGTTCAAATATCTTTATTAGGAGAAATTACATTTCTCACCAAAAGAACCCAAAATTGGGGTTGTAACATCCTTCCCCTCTTATAAGAATTTTGCCCCCAAAATTCCACCAGGCACATAAACAAATAGGATTAGCCTTTCTTATGTCCATCATGGCTCTTATGTGGCTTCACCCTCTCCATGGTGCTTCCCAAGAATCTTCATCATCTCATATTCTTTCATCTGATTTCTCTCTCACCTTGGCATATTGTACTCTCATAGGTGACTCGGGACATTTTAGCCTCTAACAAAGTTGAATAGGTTCATGGCTCAGCACATGGCTTGGGTACCTCACATAGTGGTCTAGATCAGACTCATGGAACACATCATGTTATCCTGAGGGGTAGACTAAACATAACCATATCCACCAATCCATCTCAAATGGACCCATATATTGGGGACTCAGCTTTCTCAACTGTAGCTTAGAGGGGTCAGATTTTCACATTGCATATTCTCCCATAGTGAATTGCATGTCAGTCTGCTTTGCATCAGCTCACGACTCATGTCGCCCCTGGGTTGTCTCAACCATCGCATGATCAAAGCGACTTCATCTACACGCACTGGTCTTTTTCTGACCTTCATGAGGTCCCTTCACCAACATCATCTTAATGAAGTGGTGACCGACACAACCTCCCTTACAAAGCTTCTTTACATCCTAATACTGGCTATGGGGGTTAGCATCACATTTTACGGAGGATAAGAACTGTCTCCATGTATCACCCTGAACAAGCACACATGCTCTCATCAGACCCTCTAGTCTGGATTATACTAATCATTAGTTAGGGGTGATAAACTATACTAATATCAAGTTCTTCATGTATCTACTTCCACCGCATGGAAGTGAATCTTTAGGTTATACTCAAGAACTTTTAAACTCACATCATGGTATATTTGAACCATCTCTTTCTCATATGTAGATCAACCAAATCCATCCCTTGACAGTATTCTTTCTTTTTCATGACATCTATGTAAGACGATCTACCATAACCCATATTGCATCTTGACCTTCCTTGGTCCATGGGAAACTTACTACACATCCATAGTGATGAACTCCCATTCCCTCTCGGGGACTCTTTATGCTCTATATCCATCTTATGGGTTATTCATGTTCATCCATCACCTCCTGGTTTGCATGGAGACAAGCCACATGCATCTTCATCTGAAGCATCCAAAGTACTACTATCACATACTATCTTCGTAGTACCATGGTGTATGGTGATCTTAAAATCATGATCTCCTATATGTCATGATTCCTGAAGATTGATTCCACAAAAACCCTAAACCACTCTAATCGGGGTTTCATCACCTTCTTTTCCAGAGAAGTGCATCTGAGGCTCTACAACCATCCTTTTATTACATCAAGGCCAAGGCTGGCTAACCAAACAACCACTAACTTGATCAACATATATTGTTACATCTGAGTGTTAGCCAAACTTATCTCGTTTTCCAACTTAGGGCTAACCAAACAACCTCTTCTAGCCTCTATCTAAACTGGGCAGCTGCATCTCAACTAGATCATCCATTACCACCTCACATCCTTACGTGTACGGTAATGTTGAAGACATACACCTCCATGTATTCCACTTATCATATCACCTCGAACTTTAGGTCTATCTTGCACAAGAAAACTTAGAGCTCATTCTCTTGGTTATCGAACTCAACCTTGTATATCACATAGCCCATGATAAAAACATCCTCACAAGATGACTACCTTAGTTCACTTAGTGTTTGTAAACCATCCCTACATCGTTCACTCCACAAGGGAAAGTTATCATATCTATCCTCATACCTCATAGCAACGTTCCAACTCACATCATCTTTACCCTTGGTGTATGGCATGCGTATTGTCCTATCTCTCACTCCCATAACAAGAGGAAATAAGCATTTGGCTATAGTCGAAATATAGAGTTCTTCTTGTTCCATGAGTAGAGATGGAGCATCATGCATCGTCAGTACATCTTCCAATCTAGGTTCAAACGTGAATCACATGTTTCCACATCATGAACATCTTGATATCAAGTTTACTTCCATGGAAAACTAGTCTGAAACCCACTTGGGTTGTCACACAATCCTTGGTCATCTCCTCTAGGTCTGTAGGGTGCCGACACTTTTGAGGTCATCCCTCTTCCCTTATGCATCCAGAGAGTGCCCTCCTCATCTTCCCTTTGGGTCCCATGAGTCCATGAAGGTGATCAATCTCCTAACCCATGGCCCTCACACAATGATAGTTGTTACCTCCCGACACTATGGTCATGTGCAACTAGGGAATTAGGCAACTCCTACTTCCATCAGGCTTATCCCTACATGACCCTAGGATAGACTTAGGATTCTAATATAGTACATGCCTAACTCAGAACCTTACCCAAGTCTCGATCATTTCTCTCTACATTTACGGGCTGAATTTCATCCTTTCATAGGGGTCATGGTGACCTCCCTACCTTGGTCAGGCCCCATATTGATTATCTCAATGGTAACACATCCACATGTACTTAGAGATGGTTATCTATGGGTCTACATGTTCATTCTCATACACTGTACTTTTCACTTAGCTTCTCAAGATCCTATTAGACCTCTTTAGGTTACCTCAAAACCAACAAAACTGGTATACACCCTTCAAAAGGGTCCCTCTTCTAGGATGGGAGGAAACTACATCAAAGGTCACAAACGTCCTTATGTCTAGGGTTTACATCCACATGAGCATGCTTGACCCTAGCAAGCTACTAAGGAACAAGCAGACCACCTACTAGACCATGCTAGGTCATACTTGTTTTTCATTCCTCAACATTGGACCTAGAACACACCTTCCCATGTCACCAACTTAGCTGTGAGGGGTTCATCAAACATACCTTGGACTTAAGGGGTTTTCCTTTCCTCTAAACATGAGGAGTAACATGCTCGAAACTATAGAAACTCAAATCTTGTCATGAGAATCAGGTACACCTCTTCCCCTCTTAGGCCTAGGAACCCTAGGTTCACTTTTTAGATGTCCCACAGCATGGTCAACCTTTGAACCACGAACCAAGCATGTACAAGGTATAACATGTACGTCCTATTATCATTCCACTTGGACAACACTTCAGAGTGGAGTCCTCCTCAAGGACAACCAACTAGGTGTAAGGCTTCACAACTTGTACTAAACCTCTTCATGGTCTAAGGAACTCTTCTTCCTATCTCAGTAGGTAAACACCTATACCATAGGCACATAGGTACCAGTAGTCCCATCCTTTCTCTATGGTTTGGTTCCTCTAAAGGCAACCAAGATATCATCCACTTGGGTCGCATCATCCTCAACTCCCCATTGTTTCTCATATCTCAGAGTCTAGGCTGCCAACCTTCTTGCTTGGGTCTTGTTCTCTCTCTCTCTCTCTCTGGAGCTGACCCTACAACCAGCCTTACTACTAGAGGTCCTCTCTCCATGAAGGATCAAGCTCACAAGCATACCCCTACATGGGGGAAGCCTATGTTCAAACTTATGTTCGCTCAAGATTATCCATAGCTCTTTATGCTTATCTCATAAGCTATCCAACATACTCTCCTAGACAAGGTTTTAGCCTACTGTCAGCCCTACAGACATACTTTGGGTGCAACTTCGCCATGCTCTTAATCTCATAGGGTTTCTATATGGTTATCACTAACCTCATCAATGAAGGAGTTATCCTTCACCCTAACATGCACGACCCTTCCCAGGGTTGGGTCGCCAAAGGCACTAGGTCATCCAACCTCACATGGCTCATATCGTCATGGGTATCTAAACTAAAAGCATGTCCACCCACACACATGGTCTACTAGGACATCTAGCTCATCGTGTCATCTCTCTCTCTAACATTCAATTAGGGTTAGGGTTAGCATCATTCTCAGAGGTTGTGCTAGGTCTCTACTTATAATGGAGGTCTCTACCTCCAAGACTAACTCTCTCTACTTATCCTCCTGACAAGAAGGTCTAGCCTCAGGACTCTCCTGAGGGCAGGACAACAGATGTCATATGACCTAAGCATGCAACTATTCTTTAGTTTATGCTTATACTATTAAGCTTATGTCCATGACATCTTATTTACATGTTTTTCATTAATTTTGGTGGAGGATTCCTTAACCTTATCATGCATACCCTATCCTCAAGAGGGTGAGGAGAAGAGAGAAAACCCTAAACCTTATGATCTTAACAAAATTAGGGTTGAGAAGGGATGAAAATAGATGAGAGGGTCCTAAAGGTATCTTATTTCGAATGAAATCCTAGGACATTGGCCAGACAGTCACATAGATTCAGGAGTCCACATATTCCGACTAGCGGTGCGGAGGAAAATATTGCTAGCCCCCAAATGTGATCCTTTCTAGACACCTTCGTCTTTCGGAAAATCCTCTAATAACTCCCTTGGATTTTACAGAGTTTGTAAAATCTAATAATTATTAAAGATTAAATGAGGAACCTACGCTCTGATATTAAATGTAATGACCCCACCTTCTGATAACCCCCAATTAAGGGAGACCAAGAGGTCAGAGTCGTTATCCCAATTTCCGGATCAAAGGTTCGAAAAATAATCAATAATAATTATCAAATTCTACCAGACTATACTGAAAAGTTGTACTAAAATAAAACTTTGCATACCTTTTACAAACTAGGATATCTACCTTCTATCCCCATATGGAATCTATTCTAACTAATCCTCCTTGCACTTTATTTCTTATTTTCACAATATGCCACTTTACTATTTGTCCTTTTCAACTTGTATATAAAATGTCGACAAACAAAATATCGGTCAGCATAAATGAATATGCCAGTATGTGGGGGAAACAAAAATTGTGTAACTAGGGTAACAACTTAATCAAGTAATTATCATTTAACAACCAAGATTACATCTTTAGCAATACTACTCAATACTTACCTATCCCCTATCTCTATGTTGTCCCAACAGCGGACTTGGATACTACCTCTCTCATATGGTAGATCCTTACCCCCATGGCCATACCTCATAGGTAGTCGATACTTAGGTTTGTGGAGTCGCATGGCCCTACCCAAAGGTAGTCCAATCCCTAACTCATGGTGACTTGATGGACCTACCCCTTTGGTAGCCATATACTAAGTCACCCAATGACCTGATGGACCTACCCCATAGGTAGCCATGTACTAGGTCAATTTATCAAGCTACAAAGGGGACTAGGATCTGATCTAGTAGGCATGTATCTTAGGTGATAGTCATATCCACATTATGGTTTGCATGAATTAAATTCATCCAACAGTTTAATTCAAGTCACTGATGAAAACTTTGAAAATCCTCTAAAAACTAATTCAGGATATTCATAAGCGTAACCACATACCTGTCAGGCTGACTTGAGTGTAGAAATAATCCAACTAAGCAAGAAATCTAGTAAACAAGCAAGCACACAAGATGATCCTAAAATATGCATCCAATTTTCCTATCATTGATCAGGCCATCAAGGTCTATTAAACCTAGCTCACTTCCTAGGGTTCTAGTCCACTTTTAGGGTTTCCATTGCAATTAGGATTTCACTTCATTCTTACTATTTTACAATTACTCACAACCCCTAATTATCTCATCTACTCCTCATGAAAGATATTAAGGTTACCTTTTAACAACATATAACCCTAATTTTAGATTACAGGAAAATGTCCATTAAGTCTATTATGCATCTTTTACATTGAAACTACCATTTTTATCCTTTTAAGTCATGACACGATCATTAAGGCCAATTATCATCTTTGGCTTCTTTCAAATTAGCAACTTATCTTTCATATAGTCTAATTCACATATGAACTCTATTTATCACTACTTCCACATTTATCCATTAGAAAACTGTAATTGCCATATTAAGGGTATTTATCCACAATTAGGAACGTTTATACTCAAAATAGCTTTGAACCATCATATCTAAATTTTATTCATGAATTTGAATGATTAAAGCCATTAAGAGTCATAATTGCTAACATTAGGGTTTCAAGGCCCATTAAAGCTCATTCATGTATATAGAACTCTAAATTAATCCAGTTACATATAAAGTTCACCGTTTTAGATCTTGATGTGTCTTTTTATAATAAACAGGTTAATATCTACTTTAATCATCCATATAACCCTTCTCAATACATTAATCATCTCAAATTAGGGTTTCTTAATCATTAATGCATTAAAGTTGATAACTTCCACTACTTTTCAAATTTCAAGAGGAATTAGATTGTAAGTATATTTTTAATGGATTCCTTGCATTTTTTTGAACAAAATTGGTATTTGACATGTATTGATCTGAGCTACCAATAAAAAGATATGAATTTCGCAATATTTACTTACTTGGGTCAATAGCAGGCTACCACGCCATCTCTTTCCCATGCAACACAGCTGCTTGAAAACATAACACAATGACTCTATTGCCCTCGTTTAAGTGATTGGCTCTTTAACTCATAGAGGGGGAAAATAGTCCAACGGCTTCTAGGTTGTCATCAACCTTTGGTGCCCGACCTGGCCGCCGACTGCAGCCCAACGCGGGGCTGCCCACTCCCTCCTAAGGTTTGTGGACTGCCACCAATGGTCGCCCCAGCTCCGCTGCACCCTGGCACACACGAGGCACCTCCAAGCTGTGGCCAAGATGGTCGTTCCCAAGTGAGACAAGCCCGCGACCACTGCTGCGATCACTGTAGGTTTGCATACCTCCGACATGAGTTGTGCGAAGATGAGAGCATGGGTATGGTAGCTGATATGTCTTGGATTGTCATGGGAGCTTCTTGCCTCCATTAAGACCACATACAACACCTCGTTTGCTCTAGGGTCTCTCTACCCTCTCACGGCTAGGGTTTTCATGGAAAGGACAACAAGAAGAGAGAGGGTTGTGTGGGATCTCTCTTGAACTCGAACCAGAGGTTTTACCCCTTATATAGGGGAGGGTATCAACACCCTAAGGGGCTCATCCACGAGGAAAAAGATCCAACTCTCAAAAGGAAACCTATTCCTTCATTGAAAAGCAATCTTCTCTCTCCTATTTATCTCCTTGATAAACTATATTCTTTGGATATTAAGGAATTCGAAAATCCTCTCTCTCATTCTTTTTATGTTTGACTTTTAATCCATTAGCATGAATTCATACTTTCTTTTAGTAGAAAATACCTCTTTTTAAGAATACCACAAAACTCATTAATTATGTATCACAATATCCTCTTATTTTGTATCTCTTTATCTCACTTTTTATTTTCCTTATTGGAATTCCTTCTAACATTAGAAACCTTATGGATACGAAAATCCACCAAAGATGACTCAATCATACCTCTTTCCACTTATTTCCCATATTTTATCATTGTCTCCAATTTCTTTCTTAATAAATAAATATTTAATTGATCTTTTCTTTTCTTATTGCATTATCTTTGCAACTTCGGACTCCTTGGAACCCAAGGAACCCAAGAGGCATGAAATCCACCTTTGGATAATATTCCCTTGCCTTTTGGAGGTTTTTACATCTTTCTTTTCTCCATTTCTTATGTACTTATTTAATAATGGAGTTTCTTTTTTCTTGTCCTTGTTATTTGGCCCGATAGCCAATAAATCCCACAAAACAACCAACAAGGCTATTGTAAATGAAATCCTTTTATTCAAAACAAATCATATCATTATTTGTTCAAATATCTTTAATAGGAGAATTTACATTTCTCACCAAAAGAACCCAAAAATTGTGGTTGTCACACCACCCCCTCCTCTGCAGGGTTAGAGGGCCACCGATGACTGCCGCCCTACCTCCGCCACCCTCTGCCGTACATGGGGCTCCTCCAGTTCGCAGTCAACACGGCTGGTTTGGGCTGGGCAGGTCTGCAACTCGCAGCCAACCTTGCAGCTGTTGTGTATAGGCTAGGGTGAAGGAATGGCCACCGAGCATCTCCTTGGTGTCATGGAAGCAACACACCTCAATCGTAACTCTTCCACAGCCCCTTCTATCTCTAGGGTTTGAACTACTCCCTATGCTAGGGTTTGAACGAAAACAAGAAAGAAGGAGAGAGAGGTATGCATGGAATTTTCTGGGGCTCAGGGCTAATGGTTCAACCCTTATATAGGGGAGGGTAGCCACGCCCTAACATGCTTGCCCATGAAGGAAACAAAGAATTTCCTCATTAGGAAACCTATTTTTCTTAATTAGGTATAATATCTCTCTTATTAATAATTCCTTGATTATCCATATTCCATAGTTATTATGAAATCTGAAAATGATCTCTCTTATCTTCTTTGTGCTTGGCTTTTAATCCATTGGCCATGAAATTTTACTTCCTTTTAGTAAAATGTATGTCTTTTTGATAATACCAACAAGTCATTAACTATGTAGCACGTTATCCTCATATTTTTGTATTATTTATATTTTCTCTTCCTTCTTATCCATTGGGACTCCTTGGCCCCCAAGAAATCCCAAGATTTTGAAATCCTTTTTGAAGGATGCTTATTATCCTTCTAGACGCATCTACATTCTTCATTTCTCATTATCTTACTTATTTCTTTATTAAAAGATTTCTTTTCAAGAATTTCTCTTTATCTTTTATTTCCTTTCCCTCTTTTCCTATTTCTTTCATTAAAAATCACATATAAATGAAATTTACTCAATTGTGACCATTAATGCCACTTTCTAGAGATTTCTATGTAAATCTCATAAATACTTTGCTTAATATTCATTAGCTTGTATCTTTTTCTAATATTTGGACTTTTCTTCTTCTCTTCTCTGTTATATCCATTATTGGATTCATCTAATAATAGAAATCACAAGATTCCTACCAAAAGGGAGATTGGCAAAGAAATCCATCCTTTTCCATTAAGTCCATATTCATAAAATAATTACATTTCAATTATGAAAACATATCAAAATTGAGGTTGTAACAGTCTGAGTATGGGTATTGTCTATATATTTGATATAACTAATGATCTCGCTCATATCACCACATTGGCCCACAACCTCATGTACCTAACTCATAAACTACTCATCAATCATTGTCACAAAAAGTTGATGACTAATAAATACTTTAATCAAACTAAAAATATTTTTTCTCATTGATCACATATTGAGATGACATTTACTACCTACATGATCATTGTCAAGTAGAGTAATGCAAGTCTCAATACTTACCAACAAATTTCTTTTTGCATCATAGAGAATGATACCACCTAAATCTCTAAGATGAATACCATTGTAAGAAATAAAATAATAGTGTCATCCTTGTTTGTACATAGTTTTAGTTTACCTGGAAATTTTAAAAAGGTGTTTAAAGATAGCATATGATTTGATATGAATAATCACCAGGTTGTGTAAACTATAATCTATACCATTAACTTTGTTTTTTATGTTTGAAGATTGTTACAAATTAAACTAACCATTGTGAATGTATTACAATGACACTGTTGAATTTCTAAGATTGGAAAAATGTTGACGACCCCCAAATTTATATGTTTCACATAGAAGTAGTGATTGGTAAAAAACTAGCAAACACATTGACTCTTTATTTAAATGTCCTTGTAAACAATTGACTTTTACAGGTGTTCTTTAAAAAATTTACCAACATCACAAATATATATTTCCAATGGTTATATATCAATGCTAGTTTAATGAGGTAATGTTATTATAACACATATTCATACATTACGTAACATGATACAATTTTGCCAAATTTTGAAACTATTATAATTGTCTAACTATTCCATGTTTGGGCTAACTCAGGGAGGGTATATATATCATTAAACAAAATTTGACCAATAGTTCCCGAAGAATAAAATAAAATTCAATCTTGTAGGTAATATCTCACTATATCCTTCTACTTGAATAAGAGAATATATATCCAACAACTCAAGGGAATTCTCAATCATTTCACTTTTCAGCCACCAACTTCAATTGCAATGTTCATCTTGCATGTTACCTATGTATCATAGCCGTTGATATATAGTATTTCATGAGTACAATTATGTCTTATATGAGCCATGCTATAGCCAAAGCATTCACATACCTACTCAGACTTTATTCACACCAAGCAATAAATTATGGTTTTAAATCAACATTATACGTATTCGATTTATTATCAAGTTAAAAAACATAAAAGTGAAATAATCCAAATGAAAAGAAATGAAGTAAATGTAAAAAGTATTTTGCCCTTCCTCATCAATTAAAATCCCATTTATTTTCTCGTGATGTTTATAATTTTGTGAAAGGCACATAAATTAAATAGAAATACTTCAACACAAATGATTTTGTCCTACCTGGATGCATATTTATTCATTATAGAGGCAAGTGTTTGTAATAAGATTAGCATCTAAAGACAAACATTACATACATGTTCACCACCAATTGGAAAAACCTACGTTGATGTTGAAGCCATTTAAAGTTGTAACTTTGAAATTCAGAATCGATATTACAAGCAGAACATGCACACATAATATTTATTCACAAACTTTGATATTAGATGGGTTATGTAATATACATTAAGCATGAGAGACACTTCTAAGGTAGACAATAGACATGGTCATAAGATGGAGTGTGATATGTAAAAGCTTAATGCTTGGAATGAAGTGCATTGATACTACTTTAGGATGAAGGAAAACATATGTTGATTTATCCATAAAAATCAAGTTTGAATGGTATGAATTATATATAAAACCTTGATGCTAATATTTAACATTTACATCAATAATTTAATTTGAGGAGAAAATGAGAGTCATAAATAATTCACACTTGTTTATGGTTGATAATACCATATATCTATAGGAAATGAATGTAAAATTTCACATTAGGAATGAACCCATAAACTCTACATCTAAAGTTACATTTAAGAAATAGTAACAATATTGGTGAGAGCCTCACCATAAATTCTTAGAATTAACTAAGTTAGAAAAATAATTTAGGATTAAGCAATATTTAAATAATTTACAAAAGTAAATACATATTGCAAATACATTTTTCCTATACAATATGCACAAAATTTCTTCATAGGCATGATTATATCTACAAAATAGGATACAATTTTCATAGTAGATATGAATGATAAAATATCATAGCATTAGATATAATAGATTTGGATTTCTCAAATCTATATATAATAGACACCACAAGGAGCATCTAAAGGAAAGATGTTCAAATCATGGAGGCGTCTATACTTACCGGTTACCACATGGAATTAATCATTTCTATCAACAATAATTAGGACGTCTTTGTCTACCCAAACTACAAAACAATATGTAGCTTTATGTTATCCAGGTAGATAGAATACCAAGTAGTCTTGAACTCTATGGATGGATTATCATCTACTCAAATGGAGCACAAAAATAAAAGTTAAGAAATCAAGCTAAGTTGCAAAGTTGATAATATTTAAGATAGACAACACATCACACCAAATATTTAAGCCCATGTTTGGGCCAGTTAGTAGCATTGCATAAGATGTAATAGTTAACTTATGTGTATTTTTTTAATACATACAATGAAAATTCAATCACTAATAGTCTAAAAACTATTCACCATTTCCCATATCTTTGTACAAAAATATGATATCCGTCTACATTTTCTTGGTATGAACTTTCTACCCTGGTAAGATTTGAGTTTGTTCTTTATTACACACTCTAAAAGTAGACATGCAACAAGGTATCTCCACGTCAAAAATATGGAGAATGGTCAATGATGTTATGCAATTACAAAACATATTAAGAAAATATATCGAATTGAAATAAAGAAAAGAAATGAGAAAATTTGTATAAGAAATTCATAAAATGTCCGTAGAACAATACGTAATAAAGACTATCTATAGAACTTACTTGCATGAAAGAAAGTATCATTCTATTTTCAACTTTTATTATGGTATATTATAAATGAATAACTTGGTGTCCACACAAAAAGAACATGTATATATCAAAGAAATACAATATTTCTATTGAGTAAAATAAGACATGCTTATATATACATATTGATTGAGATACCATAAAATAGAGGACCAAAATGAAGTGCTACAAAATTACAAGTATGTTAACATCAAAACACATGAATTTTACTTGACCCTTTACGGACTAAAGCTCCAGTAAAGGCAACTCCTTGTCAAAACGATCTACTACCATATTCATTTAAGTTATGAATGTAAAGTCCTAACGTGAAACATGTAATTTAATTTCACCAGAAGTCATCATTAGTATGAGAAACTATAATACACAAGTAATTTGAAATTATAAAGGAAACACAATGCACTTTTTATTAAATATAAAAAATTAAGCATGTGCACTATGAATAAATTATCAATAATGTTGCCTCGATAAAATATCCACCATACTTGTATTTGAAAAATGATTTTGTCTTGTTAAATCATTTTTCACTTGTGATTGAAGCAGAAAAAGATTTAAAGATCTATCATATATTTTATTAAAGTAGGAATATAAGAATTTACCTCCACGTAATTCATATAACTGTAATCCATTCTTCTAGCATTCTAGCACATGTAAATTGTGTAGTTAGTTCAATGAAAAAGATAAAAAAAATAATTTTGTAAAAATTACCTCCTTATAATCTTTATGAGATGATGCTAAAGATAAACCAATGTGCAAAAAAATAGATACTTGGTTGCCAACTTTTATGGTATATGCTTCATGAATGCAAGCTGGGTGGGCAAACAAATCTCTGCTTGTCAACAGTTATCTGGTTGCTTAGGGTCACTACAGAAGGAACTTTAAAATTCTCTCCGCACCAATAGGCAATAGGCATTCGTACTTCCTGAAAATAAAATGTATTAGAAAATCTCTGCATAGTCAAAATTCACCTATATTTGCACTGAGAGAATTACGTTAGCCATGTTCCTCGTGTTTAGGTAACATCTTCTTCTTGATATTACTTGGATTTCCAAACTTTACAATGATCGTCATTAACTGGATATAAATCATATTCAAAATAACCACCAACGAAACCCACCAGAGACATGCCGTTGTGCTAGTGTACGAGGTCAGTAATGATTAATCATCCTAATTTTGCTTCTTACTACTACTTTTGTTGCCGATTAACACCAATCAGAACACCTATGAATAGGAAGAGGCAGCCGTTGTTATGGTCCACATAGAGCCAAACAGGTCACTCGCTTTGCCAGAAAGACCGGCGAAGCAGCCAGCAGTGGTCGTCCTTGGCAATTACCACTCCCTCAGCCAGACCAGTGTTAGCATTGGATGCGACCTTCTCTCTTCCATCTGGTCATAAACAACGAACATGGTCCAAAATATCTTAACCTCGGTGCAAAGAAATATGGGGTTCTCCTGGTCAGCCTTGCGCTGGCGTGATTTAGCTCCTCAACATCAAAGGCCGTCTAGTAGAAGGCGATGGCCTCGGCCTTGTGCTTGGATACGACAAGCTGGGGGTTGAAAAAGTGAACTATAGCTTCGCAGCGGGCCTTCAGCCGGGGCCCGGGGCAGCGGCTGCAACGGTAGCCTCCATCCCAATTGATGGAAAAGGGAAACAATACTGGAGGGAACGACCTAGGAGAGAGAACGGCAAGGAAGAATTGTCGCCGTTTTACTCTTACGAACTGCTTCCCATGCATGCTGCACTCGTTCAGGAAGTGATAATGAAACAAAGTAGACGCTTCATCATTGTCTTCGAGGGGAGTAGTATTTTTGTACTTTCAATTTCTGCTTTTAACATAGCCCCATGTTTACCGTGACCATTAACGGGGAAACAGTTTTCGTGTGCTACAAGTAGACTGTTCCGTTGAAAAGAGCCCGAGATTTCCTTTTAGAGACCAACTAATCAAAGGAACCTAGAGCACCCGAAATGAAGAGTCCAAATAATTGAGGAAGGGAAAGGGGACGGAAACGAGTATTGGCTCTTAGTAGAGTAGAATAGTAGATAATGCCAATGGATAGAGTTAGCACTTAGTGATAGTCTATTGTCACTTAGAAATTGTGCATTAGAGAACATTATGGCACTAACGGTCCTGTTGGATTGATGTTAATGAGGAAGAGTGCTCCAAGAGAGAAAGCTCAAACTTCTCTCTAGAATTCAAAATCTTCTTTGACCAACTCCATCAACCAACTTCACACTGTACTCAGGAACACCAACATCCCTACTGTGTCGGCGTCCTAGCAGGCCATAGCCACTCTTCATCCAATAGACCGGCAACTCCCCACTGTAGAGAGTTTCACATTGAGCTCTAGATCACCATCATCCCAGCTGTGACGGCGTTTCTAGCAGGCGATAGCAACACTTTGTAGTTGAACAACATCCTACAAACTTGTGACCTCACACCGCAGAGAGCTCAAACATCAAAATACTCCACGTCCATGCAACTACAAAAAAGAGATATTATACCACTCGTACATAGGGGACAACCATACAGCTGCAGCACACACCTGCATTGATAACAACAAACTTTTCTCAACTTCCAACTAGTCTCGACACCCTTACAATTGTCGGCAGCACAATCTTACACTCTTTAGGTCGGCGCTTCTACGGCTAAAACTTACCATCCGAAAAAATACCAAAAGATTGCCGCCCAACATGAGAATAGAAGGACACTTCTCAGTGGCACAAAGTCTAAACAAACGGTTTAAACACATGATCGGTACTCCACATATGATAAGTATGGCCTATAAGAATAGAAAGTTATCATCTTCTTCCACCTTGCGCAAACCTCCCATTCCTTTACCAAAGATGACCTCACATTTCCCTTTAATGAGCTATTCCCTGGATGACCCAAACAACCACTCCATCATACAACTCCCAAGAGCCTGAAGTACCACGAATATGATCTCCCACTAGGTATCAAGACTATCCAGATGGGAAATAAATGTTTTGAAGTTATTATAGACTATGATCGCAAGTCAAATATCTTCATTGTCCATGGCTAGGAAGATATGATCTCATAACTCAAACTAAAACTAGAGTGGACTATCTTCATTAGGCCTATCGCAAACAGAACATTGATTGTGTGGGTATCAAACTTTAATAATAAGACACCCACTGAGCTCTACTCAGTTTTCTTCTAGGAGGCACTTCATATTTCTTCCACCACCTCAGGTTCAGTTGATCAACTTTTTGTACCTGAGAAGCATCAACTCATTGAAGGTTCAAAAATAAACCCGATTGAAATCACATCACATTAGACCACACAATCCACCTCAGAAGAAGAAGATACAACATCATCTCTACGAAAGACAACCACCATCGCCGACGAGTATCAAAACTCAACCCACACATCTCCATATGATCCGAATATATCTTATAAATATTCTTTGTGATTGACATCACCCACACCAAACTCTCACTTTGAGTATGATTTAAACTTCCCACCGCTTGGAAAACAAATGACCACTGATCTCGCTGCTCAAACCTTCAATAACATCTCAAAACACTCTACATGGAATCAAACCCCACCAAAAAGACACTTCCACTCTCTGCGCTGCTCCAGATGTCTCAATAGAAATCATTCTCGGTCCCAATGTAAAATAGACAAATTTTGCTTGAACTGTAATAAACCTGGACATTATGCTCAAAAGTGCTTCTACCGAAACACCTCTTCCTCAGATCACAATAGCCACTTTTCATGGATAAAGGATTCTTCCCATGCTATTTCTACACTTCCCAATAGATCACAGAGGCTTTACAGATTTGATAAATCTAATCACAGACCAAAACCCAATGGAAAAGCAATTAGCACTTCCAACTCATTTGCTTGTCTCTTTCCCACCACATTATCTATCAAACTCTCACCCTTTTCACATGCAGACGTCCACAGCAACTTCAAACCCTCTATAAAATCTCCAAACTGCCTTCAACCACCCTCAATTGCCCATAAGGAATCTGTACACTCGGGTGATCCTTGCAAACCTCACTCTGCTACATCAATGTCCAACCCTTCTCCATTCTAGATGGATCCATCACTACACTTGGAAAAAGAATTCCCCTTTGATTTACCTACAAACTCTATGAGACTTATAAAAGTCTTTACCAGCAGAAGCATACTGGTCTCCATCACAAATAACATTGACAACAATATTCTCAACATCATTGATGTCACTAGGGCCATTACCCTACTTCTCCCCGATCACACTATTTTGAAACCTAAAATCATTTCCCTATCTCAACTCTTATATTCTGTTCCAAAAGGTACTAAACTAGACCATCTCTTTGGTCAAGTGATGACAATCCCATGTGGCTCTAGCTTTGTTCAAGCCAACATCACTAGATGGATGCCTGACAAGGCTCTTCCCTTGCGGGTTCTAGTGGATCTAGTTGGGTGGCTATCACCGATCTACCTCCACATCTCTGGGAAGTTGATGTCTTCAGAGCCATAGCACATTTTATGGGTGCTACTCTTTAATTTGTCAGCCAATATAATCTCCAACCTACCCAATATATCAAAGATTTTTGTGTGTTTTCTATTAAGCATGCCATCACTCTCCCAGCTTCAATGAAAATCTGACTAGGAGAAAAGATCTAAAAAATCAAACTCTCTACCGAAAGCCCTTCTATCATAAAGACAACTTTTTCTGACATAAGTATTCACCCCCCTCATGGTTTTGTTCTGCTAATACAAAAAAGCCTTTCACCAATATTAGAAAGCCAACTGAGAGAAACTATGTTTGAGAACGGAAGAGTAGCACCACTAAATCCACCAAAGATACAAACTGATTGATCAATAACAAACGACCTAGAATTTCCTCACCTTCAGCTGATAACACAAACAACACCCTGACAAACTCATTAAAACCCTTCCCATTCCCAGGCAATGATATAGACTCCACTCTGAATTTAGACTTTGAGAAAGTGAAAAAATTAAAGTCAGCCATCATTGATGAAATCCACTCATCGCAGAGTCCGAAGCAGAAAAGCAAAGGAAAGACTACAGGAGTCATTTAGTCCATCAACAACATCTCCAACATCCTGGATGGACTGACGAAGAGGAACTTCTTTGCTTCAGAGGATCCAGGTACATCTTCCTTTATCAATACTTCATTTGAAACATCCTCCATTTATGCTACTAAATCATCTGAAGTAGAAGAAAACAATGTTGACAATATAGAAGATATTGCTTATTTACCTGACATTCAATGCTTTACAACTTTTATTGATAAATTAGACATCAATTTTGATGATGATATATTAGCAAATCCAGCCCTGGACAATATTGAAAATTTTTATGAATTGGAAATGCCATAGAAATATCTATGACACTTATATGCAGATAGAAAACCTACACATCTAGACTAACAGACTTTCATACACCCATCTTGAAACATATAGATAAACATACTTCAATGAAAATCTGATCTTGGAACGTTTGTGGGGCTGCTAGTTTAAACAGAAGAAAAGAAATACGTAGACACATCTACAACAACAACATCAATATCATAACTATCCATTAAACAAAAACAACCTTGTCGCCTTTTGCTCTCAAAACCATAGGAGGGAAACACATAAACTCATGGCACCAAATTGCACCTCAAGGTTTTAAAGGTGAGCTTCTTCTAGGGTTAAACAACAACCTTTTTGACATAACCCACTCTGAAACACATACTTTCTCCATCACACTCAATATCACCGACTTAGCAGATAACTTTAGTTGGATCTTCACGGGGATCTATGGAGAATTTGGCTCAAACAAAACTGCTTACATGGATGAAATGGTGCACATCATTTATACATACCATGACTAACCTTGGCTTTTGGGGGGAGATCTAAACCTCATGACCAAAAATTCAGATAGAATAAACAACACATCTTCTTCTGGCTAAATGACTACCTTGGATAAAACTTTTCAAATGATGTTACAAAACCATAACCTGATTGATTTACCACCTGCTAACGCCTGTTAAACATGGACTCACCAATAATCATGGGCCAGACTTGGCCACTTCATCTACTCCAACAAGTGGGAAGATCAATACCCATACTACTTTATTTCTATAGTCCATCGACCTATCTCAAACCACTTCCCCATCATCATAAACACCAAACCAGATAAATGGGAACACAAACCTTTCCGTTTGAAAACTTCTGGACCTCAAACCCTTCTGTTCTAAATCTCTTCCAGTCGAACTAGAACATTTCTAAAACTCATACCAGAAACATTGGCTATCACATACACATCAACTCCAAGTCTATTAGAAACAAACTAAAAATCTAGGGAAAGGAAACTATGGGAAAACTTACAAAAAAACTTTTTGACCTTAAACAACAACATCTCTTTATAGATAGAGACCCCTCTGTGGACCCAACCCTAGTTCTCACAGTTAAAGTGGATTTGAATCACATCAAACACTGCCTTGTCACTCTATGGAGACAATGTGAAAAAATTAAATGGGTAGAGGAAGGAGATAAAAACACAAAATATTTCAACAAAACTTGCAACAATAATGCTCAGAAAAGTATTATAGCAAATCTCAACATAAATGGTTCTACCACCTCAAACAAACATCTGATTACAACACATATTTTACAAAACTTCTACAAATCTTTAATACCAACCACAAGCCTTCCATCCATAATCACATTCACTAGAAATACTTGTGTGACAAAAAACATTTTTGCCCCACAAACCATCACTAGCCCCTTTACCTCTGAAGAACTTGACTTGGTGGTTCACTCCCTTGGGAAAAACAAATCACCAGGACCTGATGGCTTCAACACTGAATTCTACCTTGAAAATTGGAGCCACATAAAGGGAGATTTTATGAAGCTTCTTAGAGACATTCATCACAACACTAATACTCACAACATCATCAAACACCTCAATCACACCAACATTGCTCTCATCAAAAAATTACTCACCAGACCATATTTCTCAATTCAGACCTATCAGTCTCATTAACACTTCTTACAAAATGTTGGCAAACTTCCTTGAAAACCACATAAAACCTCACTTGGACAACATAATCTCACAAAACCAAAATGATTTCCTCAAAAACAGAGGCATCCATGATGCCTTTATCATGGTTAATGAAACTTTACATCTTTTCCCTAAGAATAAAATACCTCTTCTATCTATAAAATTAGACTTTGAAAAAGCCTTTGACTACACAAACGGGGAATGCCTCATCAAAGCCATGGCTGGATATGTCTTTCTTGAGATTTGGATTAAATGTGTACATGCATGTATATCAACAAATTATTTTACCACCATCACCAATGGATCACCTTTTGGATTCTTCCACAACACAAATGGTCTTAGACAAGGTGACCCCCTCTCTCCTTATCTATTCATCATTGTAACATCCATACTCACAAACATGATAAAACTCACCACCTTTCATGGCCTCATAGCCTCCTCTCAAGAATGTTAGGAAAATATAATTCAATTTTCTAATGACACCATTGTCCTTATCAAACCTGATGACATCACTATAATAAACACCATTTACAGTATTGGACTCTTCTCATACATCTCAGGGCTCAAAATAAATCTCAACAAATAATCTAATATTGGTATTAACACTCATCAAAACACCCTACACAGATACAAAGATCTTCTGAAATGAAAAATAGAAAATTTCCCCTTCAACTACCTTGGGCTTCCCATTACACCACACCCTATTACCCATTCAATTTGGAACCCCATCATTAAAAAAATACGAAACAAACTAAACTCATGGACAAATAATTTCCTTAACCTCGCAGGCAGACTTACTCTCATAAACAACATTACAACACCCATCCCAACTCATTTTCATAGATGCATCCCTCTGCCCACCAAAACCCACAACATAATTGACAAAACAAAAAGAAACTTTCTCTGGAACAACCATAACACTGAAGCCTCCCACAGACATCCACTTGGTCAATTGGGGTACAATAACAACATTTATCAAATATGGGGGATGGGGCATCATCAACATCAAAACACATGCCATCTGCCTTGTGACAAAAATTATATGTACCTTGATAAACAACACCAATAAAATTTAGAGAAATCTAATCATCCAAAAATATTACAAAGACAAACCACCTTTGCATAAAACCTCACAAAACATCTCCTTCGCTCTCTATAAATTCATCAATAAAAACATGGTACCATAAGAAATATCATGTGTACCCCCCACATGCATCCCAGAAGATCAACTTCTGGGAGGATCCATGGTTCCATCAAAACACCATCTAAAACCTTGGACTTCACATGCAAATCCCTCCACCCCTAAAAAACCTTAGCATTGCCAAAGATCTAAAATATCTAACTAGTACTAGGCAAAACTCACTCAAAATATTTCTTCAAAACCAAGTGAAGGAAAACACCATTAATGAGATCATTCAAGAACTTGAATATAACATAAAAAAAAATCTCCTAGAGACGGGGACTACTCTACACTCCCAAAGCAACATATAATCACCTCACTTTTAGAGGCCACATTTCAAAATTGGTGCCTTTCTGGAAAACAAAATGGCCTCAAAAACTAAAACTTTACTTCTGGCTGCTTACTAGCGGCAAAATTCTCACTGATCACAGCTTTACCTGTAGGGTTTTCAAGTGACCAACCAAGTGTTGTCTCTGTAAAAATGAAGAAGAAAATTCTCTCCACCTCTTCACTCTTTGCTCAGCCACAATGCAAAACCTTCTTAACTTCTTACCACTTTTAGAAATCCTCAAAAATCTCCTAGAACCAATGGTTATAACTAGATTATAACCTCTTCCTCAACACTCAAGTTTTCATCCTGAAGACTTAATTATCTTTAACCTATGGACCATTTGGATTGAAAGGAATAATAGGAAATTCAACAACAATCAAAAGCACGTTCAAATATTGATATTATGACATTAACCATGCTTTAGCTTTACAAAAAACTTTGTAGGACAAGCCTCTACTTCAATACAGGTGATTCCTGCGGAAGCTGATCCAGGGCACTTTTTTATATGTCAAGCTAATGGTGGATACTAATCTCTAGAAGACATCATTGCAGACAATATGGGGTTCTGAAGATCCGCTTCTGAGGAAGTTGAGGCCCATCACACATCCTTTATTTTCATCCTCTATCAGCTCTTTTTGTAGAGGTCTGAATATCCTCTTCTGAGGAAGTTGAGGACTATCACACATCCTTTATTTTCATCATCTATCAACTCTTTTTAGAGGCAATGTTTAAGGGGTTCCTCCCCCTCAAACAATATCTTTTAATCTTTTCACCCAGTTTTATTTTCATCAATAGTTTTCTCCTGTGTTCATGAGGCCTCCTCATACGGGATGGTCTCCTCTACGTTCAGTTATCTTGCAAAGGTCATGTGTTTGCAAGCTCTATAACTTGGTTTTATTTTCTTTAATGCATGTACTTTTATCAAAAAAAAGTCAGTTAGAAATTATGAGAGAGAGATTGACACAATGTTGGTATCGAATATTAATTATATGGTCCAGGTGACCTAAGAATGATACAATGGTGGAAAAGTGGTGGGCGCCTGACCGTATGATTGAAATTTTGATTTTTTCTTAAGCACTATAATTTGTAAAGTTGTGAATATATGAACCTACGTCACCAAACTGTTAGCTCTTCGATCTTGTGTGTACAATATCAAAACTTCATTTTTGAAAGTTTTTCATCACAAGATTGGTACAGTCTATGGCTTTTCCAAACCGCCTCTAGGTCTAGTCTAAATCTAAGAGGAGCGCTTTATTTTGAAATGAGTAAATAAAAAATGTTCGTTACATAGATACATACACATATAACTATAGTATTTACAGAATATTATTAAACTTATAGAATATTTTTTTCTTGCATAGTCGATAAAGGTTTTTTAAAAAATTCCATTATGAGAAGGTACCATTTGGAACCTTAAACTTATGTACATATTCTAATAAAGTATCTAACCACATACATCATTATGATTTCAAAACTATGTCAATCATTGGAGTAATTGGGCATTAGAAAAGTTGTCGATTTATGTCTATATTTGTTACAACCCCAATTTTTGGATTCTTTTGGTGAGAAATGTAATTTCTCCTATTAAAGATATTTGAACAAATAATGATATAATTTGTTTTGAATAAACTGATTTTGTTTAAAGTAGCCTAGATGGTTGTTTTGTGGGCTTTATTGACAAAGAAAACTCCATTATTAAATGAGTAAATAAGAAACTGGAGAAAATAAAGATTTAGAAACCTCTAGAAGGCAAAGAAATATTATCCAAAGGTGGATTTCGTGCCTTTTGGGTTCCTTGGGTTCCAAGGAGTCCAAGTTGCAAAGAGAATGCCACATGAAAGAGAAAGGATTAATTAAATATTGCTTTATTAAGAAGGAAATATGAGATAAATAATGAAATTACAAGAAATATGTGGATATAGGGATAATGGATTTATCTTGGATGAGATTTCATGTCCAAATTATTTCTAATGGAAAAAGGAATCAAAATCAAGAACAATAAAAGATTAAGATAGAGGAAATACCAATTAAATTGGTTTTATTAATAGATAACTTGCACATGAAGATAATGCCTTTTTTTTTAATTTCGGACTCAAATTTGATATGCGAGTAGATAAAACCAAAAGGAAACTTCCCTTAAAATTTGGTTGTAAAAGGATGCATAGATTTCGGGATATGGAATTTTGAAGTTATCCTAAAAAGAGAAGGATAATTGGTTTTTGATATACATGTCATTGGGAAATCTAGGACCCAGTTCCCCCCTATTTCACTCGCATTCCAGGCCATAGGATCAGGATTCGAGGATTCTCATTCATCTCCTAGCTTGGGACGGACTGGGACAAACCATGAAAGGGAAGAGTCCATTTCCCTATTCCCCCTGCGAGTTTCTCTCTCCCTAACTGACGAGGACTCTTGGAAATCAGCCCACCAGGTTCGGATTGGGAAGCTTAGCTCAATGAGCCTGGGTTTGGCTATCTTCAAGAAGTTGTGGGAGAATCTCCCAACTTCAAAGACTTCTGCCAACCACCCTCCTCGGCCACCCATATATATATAGGGTAGAATCACACTATGAGATATCCCTCATAATCTAAAGACCCTGCATGACTTCCCTCACCCTTTCCCCGCCTTCGAGGTGCTACCCTTCCTTCGAATTTCACCTCTTATTCACTAGAACTATCACTGAAGATGATTCTTCAGGACCCAATGAAATGACGCATGACCAAAGGAATTGGAGGTGGAGGCGAGTCCGACAGGACCTATCAATGGTGGGCGACACATTGTTTCGTGGTTGGAGAAGCAGAAGCTCGAGGTCAACACTGCTATTGAGCACATCATTGACCCTGTGTTGCACATGAAGTTTGTCTTGAGGAAGAAGAAGAGAAAGGGGAAAAGTCCTCGTGGCCCCCGACGCCTGTGAAGGAAAGTAAGGGAAAAACAGTCTTTAGTAACTTTAATTCTAAAGTTAGGCACACGGAACCTAGGCCATTGGATCCTACGTGGTCCGAGGGACTATGGATCGGGCGGCCACTGATTTTCTAGAATTAACGAATAAATGAGGAAAATGATTTTTCTTTGCAAAATTCATAGATTCTGCTAGGAAGCTCTGATGAGTAAAGTTTATACATTGAAGCTTCTTAGAAAAATACGAGGAACACATTAAAATTGGTTTGTTGACTTGATTTCATACCTATTTGCAAAAGTAAATTAATTTGATTAAAAGTGTGGTTAGAAATCCTAATTGATGGTAAAGGATGAATCATTGAGGTTTAAGGGGTTAACTTGGGAAGTATTAACCTATTGAATATTAAAGTAAAGTTGCAATCTATTTTACATGAAAAGTTGATTAATTTAGGATTCCATGTGCATAAATAAGCTTTAATGGGCCTTGAAACCCTCATGTTAGTAATTATGACTCTTAATGACTTTAATTGTTCAAATTCATGAAAAAGGCTGAGATATGATGGTTCAAAGCTATTTTGAGTATAAAAGTTCCTAATTGTGGATAAACACCCTTAATATGATAATTAGGGTTTTCTACTGGATAAAGGTAGAACAAATGATAAATAAAGTTCATATGTTAATTAGACCACAACGAACTATGAGTTGTTAATCCGGAAGGAACCAAAAATGATAATTGGGCCTAATGACCTTGTCATGAATTAAAAGGATAAAAATGGTAGTTTTAATGTAAAAGAGGCATAATGGACTTAATTGATGGTTAATTGGGCCTTTAATCTGAAATTAAGGTTATATGTTGTTCAAATGTAACCTTAATATCATTTGTGAAGAATAGATGAGATAATTAGGGTCTGTGAGTAATTGTATAAAGTTAGGGTTTAAAATAGTAAAAATGAAGAGGAACCCTAATTGCAATATAAACCCTAAAAGTGGACTAGAAACCCCAGGAAGCGAGCTAGGTTTAATAGATCTTGATGGCATGATTATTGATAGGAAAATGGGGCGCATATTTCAGGATCAACTTGTGTGCTTGATTGGTTTCTTGCTTGGTTGAATTATTTTTGCACTCAAGTCAGCATGACATGTATGTGGTTATTTATGGTTAATCACATTAGTTTCCCGAAGAGTTTCCCGAATGATTCATCACATTAAATGCAACTTATTAGTTTGGATGTTCATACTTGGAAATCATAAAGTCAATATGATTATCACAATAATAATAAAAGTGTGTATTCTCACACATACATGCCACCATGATGGATGATGCCAAAGGTCAAGCCCATGAGGGAAGACCAATGGGTACCATGAGTGGTGACCCAGACACCAAGCTTGGGATTAAGAAGGTGGTCTTTGTAGAATGACTAATGGGCACAATGAAGGGTGACCCCAGGCACCAAGCTCGGGATTGAGAAGGTGGCCTTAAGCCATTGGCAAAAGAGAAACCCTAAGCAGGGTATGCTAGGGTTAGGGCAAAAGCAGTGGAGAATGTCACATGGAAAGTGTAAATTGGTTTGTTAATTAACTGGATTGTGATTTTTATATTGTTAGCCATATTTGTGAAATTTTGGTTGTTCCCACATACCAGCATATTATGATATGCTGACCAAAGTTTTGTTTGTCAGCGTTTTAGGTACAAGATTGAAAAGGACAAATAGTAAAGTGGCATATGTGGAATTAAACAAGAGTTAATGTACAAAAGAGAATTAGTTAGAATAGACTCCAGATGTGGATAGAAGTAGATATCCAAGTTTATGAAAAAGGTATGAAAAATTTTATTTTATTACAACCTTTTAGTTTAGTTGGTAGAATTTGATAATTGTTATTGATTATTTTTCGAACATTTGATCATGTTAATTGGGATAATGGCTCTGACCTCTTGGTCTCCCTTAATTGGGGGTTACCGGGAGGCGGGGTCATTACATTTGGTATCAGAGCATAGGTTCCTCATTTAATATGTAATAATTATTAAATTTCACAAACTTTGTAGAGCCTAAGGGAGTTATTAGAGGATTTTCCGAAAGACAGAGGTGTCTAGAAAAGGATCACGTCTGGGAGGTGGCAAGATTTTCCTCCACACTGCTAGTCAGAATACAAGGACTCCCAGATTAGTGTGATTGCCTAGCTAATGTCTCAGGATTGGACTCGAAATAAGATACCTTTAGGACTCTCTCATCTTGTTCATCCCTTATCAACTCAAATTCTATTAAGGATTTTAAGGATTAGGGTTTTCTCTCTTTTCCTCACCCTCTCGAGGTATGGGTAAGGTTGATAAGGTTTAAGGAATCCTCCACCAAATTAATGAAAAGCACGTAAATAAGATGTCATGGGAATAAGTTTAATAGATTGAGCATAAACTAAAGAATAGATACATGCTTAGGTCGTATGACATAAGTTGTCATGCCCTCAGGAGAGAACTGAGGCTAGACCTCCTAGTCAGGAGGATGAGTGGAGAAAGTTAGTCTTGGAGGTAGAGACCTCCATTATAAGAAGACACCTGGCACATCCTTTGAGGATGATGCTAACCCTAACCCTAAGTGGTGGTTAGAGAGAGATGGCATGATGAGTTAGAGGTCATGATATACCACATGAGTGGACATGCTTGTGAATGCCCATGACGTTATGAGCCATGTGAGGTTGGATGACCTAGTGCCTTGGTGACCCAACCCTGGAAAGGGTTGTGCATGTTAGAGTGAAGGATAGATCCTTCATTGATAAGGTTAGAAAAGAACCTATAGAAACCCGATGGGCTTATATGGGTGATAACACCAAATTTTGTGATGTTTTTGGCCTTTATTCTATTATAAAAACTGCCCTTTTCTGCTATTTTCCTCTCTTTTATATGCATTTTCGCAATAATTAGCCAAGCAATGCTCTCAATCCAATATTTCCATCTTTGCAGAGTTTTCCTCCTATTTTGGCCCATTTAGCACCAATAAGGCCATCCCGGCCCGCAAATAAGTCCAAGACTGTTTCGGCCCCCTAACGGCCGATGCGCACGCTGACCGGTAGGGCTGCGCGATACGACGACGCACGACGCAAGGATGTCGCGTGAGAGGGTACCGATGGACGATACACCTCTTTACCCAACAGGGAGCCGAACACGTCGCGACTACTCTAGGTGTGCCGTGCGATATCGGCCACCCACCGGCAGGCACCTCTCGCCACAACGCCCGACAGCCGACATCCTTGTGTCGGGCGATACTAGCGTTAGCCGACCACCAACTGAGCGGCGGTAAAGAGGACACATGGCGCTTTGAGCACCATATCTTCCCTCGACCAGCTGCCTATAAATAGCAGCTACAGGGACCCGAAAAGACAGTTCAGACAAGCTTGGTCACTTCAAGTTTCGGATAGTCGAGTGATCTTCAGAGGAGACTGTGAGAGCAGGCGTATCGTGCTCCAGTGCTCGTACCGGGAGACAATAGGTGAGCTCTTCCGCATCCCGAGAGGGAGGGGACTGGTTCACCTAGGACTGTACCGAGCGACACTGAGAGCCGATATCGGCCGATGTAGATACGCGACACGAGTGCCCGACGCCGGTGCCCGACAGTTGGATACGCAGCTCCATGCCCGACATGATAACGAACCCGATATGCTCCGCCCGTCATGCGTGCTGCCCGAGAGGGTGTGCTGCCCGACATGAGCGTATCGGCCAGGTCCTTGAGCGATGCAGTCGCCTGTCGCAGTGTGTCGCTTGAGAGAGCATGCTGCCCAACACGTGTGTATCGGGCTAGGCTCCTGTCTGATATCGGGCGGGATGGTTACTATAGCCTGTCGCCCTTCTATATCCAGAAGGCGACACATATCTTTAATTCTTTTATTTAATTCCTTACTTACGCATTGTAATTAAGACCCTTTAATTGTCTATCGAAATAGAAGGTGCTTATTTACTTGCTACTCTGTGCTTGGTACAATCTGTTGGATGATTGCTATGTATGATATCCGAACACTAGCTTGCATGTTTGGATCACGTTTCTCTTAGCTAACGAATCGTGCTTTCCCGTCGCAACAACTTCGAGAGTTGTGTTGTGGCTCTAGTGTTTGGTCCGATTCTGGAGTACGGGAGTGCCTGGAATGGAGTTGCCTTAGTGACCTTTCCACTCTAATTTTAGTTCAGTGACCTCGAGAGGGGCACTGATGCCTTGTTAGAGGTACCCACTTCGAGAGGAGGGGTACATGACTGGTTCTACTGCCTCTTGTTTTATCGCAGTTTTATCCTTCGTACCTCGCCTTAGCTCGAGTAGTATCTTTCTATTTCCGTTGCATGAAAACCCCTAAAAAACCCTCTAAATGACTAAAATCTTAAATCTTTCTTGTAACTCCACTTGGAGATAGTTTTCTTCGTTTTATTCGTGACATCTTACTGCTTCCTTTCTTGGGAGTTTATCTCTTTATATACTTGCCGGAGTGTATCATGTCGATTCTATGTTCTCAACACTACCCCCTTGTCCCTGTGTTCGACCCCGTATTTCTACTTCGACCCCGTAAACAAAGTTGTGGGGGCCTAGAAGGATTCAAGTTTATAAATGTAAAAGCTCGACTACCTCGAATCAGCCTCCAATTTTAGGACGCACAATTTAGGCCGGTCAACTTTTTGGCGCCGTTGCCGGGGACAAGGCAATAGTGGTACTATAGACGAACCCCAATCCACTAACTACACTCTTGTGCCTCAAGCTTAGCAATGAGTTTGACAAAACTCTTTACTATTAGTCTCTGTTTGAAGTTAATAGATCTTTTTTCTAAACTTGATTTTCTATGCCTTTTTAGGAACTCTGGAAAACTGTGACCTGTTCCGCCAAGCTTTGAGACCATGTCTCACTGCGAGCAGTCCCTTTCTGAGAGTGAATGTTAGGGCCGAGGTTGGAGGTCGAGCCAACCCAGCTTGGTTGGCCAGCTTTCTGCCTACATAAAGAGACAGGATACCATCATCAACAAACTGGTGCAGAACACGCTCCCTGGCCCTGGGGCTCTGAATTCAATGCAACGCCAGATGGCCAGCTTGCAGATGCGCCAGCGTGAGGTAGATCGGCGATTGACCCAGATGGCTGCTCTGATGGAGAATCATGCAATAAAAGTTCCCCCACACCCTGAATCTGCCGTAATGGCAGTCCTGAGGTCTAGGAGAATGTTGGAGCGCCCTGATGAAGCCAGGCCTGAGCCCGAGCTAAGGCCTGAGAGTGCTACCCCAACAGAAGGAGAAGAAAGACAAGCTGACGTTCGAGAGTCTGCACAAGGGTTTCTCGAGGAGCTGCCTGGCAGAAGGAATTCTTACGCTCCTAGGATTCCGTTCCCGTACAAGTTGATAAAGGTGAATCTGAAGAAGCGTCATGAGAAGTTCATGGACTCGATCAGGAAACTGCATCTTGAAGTCCCCTTCCTTGATGCATTGGAAGAGATGCCTACGTATGCCAAGTTCCTCAAGGACCTTATCACAAAGAAGAGAAGGGGAGGGAGGATAGAGACTATGCATCTAGCCTCCACCTCCTCCACCTTCTTGAAGCCCGGCACACCAAATAAGAGAAGGGATCCCGGAGCCTTCACGATCCCGTTCGACATCGAAGACAACATCGAGCGCAAGGGTCTATCAGACTTGGGGGCGAGCATTAGCCTCATGCCCCTAAGTTTCACGCAAAGGGTGGGCTTGACTGACATGGTTGGAACCAACATGCGGATTCAACTGGCAGACCACACCTTTAAGAGACCCATTGGCATTGTCAAAGATGTGCCAATCAGGGTTGGTGATTTCTTCATCCCTTGCGATATAGTCGTCATCGACACAGCTGAAACCCCCGGTGTTCGATCATCTTTGGGCGCCCCTTCTTGGCAACATGGAGGGCACTGATTGATGTTTCCTAGGGGGTGATCACTTTGAGGGTCGGAAACGACCATATCGACTTTAAGTTAAAAGAAATCATGAGAAGCCCATCCCTCTATAAATCAACATGTTTCACAAATAGCTACAATAAATTCTGTGAGGAAGTAGAGGAAGATATCCAGATAGTAGACCCCCTCTTGAGGGCTTTAAACTGTCAAGATCCCGACCTCGAAGATCCTGAGGTCGTGAAGCATCTCAACCTTTTCAACCTTTCTGACGAAGACTTGCAGGAATAGGATAAGGTGGTTGAGTCTGTGATGTATGCCTCTCTCGAGGAGGAGCCTCAGGAAAAGGCACCCAGGCCAAAGCCAGAGTTAAAAGCGTTGCCCGAAGGCCTGAAGTATGAGTTCTTAGATGAAGAGAAGAGAAACCCCATCATCGTAAACGTCGATCTTTCAAGCAACCAGCTGGACCGACTCCTTTAGGAGTTAAGGCTCCATAGGAGGGCTATAGGATATTCAGTAGATGACATCAAAGGCTTTAGCCCCACCCTGTGCATGCATCACATCAACTTGGATGAATCTGCCAAGCCTCTGGTTCAACCCCAGAGGAAACTGAACCAGATGCTCAAGGAGGTCGTCAAGAAAGAGGTAATAAATCTTAGGGATGTGGGGATCATTTACCCAATCAGCGACAGCAATTGGGTAAGTCTGATCCACATAGTGCCCAAAAAGGGCGGGATGACGGTGGTTAAGGGTGAGAAGGGTGATGAGGTGGCGGTTAGGACCGTCACCGGCTGGAGGATGTGCATAGATTACTGAAAGCTAAATCAGGCTACAAAGAAGGATCATTTTCCGCTACCTTTTATTGACCAAGTTCTCGAAAGGTTAGCACATCATGATTTCTTTTGTTTTCTTGATGGCTTTTCAGGTTTTTACCAGGTACCCATCTTGCCGGACGATCAAGAGAAAACAACATTCACCTGCCTTTACGACACTTATGCCTTCAGAAGGATGCCCTTCAGACTCTGCAATGCCCCCACCACCTTTCAGTGATGCATGATATCGATGTTCTCGGATTTTCTAGAAGACATCGTAGAAGTTTTCATGGATGATTTTTCTATCTATGGGAAGGACTTCGATAGCTGTCTGAAAAATCTGTCGTTGGTCCTTCAAAGGTGCGAGGAGAACAACCTAGTTCTAAACTGGGAAAAATGCCATTTCATGGTGCGGGAGGGCATCGTCCTCGGGCATAAGATCTCGAAGCGTGGGATCGAAGTGGATGCAAGAAAGGTTGATGCAATATCCAAGCTTCCTCCACCGAGATCCGTGACGGGGGTGCGAAGCTTCCTTGGGCACACGGGATATTACCGAAGATTCATCAAGGACTTCTCAAAGATTTCCAAACCACTTCCCAATCTTCTGGTAAAGGACGTTGAATTTGTTTTCTCTAACGATTGTCTAAGTGCTTTTCAATCCCTTAAAAATGCTTTAATATCACCACCTATCCTTCAAGCGCCAGAATGGGGTTTACCTTTTGAGTTGATGTGCGACGCAAGCGACTACGCGGTTGGAGCAGTCTTGGGGCAAAAGAAAGACAAAAACCACCATGTAATTTGCTATGCTAGTCGCACGTTGGACGAGGCTCAAGTAAATTACACAACAACTGAGAAGCAGATGCTCGCGATCGTCTTCGTGTTTGATAAATTCAGGTCATATCTCGTTGGAGCTAAGGTCAAGGTATATACATATCATGGGGCTATAAAATACTTAATGCAAAAGAAAGACGTGAAGCCGAGACTGTTGAGGTGGGCCTTACTTCTCCAAGAATTCGACCATGAAATTATCGGCAAGAAGGGCGCAGAGAATGTGGTCGCAGACCATCTATCAAGGATCATGACTGAGAAATAGAGAGGGCCTCCTATCAACGACGACTACACCGACGAAGCCCTTATATTGGCCGAGGCCCAAGAAGAAAGCCTACCCTGGTTTGCAGACATCTGCAATTATCTTGCTTGTGGAGAACTACCTCCTGACATAACGTACAATCAGAAGAAGAAGCTTTTCGCGGAGGTTAAAAACTACTACGGGGATGATCCTCTCCTGTTTAGAAGATGCGCCGACAACTTATACAGGAGGTGCATACCAAAAGAAGAAACCGCGGACATCCGGAAGAAATGCCACACCTCCCCCTATGGTGGTCACCTAGGCAGCGAAAGAACAGCTGCAAAGGTGCTACAGTCAGGTTTCTACTGGCCCTCCTTATTTAAAGACGTTGCACAGTTTGTGAAGGCTTGCAAAGAGTGCCAGTTTACAGGAAACATATGGCGGAGGGATGAAATTCCAATGGCGAGCTAGATTGAAGTCAAAATATTTGACGTATGGGGGATCAACTACATGGGACCGTTTCCCCCATCTCGGGGGTATCAGCACATACTCGTGGTTGTGGATTATGTATCGAAGTGGGTGGAAGCGGTAGCCACCCAAACCTGCGACGCCAAGTCGGTTATCAAGCTCTTTGAGAAGACCATCTTCCCTCGTTTCGGCGTCCCGTGCACAGTTATTAGCGACAGAGGATCACACTTTGGAGAAAGACAGTTTGAAGCACTCCTGTGCAAGTACGGAGTGAAGCACAAGATCGCTACACCCTACCATCCCCAGATGTCAGGGCAGATCTTGCAGAAAACTGTCAGCCGAACAAGAAAAGATTGGTCCATGAAGCTGGACGATGCACTTTGGGCCTACCGCACCGCTTACAAAACACCCATTGGAACCACCCCCTACCGTTTCATCTACGGAAAATCCTGCCACCTACCGTTAGAATTGGAACACAAGGCCCTCTGGGCAATCAAGTTCCTAAATATGGACCTTGAGAAAGCTGGATAAAAGAGATTTTTTGCAGCTTCAAGAGCTCGAAGAGATGAGAATGAATGCCTACGAAAATGCAAAAATCTACAAACAGAGGACAAAGTTGTGGCATGATGCCCATCTCAGGAGAAAAGATGTAAGCGAAGGGGATAAGGTCTTGTTATTCAAGTCCTCTATTCGTCTTTTCCCTGGGAAGTTGCAAATGAGGTGGTCTGGATCATTCACAGTGTCGAAGATATATCCATCAGGGATGATGGAGCTCTACGACAAAGACGACCCGACCAAGGCCTTTCAGGTGAATGGGCACAGGGTGAAGAGGTTCTACGAAGATGAAGCGTTTGTCAGAAGAGCAGAGATCAATCTGCAAGATATGGGTATAGTTGAGGGCTGAACAAGATGATCCTACACCGGTCGAGCTGGCGACGCAACCCCCAGCGCTCCTCGGGAGGCAGCCCGAGTTCTTTTCCCTTTCATAGAATAGGTTGCATGTTTATTATAAAAAGTAAAAACAAACTTCATGGATTTTAATAAGACCCGAAGTCAGAGTATGCGTCGAGCGTGCCGACTCTTTTGTTTTATGGGTCATCGTGGTATTTTCTGAAGCTTTGAAGAGTATTGCACTCTGAGGTCAGGGGCTTGACCCTTGGCCGATGATGTTTTACCCTTTGATCGCTGTTACTGCTCTTAGGTTTTTACGCCCGCCTGCTGTAGGCCGTGTCTGGCAGCAGCTCAGCTGACACGCAAAACCACCTATATCGGGGTCTGGTCTCTCGGGCATCGCAACGGCCGAGACGGTTGGCATTCCTGGGCGGCGTGCACCCTTTCATGCATGGGAATAAATTCCCTTAATGAGACTGATGAGACCATCATCTCAGGAACCGCCTGACCCGTTAGCCGACGCGCAGCCCAGGGATGTCTGTTTCACCCCCAGCTGTGCTTGCTATATATAGCAAGGTGGGCTCATCATGACGGGCATACTCACTTCTCTTTTTAGCCACATGTAGCACATGCATTGATCAACCTTTGCTCGTGTGTCGGCCAGCTTGCCTTTACTCTGGTATCGGGCGATGGCTCCTATGAGCAAAGGTATCGCCCGACAGTCTGTCGCCCGACACGGGGTTTCTTATCGCACGATACATGTCAAGTTGACAAGCTTGGTCGATCTTTCTCTTATCGCCCGACATGATTATCACTCGACATGAGTTTTTCATATCGCGCGCTGCTTATCGGGGTTACGAGCCTAGTCGATTTTGTATCGTCCGACGCTGTTAAGCCCGAAATAACGGCTGTTAGTGTTTGCCCGATACGCCATGATGGGCGACACATCCTTCTTTTGTGACATCCTGACGGGCAGTTGGTATTTGACGACCTTACCGGCTGATACCTCCGTGTAGGGCAAGGTGGTGTGCCACACAGCTCTCCTCGTATCGCCCAACCTTGTATCGACTCGAGTGTTCTTTTGATGGACCATACCCGAATCTTCGAAATAAGTCTTGTTTTATCGAGTCTCTTTAGCTATCTAACACTCTTAATGGTTAATGAACTTGATAACAGGAAGAATGGCGGCCGCAGTCGAAGCAGCAACTGTCGGACAGAAACGTCACAATGGGCCACCAACCACCAAAAAAGGAGCAAGGGGAGATTTCCTTAATTAGGTAGCCTCGAAAGAGGCTCGTTTCCTTATCATAGTCTGTCTTCTGTAGTAGCCTGGGGCCAACTACAGAGACAGCACGAGTACAACCCCGGTGACCGTTGGAACAACACAAGAGCTCTCTGTCTACCGTGAGCTATTGTGCGTGTTCTGGCTGAGCTGGGAAATAAAGTGGAGGCTGAGCTTGGAAAGCGCTTTGCCGACGACCTCCAGAGGGAACCTGGGCATCTCAATCCCAACTACTTAATAAAGGGGAAGCAGCCACAAGTGTCTGCACCTGTCGAAGTTGTTTCCAAATGAGAAAGAAGGAGGCGGCAAAAAAGAAGCATATTGCAGCTTCTACAAGGCTCAAGCGAACCCGCTAAATAACCTTCACTGGTCTAACATGAACTCGCCCTCTTCTTCACTACTCTGGGACAGAGTATTGGATAAGTTTGGGGGGGTACCCATGTACCAGTGAAGGAGGTATAAAACTCTCTTGTGCCATTTTGCTTTTCCCCTATATCATGTGCTTGTACTCTTGCTCATAGAAAAATTTTGAAAATTTTTGCTTATTTTGTTGCCATACATATGTACAAAGTCGCTATATTAGTAAAAACCTGATGCAACTGCTTGCCAAGTTTTTTTTCTGTATGCTTAATGTGATGCAAGTTCTGTTATATCTTTCTGATAATGTTGTTTCAAACAAACAGAAGATTACATTTTTCCGTGCTAAAATTTTCGAAAAAATAATAATAATCTCGCAAACAGTTAAGAGACAAGTATGGAGAAGGAAAAAGTTGCCCAAACAGCAAGAATCTCTTTGTTTCCCCTTACCCGACAAAAATCCTAAAAAGAGAGAGAAGCCTTATGAGCGTGAATAAAAGCATGAGAGTTGTTCCCAATAAAAGAAAAAGAATATATATATATATATATATATATATATATATATATACATTGGTTTTCCAAAAGTACCCATCTTTAGGCATGGTAGATCCGGGGCAGTGGTACGTAGGATGTGAAATCACTGCTCTAAAGCCAACTGACTTGGACTGTAGGGACCACTCGCCCGTTAATGGACCCTTACCTGGATGGACTGATGGGAAACAAGAAGAAAACCCAAAAAGCCTTAGCCTACCCTATACACAACTTTCTGCCCCAAAAATAAAACTGTTTGGTGTGGAAGCTAACTTCGGAATCATACAACAACGTCTCGCCGAAGCTGTAGAGAAGAATGTTACTTAAATAATAAAGCAAGAAAGACGAAGTCTTTTGTTCGTTGTGAGACAACATTATCTCTAAAGGCATTACTATACTTATTTTACCTTTCGGCCTGAGAACTTTACTGTGCAAGAAGAAGCATTACTAAATAAAGTTTAAATATTGATTGAGGACAATCAAAACGCTAAGTTTGGGGGAGTTGATAACACCAAATTTTGTGATGTTTTTGGCCTTTATTCTGTTATCAAAACTGCCCTTTTCTGCTATTTTCCTCTCTTTTATATGCATTTTCACAATAATTAGCCAAGCAATGCTCTCAATCCAATATTTCCATCTTTGCAAAGTTTTCCTCCTATTTTGGCCCATTTAGCACCAATAAGGCCATCCGGCCCGCAAATAAGTCCAAGACTGTTTCGGCGCCCTAACGGCCGATGCGCACGCTGACCAGCAGGGCTGCGCGATACGATGACGCGCGACGCAAGGATGCCGCGCGAGAGGGTATCGATGGACGACACGCCTCTTTACCCGACAGGGAGCCGAACACGCCGCGACTACTCCAGGTGTGCCATGCGATATCAGTCACCCACTGGTAGGAGCCTCTCGCCACAATGCCCGACAACCGACATCCTTGTGTCGGGCGATACTAGCGTTAGCCGACCACCAACTGAGCGGCGGTAAAGAGGACACGTGGCACTTCGAGCACCATATCTTCCCCCGACTAGCTACCTATAAATAGCAGCTACAGGGAGCCGAAAAGACAGTTCGGACAAGCTTGGTCACTTCAGGTTTCGGATAGTCGAGTGATCTTCGGAGGAGACTACGAGAGCAGGCGTATCGTGCTCCAGTGCCCATACCAGGCGACACTAGGTGAGCTCTTCCGCATCCCGAGAGGGAGGGGAGTGGTTCACTTAGGACTGTACCAGGCGATACTGAGAGCCGATATCGGCCGATGTAGATACGTGACACGAGTGCCCGACGCCAGTGCCCAACAGTTGGATATGCAGCTCCATGCCCGACACGATAACGAACTTGATACGCTCCTCCTGTCATGCGTGCCGCTCGAGAGGGTGTGCCGCCCAACATGAGCGTATCGGCCAGGTCCTTGAGCGATGCAGTCGCCTTTCGCGGTGTGCCCCTTGAGAGAGTGTGTCGCCCGACACGGCTGTATCGGGCTAGGCCCCTGTTCGATATCTGGCGGGATGGTTACTGTAGCCTGTCGCCCTTCAACATCAAGAAGGTGACACATATCTTTAATTCTGTTATTTAATTCCTTACTTACGCATTGTAATTAAGACCCTTTAATTGTATATGGAAATAGAAGGTGCTTATTTACTTGCTACTCTATGCTTGGTACAATATGTTGGATGATTTCTATGTACGATATCCAAACTCTAGCTTGCATGTTTGGATCGTGTTTCGCTTAGCTAATGAATCGTGCTTTCCCGTCGCAACAACTTCGAGAGTTGTGTTGTGGCTCTAGTGTTTGGTCCGATTCTGGAGTATGAGAGTGCCTGGAACGGAGTTGCCTTAGTGACCTTTCCACTCTAATTTTAGTCCAGTGACCTCGAGAGGGGTGCTGATGCCTTGTTAGAGGTACCCGCTTCGAGAGGAGGGGTACATGACTGGTTCTACTGTTGCTTGTTTTACCATAGTTTTATCCTTCGTACCTCGCCTTAGCTCGAGTGGTATCTTTCTGTTTCCGTTGCATGAAAACCCCTAAAAAACCTCTAAATGACTAAAATCTTAAATCTTTCTTGTAACTCCACTTGGAGATAGTTTTCTTCATTTTATTCATGACATCTTACTGCTTCCTTTCTTGGGAGTTTATCTCTTTATATACCTGTCGGAGTGTAGCGTGTCGATTTCGTGTTCTCAACACTACCCCCTTGTCCCTGTGTTTGACCCCGTATTTCTACTTTGACCCTGTAAACAAAGTTGTGGGGGCCTAGAAGGATTCAGGTTTATAAATGTAAAAGCTCGACTGCCTCAAATCCGCCTCCAATTTTAGGATGCGCGATTTAGGCCGGTCAATGGGTATGGCATAGTATGCACCAGAGTACATCAGTAGTGCTGACCGTAGGCTCAAACGCTAGCCAGGAGAGTATGATGGATAGCTTATGAGATAAGCAAGAAGAACTATGGATAATCTTAAATGAACTTAAGTTGGAACATAGGCTTCACCAATGTAGGGGTATGCTTGATCCACCTTCATGAAGAGAGGACCTTTGGTAGTATGGTTGTTTGATAGCTCTAGAGAGACAGAGAGAGAGAGAGAGAGCAAGACCAAAGAAAGAAGGTTGGAAACTTAGACTCTGAAATATGAAGAATAGTGGGAGTTGAGGATGATGTGACCTAAGTGGATGATAGTGGTTGCCTCATGCTTGATCCCTGGAAGTTGAGGGTATCTTTCTTACAAAACCCTAGAGTAGAAGGATGACAAGAAGGGCATGTCATGCCTTATACATGCTTGGTTCATGGATAGAATGTTGAGCATGCAATTGGATAGCTGTTGCATAAAGAAGTAAACCTAGGGTTCCTAGGCCTAAGAGGGGAAGTGGTGTACCTGATGCTCATGATGAGATTTGAGTTTTTATAGATTCGAGCATAGTACTCCTCATGTTTAGAGGAAAGGGAAACCCCTTAAGTTTAAGGTATGTTTGATGAACCCCTCACAACTAAGTTGGTGACATGGAAAAGTATGTTCTTGGTCTAATGTTGAGGAATGAGAACAAGTATGACCTAGCATGGTTTAATAGGTGGTATGCTTGTGCCTTAGTAGGTTGACAAGGTGAAGATTACTCATCTAGATGGAAACCCTAGGATGTTAGTGACCTTTTTTATCAACATGTAGTTTCCTCCCATCCTGGAAGACAGACCCTTTTTTAGGGTGTATACTAGTGTATGTGGTTTTGAGGTAACCTAAAGAGGTCTCATAGGATCTTGAGAAGCTAAGTGAAAAGTACATAGTATGAGAACGAACCTGTAGACCCTTAGATAACCATCTATAAGTGCATGTGGGTGTGTTATCATGGAAGTAATCGGTATGGGGCCTCACTAAGGTAAGCAGGTCACCATGACCCCTATGAAAGGATGAAAGTCAGCCTGTGAATGCAGAGAGAGATGATGCATACTTGGGTAAGGTTCTAGGTTGGACATGTACTATGTTAGAATCCTAAGTCTATCCTAGGGTCAGGCAGGGATAAGATCGATGGGAGTAGGAGTTGCCAAATTCCCTAGTTGCACATGACCATAGGGTTGGGAGGTAACAACTATCATTGTCTGAGGGCCATGGGTTAGGAGATTGATCACTGACCGACCTAAATCGCACGTCCTAAAATTGGAGGCGGATTTGAGGTAGTCGAGCTTTTACATTTATAAACTTGAATCCTTCTAGGCCCCCGTAACTTTGTTTACGAGGTCGAAGTAGACATATGGGGTCGAACACAGGGACAAGGGGGTAGTGTTGAGAACACAGAATCGACACGCTACACTCTGGCAGGTATATAAAGAGATAAAATCCCAAGAAAGGAAGCAGTAAGATGTCACAAATAAAACAAAGAAAACTATCTCCAAGTGGAGTTACAAGAAAGATTTAAGATTTTAGTCATTTAGCAGTTTTTAGGGGTTTTCATACAACAGAGACAGAAAGATACTGCTTGAGCTAAAGTGAGGTACGAAGGATAAAACTGTGGTAAAAAGTGGTGGTAGAACCAGTCTTGTACCCCTCCTCTTGAAGCGGGTACCTCTAACAAGGCATCAGCGCCCCTCTTGAGGTCACTGGACTAAAATTAGAGTGGAAAGGTCACTAAAGCAACTCTGTTCCAGGCACTCTCGTACTCCAGAATCAGACCAAACACTAGAGCCACAACACAACTCTCGAAGTTGTTACGACGGGAAAACACGATTCGTTAGCTAAGAGAAACGCGATCCAAACATGCAAGCTAGAGTTTGGATATCATACATAGCAGTCATCCAACATTGTGCACCAAGCATAGAGCAGCAAGTAACAAAGCATCTTCTATTTCCATAGACAAATAAAGGGGTCTTCATTACAATGCGTAAGTAAGGAATTAAATGACAGAAAGTAAAGATAGGTTTCACCTCCTTGATGTAGAAGGACGACAAGGTGCTGTAGCTCCCCTTCCCGATATCGGTCAGAGGCCTAGCCCGATATAGAGGTGTCGGGTGGCACACCCTTTCGGGCGGTACGCACCGACTGTCGACCGTATCGCTCAAGGACCCTGGCCGATACGCTCATGTCGGGCGGCACGCTCGACAAGCTAAGCGTATCGGGTTGATATCGTGTCGGGCTAAGAGCTACGCATTGCTGATGTCAGGCACTTGTGTCGCTCATCTACGTCGGCCGATATCGGCCCGCAGTGTCGCCCGGGACGGTCCTAAGTGAACTGTCCCCTCCCTCTCGGGATGAGGAGAAGCTTACCTAGTGTCGCCCGAGACAAGCACTGAGGCACGATACGTATGCTCTCGCAGACTCCTCGGAAGATGGCTCAACTCCCAACTGTTCGAGTTCTAAAACTCCGAACTGACCAAACTGTCTTTTCGGCTCCCTGTAGCTGCTATTTATAGTCAGCTGGTTGGGGAGAAGACTTGGTGCTCGAAGCGCCACGTGGCCCTCTTATGCGCCAGTCGTTGGACGGGCCGATACAGAGGTGTCGCTCGATGTAGATGGTGTCGGCTATCGGTCTTGACGGGCGGCGCGCCTGCTGGTGGGTGGATGTGTCGCCCGACAAGCTGGGTTGTCGGGGCGAGCCGGGCTCCCTGTCGGGTAGAAGGTGTGTCATCCGTCAGCTTCTTCTCACGTAGCACCTCTTCGTCGAGCGTCTTTGTGTCGCCCAACCCCTATCAGGCAGGGGTTGTATCGGTCGTCAGGGAGGCCGAGACAGACTTGGACTTATTCATGGGCTGGAGCGGCCTTATTGCCCAAAAACGAGGAAAACTCTGCAAAAGATAGGAAAAATTGGATTAAGAGCATTGCTTGGCCAATTATTGCGAAAGTGCATATAAAAGAGAGGAAAATAGCAGAAAAGGGCAGTTTTGATAACAGAAAAATAGTCTAAAATTGTGGGCTCTGATCTCCAAACCATGACATAAATACGATTAAAACTTAGCGGAAGCGATTCGATAATCAGCTGAAGACAAAAATCACGGGAAATTAAAACTTTTCGAGACAAGAGCTTGGATCCATAAAAACTTCTTTCATAAAGTGAGATAAACTTGTTTACATCTCAGGATAATTACTTCTTGAGTAATTATATACATCAAGATACAAAATCTCAAGATCACATAACACAAGACTCCAAGACCTGAGAGTACAGAGGACACATAGGATTGACTCTAACTACACCCCATGGCAGACTAAATCTCCACCTGAGATTACTTCTGCTCCTGGTGCTGCTGCTGCTGAGACTGGTCACCTGTAGGCTGGTTCCTTCGTCTCCGACATCCACCTAAAAAGTTGAAGTCTACGGGGTGAGACAATTTTACATAATTGTCCCAGCGAGAGTTATAACTCTCCACCAGAAGCTTTAATATACCATCAAAGAATATCTTAAGCAGTAAAGCCTTCAAAGTATTAGATAACAGTTGCAACTATAACAAGATCTCAACATTTATGAGATATGAAGAAGTATAAGCACTATAACAGTATAACATCAATCAACTAACTTGGAGTTATCTCTAACAAGTATACTACGTGGTTGATTATGTTTTACAAACAACATTATGCCCTGTGGAGATGAGGCATACCACTCATACTCCAACTGATCGCTGAGAAGTCACATCAGTATCATACATAGGTCACTAAGAGAGCCGGATTCTCATGACCTTCACCTTCCTCAGTCAGTGAGAGGATCACTTGTAGGACATCTTGTGTCTCTACTACTATAGCTCACCAGGGTAAACTGGGCCTTCGCTATTCTAGAGTCACAGTGGAGTTCTGTACTCTCTTCGTCATCAGGGGATTTTATGTTTATCTCCACTGATACGGATATCTGTGTTTTCTTTGTCATCAGGAGGTTTCATGTTTACCTACCACTGAGACGGTATGGAATTATAGTGAAGGATGTATGGATTACACATCTACATCACTTTCCTACACTAGGATGTAAGGTTCTACACATCCATGTACCCCACATACTCAAAAGTATGTGCTCCAGGAGTTCCCTGAGGAAAACCTGTTTCACCATCACTTAATCTCTGACAATGATGGATCTATGATCAGGGCTCTACATTATACTTGATTAGTTAGGTACATTCAATATTCTTTAACAACATACATTGTTCTTCAAACAATAACAGTAGTATAACAGCTATAACAGAAGAATACTAAATGTAGCAGGCCTAACTCATATCAATCATAATTTCTCATCATACTCATCACAAGTCATCTCTAAAGCATGACTTTGATGGTATTCATGGCTCTCACATCCCATTATCATTATGGGATGCCATTGACAAGGCATCAAGTTACTTTTCTTATTCATAAGGCTAACAACATGCCTTCAATGAATATAACATCAACATCCATACCTGGATATAATCACCTTCATATCAGAACCTGCATGGTTAATTCAACTGATAAAGGTAACACAAAATCAGGAATATACTTTCCACTCTTGTCATAAGAGTTAAATCCTCCGATTCTCATCAATTGGAGTTTAATACTTATTTGCATGCCATTAACCTTGAATTAGGGTTTACTATTCACATTACATGTCATCACCCTTGAATTAGGGTTTACTATTCACATTACATGTCATCACCCTTGAATTAGGGTTTACTATTCACATTAAGGTGAGTTGATCTCATATCATCATCATGTATGAGTAACATCATCATTGATGCTCTCAGATTAGTTAAAGGTTCATCATTTATCATAATTAGGGTTTCTATGACTTCACACAGGTGAATCATACCCTAATTATACACATTCATGTGCATTGAAGATGCTTCACTTAAGTTTCCATCCAATTAGGGTTACTTTCTCTCTCTAGGGTACTTTCTCTCTCTAGAGTACTTTCTCTCTCTAGAATACTTTCTCTTTCTTCATATTAGTGATTGATGATAACATTAGACTAGATCAAGTTGGATGGAATCATTATGGTTAAAAACATCATTCTCATGTAATTAGGGTTTGAATCGAGCAAGGTATTACTAAATTGATCCTTCAGGGGTATTTTCGTAATTCACCACATTGATCATCATCATGGTCAAAACCTTAGTCAATTAACCCCTTAATATCCTAGGTTATCATTAGGTTTTAGATTAGGGCATCATTGAACTATTTATATTATCAATTGATTGAATGAAGTCAACCTTGAATTATCTTGATCGATCTCAACCAGCAACCCTCAATCGATTTGAGACCCATTGGTTGAGTTGACCTTTTAACCAATGTAACTTTCAGGACCGCGAGGGTGAGTTGACCGTTTAGTCACCTTTGACCTTAGGACCGCGAGCCCTCAACCTCTTCCAAGACCGCGAGCCCTCTCAACCTTCTTCAAGACCGCGAGCCCTCTCAACCTTCTTCAAGACCGCGAGCCCTCTCAACCTTCTTCAAGACCGCGAGCCTTCATTTGATTTCAAGACCGCAAGGATGGTGTGGACCGTTTACCCACCTTTGACCTCAGGACCGCGAGGCCCCTCACGGTCTTGAGACCGTGAGCCCTCTCTCGGTCTTGAGACCGCGAGCCCTCTCACGATCTTGAGACCGCGAGGCTCACATGGTCTCAACCACTTGGACCATCAACAAGATTCAATGATACAACCGATAATGTCAACTCATGTTGAAGCCCTCAAAAGGTCAGAGCCAAGTTGACCACTTATGGATTGGGTCAAATAAGATTATGCTTAACCAATTGGTCATTCAATTGACCCTCAATTGTTGACCAATTAGGGTTGAAATCGATTCAATTAGAGTCTATCAATGTTCACCCATCAACACTCAACAATGTGCATCAACACAAGGTTGAACCCTTCAATTGAGCTCCAATTGGGCCCAAACTTGGCCCAAACGGTCTTGAGATCATGTGGGTGGACCCCACATGGTCTTGAGACCGTTTGCCCAAGATTTCCTCAAGATCTAATGTGATTTGATAGGGGTTGAACCATGATTGAGTCACAAAATCAGAACTTTGATTAATTTGATAACTTATTGAAATTGGGTCCTCAATTGGTCAAATTAGCTTAACCCTAGACCTTCAAACGGTCTTGGGTGATTTTCCTCTCGGTCTTGAGACCGTTTGGATGAGTTTCAAACGGTCTTGAGACCGTTTTCCCATCAAATTTTGGATTCTAGTGCAAATTCATCAAGGTCTGACCTATTAAGTTGATGATCATATCAATATTTAATTGCAATATAATTTGGTATAAATGTACCTTCAATTGGTCAACTATTCTTGACCCCAGACCTCCAAACGGTCATGGTTGATTTCCCTCACGGTCTTGAGACCGTTTGGGTGTCCCCCAAACGGTCATGAGACCGTTTAGGTCAATCAACCCTAAAAACCCTAATTAGGTCACCATAATTTCAGTACTGATTTCATCTAGGGTTAGCCCTAGTAATCACTCTTCAACTCTTAGCTCGTTTTGAATTAGACCATTAAACTTGGTGAGTTGTTAATTAACATAATTTTGAACAGTAATGTCATATGGTCAACGCTTGGTCAACGACCTTACACGGTCTTGAGACCGTTTGTCCAAAAGGGCAATTTCAGACCGTTTGAAAATCAGGAAAACAATTCAATTAACGTTGTTACTTAAAAAGGTCATATCTCCCTATTCCTTTGGAGTTAGCCTCTCAAATTTTGAGGGTGATTAGCCTATACAATTAAGAACAGATTTATTATACAGTCCACGCTAGGTCAATGGGTCCAAACGGTCGTGAACACCGTTTGCCCTCTCGCGGTCCAGAGACCGTTTTCTCACCTCGCGGTCCTGAGACCGAGAGAGAAAACTGTTAGGACCGTTTAAGAAAGTGAAAAGCGGTGGGTTTTTCTTGGAAATCACGCCTTCATCTCCTAGATCAAGAACAGTACGGATATCCCATGGATTTGCTTGCAAAATAGCAAAGAACAGTAGGGAAACATGAAGAGCTATCATCTAACCGCATATAAGAGATATACATAGTAAAGCATGGGTTTAGAGTTATAAAACCCGCCTAAAGCTTGCTCCTTGAGCTCCAAGCTTTCAAGCTCCAAGCTCTAATGGCGTCCTTGAGTTCCCACAGGTTGGACAAGGTGAAAACTCCAAGGGAAAAATGAGAAAGGATGGCTAGAAAGATAGGGTTTCATGAGTTAGTCACCAAATTGACCTTGAATTCGAGTTCTAACCATGGAATTAGGAAAGAAGAGGGATTCAAACCTACCTTGAACCCTTGGTCGTTCCTCTTTGAGCTCCAAGACAGTCCTTAGTCGGCCAAGCAAGGGGAAACAGTGATATGCACGAAGGAAAGGTTCCTTTGCTTGAGAGGTAAAGTGTATATATACATGGGTGAGGTTTCATTAAAGGCCCATAAGTTTCCCATAAATCCAACTAGGTCCTTCCTTCATTACTTGCTCGTCCCTTCCTCTTTATTCTAAGGACAAAACTTCTCTTAAGGTCTAGAAAAAGAGGCAAGGAAGATCAATCTAATACTAAGGTACTTACATAAAGAGCTATTGCACATATACCCTGATTATTCAATCACAAGGTATATTTCATAACTTGATAATTCAATTGAGGTGACTTCCTCATAATTTCTTCTCTAAATGATGGCAAGAGTTCTAAAAGATACATTAGATGATATATTTTACAAATTGCATCCCTTAATTTGGGTAAATTGCATTTTACCCCAAATTAGGGTTTCAAGCATCGGGATTGCTTCCACAGCTGCACCTTGGTGCCCAAGCTTGGGAAATCCCTCAAACTTTGCCAAAAAGATTTCTCATGATGTATCAACATCAGAGGAACATCTCATCATGTGCAAATTGCAAGCTAACCCTTTCAACTGGGTAAATTGCACATAGGTCCCTGTATATCAAAACAATGTTGCAACTTTAAATAAAAAGGAGAAAATACTGAAATATATGTTTCTGAGAAACTTAATTACATGCTCAGAGTTAATCACAAAGATTTAATTACATGTTTAGGCAAAACACCTAGGGTTAACTCATAACCCAGGTCAGGGATGTTACAAATTATCCACCCCTTACAAGGATTTCGTCCCCGAAATCGATAAGACATATCAAGAGAAAAGGGCAGGATACTTCCTTCTCATCTCATCCTCTAGTTCCCAAGTGGCTTCTTCAACGCCACAGTGATTCCAGAGGACTTTCACAAGACTTATATCTTTCTTCTTTAACTTTTTAATTCTTTTATCAAGGGTTGACACTGGTCCTTCCTCATAGGATATATCATCATTCAATTCTACTTCCATGGGTTGTAGAACTGACTCGGTGTCTGGGTGACATTTCTTCAACATAGAAATGTGAAACACAGGGTGTAACCTCTGTAACTCTGGGGGCAACTCTAGTCTATATGCTACCTTTCCAATCCGTTCAATGATTGGATAAGGCCCCATAAATCTAGGAGCTAACTTCCCTTTCCTTCCAAAACGGAGGACTCCTTTCCAAGGTGAGACCTTGAGATACACTCTGTCTCCAACCTGGAACTCTAAGGGTCTACGACGTTTGTCAGCATAAGATTTCTGCCTATCCTGAGCAGTCTTAATCTTTTGTTGTATTACTTTAATCTTTTCTGTGGTCTGCTGCACAAAGTCAGGACCTAACAACTGATGTTCACCAGTCTCAAACCAACACAAAGGTGATCTACAACGTCTACCATACAAGGCTTCATAAGGTGCCATATCAATACAATGCTGATAGCTATTGTTATAGGCAAACTCTATCAAGCTTAGGTGTAGATCCCAACTTCCGGTGAACTGGAGAACACATGCTCTCAATAGGTCTTCTAAGGTCTGTATGGTCCTTTCCGACTGTCCATCAGTCTGCAGATGAAAGGCCGTACTAAACCTTAGTTTGGTGCCTAAGGCTCTGTGTAACTGTTCCCAAAAATGACTCGTAAACTGAGGACCTCTGTCAGAAACTATTGTGACAGGAACTCCGTGCAAACGCACTATCTCTTGAACATACAATTCTGATAACCTTTCCGCAGAAAAGGTTATTTTGACAGGTAAGAAATGCGCTGTCTTAGTCAACCTATCAACAATTACCCAAATGGAATCATGTCCTTTACTTGTCCTGGGTAGGCCAACAACAAAGTCCATGGTCACATGGTCCCACTTCCACTGTGGTATGGGTAAGGGTTGCATTGTCCTTGCAGGCTTCTGGTGTTCAGCTTTAACTTGTTGACACACAGGACACCTCTGAACAAACTCTGCAACATCCTTCTTCATTCCAGGCCACCAATACAGATCTTTCAAATTCCGATACATCTTGGTGCTCCCTGGATGCATATCATACATGGAAGAATGGGCTTCTTCCAGGACTAACTTTCTCAAGTTGTCCACATCCGGCACTATCATCCTTCCATTATAATAAGCTACTTGATCCTTTGAGTCATGAAAACCATCTTGTATCTCATTTCCATACTCAGATCTAATCTGTTGAACTGCAGCATCACCTAGCTGTGCTTCCTTAATCTTCTCTCTTAGGGTAGGTTTAATATGCATCTCGGCTAACAAACCGGCTAACAATGACACCTTCAACTGTACATTGTCTTGCCTTAAAGAGATAAGCATATCTCACCTAGAGCATACTAAAGAGTTTAGTTGTGCTCTATTCATGGTTGATGTTGCTGATTTCCTACTCAAGGCATTTGCAACAACATTGGCCTTGCCTGTATGGTAATCAATTATACAGTCATAGTCCTTAATTAACTCCATCCAGCGACGTTGCCTCATGTTGAGCTCATGCTGAGAGAAGATATACTTAAGGTTTTTGTGGTCTGTGAAAATCTGGAATGTTTCTCCGTAGAGATAGTGTCTCCAGATTTTCAAGGCATGAACCACAACAGCTAACTCTAGATCGTGTGTCGGATAATTCTCCTCATGTTTCTTAAGCTGTCGGGAAGAAAAAGAAATCACTTGTTTATCCTGCATCAACACACATCCAAGTCCATTTTTGGAAGAATCACAGAAGACTACATATCCTTTTCCTTGTTCAGGTAGCACTAGCACAGGTGCACTTGTCAATCTCTCCTTCAGCAACTGAAAAGACTGTTGACACTTATCATTCCAAGAAAAAGAAACATCTTTCCGGGTCAACTTGGTCAAAGGTAAGGCTATAGAACTAAAGTTCTTAATGAACCTTCGATAATAGCCAGCTAACCCCAAGAAACTTTGAATCTCCATCGGTGTCTTCAGTTGTTCCCACTGTAGAACAGATTCTACTTTCGTAGGGTCAACACGAATTCCCGAGGTAGATATCACATGACCAAGAAAAGATACCTCCGGTAGCCAAAACTCACATTTGCTAAACTTAGCATACAGCTTATGTTCTCTTAGCAAGGTCAAATCTTGGCGAAGATGCTGTTCATGTTGCTGAACATCCTTACTATAGATCAGAATGTCATCTATGAAGACGACAACGCATTGATCAAGGAAAGGTCGAAAAACTCTATTCATGAGTTCCATAAATGCAGCTGGTGCATTGGTTAGTCCAAACAACATAACCGTGAACTCATAGTGACCATATCTTGTCCTAAAGGCAGACTTGGATATGTCACTATCCTTAATACGGAGTTGATGATATCCAGACCTCAAGTCTATCTTTGAAAAGACTGTTGCACCACGCAACTGGTCAAAGAGATCATCAATCCTCGGCAGAGGGTACTTATTCTTTATTGTTACTTTATTGAGTTGTCTATAGTCGATGCACAACCGCATTGACCCATCTTTCTTTTTAACAAACAAGACCGGAGCACCCCAAGGTGAAGTACTCGGTCGGATAAAACCTCTCTCAAGTAACTCTTGAAGCTGTTTCTTGAGTTTTGCCATCTCGGCAGGCACCATTCTATACGGAGTCTGAGCTATGGGTTTCGTATCTGGGATCAGATTGATTTCAAAATCAATCTCCTGAGGAGGTGGTATACCAGGAAGTTCTTCAGGAAACACATCTTCAAATTCCCTAACTATAGGAACTTTAGTAGGATTGGAACTTTCCTTGGTAACATCTACCACATGGGCTAAGAATGCATAACATCCTTGCCTCAACAGCTTATCAGTAACCATAGCTGATACAAGACAGGTGGGCAGAATCTTTCTTTCTCCTTGAAAGATCCATGTGTTGCTTTCATCAGCAAACACAGCCAACTTGGACTCACAATCCAAGACAACTCTATACCTTTCTAAGGTATCCATCCCAAGGATTATATCAAATCCTTGCATATCAAGTGGTATAAGGTCCACTTGAATGTGATGGTCAGAAAAGAAGAGGATGCAGGGAGAACATACCTCCTGCAAAATGGCAGACCCACTCAACGGAGTCTCCAACAACAAACTATATGCCCTATGACTAACAGTCACATTGTAGTTACGAATCACTTCAAGAGTGATGAAAGAGTGCGTAGCACCCGGATCAATCAAAACAGATACAACACAGGATGTAGACATATCAGAATATAAAAGTTTCATCTGACCTGCCACTACCCGTGGATTGATCACTGCTTCAGGTGGGTTCATAGCATAGAACCTCGCAATCGCCTGGTGTTGAGGTGGTGCTGATGATCCAGCTTGAGACGCTTGTCCACATCCTCGAGCTTCTCCTTGATGTTGTCTGCTCTGAGATCTCTGTTGATTCTGTCTCGGAGGTTGTTGTGTCACACTAGCAGGCCTAGAACGGCAATCCTTCATCAAGTGTCCCACCTTACCACAGTTGTAACAACTCCTCTCCTGTTGTTGTGGTATGGGTGGTCTAGTAACTGAAATAGATGCAGAACTGTGCGTCCCTTGAAGCGGTTGACTCCGTCCTCTACCTCTGCTTGGTGTCCATTGAGTTTGAAAACTCGATCTGGGTGGTGGAGGGTTAGATGCAGAGAATCTAGGTTTCTTGGAATCCCTAGATGAAGAACCCTGGAACTGTGGATATCTTTTATGGGTTTGTCTCTTCTCAACCACAGATCTCTCTATCCTTCAGACTGACTCAACGAAGGTAGAGAATCTCTCTCAGTTCTCTAAGGTAGATACAGGGGTTGTCATATCAGAATTCAAACCCTTCTCGAATCTTCTGATTCTTTCCTCATCTGTAGCAGCCATGTGCGGACAGAATCGCATCAACTCCATGAATTTAGCTTCATACTCGCTAATGTTCATCATACCTTGCCTTAGTTTCTTGAATTGGGAGATCTTCTCATCTAGGAAGGTCTTTGGAAAATATCTATTGATAAATTCCCGACGAAACTCTTCCCATGAGAACTCTACTCCAGGTCTCTTCTGCTCTTCCATGTTCCACCAGTGACCAGCACTGCATTTGAGAAGATAGACAGCATGTCTAACCTTCTCAGCTTCCGGAATCATAAGAATTCTGAAAGCCTTCTCCAACTCTGTCAACCATAAGTCAGCATCTACAGGGTCGGCAGTTCCGAAGTACTCGGTAGCTCCGACACGACGAAGTCGTTCGAACGTCTTACCGATACCTTGTGCTTCATGCTGGACAGGTGCCCTAGGTGCAGGAATGGGCATCCTATCGGTTATATGTGTCATGGCAGTCATGAACTGCCCGAACATCGTCTGTACAGCTGGGTTACTCACGTCAGCTGGGTCGAACTGGGGTGGCTCTCTTGGCGACTCAGGTGCAGGTTGTTCTATTTCTGGAACCCTTGCACCGCCTTGAGGTGCACTAGCACTACTCTTTGCCACGTACTCATCATGTGGCTCTGCCATCCTTATGTATCTTCTTCTCCTGAGGAGTAGAATATTCTATTAGATAAGGAAGAGATACTAAGGATAGACTCGACATCCTAAATCCTATGCCTCTGTAGACTCAAAGGACCTAGAGCTCTGATACCACTAATTGTGGGCTCTGATCTCCAAACCATGACATAAATACGATTAAAACTTAGCGGAAGCGATTCGATAATCAGCTGAAGACAAAAATCACGAGAAATTAAAACTTTTCGAGACAAGAGCTTGGATCCATAAAAACTTCTTTCATAAAGTGAGATAAACTTGTTTACATCTCAGGATAATTACTTCTTGAGTAATTATATACATCAAGATACAAAATCTCAAGATCACATAACACAAGACTCCAAGACCTGAGAGTACAGAGGACACATAGGATTGACTCTAACTACACCCCATGGCAGACTAAATCTCCACCTGAGATTACTGCTGCTCCTGGTGCTGCTGCTGCTGAGACTGGTCACTTGTAGGCTGGTTCCTTCGTCTCCGACGTCCACCTAAAAAGTTGAAGTCTACGGGGTGAGACAATTTTACATAATTGTCCCAGCAAGAGTTATAACTCTCCGCCAGAAGCTTTAATATACCATCAAAGAATATCTTAAGCAGTAAAGCCTTCAAAGTATTATATAACAGTTGAAACTATAACAAGATCTCAACATTTATGAGATATGAAGAAGTATAATCACTATAACAGTATAACATCAATCAACTAACTTGGAGTTATCTCTAACAAGTATACTACATGGTTGATTATGTTTTACAAACAACATTATGCCCTGTGGAGATGAGGCATACCACTCATACTCCAACTGATCGCTGAGAAGTCACATCAGTATCATACATAGGTCACTAAGAGAGCCGGATTCTCATGACCTTCACCTTCCTCAGTCAGTGAGAGGATCACTTGTAGGACATCTCGTGTCTCTACTACTATAGCTCACCAGGGTAAACTGGTCCTTCGCTATTCTAGAGTCACAGTGGCGTTCTGTACTCTCTTCGTCATCAGGGGATTTTATGTTTATCTCCACTGATACGGATATCTGTGTTTTCTTTGTCATCAGGAGGTTTCATGTTTACCTACCACTGAGACGGTATGGAATTATAGTGAAGGATGGATGGATTACGCATCTACATCACTTTCCTACACTAGAATGTAAGGTTCTACACATCCATGTACCCCACATACTCAAAAGTATGTGCTCCAGGAGTTCCCTGAGGAAAACCTGTTTCACCATCACTTAATCTCTGACAATGATGGATCTATGATCAGGGCTCTACATTATACTTGATTAGTTAGGTACATTCAGTATTCTTTAACAACATACATTGTTCTTCAAACAATAACAATAGTATAACAACTATAACAGAAGAATACTAAATGTAGCAGGCCTAACTCATATCAATCATAATTTCTCATCATACTCATCACAAGTCATCTCTAAAGCATGACTTTGATGGTATTCATGGCTCTCACAGCCCATTATCATTATGGGATGCCATTGACAAGGCATCAAGTTACTTTTCTTATTCATAAGGCTAACAACGTGCCTTCAATGAATATAACATCAACATCCATACCTGGATATAATCACCTTCATATCAGAACCTGCATGGTTAATTCAACTGATAAAGGTAATACAAAATAAGGAATATACTTTCCACTCTTGTCATAAGAGTTAAATCCTCCGATTCTCATCAATTGGAGTTTAATACTTATTTGCATGCCATTACCCTTGAATTAGGGTTTACTATTCACATTACATGTCATCACCCTTGAATTAGGGTTTACTATTCACATTACATGTCATCACCCTTGAATTAGGGTTTACTATTCACATTAAGGTGAGTTGATCTCATATAATCATCATGTATGAGTAACATCATCATTGATGCTCTCAGATTAGTTAAAGGTTCATCATTTATCATAATTAGGGTTTCTATGACTTCACACAGGTGAATCATACCCTAATTATACACATTCATGTGCATTGAAGATGCTTCACTTAAGTTTCCATCCAATTAGGGTTACTTTCTCTCTCTAGGGTACTTTCTCTCTCTAGAGTACTTTCTCTCTCTAGAATACATTCTCTTTCTTCATATTAGTGATTGATGATAACATTATACTAGATCAAGTTGGATGGAATCATTATGGTTAAAAACATCATTCTCATGTAATTAGGGTTTGAATCGAGCAAGGTATTACAAAATTGATCCTTCAGGGGTATTTTCGTAATTTACCCCATTGATCATCATCATGGTTAAAACCTTAGTCAATTAACCCCTTAATATCCTAGGTTATCATTAGGTTTTAGATTAGGGCATCATTGAACTATTTATATTATCAATTGATTGAATGAAGTCAACCTTGAATTATCTTGATCGATCTCAACCATCAACCCTCAATCGATATGAGACCCATTGGTTGAGTTGACCTTTTAACCAATGTGACTTTTAGGACCGCGAGGGTGAGTTGACCGTTTAGTCACCTTTGACCTTAGGACTGTGAGCCCCCAACCTCTTCCAAGACTGCGAGCCCTCTCAACCTTCTTCAAGACCGCGAGCCTTCATTTGATTTCAAGATCGCGAGGATGGTGTGGACCGTTTACCCACCTTTGACCTCAGGACCGTGAGGCCCCTCACGGTCTTGAGACTGTGATCCCTCTCTCGGTCTTGAGACCGTGAGCCCTCTCACGGTCTTGAGACCGCGAGGCTCACATGGTCTCAACCACTTGGACCATCAACAAGATTCAATGATACAACCGATAATGTCAACTCATGTTGAAGCCCTCAAAAGGTCAGAGCCATGTTGACCACTTATGGATTGGGTCAAATAATATTATGCTTAACCAATTGGTCATTCAATTGACCCTCAATTGTTGACCAATTAGGGTTGAAATCGATTCAATTAGAGTCTATCAATGTTCACCCATCAACACTCAACAATGTGCATCAACACACGGTTGAACCCTTCAATTGAGCTCCAATTGGGCCCAAACTTGGCCCAAACGGTCTTGAGATCATGTGGGTGGACTCCACATGGTCTTGAGACCGTTTGCCCAAGATTTCCTCAAGCTCTAATGTGATTTGATAGGGGTTGAACCATGATTGAGTCACAAAATCAGAATTTTGATTAATTTGATAACTTATTGAAATTGGGTCCTCAATTGGTCAAATTAGCTTAACCCTAGACCTTCAAACGGTCTTGGGTGATTGTCCTCTCGATCTTGAGACCGTTTGGATGAGTTACAAATGGTCTTGAGACCGTTTGCCCATCATATTTTGAATTCTAGTGCAAATTCATCAAGGTCTGACCTATTAAGTTGATGATCATATCAATATTTAATTGCAATATAATTTGGTATAAATGTACCTTCAATTGGTCAACTATTCTTGACCCCAGACCTCCAAACGGTCAAGGTTGATTTCCCTCGCGGTCTTGAGACCGTTTGGGTGTCCCCCAAACGGTCTTGAGACCGTTTAGGTCAATCAACCCTAAAAACCCTAATTAGGTCACCATAATTTCAGTACTGATTTCATCTAGGGTTAGCCCTAGTAATCACTCTTCAACTCTTAGATCGTTTGGAATTAGACCATTAAACTTGGTGAGTTGTTAATTAACATAATGGTGAACAGTAATTTCATATGTTCAACGCTTGGTCGACGACCTTACACGGTCTTGAGACCGTTTGTCCAAAAGGGCAATTTCAGACCGTTTGAAAATCAGGAAAAAAATTCAATTAAAGTTGTTACTTAAAAAGGTCATATCTCCCGATTCCTTTGGAGTTATCCTCTCAAATTTTGAGGGTGATTAGCCTATATAATTAGGAACAGATTTTTTATACTTTCCATGCTCGGTCAATGGGTCCAAACGGTCGTGAAGATCGTTTGCCCTCTCGCGGTCCAGAGACCGTTTGCTCACCTCGCGGTCCTGAGACCGAGAGAGCAAACTGTTAGGACCGTTTAAGAAAGTGAAAAGCGGTGGGTTTTTCTTGGAAATCACGCCTTCATCTCCTAGCTCAAGAAAAGTACGGATATCCCTTGGATTTGCTTGCAAAATAGCAAAGAAAAGTAGGGAAATATGAAGAGCTATCATCTAACCGCATATAAGAGATATACATAGTAAAGCATGGGTTTAGAGTTATAAAACCCGCCTAAAGCTTGCTCCTTGAGCTCCAAGATTTCAAGATCCAAGCTCTAATGGCGTCCTTGAGTTCCCACAGGTTGGACAAGGTGAAAAATCCAAGGGAAAAATGAGAAAGGATGGCTAGAAAGATAGGGCTTCATGAGTTAGTCACCAAATTGACCTTGAATTTGAGTTCTAACCATGGAATTAGGAAAGAAGAGGGATTCAAACCTACCTTGCACCCTTGGGCGTTCCTATTTGAGCTCCAAGACAGTCCTTAGTCGGACAAGCAAGGGGAAACAGTGATATGCATGAAGGAAAGGTTCCTTTGCTTGAGAGGTAAAGTGTATATATACATGGGTGAGGTTTCATTAAAGGCCCATAAGTTTCCCTTAAATCCAACTAGGTCCTTCCTTCATTACTTGCTCGTCCCTTCCTCTTTATTCTAAGGACAAAACTTCTCTTAAGGTCTAGAAAAAGAGGCAAGGAAGATCAATCTAATACTAAGGTACTTACATAAAGAGTTATTGCACATATACCCTGATTATTCAATCACAAGGTATATTTCATAACTTGATAATTCAATTGAGGTGACTTCCTCATCATTTCTTCTCTAAATGATGGCAAGAGTTCTAAAAGATACATTAGATGATATATTTTACAAATTGCATCCCTTAATTTGGGTAAATTGCATTTTACCCCAAATTAGGGTTTCAAGCACCGGGATTGCTTCCACAGCTGCACCTTGGTGCCCAAGCTTGGGAAATCCCTCAAACTTTGCCAAAAAGATTTCTCATGATGTCTCAACATCAGAGGAACATCTCATCATGTGCAAATTGCAAGATAACCCTTTTAACTGGGTAAATTGCACATAGGTCCTTGTATATCAAAACAATGTTACAACTTTAAATAAAAAGGAGCAAATACTGAAATATATGTTTCCGAGAAACTTAATTACATGCTCAGAGTTAATCACAAAGATTTAATTACATATTTAGGCAAAACACCTAGGGTTAGCTCATAACCCAGGTCAGGGATGTTACAAAAATATCACAAAATTTGGTGTTATCAATCACCTTCATGAACTCATGGGACCCAAAGGTAGATGAGGAGGGCACTCTCTGGATGCATAAGGGAAGAGGGATGACCCCAAAAGTGGCGACACCCTACAGACCTAGAAGAGATGACGAAGGATTGTGTGTGGACCCAAGTAGGTTCGAGACCAACTCTACATGGAAGTTACTTTGATATCGAGATGATCATGATATAGAGACATAAGTGGCATGTTTCAACTTAAATTTGTAGGTGTACTAGCAAGGTGGGATGTACCATCTCTACTCTTGGAATAGGAGGAACTTTGTGTTTGGATGGCCGCCAAATGCTTATTTCCTCTCGTTATGGGAGTGAGAGATAGGACAGTACGCATGCCATACACCAAGGATCAAGATGATGTGAGTTGTAATGTTGCTATGGGCTATGACGATAGAGATGATAACATATCCTTGTGGAGTAAATGATGTGTAGATGGTTTTTAAACCTCAAGAAAATTAAGGTAATCATCTTGTGAGGATGTTTTAACATGAGCTATGTGGAATTTGCAAGTGATACAAGGTTGAGTTTGATAACCAAGAAGATGAGCTCTGAGTGTTCTTGATGAAGATAGACTTATAATTGGAGCTGAGATAATAAGTGAAGGTGTATGTCTTAAATATTTCCTATCACCTAAGGATGTGAAGTGGTAATGGATGCACTGGTTGAGATGCAGCTGCTTAGTTTAGCTAGAGTCTAGAAGAGGTTGTTGGGTTATCCCTAAGTTTGAAAAAGGAGATATGTTTGGCTAACACACATATGTAACAAGATCATTGATCTAGTTAGTGGTTTCTTAGCTAGCCATCCTAGGGCTTATCATGATAAAAGGATGGTTGGAGAACCTCATATGTACTTCTTTGGATAGGAAGGTGATAAAACCCTAACGAGAGTGGTTTAGGGTTTCTAAGGAATCATGAAGTACAGGATATCATGATTTAAGTTCATCATACATTGTGTTATTACTAATATAGTAAGTTACAATGGTACTTTTGATGCCTAAGATGAAAAGTGTACAAAAATGCATGTGGCTCATCACCATGCATGTCAAGAGGTGAAGGACGAACACAAGTAACCCAGTGTAGTGATATATGGGATAAAGAGTCCCTGAGAGGGAATGGGAGTTAATCACTATGAATGTTGTGGTAAGTCTCCCCTAGACCAAGGAAGGTCAAGATGCAATAGGGGTTATGGTAGATCGCCTTACCTAGATGACATGAGAAGGAAACAATACTATCAAGGGACAGATCTGGTTGAACTACTTATGAGAGAGAGATGGTTCAACTACACCATGATGCGAGTTCAAAGGTTCTTGAGTATAATCTAAAGATTCACTTCCATAAGGTGGAAGTAGATACATGAAGAACTGAATGCTAGTACAGTTTATCTCCCCTAACTAATGGTTAGTATAATCCAGACTAGAGGATCTGACCAGAGCATGTGTGCTTGTTCAGGGTGATACATGGAGACAGTTCTTGTCCTCTGTAAGATGTGATGATAACCACTATAGCCAATGTCGGGATGTAAAGAAGCTCTTTAAGGGAGGTTGTGTCGGCCACCACTTCATTGAGATGATGTTGGTGAAGGGGCCTCGTGAAGGTCAGAAAAGAACCACAATGTGTGTAGATGAAGACGCTTTGATCGTGCAATGGCTGAGAAAGCCCAGGGGCGACATGAGTCGTGAGTTGATGCAAAGCAGACTGACATGCAGTTCACTGTGGGAGAGTATGTGATGTGAAAATTCGACCCCTCTAAGTTATAGCTAATAGAGAGCTAAGTCCTGACTGCATGGTCCATTTGAGATGGATTGGTGGAGATGGTTGTGTTTATCCTTACCCCTTAGGATAACATGATGTGTAATGTGTTCCATGAGTCTGATTTGGAGCACTATGTGAGGAACCCAAGCCATGTGTTGAGCCCTGAACCTATTCAACTTTATGAGAGATTGAAATGTCCTGAATCACCTATGAGGGTATGATATACCAAGGTAAGAAAGAACTCAGATTGAAGAATATGAGATGATGAAGGTTCTTGGGAAGCACCATGGAAAGGGGGAGGCTACATGGAAGCCATGATGGGCATAACAAAGGCTTATCCTGTTTGTTTGTGTGCCTGGTGGAATTTTGAGGACAAAATTCCTATAAGAGGGGAAGGATGGTAGAACCCCAATTTTTGGATTCTTTTGGTGAGAAATGTAATTTCTCCTATTAAATATATTTGAAAAAATAATGATATAATTTGTTTTGAATAAAAGGATTTCGTTTACAATAGGCTTGTTGGTTGTTTTGTGGGCTTTATTGGCTATTGGGCCCAATAACAAGGAAAAGGCAAAGGGAACTCCATTCTTAAATGAGTAAATAAGAAATTGGAGAAAAGAAAGATGTAGAAACCTCTAAAAGGCAAAGAAATATTATCCAAAGGTGAATTTCGTGCCTTTTGGGTTCCTTGGGTTCCAAGGAGTCCAAGTTGCAAAGATAATGCAACAAGAAAGAGAAAGGATTAATTAAATATTGCTTTATTAAGAAGGAAATATGAGATAAACAATGAAATTACAAGAAATATGTGGATATAGGGATAATGGATTTATCTTGGATGAGATTTCATGTCCTTACGATTTCTAATGGAAAAAAAACCGAAATCAAGAAAAATAAAGGATTAAGAAAGAGGAAATACCAATTAAATTGGTTTTATTCATAGATAACTTGCACATGAAGATAATGCATTTTTTCTTTGGAATTTGGAACTCAAATTTGGTATGCGAGTAGATAAAGCCAAAAGGAAATTTCAGTTAAAATTTGGTTTTAAAAGGATGCACACATTTTGGGATATGGAATTTTGAAGTTATCCAAAATTGTGAAGGATAATTGGTTTTTGATATACATGTCATGATTTGGGAAATCTGGGACCCAGTTCCCCCTATTTCGCTCGCATTCCTGGCCATAGGATTGAGATCCGATGATTCTCTTTCGTCTCCTAGCTTGGGATGGACTGGGACAGACCGTGAAAGGGAATAGTCTAGTTCCCTATTTCCCCTCTGAGTTTCTCTCTCCCTGACTGACGAGGACTCTTGGAAATTAGCCCACCAGGTTCAGATTGGGAAGCCGGGCTCAACGAGCCTGTGTTTGGCTATCTTCAGGAAGTTGTGGGAGAATCCCCCAACCTCCAGGACTTCCGCCAACCACCCTCCACAACCACCACTATATATACAGGGTAGAATCTCACTGTGAGATCTCCCTAATAATATAAAGACCTCGCATGATTTCCCTCGCCCTTTCCCCACCTTCGAGGTGCTACCCTTCCTCCAAATTTCACCTCTTATTCACTAGAACTACTACCGGAGATGATTCTTCAGGACCCAATCAAATGGCGCATGACCGGAGGAATTAGAGGTGGAGGCGAGTCCGGCGGGACCTGTCAACGATGGGTGATGCGTGGTTTCGTGGTTGGAGAAGCAAGAGCTCGAGGTCAACACCTATGTTGACTGCAACATTGACCTTGTGCTACGTGCGGAGTTCGTCGCAAGGAAGAAGAAGAGAAAGGGGAAAAGACCTCGTGGCCCTCGACGTCTGTGAAGGAAGGTAAGGGCAAAATAGTATTTCATAACTTTAAATCTAAAGTTAGGTGCATGAATCATAGGGCATTGGATCCTGCATCATCCGAGGGACCATGGATCGGGCGGCCACTGGTTTTCTAGAATTAATGAATAAATGAGGAAAATGACTTTTCTTTGCAAAATTCATAGATTCTGCTAGGAAGCTCTGATGAGTAAAGTTTATACATGAAAGTTTCTTAGAAAAATATGAAGAACACATTAAAAATGGTTTGTTAACCTAATTTCATACCTATTTGCAAAAGTAAATTAATTTGATTAAAAATATGGTTAGAAACCCTAATTGAGGGTAAAGGATGAATCTTTGAGGTTCAAGGGGTTAACTTGGAAAGTATTAACCTATAGAATATTAAAGTAAAGTTGCAATCCATTTTACATGAAAAGTTAATTAATTTAGGGTTCCATGTGCATAAATAAGCTTTAATGGGCCTTGAAACCCTCATGTTAGTAATTATGACTCTTAATTACTTTAATTGTTCAAATTCATGAATAAGGCTGAGATATGATGGTTCAAAACTATTTTCAGTATAAAAGTTCCTAATTGTGGATAAATACACTTAATATGGTAATTAGGGATTTCTAATGGATAAAGGTAGAAATAATGATAAATAAAGTGAATATGTGAATTAGACCACAATGAACTATGAGTTGTTAATCTAGAAGGAACCAAAAATGATAATTGGGCCTAATGACCTTGTCATGAATTAAAAGTATAAAAATGGTAGTTTTAATGTAAAAGAGGCATAATGGACTTAGTTGATGGTTAATTGGGCTTTTAATTCTAAATTAAGGTTATATGTTGTTCAAAGGTAGCCTTAATATCTTTCGTGAAGAATAGATGAGATAATTGGGGTTTGTGAGTAATTGTATAAAGTTAGGGTTTAAAATAGTAAAAATGAAGAGGAACCCTAATTGCAATAGAAACCCTAAAAGTGGACTAGAAACCTTAGGAAGCGATCTAGGTTGAATAGATCTTGATGGCATGATTAATGATAGGAAAATTGGGTGCATATTTCAGGATCAACTTGTGTGCTTGATTGGTTTCTTGCTTGGTTGAATTATTTCTGCACTCAAGTCAGCTTGACAGGTATGTGGTTAATTACGGTTAATCACATTAGTTTCTTAAAGAGTTTCCCAGATGATTCATCACATTAATTGCAACTTATCAGTTTGGATGTTCATATATGCAAATCATAAAGTCACTATGATTAGCACAATAATAATAGAAGTGTGTATTCTTGCACCTACATGCCACCCTGATGTATGATGCCAAAGGTCAAGCCCAGGAGGCAAGATCAATGAGCACCATGATTGGTGACCCCAGACACCAAGCTCGGGATTGAGAAGGTGGTCTTTCTAGAATGACTAATGGGCACTATGAAGGGTGACCCCAGGCACCATGCTCGGGATTGAGAAGGTGGCCGTAAGTCATTGGCAAAAGAGAAACCCTAAGGAGGGTATGCCAGGGTTGGGGCAAAAGCGGTGGAGAATGTTACATGGAAATCGTAAATTGGTTTGTTAATTAACTTGATTGTGATATTTAAATTGTTATCCATATTTTTGAAATTTCGGTTGTTCCCACATACTGACATATTTCGATATGCTGACTGACATTTTTTTTATCAGCATTTTAGGTACAAGATTGAAAAGGACAAATAGTAAAGTGGCATATGTGGAATTAAATAAGAGTTAAAGTACAAAGGAGGATTAGTTAGAATAGACTCCAAATGTGTATATAAGTAGATATCCATATTTTTGAAAAAGGTATGCAAAGTTTTATTTTATTACAACCTTTCAGTTTAGTTGGTAGAATTTGATAATTGTTATTGATTATTTGTCAAACTTTTGATCATGTTAATTGGGATAATGGCTCTGGCCTCTTGGTATCTCTTAATTGGGGGTTACTGGGAGGCAGGGTCGTTACAATATTAGTATAAAAAATTATTGTTTAATACATTTTTGAACAATAATAATTTATAAAATTCGATCATTACATGGAAACTATTCTACAAACATGTATTAAGTAATAAACTTTATTCTAATATAGACATAAACTGAAAACTTTACTAATGCCCAATTACTACAAAGATTAACATGATTTTAAAAACATAATGATGTATGTGAAATTACATATTTTATTATTTACATATATCTTTGAACAATAGTTTTAATGTAATTGTGGAATCTTGTCTTGAAAAACTACAATGATCAAATTTCATAAATTAGTTATTCTCATGTAAGAGAAGCATTTACTCAAGGTCAAAATTAACTAATCTTTTGTTTTGATGATGAAAAATTTCATGTATCGGTGTCTAATGTTTCTCCTTGAATGATTCTAGATATACGCACTCTAAATGGCTAAATTTGCAAACTCTAATTTGGATAAATCATGTCATACATGCAAAAAGATCAAGACTAGAGATGTCATTTACTTAGGTCATTTTCATAACCACTTGTTTGGCTTGTAGTTAAGCTCAAAAGTGTAATAGAATTATTTAGATAAATAAAATTAGTATTTTGCATTAGTTGACTTAATTCAATCTAAGCAGTTCAATAAACCAAGATTAACTTGGACCTATATCTGTTGATGAGCCTGATTGCACAAGTCACGAAATGTCATTGAACAATAAGTTACTGTCTTTGTAACTCAACCTATGAGTCTGTAAAATCTTGTCTGATAGTATTATTGGCCAATTTATGACCTTGCATCTTGTTTAATGGTACTATATCTAGAAAATACAAACTAGTCGTTGAAGAAAGACAAAGAGTGAGATAGATCTATTCGACTCTCTCCCAAATGGTTCGAATCCATTCTAAATGGTTCTAATGACTATGAGGAATCCTCAAGTATAAAATTCGACCCCTTGGACTTCAGCCCTTGGTTACCCAATATTTCAAATACCCATTTACTAAATTTGAGAGAGAAAGTGCCCCAAAGAGTCCCTTTCATTCTCATGAGATTAATCTCTTTCTAAATCTATTAAAGTGTGTAGGAAATTTCTAAAAGAGATATCCCAAGATATATATCCTATGTGCATCTCATTCCTCACCTTCGAATCATCCATCTTCTCATGAATATGAAGATTTTCTCTCTATCTAAGAGAGGAGGAGGAGACACTATTACAAAAATGAGATATCTCATCAGTTTTTTTAAGAAAAATTGATGATATACTATATAATGTCAGTTCTTTAAAGACAAACGCCAAGATCTGACCAGCTGACAAAATACATGTAGTGTTTTATTTTTAGCATTAGTCTCTTCTTAACACAAGTGACATGATATATCGCCCAAAAAAATAAAATTTTGTCTAATTTTTTTGCGAGAGATTTCATTTTCCTCAAAAAACCTTTATCGTTGATTGTTTTATGAATATCCAACTGGATAAAGAGGTGTGCGCCCCATGTGTTCCACAGAAACCAATTGGTTTTTCTCATTGGTTGTATTCACAATGACCCACAAGAAAGGTGTACATGCCATGTTCCCTGTGGAAAATTTCTCACTCCTAATTGGTATATCTCGTTAGTTGTCTTCACCATAACCAATGGTGTAGGTGTCACAAGGTTGCATATGGGATACTAAGTTAGGTGTTGGTTTGCTATAAATAGTCAATAATAAAGTTGGCTTTTTGTCGGTGGTGTTCTGAGTTCAACTATAGAAAAAGGGAGTTGGGCATCCATTTTTTAATTAACTGACGAGGAATGTCCTACTTATACCCATGTTGTTATATCCTCAATTTTAGTAAAATTAAATGATATAAATTAAAAGAATGTTTTGATAAATAATACCCTAATGGTATTATCGGGCGAAATTACAATATGGATCACCTTTGTGGCATGGGTGATTTTGGAACAAGTTAAATAAATAAAAGGAATTTGTACATGAATTAAAAATAACGACATTTTGTTATGATAAATGAACTAATTAGCAAGTTGCCAAAAGAGATATGGTTTATGGTGTTTAGATTATTAGAGGATATTTATCTGGCCGAGATTTCCAACACCATGGTTGAGGCACTAAAAAAGAATATTTCAGTTGTCTTTTGTATACCTAAAAAGAATAATGATAAGAAAGATAATTCTAAAATTTGGGATTAATGGACATTCCAAAACATAATGGTAATTGTTGAGTTGTCTAAAGAAATAAGTTTTGTATAAGGAAGACATACCACTTATTAAATATGAATTGGGAAAGATTATAATAAATTGCCATGGAATAATTGTTTTAAAAGATACACCAAAAAAAAGAGATAAAATATCTCTTAATAAAAAGGGTGGAGGGATGCATTAATTGTTCACTAAACAAGATATCTTGCTGACTATATACAAACTTGGAGATCAATCCATCTTTTCTCATATGTAGAATTGTGTGTGTATATATATATGTATATATATATATATGTATATATATATATATGTATGTATATATATGTATATATATGTATATATATACATATATATGTATATATATATAGATATATAAATATATGTATATGTATACATATATATATACATATATGTATAGACACACACACACACACACACACACATATATATATATATATATATATATATATATATATATATATATATATATATATATATATATATATATATATATATATATATATATATATATACATCTGGGTTGGTGAAGGACAGAGGACTACCCATCCTCTCGATCCTAGATGTGCCCCTCACCACCATAGTTCATAGAAAAGCCATTTTCCCCATCATGGCTATGGTCTTTCCCTATCAATAGGTTATCTTTCTACCGTGCCGACCTAGCATCCTAGAAGAGACTAAGAGTACTGCTCCAACTCCTATGTTTCAACCTACTGAGGAGAACGATCAGGGCAACCAAGACTGGACCGACAACCCTTCATCCTTCATCTTCCTACTATCTTAGGAAGCATCATCCCTGACCTAAATCTCCAGTCTGAAGGTGGTGGAAACATAGCTCCCCCTTCTGCTAGTAGCCAGGGTGCTAGGCCAAGTATGTTGTGAACTAGAGCAGGCCGATGATCAGCCACGCAAGGACTGATACCATGAGCATTGACCATCTTGGTCTACGACGCCTGGAATTGGCAGAGGCAAACCAATAAAACTATTCATTGCATTACCGTCTTCTATGAATGGTGGCAGTGCACCATCCAAAGCCAGTAGAGGGATTTTCAGGGTGTGATCAGCAGAGGCTATGAATGAGAAGAGGTCTGATGGTTGTGCGTGGCCAGTACAAACTGTAGTGCCGATCGGGTCATGACTAGCACAGGTTGCACGTGAGAGATCACAACCTACCGGTCGCATACGAGAAAGAAAGAACTCGATATAGGCAATTGGTTAGGTGGATCTAAGCACATGATCTGTGAACCCAGAGGAGGAACTTAACAAAAAAATAAAAAGTATTGTTCAATTCACATGTCCATCTCTTATTTGCCCAAATATCTTTAACTTGCAAAAATGATAGATTTTTCTAGGATGTTCCGCTGTAAATAAGTTATATATGAAAAATGATCAAGAGAATGAGAGAAACAAAATGAAAATATAATTGATATCTAATAGGCTTTTTGTTCCAAAAATAGGGTAACATATGATAAAATGTTAGTTAACAGATGGAAACCCTAGCTTAGGGTATTAATATGTTGAAAACATTAAAAAGCCTTTCTTTTATTCTATAATCTGATTTTGTTGAGCATAACTATAAAAAAATATAGTGGAAGTAATAATGATAAGGTAATTAGGGCCTCTAATGTGGATAATCATTAATATGGAATTAGGGCTAAATATCCTAACTTGCTATGTTGTTAATGAACATATTTGATCTTAGTGATCTTAATGAAAGGATATGATGAATCTAGTAAATAGGGTTCACCTAATGTTAAATATGAAATGGATATGGTTAATACCCTTCTATAACCTAAACCCTAGATTAGGACTGGGTAGGGTATAATGTATTTAATATGTTTGTTGACAATTTAGAATTCACGTAATGCATATTATATGATGAGTGCTTGATTTACTTGCTTGATTGGACAATATGCTTGAAATATAAGTGAATGATCTGCATAGTAAAGGTATGTGTCTACACCTAAGAATACTAATTGTAGTTTCACATGGTTTCTTGGAGATTTGTTCACATGGTTTGAAAATATGTCAGCTTGTTTATTTATTTCCATGCAAGCTTTAAAGCGACTATGATTATCACATTATATATGGACATGACTAGCCCAAATCTAGGCCACCTCTAGATCCAAGGAAAGGCCATCGACCTGGATAGGGGAAGGCATATTATAGTACCAGCCTGAATAGGGGGTACATGAGAAGTCACCCACCTAGATAGGGGGAGACATGATGAAGTCATCCGCCTGGATAGGGAAAGACACTTAATACTACAGTATGAGGCCCTGAGGGGTTATGACAGAGGGGGGAGAAACCATGATTGGGTAGTCATGGTGAAAACATTGAATTTGGTTTGTTAAACATTAATTGTTGTGTTATGTTGTTATCATTACTTGTGAACTTTTATTATCCCCACATACCAATATGACTTGTCATACTGACCGTGTTTTGTTTCACGACATTTTAGGTATATGATGATATACATGATAAGGGACATGAAGATGAAGATGAAACCATGTGAAGACAATAATCTAAGTAAGGAGGATTTAGATAGACATTTCTTCCCTATGTATAGTTTTGGTAATGGAATTTCATGTAAGCATTTTATAAACAATATTTGCAATTTAATTGAAATTGTTTTCTATTATTTATTATTTGCTAAATCTAGATGCTTGGGAATATAGGTAATGGCTCTCAACTTGAAGGTGTTTCCTTAATTGGGAGATGTAGAAAGTGAGGTCGTTACATTTGGTGTCTGAGCCTCAGATTTTTCAAATAGTATTTAATAGTTTATAATTTCAAATAATATGTACAAATATGAGGGATTTATTAGGGCATTTTCTAAAGATGATGGTGTCTAGAAGGGACCACCACCGGGGGCTGGAAATATTTTCCTCCGCACCGCTACTCAGCTTACAAGGACTCCCAAACCTGTGTATCTTGTTTGGACAAAGTCAAAAGATTTTGTCTAAAGTAAAATACCTTTAGGGTTTCTTCTCATCTCTTTCATCCACTTCTCATCCTCTTTCTTAATAATTGTAAATGGAATTTCTCTCCTCATCTAAAATTAGGGTTTTTATAAGAAGTAGGATTAAAGCATCCTCCGCTTATTATTGCATATGTAATGAGAAATTATAATGTACATGTAATTATGGAAATAATAATGTACAAGGGGAGATAATGATAAAATAAAGAGAAAATGTTATATGGGTTTTTATTAGGAGGCTAAGGGGACTAGGGCTAGTTTAGAAGAACCCTAGTGGGTCAAGGGATATGGAAAGCCTAAGAGGTACAATATAGTCCCTAACCCTAACCCTAACCCTAACCCTAAAACCCTAATCGTGAGAAATGTGGATAATGTGGTGATATGGTACCCTACCATGAAGCCATTCAGGGTAAGAGGAAAGAGAGAACATAAATGTTTTTGGTAACCCATGCATGAAGGATGCTTGTGAAAGGATATGAATATAAATGAGTTAAGTGACTCAGCCTCCCATGCACATGTGTATGTGGAACAAGATATTAATAAGAAACGTTTTAAGAAACATATGAGGAATATGTGATATAATATAACTTGCTCAACTAACTCAAATGGGTGCATGCAATACATGTGGGATGAATGATCGGGTATATCTAATCACCTCAGGTCAAGAGGGCCTATGTATGGTCACTATAGTGGTTGGTGATCTATCTCAAAAAAGATAATCACCTCAGGACAAAGGCCTATGTATGATTGCCACTATAGTGATAGGTGATTGGGCGAGTTCTTATGCATGATGTTCGTTGCAGGGACTTACCCTAGAGAGAGAGGGTTCCCCAGATGAATAATCCAGAGAGGGAGTTTCCCATAGAGCTTAAGTTGGGAAGTTAGAAATAAAATGCATGAGTATATACATGAGTAACCTCTAGTCATACAAGGAAATGGAAATATGAATATAGCTTGCTCAAACCCCTCATGATATCTCTAGAAGTTTGGTTATGGAAAGATCAAGCCCCTGGAGGGGAAGGTCAAGAAAGGTCAAGCCCCTAGAGGGGAAGGATGACATAGGCATCAAGCCCCTGGAGGGGAAGGTGGCCCAAGTCAATTGCATGGATAAAACCCCCTTAGAGGGTATCCCAAAGATTAACCAAATAAGGGTTGAGATGTTATAATAAAAACCATACATAACATGAAAATATGAAACCTTTAGGGCTTGTGTGCCAACCTAAGGTGGGTCAACCCAAGAGTGGGAAGATAACATATGGGGGGGGAAGAAAAACCTTAGACCTTGGTTCAGGTTGTGGCTAGAGATCCTAACTTCCTCCTATGAGCCATGAAGGTAACCTAGGTTAGGACCTTCCCTAGAAAGGTAAGTTGACCAAATCAATTTAAAGATTGAGGTAACCATGAATGTCATCTAATATATAAGATGAAAGCACATATATTGAGTATGATTCTTTGAACCCAAGTATGCCATCTCTGAGGAACATAAGGAAAAGTCACTATGGAAGTGGCAGACCGTATGAGACCGAGCCCAGAAAAGAAATGTTGCCTTGAAATGTTTCCAGGAGTTCAATGAGGGGACATAAAGTGATAAGAGATGGAGGAATCTGATTTAAAGAATTGCAGATGAAAATAATGTGCCGACAATGACCCTTAGGGAGGGTAGAGTCCTAAGTCAATCCTAATGTCAAGTAGGGAGTATTAAAGGTACATGGACCAATGGGATTAGGAGTTGATTGTTCCTTCAATGCATAAGACTATTTGGTTGGGAGGTAACAACTATGTTTTCCCAAAGCCCATGTCTCAGGAGATTAGGTACCTTCATGATGTTCATGTGGCCAATGGGTGAATGTGAGGGGCACTCCCTAGAGGCATAAGGATGAGATCACTCCAAAAGTACATGTACCCCTAGAGACCTTAAGGAAGTAACTAAGTTTCATAACACATGAGGTGTAAATGTAAAAGATAAAAAGAAGTCATGTAATAATGGAAGGAGTTGTTACAGACTCAAAATATGTTCCTATCTAGCTCAGATCCTAGTCCTTCTCTATATCTTTGAGTATATGCAATGACCTAGGTATTGGTCTACCCTGGTAGGATCATCGGGTTATCATGAGTTGATGTTTGATCTACCTTTGGCTAGGATCATCCGACTATATGGCTCTAAGTCTTGGTCTACCTTTAGGGTAGGACCATAAGGGCTATTGAGGATCTACCATATGTGAGAGGAAGTATCCATGTCCATTGCAAGGATAGCATAGAGGCTTGGATAGGTCAGGATTGAGTAGTTATGTCTTTATGAAATATGAGAAAGTGGTGTAATTAAAAGGTATGGATGGTTTAGAGTCATGTTGAGAACGACTCAACCTAAGAATGAAATTTTAAGATGATGTGTGTTTACATCGTCTCTGCTCTTGGAATGAGATGAACTTTGTATTTGGGCTGTAGCCAAGTGCTTATTTCATCTCATTATGAGTGCGAGAGATTGGGTACACACATGTTCAGCTTAAGATTGACATATAAGAACGAATACCTTATGATGAACTTCACGACATGACCCATGGTTTGAGGTGTTACCTCACCCTTATGAGATGATTATTGAATAATAGGATGGAAACCTAGGTGAGAAGATAATCACCAAATGGAAATGATAATACAAGTGAGAAATAAATGGATAAGTGATAATGTTGTAAAATGAATGGGAATGTGGAGACATCTTGAATTGAATTCAGATATCAAACTTAGTCATAATTTAAGGAATTCGCATATCAATGAAATATGTTCTAGGAAGGGTACTAGCCCTAAGTTTTGAATCTATAAGATGAGTTGTCATTCACCTTAAGCTTACCAGGTTTGGATTTTCAGGACAAAATTCCTTTTAAGGAGGAGTGAACGTTATATCCTCAATTTAGTAAAATTAAATGATATAAATTTAAATCATGTTTTGATAAATAATCCCTTAATGGTATTATTGAGGGAAATAACAATATGGATCACTTTTGTGGCATGGGTGCTTGTGGTAGAAGTTAAATAAATAAAAGGAATTTGTACATGAATTAAAAATAATGGCCTTTTGTTATGATAAATGCAATAATTGGCAAGTTGCAAAAAGAGAGATGATTTATGGTGTTTATATTATTATAAGAAATTTATCTGGAGGAGATTGGCAACACCATAGTTGAGGCACCAAACAAGAATATTTTAGTTGTCTTTTCTATATCTGAAAATAATAATGATAAGAAAGATAATTCTAAAATTTGGGATTAATGGATATTATGAAACATAATGGTAATTGTTGAGATGTCTAAAGAAATAAATTTTGTATAAGAAAGACATCCCACTTAATATATATGAATTGGGAAAGATTATAATAAATTTCCATGCAAAAATTGTTTGAAAAGATACACCAAAAAGAGAGATAAAAGGAATATCTCTTAATAGAAAGGGAGGACATTAATTGTTCCCTAAACAAGTTATCTTTCTGACTATATAAAAACATGGAGACCAATCCATCTTTTCTCATATGTAGCATTGTATATATATATATATATATATATATACATCTGGTTTGGTGAAGGATAGACGACTACCCTTCCTCTCGATCCTTGATGTGCCCCTCACCACCATAGTTCATAGAAAATCCATCTTCCCCATTATGGCTATGGTCTTTCCCTGTCAATAGGTTATCTTTGTGCCTTGCTGACCCAGCAGCCTGGAAGAGACTAAGAGTACTTCTCCAACTCCTATGTTTCAACATGCTGAGGGGAATGATCAGGGCAACCAAGACTGGACCGACAACCCTTCTTCCTTCATCGTCCTACCATCTTAGGAAGCATCATCCTTGACCTAAATCTCCTGTTTAAGGGTGGTGGCAACATAGCTCCCCATTCCACTAGTAGCCAAGGTGCTAGGACATGGATGCCATTAACTAGAGTAGGTCGAGGATCATTTGTGCAAGGACTGATGCCATGAGCATCGACCATCTTGGGTCTACGACGCCTGGAATTGGCAGAGGTGAACTAGTGAAACTATTTGTTTCATTACCATCTTCTATGAACAGTGGTGGTGCACCATCCAAACCTAGCAGATGGATCTTTAGGGTGCCATCAGTAGAGGCCATGAATGAGAAGAGGTCGGATGGTAGTGTGTGGCCAATACAAATCGCAGTGTCGACCAGGTCATGACCAGCGCAGGCCATGCGTGAGAGATTGCAACCCGCTAGTCGCACGCAAGAAAGAAAGAGCCCAATCTGAGCAATTGGTTAGTTTGAACTAAGCACAAAATATGTGAACCCCAATGAGGAACTTAACAAAAAAATAAAAGGTATTATTCTGTTGACATGTCCATCTCTTATTGTCCCAAATATCATTAACTTGCAAAAATCATATATTATTCTAGGATGTTCCGCTGTAAATAAGTTATATATGAAAAATGATCAAGAGAACGAGAGGAACATAAAGAAAATATAGTTGAGATCTAATTAGGTTTTTTGTACCAAAAATAGGGTAACATGTGATAAAATGGTAATTAACACATTGAAACCCTAGCTTAGGGTATTAATATATTGAAAATAATAAAAAACCTTTCTTTTATGCTATAATATGATCTTGTTGAGCATAATGATAATAAATGTAATTGCAGTAATAATGATATGATAATTAGGGTCTCTAATGTGGATAATCATTAATGTGTGGAATTAGGGATAAATATCCTAACTTGCTATGTTGTTAATGAACATATTTGATCTTAGTGATCATAATGAAAGGATATGATGAATCTAGTAACTATGGTTCACCTAATGTTAAATATGCAATGGATAGGTTAATACCCTTCTAAAAACCTAAACCCTAGATTAGGATCGAGTAGGGTATAATATATTTAATACGTTTGGTGAACTTTAGAATTTACGTAATGCAGATTATATGATGAGTGCTTGATTTACTTACTTGATTAGATAATATGCTTCTAGTATAAGTGAATGATCTACATAGTAAAGGTATGTGTATCTGCTAAGAATACTTGTTTTAGTTTCATGTGGTTTCTCGAAGATTTGTTTGCATGGTTTGAAAATATGTCAACTTGTTTATTTCAATCCATGCAAACATTAAAGTGACTATGATTATCACATTATAGATGAACATGACTAACCCAAATCTAGGCCACCTCTGGATCTATGGAAAGGCCATCCTCCTGGATAGGGGAAGGCATATTATGGTACCAGCTTGAATAGGGGCTACATGACAAGTCACCTACCTAGAAAGGGGGAGACATGATGAAGTCAATCGCCTGGATAGGGGAAGACAGTGAATAATGCAGTATGAGTCCATGAGGGGTTATGACAGAGGGTGGAGAAACCTAGCCTGGGTAGTCAAGGTGAAAATGTTAAATTTGGTTTTTCAAACATTAATTGTTGAATTATCTTGTTAGCATTACTTGTAAACTTTTGTTTCCCCCACATATCAGTATGACTTGTCATACTGACCGTGTTTTATTTCATGGAATTTTAGGTATATGATGATATACATGATAAGGGACATGAAGATGAAACCATGTAAAGACATTAATCTAAGTAAGGAAGATTTAGATAGACACTTTTTCTCTATGCATAGTTTTGGTAATGGAATTTCCTGAAAGTATTTTGTAAACAATATTTATAAATTAATTGAAATTGTTTTCTATTATTTATTATTTGCTAAATCTAGTTCCTTGGGAATATAGGTAAGGGATCTCAACTTGAAGGCCATTCCTTAATTGGTAGACACATAAAGTGAGGTCGCTACACCCGTGAGAGACCCTATTCCCCTTGTTCCCCTACCCACATTTCTCTAGATTTAGGCTCTAGCGATTTTCCCCTTTTTTCTGCCTCCACTATTGTTGCTACCTGACGCGTCCACCACCGCTATTGCTACTCCTCCAACAATTCTAGTCGTTGTTGCTCCCCATTTCTGTGTTGCTGCTACTCACCGATAACTTCTTCCGTCACTACTATTTCTCTGGCGGCGATTCCTCCTACTATTCTTGCTGCTTCTCTAACTTTTCAAGCTATAGTCGCTGCTCTCTCCTCTGTCCGGTGAGGTAGGTTAGTTGCTTCTTATTTCCATTATTATCTTCATCTTTCTATCCCCTTTCCTCCTTCTTCCTCTCTCCTCCTTCCACTGACCTATTATTTCTTCTCAATATTGAGAAGAAATTGTGAAAGACAAGGGAAGGAGGAGAGAGGAGGAAGGAGGAGAGGGGATGGGAGAAGGAGACTGATGTAAATTGTGTTAAAATTGTGAATTGTAATGAAATTTATTTAATGGAGATTTCAATTTGTAGTGAATTGTGATGATATTGAGAATAAATCGAACAAATTGGGTCAAAATTGTGACGAATTAATGGAGATTGTGATGAATTATTACATGCTCATTATTGATTATTTTGGCTTTGTTAGCATTATTACACGCTCATAATGAAACTATAACTTAGATGAGGAGATAATCAAATTCTAAAGATCATTAATGAATTATGATAATTGCATTGTATATTTGAAACTATAATTCTAATTTTATATTTATGATAAGTGCATTGTTTAATGTTAGTAATTATATGTTAGTATGGCTTAATGATCAACCTAGGAATTAATACATTGAAATTGATATGAATTTCTCTAAATCAACCTGATTTATGAATAATTCCTAATTCTAAGAAATTTTACTTAGTATTTTTTGGTGTCTCTTCCAGTCAAGAATTGGGGCCTCACAATTTTCCATAAAGGAGCCGAATGAAACAAAAATTTCATGTTCGGTTTTGGAGTAAAGTCAATTTGTTTTGATTTTTTTCCTGAAGTAATATATATATATATATATATTTATATATATATATATATATATATTTATTTATTTATATAAATAAAATATCTTTAAGGGTATTATTAATTGATTAATTGAGAGGGGAATGGAATATGAAATCCCCTTTGGTTCTCCATGAAAACAACCTTCTTGATATAAATTTATTTTGTTAACCCTAAATGATAAACTTCTAAAAAGTAAAATCTAATTTGTAAACCCTATCCCTTATACTTTGTTGGCCTAGAAAGATATCCAAGACTTACTCATTAGGACTAAATCTTGGATAGTCCTTGAATTAAGTTGTAAGTGTATAATGTGTGTTTGATTTCAATAGATTTCAACAACATTTTCCCTTTTGTTCTCTGGGTACATATGTAGGTGGGTATTTACCCATCTACATCGGTATACTTGGAGAACTATGGGGAAATGCTATAAAAAATTATTAAAATCAAACACACATTATACACTTACTAGTGAGATGAAGTTTTCACGAATGGGATAGGTGGTATACATTCATTAATCTAAATGCTACTAGATGATTAGGGCTCAATTCAAACATATTTTTTCCTAAAATTGACTTACTAGATAGAACCTGATGAGATACTTGTCTCCCATCTGATCATAGAAATGGATTGATCATGGATGTCTAAACAAAAACACTACACTTTGAAGTTTGTTAATGGTATCAGTGAGTTTGTAAGATTTGTAGAGGAATATAAAAAACAACATGGAGATAGGTTTTATTGCCCCTGTAGGAATTGTAGTAACAACTTGAATGTTGACACTATTGACTTGATTAAAGATCATGTCATGAGCAATCAGATTGTACATGACTATACATAATGGTATTAGCATGGAGAGATTCCTAGTATTAGATCAGAAAATGTTAGTGTAGTCGTAGTTGTGTCTAAGAAGAAAATGTTGACGATGTTAATGAGAATGAACCAATTCCAACAAAAATGGTTGTTGCGACGCTAGATAGTTGTAAGGTAAATGTTAAAGACCCACCTCCCTTATTTAGAATTGTTGTACATGATGTTGAGAAATCATTATAGTTAGGTTTTACCAACTTTATGAAGTTGAGCGTTGTGTTGAGATTATATACTCTCAAGGCTAACAAAATATTGAGTGACAAAACCTTCACTTCTCTGTTGTCATTGCTAAAAGCAATTCTACCTGAAGGAAACAACATTCCAATCTCATCATATAAAACAAAAAAGTTGTTGTGCCCAATGGAAATGGAGGTTAAAAAGATACATGCATGCCCGAATAACTGTGTGCTATTTCAAAAGGTTGACATTGATCTGAAAGAATGTTCAAATGTAGGGCATCTAGGTACAAAAGGATGAATCGGGTCTCCTATCAAGGTGATGCTATATTTACTATAATACCACAGTTTCAACACTTGATTGCTAATACCATAGATGTAAAAAAATTATTTTGTCTTGCATAGGTAATGAAAATAAGGATGGTATGCTAGGACATGGATATGATTCCCCATACTAGAAGAATATTAATTTATTGTATACTAAATTTGAGGAAGAATCTAGAAATTTAAGACTTGGACTTTATACTGGCAGGATGAACCTATATGGAACATTAGGCAACCAACATAACACTTGGCATGTCATGATTTTTATATACAATCTTCCTCTATGGTTGTGTATTAAGAATAAATATGTCATGTTGTCATCGTTGATATTGATCCCCAAACAACTGACAATGATATCGATCTTTACCTTGAACCTCTGATTGATGACCTAAAAAGGTATGGGGAGAAGGTGCAATGACTTACAATGCTTTGCACTGAGAGATGTTTAATTTATATATTCTGTTATTTTGCACTATTAATTAATATTCTACTTATGGGAATTTGTCTAGATACAATGTCAAAGGAACCAAGACATGTCCTATATGTGAGGAAAATATAGATTTTATCTGACTTAAACTTGGTGGTAAGAATTAATATATATATATATTGGTTATCGAAGGTTTCATCCAAAGGTGCATCCTTATCAAAAGTTGTGCAAATTATTCAATAGATCAACTAACGAATGAAGTGCCCATAAATCTATGTCAGGGGAGGATGTTTATGCAATAGTAAAAAACATATTAAATCATTTTGGTAAGAGAATATGTACTACTCCACAAGTGAAAAGTCTTCATTTGAAAAGATATTGATATTCTGGGATCTTTCTTATTGTATTCCTTTGATAGTTTGACATTATATCGATGTAAAACATTTTGACAAAAATGTTTGTGATAGCATTATTGTTACTCTGTTTAATATACCTGATAAGACTAAAGATGGCATCAAATCCAAAATGGACCTACATAAAACGGGTATAAGGAAATAATAAACAAAATAAGTTATCAAGGGTATCCATACATATCTACCTCCTTCTTGTTACACCTTGTCTAAAAAAGAGAAGAAAAATTTTTGTGAGTGTTTGCATAATTTTAAGGTACCACATGGATACTTAAACAATATCTATAGATTGGTATCAATGAAGGATTTGAAATTGATAGGTATTAAACATCATGGTTGCCACACTCTAATGCAAGATAAATTTCTTGTGGTTATTTAATCTATCCTTCCCAAGCATGAAATGTTTGAAATCACTAGGCTTTTGCTACTTCTTCAACACTGTATGCAATAAATTAATTGATTCTGAATTCTAGATAAGTTGCAAAGACAAGTGGTCGTTACCAAGTGCCAACGTTTAAAGTATTTTCTGCTTCATTCTTTGATATCATGATACATCTTGTTGTCCATTTGACTAGGGGAAGTGAAAATGTTGGGTCCAGTTTTCTTACATTAAATGTATCCTTTTGAGCAGTACATGAGTGTATTTATAGGTGATGTTCACAACCGTTGTTGCCCCGAAGGGCGTATCATTGAGGGCTATGTTCTAGGGAGGTTATGGACTTTTGGAGTTTCAATGAAACTCCTTCTAATAGTGTGAATGTTGATGTTTATTTCAGCAATGGTATTTCAAGAGAATGACAAATAAATATCAGTTGTGAGTAGTGGGAACATGCACACTTATATGTTTTACACAACATTGATGATGTGGGTATTTATATCATGAACACACAAATGAGCTCAAGACAAGTTATCCCCGAGCTAGTTCATTGTGTCTTTCTAGGGGGCGTAATCTAACATTTATTTGGTGGTTTGAAAAGAAAGTATTCAATCAACTATCTCAAACACCAAATAATGCTACAAAAACTATCAAATGGTTTTTGTATAATCCAAAGACTCACATTACATCTTTCAAAGGGTTTGACATAAATGGATTTTTGTACTACACAAAATGTCAAGATGATAAGAGTGTCATTCAAAATAGTGGGGTCACCCTTCAGGAATCTTCGTTGTACTTTTCTAGTGTAAAGGATAAGAGTCCACATGAAAGAAAGATGTCTTACTACAATGTAATTGAATACATATGGGAAATTGACTGCACAAAGTTTATAGTTCCATTATTTAGGTGAAAATGGGTTGATAACAAGAAAGGGGTTGTAGTTGACAAAGTTAGTTTCACAATAGTGAATTTTGAGTGGACAGATGAGAAGGATTGTAATGACCCCGCTTCCCGATAACCCCCAATTATGGGAGACCAAGAAGGCATGGGCGTTACCCAAAATAAGATGAGTCGTTTTGCAAATAATAAAAAATAATTAATAAATTCTACTAAAGACTAAACTAAAAATTGGAATAAAAATTTTCTTTTAACAAACCTTCAAATTTAGGTAACTGGGACATCTACCTGAAGTAGGATTCTATCTACCTAAATCCTCCCATATTATTTTAACTTTAATCTTAACAGGTGCCACTTTATTGTTTGTCCAATTTTAGATGTTACCTAAAATGTCGGCAAACAAAACATTTTAATTGTAACAACATATTGCAACCAGTTATGATTTAACAAAAAAAATTTATGTTTTAAACATGACTACTCAATCCTTACATTTAATTGTAACAACATATTGCAACCAGTTATGATTTAATAAAAAAACTTTATGTTTTATACATGACTACTCAATCCTTACATACCCTAGTCTCTGTGTTGTCCCTACAGTGGACATGGATACTACCTCTAATATGGTAGATCAACTAACCCCCATGATCCTACCTTATAGGTAGACCAATACTAGGTTCACGGAGTTGTATGGTCCTACCCAATGGTAGATCAACACATCAACTCATGATAACCTAATGATCCTACGTCACAGGTAGACCATGTACTAGGTCATCCATCTCATTATCATCAAAACTATAGAGGAGGACCAGGATCTGAGCTAGTCATGCACATATAATTATGGTGATAGCCATAGTCACTCTATAGTTTCATGAAATAAAATTCAACCAAGCAATTAATTTCAAGCAACTGGTAAAATCTCAAACATCGCCGTGAAACTATAGCGATTAGACATAAGAGTAACCACATACCTATTTTGAAGATCTCACAGAAGTAATATATTCAAATCCAACTAGATGTCCAATCAAGCAAGCATGCAAACATTGATCCTGAAAACAAGTATATCACCTAGTTGTTACCATCACATCCCAAACAACTCTTTATTGACTTAGGACACCTTTCCAAGGTTTCTAAGTCTCATTAGGATGCATTAGGGTTTCTTAGATAAATTTCTCAAACTTTATCCTTTTTAGGTCAAAAAACCCTAAAATAGCTTTTCTACTCGTAAAATCCCTAATTACTCAAATTATCCACATTAAGTATCTTTTATACTCAAATTGGATTTGTAACAACATAACTTTGTCTTATTCGTGAATTTGCACAATTACAACCATTAAAAGACATCATTACTAAAATTAGGGTTTTCAAGGCCATTAATGCACTTTATATACATGAAGCCCTAAATTAAGCCAATTATGCATAAATATCATCTTCTAAGATCTAAATCTTTCTTTTATTAACAACAGGTTAATATTTTCTCAAAATACTCCAAGAACGTTATTAGATCTAATTATCATCAACGCTTAAGGTTTTTCATTAATAAACAATTAAAGATGATATTTTTATACACTTTTCCAATTTCAAGTGAAATTAGGATTCAATTATATTTTTATTGTATTCCACATACTTTTTTGATCAAAAATCATATATTACATGACATCATCGGAGCTACAGATCATTTTAAGAATGATTGTGAAATTACCTTTAATGGGTCAATAGGAAGCTGACACGTCGATGATTGCCTTCTACTTTATTGCACGCAGGTCTAGGCTTGGCCAATGGGAAACTTCCATGTAGGCGCCGCACACTTAGGTGGATCAGGCGGAAAGCAAGTAGAATGGTAAGAAACACCCTTCCTTCATAAAGACAATGCAGGGCATAATGGTAATCTCGCACATCTTCATCTCCTTCATCCAATCTTTCCCGCTGCCCACTTTTATGTCGCACCTGGCCGGTTCAATAGAAAGGTTGACTCCTGACACCAAGGCTCTTGGGCGTTGGGCGAGAAGAAAAATACCTCCACCGCCACCTCCCGAACCAGTGTGCACCCTTGAACACGCTGAAGAGATCTAAGGTAGGGGAAACCGTGTTTGAGTTTGAGGGCGACGACCATGGCACCGTAGAGATGAAGTAGAGGAGAAGAACAACACTTTCGTGGGAATCGAAGGTAAGTATGGTCTCTCTTAGACCCAAGAGGTTTCACACCCCCACCAGGCCAAATCGGTTGTGCCTTACATAAGCAGGACTGATCAAGGCTAAGAACCGAGAGGACTATACCTCGACGTCAATAGGGGAAAACCATTAAATGTTTCCTAAACAAGATGATCCATAAATGATCTGGTCTAGAATCTTCTCACTAATCGATCGAGCAAATTTCTAGATTCTTTCATGAACCGGAGAGAGAGAACGGTGGGAAAGGAGAAAGGACTTTACTGTACCCGATTTCCTATTTTGGCCTAAGGTAAGAGACATCACACCCACCGTTGATCTGAAGATCAATGGCCAAGGATCTGTGTGCATCAAAGGAGTAAGTCTAGGATTTCTTATTCAAATAGTGTGACATTAAAGATATCCCTCTCACTTAAGGAAATCTTCCAAAAATCATATCTCCCAAACCACACGTCCAATTATTACCAAATTTTAAGGGAAAGTCCATAATGACTTAATCTACCTGTGTACCAAGTTTGGGACTAAAACTCAAAAGTATGACACACTTTTATTCATAAGAAAGTTATCACATGTGAAATAATATTTTATGCATATTTTCTCCCCTATTCTTTAATATTATTTATTTGGATTCCTTTTACCATTAGAAACCATGTGGACTTGAAATATCCTCCATAATGATTCCATCATCCATATCTCCAAATATTTCTTACATTTACATCATTATCTCATATTTCCTTCTTAATAAAGCAATATTTGATTTCATTTTTTTTCTTTTAATTATATTGGACACAATAACTTGTTATAGTGCACAAAATCACATGCACAAAGGAAATATTGCAAAGTGAGTCCATTTAATACATATAATTCATACAATTCCCATAATCATACATTTATTGGGGAAATTACATTTCCAACCATATGGACCGAAAAATTTGGGTTGTAACATCCTTCCCCTCTTATAGGAATGTTTCTCTCAAAATTCTACCAAACATACAAACAATTTAGGATAAGACTTTTCCACATCCATCATCAGCTCCCATGTGGCTTCATCCTCTCCATGGTGCTTCCAAAGAGCCTTTATCATCTAATATTCCTACATCTAAGTTCTTTCACCTTGGTATCTAGAATCCTCACATGTGACTCAGGACATTTCAACCTCGCTCGGGAGCTCACTAGGTTCATTGCTCAACACATGGCTTGGGTACCTCACATAGTGCTCTAGATTGGACACATGGAACACAGCATAGATCATATTATCCTGAGGGGTAGGGCTAAACATATGCAACTCCACTAATACATCTCAAATGGACCCAAGTATCAGTGAATCAACTTTCTCAGCTATAGCTCAGAGGGGTCGGGTTTTCATAACACATATTCACCCATAGTGAACTGCATGTTAGTCTGGTTCACATCAGCTTATGACTCATGTCGATTCTGGGTTTTCTCAGCCATTGATCAAAGTGACATCATCAGCATACAATTGTGGTTTACCTAACCTTCACAACGTCCACTCATTGACATCATCCAAGTGAAGCAGTGACCAACACAACCTCCCTTACAGAGCTTCATATATCCCGATACTGGCTATGGTGGCTATGATGACAAGCAAACTCTATTAGGGGTAGGTACAACTCTTAAAAATGACCCTGAATGAGCACACGTGCTCTCATCAAACCCTCTAAAGTCTGGATTATACTCTCTTGACTGTCCATCAGTCGAGGGTGATATGTTGTACTCAACTTCAATCTAGCATAGAGTTATTCATGTACCTACTTCCATAACATGGAAGTGGACTGACGGTCATGTTCAAGATATCAAACTCAGATCACTATGCAGTTGAACTATCTCTCTCTCATATATATGTGCATAGTTCACCCAGATATGTCACACTGACAGTGCTCTCTTTCGTACGCAAAGGATTAGGTCAACTTGGTAAGGTGATCTACCATAACCCTTATTGCATCATGGCCACTCTTGTTCCATGGGAGACCCACCACAATGTCCATGGTACTCTACTCCCATTCCCTCTTGTGGACTCCTCTTTATCGGTAGAAATTCACTGGGTTACTGGTGTTCGGCCTTCACACTCTAGCATGTATGGTACTTGGCCACATGCACCTCTATATCCTTCTTCCAGGTACCACCACAAACCTTAACCATCTTGGTAGTACCACGGTGTATGGTGTATGTAAAATCATGAACTTTTACATGTCATGATTCCTCGAGGTTGATTCCTTAGAAACCCTAAAACACTCTAGTGGGTTTCACCACCTTCTTATCCTGAGAGGTGTACCTGAGTTTCTTATAACAGTCCTTTTATCTCATCAAGCTCTGGGCTAGCTAACTGGGAAACCACCAATTTGATCAATGGGTTTGGTTTCATTTGGGTGTTAGTCACGAAGGTCTATTCTTCTAACGATCACATGGTTTACCTAGCAACCTCTTTCATCTCTCTCTATCGTCTAGACAAGGCAACTGTACACCTGAGCTATATCTCGACAAAGAGTATCAGTTGCCACCTCAATTTCCTTATGTGCTAGGTGATGGTGAAAACATAAACCTTCATATTCTCCACTCATCACCCTCATCTCTGGCTTAAGTCTAACTGATTAAGGAATACTTTGAGCTCATCATCTTGATTACCATAGCCAAGATGCAACTCCTAGGATCCAAACTTCTCTTGACAAGAATGTCCTCATATGATGATTACCTTTATTCTCTTCATATTTCCAAACCACATATATAATGTACTCTCAAAAGGTGTCGTACTTCCTCTATCCTCAAACATAGTAGAAGCGTTTAACTCATATCACCTTTATCCACAATATGGCACATGTTTTGTCATGTCTCTGAAACCCATAACAAGATGAAATAAGCATTTGGTTGTAGTCCAAATATAGAGTTCAACATGTTCCAAGAGTAGATATGGTGCATCACACATCACCATCACACTTTCCAATCTAAGTTGAAACATACATCACATGACTCCTCATCGTGAACACCTCCATTATAGTTCTACACCCATGAGAAGACTTTTCCCATCACCTTTGGATATTAACATATTTTTTTTATGTACAATCCTTAGTCATTACCTCAAGGTCTCTAGGGTGCTGACACTTTTGGGGTGATATGACCCTTACGCATCTAGGGAGTGCCTCTCACTTTGACCCCTTAGGCCCCATGAACTCATGAAGGTGGCCAACCTCATAACCCATGGGTCTCGGGAAAATGTAGTTGTTACCTCCAGACCCTATGGTCTTGTTCATTCAGAGAAGAAACAACTCCTACGTCTATCAGTCTTATCCCTTCCTGACCTTAGTATCAAATTAGGATTCTATTGTATCTCATGATTTCTGTGTTGATACTCAAGCACATCTCATCCTTGAATCCTCACCCGAACCTCCATCCTCTCTCTGGGCATTCAGGGTTATCCCTCATAGGAATCATGGTGACCTACCTAACTCAGTCTGGCTCCATACAAGTTACCTCTATGGCAACATATCCTCATGCCCCTTAGAGATGGTCACACATGGGTCTATAGATTCAGGATCAAACTATGTGCTCTTCACTTAGCTCATGAAGCTCTTATAAGATACATCTTTAGGTCACCTCAAACCTAAACAAAAGATGGTGCTCCCCCTACCTCAAGGGTTCCTTCCCAGGATGGGATAAAACTATCTCTTGATAGCAACAAAGGTCACAAATGTCCTTACTTCTAGGATTTACATCATTATGTGCATGCTTATCTCCTAACATGATACTTATGCATGTATTTAGTAAGAAGACAACCTACTAAACCATGCTACTTTCATTGGTATGTCATACATATTCATCATTCCTCATTCCTCATTGTTGGACCATTATCATATGTCACCAATCTTGTATGAGTGATTCATAAACACATATCTCAGTTTGAGTGGGATTTCCTTTTTCTCTAACACATGAGGGGTGTCATACTCAAATACTATGAACTCAATCGACCTTGTGAACATCATGTGCACTGGGTACTACTACTTCCCCTCTCAGGTCTAGAAACCCCAGGTGCACCTCTTATGCATCAATTGTCTTACTGCATGCTCAACTGTTCAACCATGAATTGAACCTATACTATATAGGGCATATACCGCTTAACACTCTTCCACGTGAAAAACTCTTTAGAGCCCTACACCAGGACAACCAAATAGGTGTGAGTTCTCACAACTTGCTATCATACCATACCTCTTTATGGTCTATGGAACACTCGTTCCAACACCAAAAAGGTAGGCACTTATAACATATGTACATTGGTTCAAGAAGCCTCTTTCTCTCTTCTAGGGTTTGGTTCCTCTAAAGGCATCCAATGTATGACAAGACTCCAACGATCATGTATGAGGCAACCACATACATCTACTCAGGGTTGGCCATTCCAGGTCATATAATACCCAACTTCTCATGATTCCTCATGTCTTGGAGTCAAGGTCACCAACCTTCTTCATCAGATCTCACTCTTTCTCTCTAGAGCTAACCCTAGAACAGGTCCTACCACTGTAGGATTTTTCACCAAAGATGGGTCAAGCTCATAAGGGTACACGTCTATCCCTACATGGGTGAAGTGTACTATCAAAGCTTATATCCAGTCAAGATCATCTGAAGCTCTTTGCATGCCCATCTCATAAACTACTAGGCATAACCTATCTGGCTTAGGTATAAAACCTACTTACATCCTTGATACCACTCTCTTCTATGTAGGTACATATCTCTTTTCTTCACATATATCCCTGTTAGGGTTCCTATATGGTCACTACTAACCTTCTCAATGAGGGAGTGATCTCTCACCCTCAACATACATGACTGCCCAAGGTCGGGTCACCAAAAGGTACCAAGGTCAAACAACCATACATGGTTCACGTTTCTCATGGATAATCATGCATTTCTAACCCACATACGTGCATGCATGGTCAATATGATATCCAACTCATCATGTCTTCTCTTTCTCCATCCACTGCTTAGGGTTTGGGTTAGCATCATCCTTTGAGGATGCATCAGGTCTCTTCCTCTTCATGGCGGCCTCTTCCTCCAAGGCTAACTCTCTCCTCATCCTCCTACAAGAAGGTCTAACCGTAGGGCCCTCCTGAGGGCATGACAACACATGCCATGCAACTTAAGCATGTACTAATTTTTAGTTTATGCTTCACTATTAAAACTAATGTGCATGACATCTTGTTTTCATGCTTTTCATTATTTGTGGAGGATTCCTTAATCCTTATCATTCTTAATCCCAAAACTCAGGAGGGTAGTGGAGGGAGAGTAACCCTAATATCTTAAAGTTATTTAATGAAAAGGGTAAAGAAGGGAAGAAGATAGATGAGAGAAGACCTAGAGGTAGCTTATTTCGAGTCAAATCTTCTAACTTTATCCAGGCAGTCACACAACATCTAAGAGTCCTCATATACTAACTAGTGGGGCAGAGGAAAATCTTACCAGCCCCCAGATCATGATCCTTTTCTAGACACCTCCATTATCAAAAAATCCTCTAATAACTCCCTTGGGCTCTAAAGAGTTTGTAAAATTTAATAATTATTAGAGATTAAATGGAAAATTGTGGCTTTGATACCAAATGTAACACCCCCACTTCCCAATAACCCCTAATTAAGGGAGACCAAGATTCCATAGGTGTTATCCCAAAATAGGATCATGGGTTTTCAAATAATAAAAAATAATTAATAGATTCTACTAAAGTTTAAATTGAAAACTGGAATAAAAATTTTCTTTTAACATAACTTCAAAATTAGGTAATTGGGACTTCTACCCAAAGTAGGATTCTATCTACCTAAATCCTCCCTTATTATTTTAAATTTAATCTTCATAGGTGCCACTTTACTGTTTGTCCAATTTCAGATATTACCTAAAATTCCAGCAAACAAAATGGTAGTCAGTATAACGAATTATACTGGTATGAGGGGGAACCAATAATATTGCATTTAATTATAAAAATATATTGCAAGAAATTATGATTTAACAAAACAAACTTTACATTTTAAACATGACTAATAAATCCTTACATACCCTAGCCTTTGTTCTATCCTTGTAGTGAACATAGATACTACCTCTCATATGGTAGATCCCAACTAACCCCCATGATCCTACCTTATAGGTAGACCAATACATAGGGTCATGGAGTCGTATGGTCCTACCTAATGGTAGACCAACACGTCGACTCATGATAACCTGATGATCCTACCTCACGGGTAGACCATGTACTAGGTCATCCATCTCATTGTCATCAAAGATATAGAGGAGGACTAAGATATGAGCTAGTCATGCACAAATAATTATGGTGATAGCTATAGTCACTGTATAGTTGCACAAAATAAAAGTCAACCAAGCAATTAATTTCAAGCAACTGGTAAAACCTCAAAAATTGTCGTGAAACAAGATCGATTAGCCATAAGTGTAGCCACATACCTATTTTGAAGATCTCACATAAGCAATATATTCAAATCCAACTAGATGTCCAATCATGCAAGCCAATCAAGAAAGCAAGCAAACATAGATCCTAAAAATAAGTATATCACCTAGTTGTTACCATCACATCCCAAACAAAAATTTATTGACTTGGGACACCTTTCCAAGGTTTCTAAGTCTCAATAGGATTCATTAGGGGTTTTTAGATCAATTTCTCAAACTTTATCCTTTTTAGGTCAACAAACCCTAAAATAGCTTTTCTACTCATAAAAACCATAGTTACTCAAATGATCCACATTAAGGATCTTTTATACTCAAATTGGATTTGTAACAACCTAACTTTGTCTTATTCATGAAATTGCACAATCATAACCATTAAAAGTCGGCATTACTAAAATTAGGGTTTTCAAGCCCATTAATGCACTTTATATACATGACGCCCTAAATTTAGCCAATTATACATAAAGATCATCCTCTTAGATCTAAATCTTTCTTTTATTAAGAACATGTTAATATTTTCTAAAAATATTCCAAGAATGTTATTAGATCTAATTATCATCAACTCTTAGGGTTTTTCATTAATAAACCATTAAAGATGATATCTGTGTACACTTTTCCAATTACAAGCGAAATTACGATTAAACTATATGTTTATTGGATTGCAAATATTTTTCTATTCAAAAATCATACATTATATGCCATCATCAGAGCTACATATCATTATTAAGAATTATTGTGAAATTACCTTTAATGGGCCAATACAATGCTGACACGTCGACGATTGCCTTCTGCTTTATTCCAGACATGTCTGGGCTTGGCCAATGGGAAACTTCCATGCTGGCACTACACACTTAGGTGGCTCAGGAGGAAAGCAAGTGGAAAGGTTAGAAACACCCTTCCTTCATAAAGATGATGCAGGGCATAATGGTAATCTCATTCATCTTCATCTCCTTCCTCCAGTCTTCCCCACTGCCTGCTTCTGTGTCACGCCTAGCCAGGTCAATAGCAAGGTTGACTCCAAACACCAGGGCTCTTGAGCATTGGGCGAGGAGAGAAATACCTCCACCACCACCTCGTGAACCGTGTTTGAGTTTGAGGGCGATGACCATGGCACCGTATAGATGAAGCAGAGGAGAAGAACAACACTATGGTGGGAATCGAAGGTAAGTATGGCCTCTCTTAGATCCAAGTGGTTTCACACCCCCACCAGGCTGAATCGGTTGTGCCTTATATAAGCAGGGTCGATCAAGGCTAAGCATCGAGAGGTCTATACCTTGATGTCAACAGGGGAAAACCAATAAATGTTTCCTAAACAAGACGATCCATAGATGATCTAGTCTGGAATCTTCTCACGAATCCATCGAGCAAATTTCTAGATTCTTTCATGAACCGAAGAGAGAGAACGGTGGGAAAGGAGAAATGACTTTACTATACCTAATTTCCTATTTTGGCCTGAGGTAGGAGAAAATGCGCCCACTTTGGATCTAAAGATCAATGGCTAAGGATCCGCGCGCATCGAAGGAGTAAGTCCTGGATTTCTAATTCGAATATTGTGTCATTAAAGATATTCCTATCATTTTGGGAAATCTTCCAAAAATCATACCTCCCAAACCACACGTCCAAGTAATACCAAATTTTAAGGGAAAGTCCAAAATGATTTAAAATACTTGTATACCAAGTTTGGGACTCAAACTCAAAAGTATGACAGCGGTTTCTTTGTAAGCAAGTTATCACTTGTTAAGGCATATTTTATGCATATTTTCTCTTTCCTATTCTTTAATACTATTTATTTGGATTCCTTTTACCATTAGAAACCATGTGGACTCAAAATATCCTCCATAATGATTCCATTATCCATATCTCCACATATTTCTTACATTTACATCATTATCTCATATTTCCTTCTTAATAAAGCAATATTTGATTTCTTCTTTTTTTTCTTTTAATCATATTGGACACATTAACATGTTATAGTCCACAAAGTCACATGCACAAAGAAAATATTGCAAAGGGAATTCATTCAATACATATAATTCATAAAATCCCCATAATCATACATTTATTGGGGAAATTTCATTTCCATCCATATGAACCCAAAAATTAGGGATGTAACAAGGGTGAACCCATCATCATGGCATCACAGGAAATACATGTATTGTCAACAATCCTACAAAAAAATAGGTATGTGGTTCTTCATGGGAAAAGACAATTCATTTTATATCCTATTGATGAAGAAGAATACAATGACAAGTATGTTGACTCTAGTCCATTTTATGTTGGCTTACTAAGTGTAAATGTTGAATCTAACACTGATGACTATACATGTTAAGATCACACAGAAGGGATATTAGTTTAAGGTTTGCAAATGTGATTATTTCATACGTTATTTGCATTATATAGCATGCTTTTTTTCATATGTGATTTGTCTTTTTCATATGTGATCTGACTTTTTATATGTGATCTAAAATTTTTATATGTGATGTAACTTTTTTGATATGTTTACTTTTCAGTTTATAGATGGCATCTGACTAGGAGAAGAATGATCCTGAGAGTCAAGATCATGAGCGTCCTGACCAGGGTGATGGTGCTAATAAATCAAAATGTAATAGATGGATAATTGTGATGAAAATTGTCAGAAATAGGAAAGGGAGGAAGGGTGTCCTTATATTTAATGAAGAAATCAAGCCAACTACTAAAGAGTTTGTCAGCTACCTTGGTCGAAGGAAAGTGACTGTCACTGTTGATGATTGCGACAAGTGAGTATGACCAACAAAGACCTCATCTACAGGGAGTTAGAGGTCAAATAAATGCATTTACATTTTCATAGTCTTTTCCTATTATTTCTATTAACATTTTCATAGTGAATGTGGAATCTTTTGAGGGTTGGTATGAGCTTCATGAAAAGTTGCATCACAAGTTTGTTATGCAACTCGTTGGGAGAAGACATAGAGATTGCCATACAATCTTCAAAAGAGACTACATCTTTGGAGAAAAGAAGGATGAATACCCACTCTGAAATGGAACTATATTGATAAAGATGATTGGACGGAGTTTTTCGAGTAGAGAAAAATAGATGTGTTCAACGTATTGAATTAATTACATTTTTATTATTTCTTATGGTTATTGAACAATATTTCATATTGAGTTAGTTACATATTTATAATTTCTTATCGTTACTTAAAAATATTTCTAATTGAATTCAGTAGGCCATCCATGATGCTAAAAAAGATAGGTGTTACAAGAATTTGCACAACCACCGATCAGGTTTAGGAGGTTATATTATATGTGTTGAGATGAGAGAGCAAGAGCAAGGGCCTTCTACTTATACTCCTTCCACTTTTGAGTCATATAGTGCTTTAGGACAGTTGCCTCTCTAAATTGAGTGAATACATGTCAGGAAAAACAAAGCCGGAGAAAGTCCCATCCAAGCAACACAGGATGTGGCTTTAAAAATGGAAAATTTCTTGATATCACAATATGTCCATGTTCTTTTTTCACTAGGTATGTGGTTAATTACAGTTAATCACATTAGTTTCCCAAAGAGTTTCCCAGATGATTCATCACATTAATTGCAACTTATCAGTTTGAATGTTCATATATGCAAGTCATAAAGTCACTATGATTAGCACAATAATAATAGAAGTGTGTATTCTTGCACCTACATGCCACCCTGATGGATGATGCCAATGGTCAAGCCCAGGAGGCAAGACCAATGAGCACAATGATTGGTGACCCCAGACACCAAGCTCGGGATTGAGAAGGTGGTCTTTCTAGAATGACTAATGGGCACTATGAAGGGTGAGCCCAGGCACCAAGCTCGGGATTGAGAAGGTGGCTGTAAGTCATTGGAAAAAGAGAAACCCTAAGGACGGTATGCCAGGTTAGGGCAAAAGCGGTGGAGAATGTTACATGGAAATCGTAAATTGGTTTGTTAATTAACTTGATTGTGATATTTAAATTGTTATCCATATTTGTGAAATTTTGGTTGTTCCCACATACCGACATATTTCGATATGCTGACTGACATTTTTTTTGTCAGCATTTTAGGTACAAGATTGAAAAGGACAAATAGTAAAGTGGCATATGTGGAATTAAATAAGAGTTAAAGTACAAAGGAGGATTAGTTAGAATAGACTCCAAATGTGTATATAAGTAGATATCCATATTTTTGAAAAAGTTATGCAAAGTTTTATTTTATTACAACCTTTCAGTTTAGTTGGTAGAATTTGATAATTGTTATTGATTATTTGTCAAACTTTTGATCATGCTAATTGGGATAATGGCTCTGGCCTCTTGGTCTCTCTTAATTGGGGGTTACTGGGAGGCAGGGTCGTTACAATATTAGTATAAAAAATTATTGTTTAATACATTTTTGAACAATAATAATTTATAAAATTCGATCATTACATGGAAACTATTCTACAAACATGTATTAAGTAATAAACTTTATTCTAATATAGACATAAACTGAAAACTTTACTAATGCCCAATTACTACAAAGATTAACATGATTTTAAAAACATAATGATGTATGTGAAATTAGATATTTTATTATTTACATATATCTTTGAACAATAGTTTTAATGTAATTGTCGAATCTTGTCTTGAAAAACTACAATGATCAAATTTCATAAATTAGTTATTCTCATGTAAGAGAAGCATTTACTCAAGGTCAAAATTAACTAATCTTTTGTTTTGATGATGAAAAATTTCATGTATTGGTGTCTAATGTTTCTCCTTGAATGAAGCTAGATATACACACTCTAAATGGCTAAATTTGCAAACTCTAATTTGGATAAATCATGTCATACATGCAAAAAGATCAAGACTAGAGATGTCATTTACTTAGGTCATTTTCATAACCACTTGTTTGGCTTGTAGTTAAGCTTAAAAGTGTAATAGAATTATTTAGATAAATAAAATTAGTATTTTGCATTAGTTGACTTAATGCAATCTAAGCAGTTCAATAAATCAAGATTAACTTGGACCTATATCTGTTGATGAGCCTGATTGCACAAGTCAAGAAATGTCATTGATCAATAAGTTACTGTCTTTGTAACTCAACCTATGAGTCTGTAAAATCTTGTCTGATAGTATTATTGGCCAATTTATGACCTTGCATCTTGTTTAATGGTACTATAGCTAGAAAATACAAACTAGTCGTTGGAGAAAGACAAAGAGTGAGATAGATCTATTTGACTCTCTCCCAAATGGTTTGAATCCATTCTAATGGTTCTAATGACTATGAGGAATCCTCAAGTATAAAATTCGACCCCTTGGACTTCATCCCTTGGTTACCCAATATTTCAAATACCCCTTTACTAAATTTGAGAGAGAAAGTGCCCCAAAGAGTCCCTTTCATTCTCATGAGATTAATCTCTTTCTAAATCTATTAAAGTGTGTAGGAAATTTCTAAAAGAGATATCCCAAGATATATATCCTATGTGCATCTCATTCCTCACCTTCCAATCATCCATCTTCTCATGAATATGAAGATTTTCTCTCTATCTAAGAGAGGAGGAGGAGACACTATTACAAAAATGAGATATCTCATCAGTTTTTTTAAGAAAAATTGATGATATACTATATAATGTCAGTTCTTTAAAGACAAACGCCAAGATCTGACCAGCTGACAAAATACATGTAGTGTTTTATTTTTAACATTAGTCTCTTCTTAACACAAGTGACATGATATATCGCCCAAAAAAATAAAATTTTGTCCAAATTTTTTGCGAGAGATTTCATTTTCCTCAAAAAACCTTTATCGTTGATTGTTTTATGAATATCCAACTGGATAAAGAGGTGTGTGCCCCATGTGTTCCACAGAAACCAATTGGTTTTTCTCATTGGTTGTATTCACAATGACCCACAAGAAAGGTGTACATGCCATATTCCCTGTGGAAAATTTCTCACTCCTAATTGGTATATCTCGTTAGTTGTCTTCACCATAACCAATGGTGTAGGTATCACTAGGTTGCATATGGGATACTAAGTTAGGTGTTGGTTTGTTATAAATAGTCAATAATAAAGTTGGCTTTTTGTCGGTGGTGTTCTGAGTTCAACTATAGAAAAAGGGAGTTGGGTATCCATTTTTTAATTAACTGACGAGGAATGTCCTACTTATACCCATGTTGTTATATCCTCAATTTTAGTAAAATTAAATGATATAAATTAAAAGAATGTTTTGATAAATAATACCCTAATGGTATTATCGGGGGAAATTACAATATGGATCACCTTTGTGGCATGGGTGATTTTGGAACAAGTTAAATAAATAAAAGGAATTTGTACATGAATTAAAAATAACGACATTTTGTTATGATAAATGAACTAATTGGCAAGTTGCCAAAAGAGATATGGTTTATGGTGTTTAGATTATTAGAGGATATTTATCTGGCCGAGATTGCCAACACCATGGTTGAGGCACTAAAAAATAATATTTCAATTGTCTTTTGTATACCTAAAAAGAATAATGATAAGAAAGATAATTCTAAAATTTGGGATTAATGGACATTCCAAAACATAATGGTAATTGTTGAGTTGTCTAAAGAAATAAGTTTTGTATAAGGAAGACATACCACTTATTAAATATGAATTGGGAAAGATTATAATAAATTGCCATGGAATAATTGTTTTAAAAGATACACCAAAAAAAGAGATAAAATATCTCTTAATAAAAAGGGTGGAGGGATGCATTAATTGTTCCCTAAAAAAGATATCTTGCTGACTATATACAAACTTGGAGATCAATCCATCTTTTCTCATATGTAGAATTGTGTGTGTATATATATATGTATATATAGATATATATATATAAATATATATATACATATATATATATGTATGTATATATATGTATATATACATATATATGTATATATATATAGATATATAAATATATGTATATGTATACATATATATATACATATATGTATAGACACACACACACACACATGTATATATATATATATATATATATATATATATATATATATATATATATATATATATATATATATACATCTGGGTTGGTGAAGGACAGAGGACTACCCATCCTCTCGATCCTAGATGTGCCCCTCACCACCATAGTTCATAGAAAAGCCATTTTCCCCGTCATGGATATGGTCTTTCCCTATCAATAGGTTATCTTTCTACCGTTCCGACCTAGTATCCTAGAAGAGACTAAGAGTACTGCTCCAACTCCTACGTTTCAACCTACTGAGGAGAATGATCAGGGCAACCAAGACTGGACCGACAACCCTTCATCCTTCATCTTCCTACTATCTTAGGAAGCATCATCCCTGACCTAAATGTCCAGTCTGAAGGTGGTGGAAACATAGCTCCCCCTTCCGCTAGTAGCCAGGGTGCTAGGCCAAGTATGTTGTGAACTAGAGCAGGCCGATGATCAGCCACGCAAGGACTGATACCATGAGCATTGACCATCTTGGTCTACGATGCCTGGAATTGGCAGAGGCAAACCAATAAAACTATTCATTGCATTACCGTCTTCTATGAATGGTGGCAGTGCACCATCCAAAGCAAGTAGAGGGATTTTCAAGGTGTGATCAGCAGAGGCTATGAATGAGAAGAGGTCTGATTGTTGTGCGTGGCCAGTACAAACTGTAATGTCGATCGGGTCATGACTAGCACAGGTTGCACGTGAGAGATCACACCCTACCGGTCGCATACGAGAAAGAAAGAGCTCGATATAGGCAATTGGTTAGGTGGATCTAAGCACATGATCTGTGAACCCAGAGGAGGAACTTAACAAAAAAATAAAAAGTATTGTTCAATTCACATGTCCATCTCTTATTAGCCCAAATATCTTTAACTTGAAAAAATGATAGATTTTTCTAGGATGTTCCGCTGTAAATAAGTTATATATGAAAAATGATCAAGAGAATGAGAGAAACAAAATGAAAATATAATTGATATCTAATAGGCTTTTTGTTCCAAAAATAGGGTAACATATGATAAAATGTTAGTTAACAGATGGAAACCCTAGCTTAGGGTATTAATATGTTGAAAACATTAAAAAGCCTTTCTTTTATGCTATAATCTGATCTTGTTGAGCATAACTATAAAAAAATGTTGTGGCAGTAATAATGATAAGGTAATTAGGGCCTCTAATGTGGATAATCATTAATATGGAATTAGGGCTAAATATCCTAACTTGCTATTTTGTTAATGAACATATTTGATCTTCGTGATCTTAATGAAAGGATACGATGAATCTAGTAAATAGGGTTCACATAATGTTAAATATGAAATGGATAGGGTTAATACCCTTATATAACCTAAACCCTAGATTAGGACTGAGTAGGGTATAATGTATTTAATATGTTTGTTGACAATTTAGAATTCACGTAATGCATATTATATGATGAGTGCTTGATTTACTTGCTTGATTGGACAATATGCTTGAAATATAAGTGAATGATCTGCATAGTAAAGGTATGTGTCTACACCTAAGAATACTAATTGTAGTTTCACATGGTTTCTTGGAGATTTGTTCACATGGTTTGAAAATATGTCAGCTTGTTTATTTATTTCAATGCAAGCTTTAAAGCGACTATGATTATCACATTATATATGGACATGACTAGCCCAAATCTAGGCCACCTCTGGATCCATGGAAAGGCCATCGACTTGGATAGGGGAAGGCATATTATAGTACCAGCCTGAATAGGGGGTACATGAGAAGTCACCCACCTGGATAGGGGGAGACATGATTAAGTCATCCGCCTGGATAGGGAAAGACACTTAATACTACAGTATGAGGCCCTGAGGGGTTATGACAGAGGGGGGAGAAACCATGATTGGGTAGTCATGGTGAAAACATTGAATTTGGTTTGTTAAACATTAATTGTTGTGTTATGTTGTTATCATTACTTGTGAACTTTTGTTTCCCCCACATACCGATATGACTTGTCATACTGACCGTGTTTTGTTTCACGGCATTTTAGGTATATGATGATATACATGATAAGGGACATGAAGATGAAGATGAAACCATGTGAAGACAATAATCTAAGTAAGGAGGATTTAGATAGACATTTCTTCCCTATGTATAGTTTTGGTAATGGAATTTCATGTAAGCATTTTATAAACAATATTTGCAATTTAATTGAAATTGTTTTCTATTATTTATTATTTGCTAAATCTAGATGCTTGGGAATATAGGTAATGGCTCTCAACTTGAAGGTGTTTCCTTAATTGGGAGATGTAGAAAGTGAGGTCATTACATTTGGTGTCTGAGCCTCAGATTTTTTAAATAGTATTTAATAATTTATAATTTCAAATAATATGTAGAAATATGAGGGATTTATTAGGGCATTTTCTAAAGATGATGGTGTCTAGAAGGGACCACCACCGGGGGCTGGAAATATTTTCCTCTGCACCGCTACTCAGCTTACAAGGACTCCCAAACCTGTGTATCTTGTTTGGACAAAGTCAAAAGATTTTGTCTAGAGTAAAATACCTTTAGGGTTTCTTCTCATCTCTTTCATCCACTTCTCATCCTCTTTCTTAATAATGTAAATGGAATTTCTCTCCTCATCTAAAATTAGGGTTTTTATAAGAAGTAGGATTAAAGCATCCTCCGCTTATTATTGCATATGTAATGAGAAATCATAATGTACATGTAATTATGGAAATAATAATGTACAAGGGGAGATAATGATAAAATAAAGAGAAAATGTTATATGGGTTTTTACTAGGAGGCTAAGGGGACTAGGGCTAGTTTAGAAGAACCCTAGTGGGTCAAGGGATATGGAAAGCCTAAGAGGTACAATATAGTCCCTAACCCTAACCCTAAAACCCTAATCGTGAGAAATGTGGATAATGTGGTGATATGGTACCCTACCCATATGAACCCATTCAAGGTAAAAGGAAAGAGAGAATATAAATGTTTTTTGTAACCCATGCATGAAGGATGCTTGTGAAAGGATATGAATATAAATGAGTTAAGTGACTCAGCCTCCCATGCACATGTGTATGTGGAACAAGATATTAATAAGAAACATTTTAAGAAGCATATGAGGAATATGTGATATAATATAACTTGCTCAACTAACTCAAATGGGTGCATGCAATACATGTGGGATGAATGATCGGGTATATCTAATCACCTCAGGTCAAGAGGGCCTATGTATGGTCACTATAGTGGTTGGTGATCTATCTCAAAAAAGATAATCTCCTCAGGACAAAGGCCTATGTATGATTGCCACTATAGTGATAGGTGATTGGGCGAGTTCTTATGCATGATGTTCGTTGCAGGGACTTACCCTAGAGAGAGAGGGTTCCCCACATGAATAATCTAGAGAGTGAGTTTCCCATAGAGCTTAAGTTGGGAAGTTAGAAATAAAATGCATGAGTATATACATGAGTAACCTCTAGTCATACAAGGAAATGGAAATATGAATATAGCTTTCTCAAACCCCTCATGATATCTCTAGAAGTTTGGTTATGGAAAGATCAAGCCCCTAGAGGGGAAGGTCAAGAAAGGTCAAGCCCCTAGAGGGGAAGTATGACATAGGCATCAAGCCCTTGGAGGGGAAGGTGGCCCAAGTCAATTGCATGGACAAAACCCCCTTAGAGGGTATCCCAAAGATTAACCAAATAAGGGTTGAGATGTTATAATAAAAATCATACATAACATGAAAATATGAAACCTTTAGGGCTAGTGTGCCACCTAAGGTGGGTCAACCCAAGAGTGGGAAGATAACATATGGGGGGGGGGGGGAGAAAAACCTTAGACCTTGGGTCAGGTTGTGGCTAGAGAGCCTAAATTCCTCCTATGAGCCATGAAGGTAACCTAGGTTAGGACCTTCCCTAGAAAGGTAAGTTGACCAAATCAATTTAAAGATTGAGATAACCATGGATGTCATCTAATATATAAGATGAAAGCACATATATTGAGTATGATTCTTTGAACCCAAGTATGCCATCTCTGAGGAACATAAGGAAAAGTCACTATGGAAGTGGAAGACCGTATGAGACCGAGCCCAGAAAAGAAATGTTGCCTTGAAATGTTTCCATGAGTTCAATGAGGGGACATAAAGTGATAAGAGATGGAGGAATCCGATTTAAAGAATTGCAGATGATAATAATGTGCTGGCAATGACCCTTAGGGAGGGTAGAGTCCTAAGTCAATCCTAATGTCAAGTAGGGAGTATTAAAGGTACATGGACCAATGGGATTAGGAGTTGATTGTTCCTTCAATGCACAAGACTATTTGGTTGGGAGGTAACAACTACGTTTTCCCAAAGCCCATGTCTCAGGAGATTAGGTACCTTCATGATGTTCATGTGGCCAATGGGTGAATGTGAGGGGCACTCCCTAGAGTCATAAGGATGAGATCACTCCAAAAGTACATGTACCCCTAGAGACCTTAAGGAAGTAACTATGTTTCATAACACATGAGGTGTAAATGTAAAAGATAAAAAGAAGTCATGTAATAATGGAAGGAGTTGTTACAGACTCAAAATATGTTCCTATCTTGCTCAGATCCTAGTCCTTCTCTATAGGTTTGAGTATATGCAATGACCTAGGTATTGGTCTACCCTGGTAGGATCATCGGGTTATCATGAGTTGATGTTTGATCTACCTTTGGCTAGGATCATCCGACTATATGGCTCTAAGTCTTGGTCTACCTTTAGGGTAGGACCATAAGGGCTATTGAGGATCTACCATATGTGAGAGGAAGTATCCATGTCCATTGCAAGGATAGCATAGAGGCTTGGATAGGTCAGGATTGAGTAGTTATGTCTTTATGAAATATGAGAAAGTGGTGTAATTAAAAGGTATGGATGGTTTAGAGTCATGTTGAGAACGACTCAACCTAAGAATGAAATTTTAAGATGATGTGTGTTTACATCGTCTCTGCTCTTGGAATGAGATGAACTTTGTATTTGGGCTGTAGCCAAGTGCTTATTTCATCTCATTATGAGTGCGAGAGATTGGGTACACACATGTTCAGCTTAAGATTGACATATAAGAACGAATAACCTTATGATGAACTTCACGACATGACCCATGGTTTGAGGTGTTACCTCACCCTTATGAGATGATTATTGAATAATAGGGTGGAAACCTAGGTGAGAAGATAATCACCAAATGGAAATGATAATACAAGTGAGAAATAAATGGATAAGTGATAATGTTGTAAAATGAATGGGAATGTGGTGACATCTTGAATTGAATTCAAATATCAAACTTAGTCATAATTTAAGGAATTTGCATATCAATGAAATATGTTCTAGGAAGGGTACTAACCCTAAGTTTTGAATCTATAAGATGAGTTGTCATTCACCTTAAGCTTACCAGGTTTGGATTTTTAGGACAAAATTCCTTTTAAGGAGGAGTGAACGTTATATCCTCAATTTAGTAAATTTAAATCATGTTTTGATAAATAATCCCTTAATGGTATTATTGAGGGAAATAACAATATGGATCACTTTTGTGGCATGGGTGCTTGTGGTAGAAGTTAAATAAATAAAAGGAATTTGTACATGAATTAAAAATAATGGCCTTTGGTTATGATAAATGCAATAATTGGCAAGTTGCAAAAAGAGATATGATTTATGGTGTTTATATTATTATAAGAAATTTATCTGGAGGAGATTGGCAACACCATAGTTGAGGCACCAAACAAGAATATTTTAGTTGTCTTTTCTATATCTGAAAATAATAATGATAAGAAAAATTTGGGATTAATGGATATTATGAAACATAATGGTAATTGTTGAGATGTCTAAAGAAATAAATTTTGTATAAGAAAGACATCCCACATAATATATATGAATTGGGAAAGATTATAATAAATTTCCATGCAAAAATTGTTTGAAAAGATACACCAAAAAGAGAGATAAAAGGAATATCTCTTAATAGAAAGGGAGGACATTAATTGTTCCCTAAACAAGTTATCTTTCTGACTATATAAAAACATGGAGACCAATCCATCTTTTCTCATATGTAGCATTGTATATATATATGTATATATACATCTGGTTTGGTGAAGGATAGACGACTACCCTTCCTCTCGATCCTTGATGTGCCCCTCACCACCATAGTTCATAGAAAATCCATCTTCCCCATTATGGCTATGGTCTTTCCCTGTCAATAGGTTATCTTTGTGCCTTGCTGACCCAGTAGCCTGGAAGAGACTAAGAGTACTTCTCCAACTCCTATGTTTCAACATGCTGAGGGGAATGATCGGGGCAACCAAGACTGGACTGACAACCCTTCTTCCTTCATCGTCCTACCATCTTAGGAATCATCATCCTTGACCTAAATCTCCTATTTAAGGGTGGTGGCAACATAGCTCCCCATTCCACTAGTAGCCAGGGTGCTAGGACATGGATGCCATGAACTAGAGTAGGCCGAAGATCATTTGTGCAAGGACTGATGCCATGAGCATCAACCATCTTGGGTCTACGACACCTGGAATTGGCAGAGGTGAACTAGTGAAACTATTTGTTGCATTACCGTCTTCTATGAACAGTGGTGGTGCACCATCCAAACCTAGCAGATGGATCTTCAGGGTGCGATCAGTAGAGGCCATGAATGAGAAGAGGTCGGATGGTTGTGTGTGGCCAATACAAATCGCAGTGTCGACCAGGTCATGACCAGCGCAGGCCATGCGTGAGAGATTGCAACCCGCCAGTCGCACGCAAGAAAGAAAGAGCCCAATCTGGGCAATTGGTTAGGTTGAACTAAGCACAAAATCTGTGAACCCCAATGAGGAACTTAACAAAAAAATAAAAGGTATTATTCTGTTGACATGTCCATCTCTTATTGTCCCAAATATCATTAACTTGCAAAAATCATATATTTTTCTAGGATGTTCCGCTGTAAATAAGTTATATATGAAAAATGATCAATAGAATGAGAGGAACATAAAGAAAATATAGTTGAGATCTAATTAGGTTTTTTGTACCAAAAATAGGGTAACATGTGATAAAATGGTAATTAACACATTGAAACCCTAGCTTAGGGTATTAATATATTGAAAATATTAAAAAACCTTTCTTTTATGCTATAATATGATCTTGTTGAGCATAATGATAATAAATGTAATTGCAGTAATAATGATATGATAATTAGGGTCTCTAATGTGGATAATCATTAATGTGTGGAATTAGGGATAAATATCCTAACTTGCTATGTTGTTAATGAACATATTTGATCTTAGTGATCATAATGAAAGGATATGATGAATCTAGTAACTATGGTTCACCTAATGTTAAATATGCAATGGATAGGTTAATACCCTTCTAAAAACCTAAACCCTAGATTAGGATCGAGTAGGGTATAATATATTTAATACGTTTGGTGAAACTTTAGAATTTACGTAATGCAGATTATATGATGAGTGCTTGATTTACTTACTTGATTAGATAATATGCTTCTAGTATAAGTGAATGATCTACATAGTAAAGGTATGTGTATCTGCTAAGAATACTTGTTTTAGTTTCATGTGGTTTCTCGGAGATTTGTTTGCATGGTTTGAAAATATGTCAGCTTGTTTATTTCAATCCATGCAAACTTTAAAGTGACTATGATTATCACATTATAGATGAACATGACTAACCCAAATCTAGGCCACCTCTGGATCTATGGAAAGGCCATCCTCCTGGATAGGGGAAGGCATATTATGGTACCAGCTTGAATAGGGGCTACATGACAAGTCACCTGCCTAGAAAGGGGGAGACATGATGAAGTCAATCGCCTGGATAGGGGAAGACAGTGAATAATGCAGTATGAGGCCATGAGGGGTTATGACAGAGGGTGGAGAAACCTAGCCTGGGTAGTCAAGGTGAAAATGTTAAATTTGGTTTTTCAAACATTAATTGTTGAATTATCTTGTTAGCATTACTTGTAAACTTTTGTTTTTCCCCACATATCAGTATGACTTGTCATACTGACCGTGTTTTATTTCATGGCATTTTAGGTATATGATGATATACATGATAAGGGACATGAAGATGAAACCATGTAAAGACATTAATCTAAGTAAGGAAGATTTAGATAGACACTTTTTCTCTATGCATAGTTTTGGTAATGGAATTTCCTGTAAGTATTTTGTAAACAATATTTATAAATTAATTGAAATTGTTTTCTATTATTTATTATTTGCTAAATCTAGTTCCTTGGGAATATAGGTAATGGATCTCAACTTGAAGGCCATTCCTTAATTGGTAGACACATAAAGTGAGGTCGCTACACCCGTGAGAGACCCTATTCCCCTTGTTCCCCTACCCACATTTCTCTAGATTTAGGCTCTGGCGATTTTCCCCTTTCTTCTGCCTCCACTATTGTTGCTACCTGACGCGTCCACCACCGCTATTGCTACTCCTCCAGCAATTCTAGTCGTTGTTGCTCCCCATTTCTGTGTTGCTGCTACTCACCGATAACTTCTTCCGTCACTACTATTTCTCTGGCGGCGATTCCTCCTACTATTCTTACTGCTTCTCTAACTTTTCAAGCTACTGTCGCTGCTCTCTCCTCTGTCCGGTGAGGTAGGTTAGTTGCTTCTTATTTCCATTATTATCTTCATCTTTCTATCCCCTTTCCTCCTTCTTCCTCTCTCCTCCTTCCACTGACCTATTATTTCTTCTCAATATTGAGAAGAAATTGTGAAAGACAAGGGAAGGAGGAGAGAGGAGGAAGGAGGAGAGGGGAAGGGAGAAGGAGACTGATGTAAATTGTGTTAAAATTGTGAATTGTAATGAAATTTATTTAATGGAGATTTCAATTTGCAGTGAATTTTGATGATATTGAGAATAAATCGAACAAATTGGGTCAAAATTGTGACGAATTAATGGAGATTGTGATGAATTATTACATGCTCATTATTGATTATTTTGGCTTTGTTAGCATTATTACATGCTCATAATGAAACTATAACTTAGATGAGGAGATAATCAAATTCTAAAGCTCATTAGTGAATTATGATAATTGCATTGTTTATTTGAAACTATAATTCTAATTTTATATTTATGATAAGTGCATTGTTTAATGTTAGTAATTAAATGTTAGTATGGCTTAATGATCAACCTAGGAATTAATACATTGAAATTGATATGAATTTCTCTAAATCAACCTGATTTATGAATAATTCCTAATTCTAAGAAATTTTACTTAGTATTTTTTGGTGTCTCTTCCAGTCAAGAATTAAGGCCTCACAATTTTCCATAAAGGAGCCGAATGAAACAAAAATTTCATGTTCGGTTTTGGAGTAAAGTCAATTTGTTTTGATTTTTTCCTGAAGTAATATATATATATATATATATATATATATTTATATATATATATATATATTTATATATATATATATATATTTATTTATATAAATAAAATATCTTTAAGGGTATTATTAATTGATTAATTGAGAGGGGAATGGAAGATGAAATCCCCTTTGGTTCTCCATGAAAACAACCTTCTTGATATAAATTTATTTTGTTAACCCTAAATGATAAACTTCTAAAAAGTAAAATCTAATTTGTAAACCCTATCCCCTATACTCTGTTGGCCTAGAAAGATATCCAAGACTTACTCATTAGGACTAAATCTTGGATAGTCCTTGAATTAAGTTGTAAGTGTATAATGTGTGTTTGATTTCAATAGATTTCAACAACATTTTCCCTTTTGTTCTCTGGGTACATATGTAGGTGGGTATTTACCCATCTACATCGGTATACTTGGAGAACTATGGGGAAATGCTATAAAAAATTATTAAAATCAAACACACATTATACACTTACTAGTGAGATGAAGTTTTCACGAATGGGATAGGTGGTATACATTCATTAATCTAAATGCTACTAGATGATTAGGGCTCAATTAAAACATATTTTTTTTCTAAAATTGACTTACTAGATAGAACCTGATGAGATACTTGTCTCCCATCTGATCATAGAAATGGATTGATCATGGATGTCTAAACAAAAACACTACACTTTGAAGTTTGTTAATGGTATCAGTGAGTTTGTAAGATTTGTAGAGGAATATAAAAAACAACATGGAGATAGGTTTTATTGCCCCTGTAGGAATTGTAGTAACAACTTGAATGTTGACACTATTGACTTGATTAAAGATCATATCATGAGCAATCAGATTGTACATGACTATACATAATGGTATTAGCATGGAGAGATTCCTAGTATTAGATCTATAATTTGTTAGTGTAGTCGTAGTTGTGTCTAAGAAGAAAATGTTGACGATGTTAATGAGAATGAACCAATTCCAACAAACATGGTTGTTGCGACGCTAGATAGTTGTAAGGTAAATGTTAAAGACCCACCTCCCTTATTTAGAATTGTTGTGCATGATGTTGAGAAATCATTATAGTTAGGTTTTACCAACTTTATGAAGTTGAGTGTTGTGTTGAGATTATATACTCTCAAGGCTAACAAAATATTGAGTGACAAAACCTTCACTTCTCTGTTGTCATTTCTAAAAGCAATTCTACCTGAAGGAAATAACATTCCAATCCCATCATACAAAACAAAAAAGTTGGTGTGCCCAATGGAAATGGAGGTTAAAAAGATACATGCATGCCCGAATAACTGTGTGCTATTTCAAAAGGTTGACATTGATCTGAAAGAATGTTCAAATGTAGGGCATCTAGGTACAAAAGGATGAATCGGGTCTCCTATCAAGGTGATGCTATATTTACTATAATACAACAGTTTCAATGCTTGATTGCTAATACCATAGATGTAAAAAAATTATTTTGTCTTGCATAGGTAATGAAAATAAGGATGGTATGCTAGGACATGGATATGATTCCCCATACTAGAAGAATATTAATTTATTGTATACTAAATTTGAGGAAGAAGCTAGAAATTTAAGACTTGGACTTTATACTGGCAGGATGAACCTATATGGAACATTAGGCAACCAACATAACACTTGGCATGTCATGATTTTTATATACAATCTTCCTCTACTGTTGTGTATTAAGAATAAATATGTCATGTTGTCATCGTTGATATCGATCCCCAAACAACTGACAATGATATCAATGTTTACCTTGAACCTCTGATTGATGACCTAAAAAGGTATGGGGAGAAGGTGCGATGACTTACAATGCTTTGCACTGAGAGATGTTTAATTTATGTATTCTGTTATTTTGCACTATTAATTACTATTCTACTTATGGGAATTTGTATAGATACAATGTCAAAGGAACCAAGGCATTTCCTATATGTGAGGAAAATATAGATTTTATCTGACTTAAACTTGGTGGTAAGAATTAATATATATATATTGGTTATCGAAGGCTTCATCCAAAGGTGCATCCTTATCAAAAGTTGTGCAAATTATTCAATAGATCAACTAACGAATGAAGTGCCCATAAATCTATGTCAGGGGAGGATGTTTATGCAATAGTAAAAAACATATTAAATCATTTTCGTAAGAGAATATGTACTACTCTACAAGTGAAAAGTCTTCATTTGAAAAGATATTGATATTCTGGGATCTTTCTTATTGTATTCCTTTGATAGTTTGACATTATATCAATGTAAAACATGTTGACAAAAATGTTTGTGATAGAATTATTGTTACTCTATTTAATATACCTGATAAGACTAAAGATGGCATCAAATCCAAAATGGACCTACATAAAATGGGTATAAGGAAAGAATAAACAAAAGAAGTTATCAAGGGTATCCATACATATCTACCTCCTTCTTGTTACACCTTGTCTAAAAAAGAGAAGAAAAATTTTTGTGAGTGTTTGCATAATTTTAAGGTACCACATGGATACTTAAACAATATCTATAGATTGGTATCAATGAAGGATTTGAAATTGATAGGTCTTAAACATCATGGTTGCCGCACTCTAATGCAAGATAAATTTCTTGTGGTTATTTAATCTATCCTTCCCAAGCATTAAATGTTTGAAATCACTAGGCTTTTGCTTCTTCTTCAACACTGTATGCAATAAATTAATTGATTTTGAATTCTAGATAAGTTGCAAAGACAAGTGGTCGTTACCAAGTGCCAACGTTTAAAGTATTTTCTGCTTCATTCTTTGATATCATGATACATCTTGTTGTCCATTTGACTAAGGGAAGTGAAAATGTTGGGTCCAGTTTTCTTACATTAAATGTATCCTTTCGAGCAGTACATGAGTGTATCTATAGGTGATGTTCACAACCGTTGTTGCCCCGAAGGGCGTATCATTGAGGGCTATGTTCTAGGGAGGTTATGGACTTTTGGAGTTTCAATGAAACTCCTTCTAATAGTGTGAATGTTGATGTTTATTTCAGCAATGGTATTTCAGGAGAATGACAAATAAATATCAGTTGTGAGTAGTGGGAACATGCACACTTATATGTTTTACACAACATTGATGTTGTGGGTATTTATATCATGAACACACAAATGAGCTCAAGACAAATGATCCCCGAGCTAGTTCATTGTGGCTTGCTAGGGAGCGTAATCTAACATTTATTTGGTGGTTTGAAAAGAAAGTATTCAATCAACTATCTCAAACATCAAATAATGCTACAAAAACTATCAAATGGTTTGTGTATAAGCCAAAGACTCACATTACATCTTTCAAAGGGTTTGACATAAATGGATTTTTGTACTACACAAAATGTCAAGATGATAAGAGTGTCATTCAAAATAGTGGGGTCACCCTTCAGGCATCTTCGTTGTATTTTTCTAGTATAAAGGATAAGAGTCCACATGAAAGAAAGATGTCTTACTACAATGTAATTGAAGACATATGGGAAATTGACTGCACAAAGTTTATAGTTCCATTATTTAGGTGAAAATGGGTTGATAACAAGAAAGGGGTTGTAGTTGACAAAGTTAGTTTCACAATAGTGAATTTTGAGTGGACAGATGAGAAGGATTGTAATGACCCCGCTTCCCGATAACCTTGAATCACGGGAGACCAAGAAGGCAGGGGCGTTATCCCAAAATAAGATGAGTCGTTTTGCAAATAATCAAAAATAATTAATAAATTCTACTAAAGACTAAACTGAAAACTAGAATAAAAATTTTCTTTTAACATACCTTCAAATTTAGGTAACTGGGACTTCTACCCGAAGTAGGATTCTATCTACCTAAATCCTCCCATATTATTTTAACTTTAATCTTAACAGGTGCCACTTTATTGTTTATCCAATTTTAGATGTTACCTAAAATGTCAGCAAACAAAACAACGATTAGTATAACAAATTATACTGGTATGTGGGGGAACCAATAATCTTACATTTAATTGTAACAACATATTGCAACCAGTTATGATTTAACAAAAAAACTTTATGTTTTAAACATGACTACTCAATCCTTACATACCCTAGTCTTTGTGTTGTCCCTACAGTGGACATGGATACTACCTCTAATATGGTAGATCAACTAACCCCCATGATCCTACCTTATAGGTAGACCAATACTAGGTTCATGGAGTTGAATGGTCCTACACAATGGTAGATCAACACATCGACTCATGATAACCTAATGATCCTACCTCACAGGTAGACCATGTACTAGGTCATCCATCTCATTATCATCAAAACTACAGAGGAGGACCAGGATCTGAGCTAGTCATACACATATAATTATGGTGATAGCCATAGTCACTCTATAGTTGCATGAAATAAAAGTCAACCAAGCAGTTAATTTCAAGCAACTGGTAAAATATCAAACATCGCCATGAAACTATAGCGATTAGACATAAGAGTAACCACATACCTATTTTGAAGATCTCACAGAAGTAATATATTCAAATCCAACTAGATGTCCAATCAAGCAAGCATGCAAACATTGATCCTGAAAACAAGTATATCACCTAGTTGTTACCATCACATCCCAAACAACTCTTTATTGACTTGGGACACCTTTCCAAGGTTTCTAAGTCTCATTAGGATGCATTAGGGTTTCTTAGATACATTTCTCAAACTTTATCCTTTTTAGGTCAAAAAACCCTAAAATAGCTTTTCTACTCGTAAAATCCCTAATTACTCAAATTATCCACATTAAGTATCTTTTATACTCAAATTGGATTTGTAACAACATAACTATATCTTATTCGTGAATTTGCACAATTACAACCATTAAAAGACATCATTACTAAAATTAAGGTTTTCAAGGCCATTAATGCACTTTATATACATGAAGCCCTAAATTAAGCCAATTATGCATAAATATCATCTTCTAAGATCTAAATCTTTCTTTTATTCACAACAGGTTAATATTTTCTCAAAATACTCCAAGAACGTTATTAGATCTAATTATCATCAACGCTTAGGGTTTTTCATTAATAAACAATTAAAGATGATATTTTTATACACTTTTCCAATTTCAAGTGAAATTAGGATTCAATTATATTTTTATTGTATTCCACATACTTTTTTGATCAAAAATCATATATTACATGCCATCATCGGAGCTACATATCATTTTTAAGAATGATTGTGAAATTACCTTTAATGGGTCAATAGGAAGCTGACACGTCGATGATTGCCTTCTACTTTATTGCACGCAGGTCTGGGCTTGGCTAATGGGAAACCTCCATGTAGGCGCCGCACACTTAGGTGGCTCAGGCGGAAAGCAAGTAGAATGGTAAGAAACACCCTTCCTTCATAAAGACAATGCAGGGCATAATGGTAATCTCACACATCTTCATCTCCTTCTTCCAATCTTTCCCGCTGCCCACTTTTGTGTCGCACCTGGCCGGGTCAATAGCAAGGTTGACTCTGGACACCAAGGCTCTTGGGCATTGGGCGAGAAGAAAAATACCTCCGCCGCCACCTCCCGAACCAGTGTGCACCCTTGAACACGCTGAAGAGATCTAAGGTAGGGGAAACCGTGTTTGAGTTTGAGGGCGACGACCATGGCACCATAGAGATGAAGTAGAGGAGAAGAACAACACTTTTGTGGGAATCGAAGGTAAGTATGGTCTCTCTTAGACCCAAGAGGTTTCACACCCCCACCAGGCCGAATCGGTTGTGCCTTACATAAGCAGGACTGATCAAGGCTAAGAACCAAGAGGACTATACCTCGACGTCAATAGGGGAAAACCATTAAATGTTTCCTAAACAAGATGATCCATAAATGATATGGTCTAGAATCTTTTCACGAATCCATCGAGCAAATTTCTAGATTCTTTCATGAATCGGAGAGAGAGAACGGTGGGAAAGGAGAAAGGACTTTACTATACCCGATTTCCTATTTTGGCCTGAGGTAGGAGACATCACACCCACCGTTGATCTGAAGATCAATGGCCAAGGATTTGTGTGCATCAAAGGAGTAAGTCTAGGATTTCTTATTCAAATATTGTGACATTAAAGATATCCCTCTCACTTAAGGAAATCTTCCAAAAATCATATCTCCCAAACCACATGTCCAATTATTACCACATTTTAAGGGAAAGTCCATAATGACTTAATCTACCTGTGTACCAAGTTTGGGACTAAAACTCAAAATTATGACACACTTTTATTCATAAGAAAGTTATCACATGTGAAATAATATTTTATGCATATTTTCTCCCCTATTCTTTAATATTATTTATTTGGATTCCTTTTACCATTAGAAACCATGTGGACTCGAAATATCCTGCATAATGATTCCATTATCCATATCTCCAAATATTTCTTACATTTACATCATTATCTCATATTTCCTTCTTAATAAAGCAATATTTGATTTCTTTTTTTTTCTTTTAATTATATTGGACACAATAACATGTTATAGTGCACAAAATCACATGCACAAAGGAAATATTGCAAAGTGAGTGCATTCAATACATATAATTCATACAATTCCCATAATCATACATTTATTGGGGAAATTACATTTCCAACCATATGGACCGAAAAATTTGGGTTGTAACATCCGTCCCCTCTTATAGGAATTTTTCTCTCAAAATTCTACCAAACATACAAACAATTCAGGATAAGACTTTTCCACATCCATCATCAGCTCCCATGTTGGTTCATCCTCTCCATGGTGCTTCCAAAGAGCCTTTATCATCTAATATTCTTACATCTAAGTTCTTTCACCTTGGTATCTAGAATCCTCACATGTGACTCAGGACATTTCAACCTCGCTCGGGAGCTCACTAGGTTCATTGCTCAACACATGGCTTGGGTACCTCACATAGTGCTCTAGATTGGACACATGGAACACATCATAGATCATATTATCCTGAGGGGTAAAGCTAAACATATGAAACTCCACTAATCCATCTCAAATGGACCCAGGTATCAGTGACTCAACTTTCTCAGCTATAGCTCAGAGGGGTCGGGTTTTCATAACACATATTCACCCATAGTGAACTGCATGTTAGTCTGGTTCACATCAGCTTATGACTCATGTCGATTCTGGGTTTTCTCAGCCATTGATCAAAGTGACATCATCAGCATACAGTTGTGGTTTCCCTAACCTTCACAATGTCCACTCATTGACATCATCCAAGTGAAGCGGTGACCAACACAACCTCCCTTACAGAGCTTCATATATCCCGATACTGGCTATGGTGTCTATGATGACAAGCAAACTCTATTAGGGGTAGGTACAACTCTGAAAAATGACCCTGAATGAGCACACATGCTCTCATCAAACCCTCTAAAGTCTGGATTATACTCTCTTGACTATCCATCAGTCGAGGGTGATATGTTGTACTCAACTTCAATCTAGCATAGAGTTATTCATGTACCTACTTCCACAACATGGAAGTGGACTGACGGTCATGTTCAAGATATCAAACTCAGATCACTATGCAGTTGAACTATCTCTCTCTCATATATATGTGCATAGTTCACCCAGATATGTCACACTGACAGTGCTCTCTTTCATACGCAAAGGATTAGGTCAACTTGGTAAGGTGATCTACCATAACCCTTATTGCATCATTACCACTCTTGTTCCATGGGAGACCCACCACAATGTCCATGGTACTCTACTCCCATTCCCTCTTGGGGACTCCTCTTTATTGGTAGCAATTCACTGGGTTACTGGTGTTCGGCCTTCACACTCTAGCATGTATGGTACTTGGCCACATGCACCTCTATATCCTTCTTCTAGGTACCACCACAAACCTTAACCATCTTGGTAGTACCACGGTGTATGGTGTATGTAAAATCATGAACTTTTACATGTCATGATTCCTCGAGGTTGACTCCTTAGAAACCCTAAAACACTCTAGTGGGTTTCACCACCTTCTTAGCCTGAGAGGTGTACCTGAGTTTCTTATAACAGTCCTTTTATCTCATCAAGCTCTTGGCTAGCTAACTGGGAAACCACCAATTTGATCAATGGGTTTGGTTGCATCTGGGTGTTAGTCACGAAGGTCTATTCTTCTAACGATCACATGGTTTACCTAGCAACCTCTTTCATCTCTCTCTATCGGCTAGACAAGGCAACTGTACACCTGAGCTATATCTCGACAAAGAGTATCAGTTGCCACCTCAATTTCCTTATGTGCTAGGTGATGGTGAAAACATAAACCTTCATATTCTCCACTCATCACCCTCATCTCAGGCTTAAGTCTAACTGATTAAGGAATACTTTGAGCTCATCATCTTGATTACCATACCCAAGATGCAACTCCTAGGATCCAAACTTCTCTTGACAAGAATGTCCTCATATGATGATTACCTTTATTCTCTTCATATTTCCAAACCACATATCCAATGTACTCTCAGAAGGTGTCGTACTTCCTTTATCCTCAAACATAGTAGAAGCGTTTAACTCATATCACCCTTATCCTCAATATGGCACATGTTTTGTCATGTCTCTGAAACCCATAACAAGATGAAATAAGCATTTGGTTGTAGTCCAAATATAGAGTTCAACATGTTCCAAGAGTAGAGATGGTGCATCACACATCACCATCACACTTTCCAATCTAAGTTGAAACATACATCACATGAATCCTCATCGTAAACACCTCCATTATAGTTCTACACCCATGAGAAGACTTTTCCCATCACCTTTGGATATTAACATATTTTTTTTTATGTAAAATCCTTAGTCATTATCTCAAGGTCTCTAGGGTGCCGACACTTTTGGGGTGATATGACCCTTACGCATCTAGGGAGTGCGTCTCACTTTTACCCCTTAGGCCCCATGAACTCATGAAGGTGGCCAACCTCATAACCCATGGGTCTCGGGAAAATGTAGTTGTTACCTCCAGACCCTATGGTCTTGTTCATTCAGAGAAGAAACAACTCCTAGGTCTATCAGTCTTATCCCTTCCTGACCTTAGTATCAAATTAGGATTCTATTGTATCTCATGATTTCTGTGTTGATACTCAAGCACATCTCATCCTTGAATCCTCACCCGAACCTCCATCCTCTCTCTGGGCATTCAGGGTTATCCCTCATAGGAATCATGGTGACCTACCTAACTTAGTCTGGCCCCATACAAGTTACCTCTATGGCAACATATCCTCATACCCCTTAGAGATGGTCACACATGGGTCTATAGATTCAGGATCAAACTATGTGCTCTTCACTTAGCTCATGAAGCTCTTATAAGATACCTCTTTCGGTTACTTCAAACCGAAACAAAAGATGGTGCTCCCCCTACCTCAAGGGTTCCTTCCCAGGATGGGATAAAACTATCTCTTGATAGCAACAAAGGTCACAAATGTCCTTACTTCTAGGATTTACATCATTATGTGCATGCTTAGCTCCTAACATGATACTTATGCATGTATTTAATAAGAAGACAACCTACTAAACCATGCTACTTTCCTTGGTATGTCATACATATTCATCATTCCTCATTCCTCATTGTTGGACCATTATCATATGTCACCAATCTTGTATGAGTGATTCATAAACACATATCTCAGTTTGAGTGGGGTTTCCTTTTTCTCTAACACATGAGGGGTGTCATACTCAAATACTATGAACTCAATTGACCTTGTGAACATCATGTGCACTGGGTACTACTACTTCCCCTCTCAGGTCTAGAAACCCCAGGTGCACCTCTTATGCATCAATTGTCTTACTGCATGCTCAACTGTTCAACCATGAATTGAACCTATACTATATAGGGCATATACCGCTTAACACTCTTCCACGTGAAAAACCCTTTAGAGCCCTACACCAGGACAACTAAATAGGTGTGAGTTCTCACAACTTGCTATCATACCATACCTCTTTATGGTCTATGGAACACTCGTTCCTACACCAAAAAGGTAGGCACTTATAACATATGTACATTGGTTCAAGAAGCCTCTTTCTCTCTTCTAGGGTTTGGTTCCTCTAAAGGCATCCAAGGTATGACAAGACTCCAACGATCATGTATGAGGCAACCACATACATCTACTCAGGGTCGGCCATTCCAGGTCATATAATACCCAACTTCTCATGATTCCTCATGTCTTGGAGTCAAGGTCACCAACCTTCTTCATCAGATCTCACTCTTTCTCTCTAGAGATAACCCTACAACAGGTCCTACCACTGTAGGATTTTTCACCAAAGATGGGTCAAGCTCATAAGGGTACACGTCTATCCCTACATGGGTGAAGTGTACTATCAAAGCTTATATCCAGTCAAGATCATCTGAAGCTCTTTGCATGCCCATCTCATAAACTAATAGGCATAACCTATCTGGCTTAGGTATAAAACCTACTTACATCCTTGATACCACTCTCTTCTATGTAGGTACATATCTCTTTTTTCACATATATCCCTGTTAGGGTTTCTATACAGTCACTACTAACCTTCTCAATGAGGGAGTGATCTCTCACCCTCAACATACATGACTGCCCAAGGTCGGGTCACCAAAAGGTACCAAGGTCAAACAACCATACATGGTTCACGTTTCTCATGGATAATCATGCATTTCTAACCCACATACGTGCATGCATGGTCAATATGATATCCAACTCATCATGTCTTGTCTTTCTCCATCCACTGCTTAGGGTTTGGGTCAGCATCATCCTTTGAGGATGCATCAGGTCTCTTCCTCTTCCTAGAGGCCTCTTCCTCCAAGGCTAACTCTCTCCTCATCCTCCTATAAGAAGGTCTAACCTTAGGGCCCTCCTGAGGGCATGACAACACATGCCATGCAACTTAAGCATGTACTAATTTTTAGTTTATGCTTCACTATTAAAACTAATGTCCATGACATCTTGTTTTCATGCTTTTCATTATTTGGTGGAGGATTCCTTAATCCTTATCATTCTTAATCCCAAAACTCAGGAGGGTAGTGGAGGAGAGAAACCCTAATCTCTTAAAGTTATTTAATGAAAAGGGTAAAGAAGGGAAGAAGATATATGAGAGAAGACCTAGAGGTATCTTATTTTGAGTCAAATCTTCTAACTTTATCCAGGAAGTCACACAACATCTGAGAGTCCTCGTATACTAACTAGTGGGGCAAAGGAAAATCTTACCAGCCCCCAGATCATGATCCTTTTCTAGACACCTCCATTATCAAAAAATCCTCTAATAACTCCCTTGGGCTCCTAAAAGTTTGTAAAATTTAATAATTATTAGAGATTAAATGGAAAATTGTGGCTTTGATACCAAATGTAACACCCCCACTTCCCAGTAACCCCTAATTAAGGGAGACCAAGACTCCAGAGGTGTTATCCCAAAATAGGATCATGGGTTTTCAAATAATAAAAAATAATTAATAGATTCTACTAAAGATTAAATTGAAAACTAGAATAAAAATTTTCTTTTAACATAACTTCAAAATCAGGTAATTGGGACTTCTACCCAAAGTAGGATTCTATCTACCTAAATCCTCCCTTATTATTTTAAATTTAATCTTCATAGGTGCCACTTTACTGTTTGTCCAATTTCAGATATTACCTAAAATTCTAGCAAACAAAATGGTAGTCAGTATAACGAATTATACTGGTATGAGGGGCAACCAATAATCTTGCATTTAATTGTAAAAATATATTGCAAGAAATTATGATTTAACAAAACAAACTTTACATTTTAAACATGACTAATCAATCCTTACAAACCCTAGCCTTTGTTCTATCCTTGTAGTGAACATAGATACTACCTCTCATATGGTAGATCCAAACTAACCCCCATGATCCTACCTTATAGTAGACCAATACATAGGGTCGTGGAGTAGTATGGTCCTACCTAATGGTAGACCAACACGTCGACTCATGATAACCTGATGATCCTACCTCACGGGTAGACCATGTACTAGGTCATCCATCTCATTATCATCAAAGCTATAGAGGAGGACTAAGATCTGAGCTAGTCATGCACATATAATTATGGTGATAGCTATAGTCACTGTATAGTTGCACAAAATAAAAGTCAACCAAGCAATTAATTTCAAGCAACCCGTAAAACCTCAAAAATTGTCGTGAAACAAGATCGATTAGCCATAAGTGTAGCCACATACCTATTTTGAAGATCTCACATAAGCAATATATTCAAATCCAACTAGATGTCCAATCACGCAAGCCAATCAAGAAAGCAAGCAAACATAGATCCTAAAAATAAGTATATCACCTAGTTGTTACCATCACATCCCAAACAAAAATTTATTGACTTGGGACACCTTTCCAAGGTTTCTAAGTCTCAATAGGATTCATTAGGGTTTTTTAGATCAATTTCTCAAACTTTATCCTTTTTAGGTCAACAAACCCTAAAATAGCTTTTCTACTCATAAAAACCATAGTTACTCAAATGATCCACATTAAGGATATTTTATACTCAAATTGGATTTGTAACAACCTAACTTTGTCTTATTCATGAATTTGCACAATCACAACCATTAAAAGTCGACATTACTAAAATTAGGGTTTCAAGCCCATTAATGCACTTTATATACATGACGCCCTAAATTTAGCCAATTATACATAAAGATCATCCTCTTAGATCTAAATCTTTCTTTTATAAAGAACAGGTTAGTATTTTCTAAAAATATTCCAAGAATGTTATTAGATCTAATTATCATCAACTATTAGGGTTTTTCATTAATAAACCATTAAAGATGATATCTTTGTACACTTTTCCAATTACAAGCGAAATTACGATTAAATTATATGTTTATTGGATTGCACATATTTTTCTATTCAAAAATCATACATTATATGCCATCATCAGAGCTACATATCATTATTAAGAATTATTGTGTAATTACCTTTATTGGGCCAATACGAGGCTGACACATCGATGATTGCCTTCTACTTTATTCCAGACATGTCTGGGCTTGGCCAATGGGAAACTTCCATGCTGGCACTACACACTTAGGTGGCTCAGGAGGAAAGCAAGTGGAAAGGTTAGAAACACCCTTCCTTCATAAAGATGATGCAGGGCATAATGGTAATCTCGTTCATCTTCATCTCCTTCCTCCAGTCTTCCCCACTGCCTGCTTCTGTTTCACGCCTAGCCAGGTCAATAGCAAGGTTGACTCCAAACACCAAGGCTCTTGCACATTGGGCGAGGAGAGAAATACCTCCACCACCACCTCGTGAACCTGTGTGCACCCTTGAACACGCCGAAGAGATCTAAGGTAGGAGAAACTATGTTTGAGTTTGAGGGCGATGACCATGGCACCGTATAGATGAAGCAGAGGAGAAGAACAACACTATGGTGGGAATCAAAGGTAAGTATGGCCTCTCTTAGATCCAAGATGTTTCACACCCCCACCAGGTCGAATCGGTTGTGCCTTATATAAGCAGGGTCGATCAAGGCTAAGCATCGATAGGTCTATACCTTGATGTCAATAGGGGAAAACTAGTAAATGTTTCCTAAACAAGACGATCCATAGATGATCTAGTCTGGAATCTTCTCACGAATCCATCAAGCAAATTTATAGATTCTTTCATGAACCGAAGAGAGAGAACGGTGGGAAAGGAGAAATGACTTTACTATACCTAATTTCCTATTTTGGTCTGAGGTAGGAGACAATGCGCCCACTGTTGATCTAAAGATCAATGGCTAAGGATCCGCGCGCATCGAAGGAGTAAGTCCTGGATTTCTAATTCGAATATTGTGACATTAAAGATATTCCTATCATTTTAGGAAATCTTCCAAAAATCATACCTCCCAAACCACACGTCCAAGTAATACCAAATTTTAAGGGAAAGTCCAAAATTATTTAAAATACTTGTATACCAAGTTTGGGACTCAAACTCGAAAGTATGACAGTTGTTTCTTCATAAGCAAGTTATCACTTGTTAAGGCATATTTTATGCATATTTTCTCTTTCCTATTCTTTAATACTATTTATTTGGATTCCTTTTACCATTAGAAACCATGTGGACTCAAAATATCCTCCATAATGATTCCATTATCCATATCTCCACATATTTCTTACATTTACATCATTATCTCATATTTCCTTCTTAATAAAGCAATATTTGATTTCTTCTTTTTTTTCTTTTAATCATATTGGACACATTAACATGTTATAGTCCACAAAGTCACATGCAAAAAGAAAATATTGCAAAGGGAATTCATTCAATACATATAATTCATAAAATCCCCATAATCATACATTTATTGGGGAAATTGCATTTCCATCCATATGAACCCAAAAATTAGGGATGTAACAAGGGTGAACCCATCATTATGGCATCACAGGAAATACATGTATTGTCAACAATCCTACACAAAAATAGGTATGTGGTTCTTCATGGGAAAAGACAATTCATTTTATATCCTATTGATGAAGAAGAATACAATGACAAGTATGTTGACTCTAGTCCATTTTATGTTGTCTTACTAAGTGTAAATGTTGAATCTAACACTGATGACTATACATGTGAAGATCACAAAGAAGGGATATTAGTTTAAGGTTTGCAAATGTGATTATTTCATACGTTATTTGCATTATATAGCATGCTTTTTTTTCATATGTGATTTGGCTTTTTCATATGTGATCTGGCTTTTTATATGTGATCTAAATTTTTATATGTGATGTAACTTTTTTCATATGTTTACTTTTCAGTTTATAGATGGCATCTTACTAGGAGAAGAATGATCCTGAGAGTCAAGATCATGAGTGTCCTGACCAGGGTACTTATGGTGCTAATAAATCAAAATGTAATAGATGGATAATTGTGATGAAAATTGTCAGAAATAGGAAAGGGAGGAAGGGAGTCCTTATATTTAATGAAGAAATCAAGCCAACTACTAAAGAGTTTGTCAGCTACCTTGGTCGAAGGAAATTGACTCTCACTGTTGATGATTGCGACAAGTGAGTATGACCAACAAAGACCTCATCTACAGGGAGTTAGAGGTCAAATAAATGCATTTACATTTTCATAGTCTTTTCCTATTATTTCTATTAACATTTTCATAGTGAATGTGGAATCTTTTGAGGGTTGGTATGAGCTTCATGAAAAGTTGCATCACAAGTTTGTTATGCAACTCGTTGGGAGAAGACATAGAGATTGCCATACAATCCTCAAAAGAGACTACATCTTTGGAGAAGAAGGATGAATACCCACACTGAAATGGAACTATATTGATAAAGATGATTGGACGGAGTTTTTCGAGTAGAGAAAAATAGATGTGTTCAACGTATTGAATTAATTACATTTTTATTATTTCTTATCGTTATTTAACAATATTTCGTATTGAATTAGTTACATATTTATAATTTCTTATCGTTACATAAAAATATTTCTAATTGAATTCATTAGGCCATCCATGATGCTAAAAAAGATAGGTGTTACAAGAATTTGCACAACCACCGATCATGTTTAGGAGGTTATATTATATGTGTCGAGATGAGAGAGCAAGACCAAGGGCCTTCTACTTATACTCCTTCCACTTTTGAGTCTTATAGTGCTTTAGGACAGTTGCCTCTCTAAATTGAGTGAATACATGTGAGGAAAAACAAAGCCGGAGAAAGTCCCATCCAAGCAACACAGGATGTGGCTTTAAAAATGGAAAATTTCTTGATATCACAATATGTCCATGTTCTTTTTTCACTAGGTTTTTAAGTTTTATAGATTAGTCAGTTTTTAAGATGAATAAATGGAGCTAGGTGAGAAACAAAGGAGGTCACGTTCACCCCTCAAGACACGTGATGAATTGATGGTTGTTCTAGGGACAAAAGAGCATCATGGACATATTAGGACTGTCAGCTCTAGGTATGAGATAAAATATTTTTTGGTACATCCCAACAAAAGTGTAAATCTGTGAAAAAAGGGGAAGTGAAGATGAGTACGTAAAGAGATTGATAGATGCATCCTTAGAGAATTCCAAGGCTTCTCAGGAGGCACAAGCTTCTCCAATAGTCATGAAATATGTACATCATCACATGCCCATGGTGTGTATTGGGAGAAGTCCTTTGGAACTGTGTGTTACGATCGCGGTAAGATTCAATATAAGTCAATTTATATATACTTTATGATAAAATAATCCCTCAAGTCAATATATATGTGTGTCGATTTGAAGTTTTTTTTTCATAAAATTATAGGTGGCCAAAGAATGCCATCTTGCCATCGATATCCCATCATATAATGTCATGGAAGATGTCAAGGCTTCTATTGCTGATACAGTTCATGGTATTTCCCTTCCCACCGATCACGTTCATCTGAATGTCATACATGTCTTTCTGGAAATCAGAGACATATCTCTCCCATACGAGCACCCGGATGCCACCATAGTTGGAGAAGTAGAAGGAGGCTTTCATTGGTGGCCCAAATGGATGGTTGTATTTCTTCAGGTACAACAAATGTATACTGAAATTTATTATAAATAGTTGGAAGATAATTGCAGAATACATGCATACAGTGCACAAAAGCTAAGTATCCCCCTAGGAATCTGAAGACTCGGCCCCCACATTTTACTTCACATGAGTTGTTTGACTCCTTAGGCCCCAACTTTAAAATGTTAATGAGATGGTTAGACAATATAGAACAACCAGTTACCATGGTTATCAACCTATATGAGGAGATCATAGGTATAAATCGTGACATTGTAATAGTGTTGATAGATGTTTATGAGGTATTTGAGTATTTATGGTTGAACACCATCACTGATAGAACATTGGATATGGTGACTTAGAACACCTAATCTTAGGTAAAGAATACATATTTTTTATTTTCCCCCTATCTATTAGTTGAGTATTACACACACACACACACAGATATATATATATATATATATATATATATATATATATATATATATATATATATATATATATATATATGTGTGTGTGTGTGTGTGTGTGTGTGTGTGTGTGTGTGTGTGTGTGTAGTTCAGTCATTTGTATTACATGACCAATGAGTTCAAAATAGCAAATGTGGAATTTCTAGTGCCATCATTGATTAGTGATGTACTTAGAGATCCCAGTGACGTCAAAGGTTATGTGAGTACCATGATGAATCTTTTTGGTTCTTCCAAGATCGTGATCATAGTTCCTTCAACATTGTGTAAGTTTTGGGCTTGTGATATATATGTCTAAGTTATGAATAGAATTTGTTTTGGAATTTAATTTTTATTTTATTTTCCTTCTATTCACTTAGAAATAAGTATTGGAAGTTTTTAGTGATTGTTCCCAAGACTTGGGTTGTGTATTTCTTTTATCCTTTAGGTATGAAACTGACACCAAATGAGGGACACCCAATAAAATTGGCGATTCAGGCATAAGTATAGTTCTTTTTGGTGTTGAGCATATTTTTTTATGTTTGCATCATATGATAGTTTAATAATGCAACTTATCTATTATTTTAACTTATAAAGGTGTGCAAGCATTCTATAGTAGCAAAGGGAAAGTAGATAAGAAAAAGAAATTAGTAACTTGGAAGGGTGTTGATGCAATCTTCTCATTCCAAATTGCATATGTATTACCAAATATGCTTAATTACATCTATTAACATAATTGTAACTCTACATGGCCCTATACAAGACTATGATTGGGCATCCTCACATTACGTGATGTTGTACATGTAGACAATTGTCATACATGCGCAACAGATCAAATGTATAGAGAAGTTAATGTTATTGGTGTTGGATCATATTAATGAAGTATTATCATTTGATAATACAAACAATTAAATCTAATTAGAAGTCTCATTCTCTTAATAATTTTTTGATAGTACAAAACCCTATATATTGGAGTAGATGAATGACCTACACAAACAGTGGGCAGACTGCTTCATCAAATGTGTGGACTTGAATGATGAATGGGAGGGTTGATATTTGTGTATCTCAAAGTTTGATGTCAAATTTTTGTTTGTTATATTATTATACATTATAGAATTAAAACCTGAGATGGCAGCTTGATATGTATTTGTTTGTGGAAATTGAAGTGCATATATGTGTGCGTGAATTTTAAGTGAAGTGCATGAGGAAGAGAATGATGTTTATTTGTGCATATGTATGAAATTAAATGTGTGGCTGAGAAATGAATCAATTGAGCTTTGAGTTCATGGATATGTTTGTGCATTTGAAGTGAAAAATGATGAAATTGTATATATATCTTTCTGCTTACAATTTTTCCAACTTGATGTTAAGCTGCAATGTTTAAATAGGCATGTCGTTCCTTAGAAATTTTAGTACTAATAAGCTATAGACGGTAGACAGGCTAGCAACCGACAATAGGTATGCATATATGTTATATAAAAACATAGATATTTCTTGTTGGTTATTTGTAAATAATTGACTACATGCATGTTCTACATCAGTTATTTACAACAAATGGGAGGGTTTACCTAAAAATTTCATTATTCAATCACTAATAAAATCGACGTGAAGCTAATCAATATCGATTATTTCTCATTACCAAAATGACAACAAACTATCACAGGTTAGCTTAAAGGTATCAGTTTTTGTTCATATAGCTTCTGAGGAGAAGTCAAAGGAGACCACACATTTGTCACTTTTTGCATGTTATGTCGATGTAATGTTGAACTGACAACAAAAAGTATTGTTGTCAGTTTCTCAAACTAACGGTGAATGGCTTGAGTTTTTGCATCACCCACTTGGTCATCAGTTTATAACTGATGTTGTATGCCTAAAATGATCAATGTGATATCTTGTTTCTATAGTAGTGAGATGAAGAAGAAGAAGGGAAGGAGGCTCTTGGTGAAAATATTTTCCTTAGTAAAGCTGAAGTCAAAGGTAGGACATCCAAGTCAAGAGTGGGTAAGTCCTTGAAGGACATAAACTTGTTTCAAGAGTGGTTAAGTTATTGGTGAAGTTCGGACATAGTAGCTTGGGTGGTAAGAGCTCGGTAAGTCCCAATGAAGGATGTGGGTTCAAACCTCACTGAAGGCACTTTGCGAACGGAAATTCATGCTGATTAGGTGTGGGAGGTGGGTGATCGGACCACACCCTCTCATGCCTCGAGAGTTTACCATGTCGACTTTGTCTGGGATGGGTTCTCTCGGTCGTAAAAAAAAGTTATTGGTGAAGTCCAAAGACTTGTTACAAGAGCAGGTGAGTGCTTGGTAAGGATAAAGACTCTTGTTCATGGATAGGTAAGTCTTTTGTACGATTGTTGGTTCCCTTGGACAAAAAGGGAAGCTATATATATTTATTGATCTAGAAAATGGTGGTCAAATTTTGTAACTCTTATAATCAAATATAAGAAGTGACAAGAGATTGACAAATCATAGTGATTTACCCTTCAAGGTAGTGGACCTATGGTCTTGAGACATGTAACCACTATACACAGTGCCTTCAATTGTGGATTATTTAATCTCTCCCTCCCTTAATTTTCATACTTGTAATATTATCTATGGAAATGTTTTGTAGTTATAGTGAATTTTTTTTTAAGTTGTTTTATTTTAGTTCAACTCCACTCTTGATCCCATTATATATCAATGAACTAGTATCAGAGCAAGGTTTTATCCAAGCAGTACTTCCACTACTAGGATAATATTGGCAATGATCATGAAGGGAAATACTACTCCAACATTCTAGTCTTTAATGGGAGAAACTTTCAATTATGGAAGAGAAGAATGCAATTCCCCATTCATGCAAGTATTGAGATGTGGAGAATGATGGATCATCCATATAATCAATTGGAGATAAAGATTGAATAATGGGATGGTCAACTTCAAAGAAAGCAAACCTGAATTCCAAAGCTATATGCATCCTCTATGTCGTTCCCTCCCCCACCTAGTTCAACCAGATATCTTCTTGCAACACTGCCTATGAGATATGGAGCAAGTGAACTCTAAGATCCTTTTCCTCTTTCTCCTTGGTGGGAAAATAATTTTATTACCACAATATAGACCATAATTCTCTTCTCTATTATTAATGAATAACTTATAGTAGATCATCAAGTAGGAGATCAAGCTCAACTCACAAGAGGAAGAGAATCTTAAAGAAGAGAATCAACAAAAGAAGGATAAGGTGACTGCATTCCATGCTTCATCAAGTTACAAATCCTTACAAGTTAGAGAATATGCCATGCACTTCACAAGAGATCCTACAAGGGAAAGTATTCTTTCTCCTCCTATTTCATTACAGGTGAAATAATGGTCACTACACAATCGATCACCCACATGGAAAAATGACCCATCACTATGATAGAGACAAGAAAAGAGATGGGATGAAAAACAACAACAAGAAAGAACACATAACCTCTAATGTATCCTCCAACTCTAGCTCAAGTGAATGTCAAGTTGGATAATACCACTTTTCTCTTTTTGAAAGCTCACTCAAAGATTGATATGAGGTAGATGCAAACTATTTATCTAAAGAATATTCATTGAAATTATTTATGCCACTTGTTCCTCTATCAAGTCTACTAAGAATAAAAGGAAAACACTTGCTAATATTGTGGATAACTTGAATATATAAAGGGATGAATTTGTATGTGTTAACATTTTCTAGCAAGATGATATTGACCATCTCCAAAAAAATTATCTAGAACATGGGTTGAAATTCAATGGTGTTGAGATAGAGAATAATGATTATCATAGACATGTCTATGCTCTTAAACATGGAAATGTTGGCTTACTAGATAAGATTATGTTTTTAGAATCTCAACTTTCTATTCTTAGTTCAAATTAAGGGCATGATAAAATTTTTTATTCTCTTATGTTGATATTGATGTTCTCAAAGTTCAAAATGAGGACAAAGACTTTGTTTTGCAAGGATAAAATATAAAAAAATTATGTATCTTTTTAAGATAATATACTGAAAATTAATGCTTCATTTCTTGCAAAATTTCATGATCTTGAATCTTCAATTAGTCATACTAGGCTTCATATTGAAATAGATTGTTACATGACTAACTCTCTTTGCTTAGAAACAAATCCTTTGCATGTTAGAGATGATATTAGTCAATTTTCTTATACTATTACATCTCTTATGCATGATAATCATATATTTAGGTCCTACTTGCAAAGATTCTTAGATGCTATAAAGAATCATAATAAAATCCAAGTACATAATATTAAACAAATTGGTTGAGATGGTATTGGACTTGATGGTATGCAAAGGAACAACAGAGGCTAAGGACCACAAATTTTTTATTGAGAATCCTCACATTCCAAGGATAAGGGAACTTCAAATCATTGCAATGAAGATTGTCATTATTATACATATTTCCCTCTTAGAAAAGCATCCAAAAAGCAACAAGACTTGGGTGGATAAGCTAGCCACCCAGGCCCATAAATATAATTATATTTTATTTCTTCTTTCTTTAGGTCCCTTACAATTGGATTTACATTTGATATTTATTTGCAAATTGGTTTCTAAATCCATACAAAAAATAGAGATGAAATGTGTATGGGTTGGAAACAAGTTGAAAAGAAATGGTAAGAGAAGATTTAAAGATATTCTTTGTAACACATTGGGATAAACCTAGAATCTTTTCCTAAGTAAGTTTCTTAGAACCTTGTCTTAATATTTTGTAAAGTAATTAAGACTTATGGAGAGTTTGATTTTCAAGTTTGAGCTTGTTTGCAAATTGTTTGTGCTTTATATGATAGTTTTGGTGCAAATTGCAATTTACCCAAAATGAGGGGTTAATGTGCAAATTATCACCTCTAGAGTGTCCCTTATATATCTTAGCATCAGCTAGAGGAGAGATAAAGGAAGGGGTGCGTTGATTGAGTCTTGTTTGGGTGATAGCACTCTTGGTGATGAAAGAACCAAAGAATGATGAGTGTCTTGAAACTAGATGTGGATATGTCGAGTAAAAAAGTGTATGTGGGAGTGCATGTCGGCTTGGAAGCCATAGAGATGGTACCATATTGATTTAGAAACTTTTTGGAAGTATCAATGATGGGATAAGAACCTCAAGTAGGTGAAGCCCATCAATTTGCATTTCCCTTGCTAAAGTTGAATCGGTTTGCACATAAAGTAATATTGGGTTGTGATATTTTGTCAAGAAGGTTACCTAATGGCCAATATCTTATATTTGAATTATCCTCATGGTTTTTGCATGATGAGATAAGTATGGTTGCATGGAGTCACCATGCATGGACACGTGTCACCTAAGTTCATATGGTGATGACACCTCACATACACTCTCTTTCATGAGCCTCAACTATATAAGACTCTCTTTTCATAAACACATAAACCTCTTGACTCTTTTACTACCTCCTTCTTGGTGAACGACCCTCTGAGCTCAAGGCGCAAGAGGGAGCTCGAGCATCTTTCTAAGGTGAAGCCATGGTCATCTTCATTGTAAGGACCCTAACACACATTTTTGGATAAACCTATTTGTTTTTCTTAAGCATGTTGCTTAGCACCTTGCTCTAATCATCTAAGATGTAATTAGGGCATGTTGGAATCTTGAGTGCCTTGTTTGAGCTTGATGCTTGTATTTTGTGGAGAGTTTTGGTGAAAATTGCAATTTACCTAGGATAGGGGTTGATGTGAAAGTTTGCCACCTCTAGAGTATTCCTTCTCTCTCTTGACATCATCTACAGGAAAGAGAAAGAGATGGGCACCTTGTTTGGACCTTTGTTGTGTGATGGAATCCTTAGTGATGCTTTGGACACATGTTTTAGGTGTGCCTTACACCTAGAAGTATTGTCTCGAGCTTGAGAGCCATAGAGAGGCCTTGGATCGATTTCTGGGTGTCTTGAGAGACATCCTATCGGTTTGTGGTATCTAGGGTTTTACAACTATCAATTTGTGAGTAGGTGGATATGTGTATTGGACAAGACCATCACAGGTGACCTAGTGGGTGAGACATAGATTTTATCACCTCGTTTCATGGTATTTCATGTGGCTCTTTCTCATAGAGAAGTGTCACCTTAGGCGATGACACCTTCCCCTTGATCTCTCTCCCATCCCTCTTATGTATATACCTCTTTCACTCCATGTAAGAGAACCCTTTTGGTTATCCTTGCATTCTCTCTTTGATGGACGACCTTGAGCCAGAGGAGCTTCTTTCTTGGAGCTTGGGGTACGAGTCTCAATATTGTGGTGCCTTCTTCATCCTCTACCTTAGCTCTCCTTCTCTTCTTTCTTCTTCTTGACCATGGATCTTGGTTACCTTCTTTATTTCTTCTTCGAACCCTATTAACCATGGTTCGATCTTCTTCCTTGGAGGTGTTGTGGTGATCAAGTTTGGGCGATCTTCTTCTACCTTGAGCTCATGAGCTTGGAGCTTGGATCTTGTGAAGATCTTTGAGGTGGGTTATATAACTCCTAAACCATCTTTGTTATTATCACCCCTTACTTACTATCTTGTTCTTTATCTTTCGATCATTATTCCTTGCTTGTTAGTACTTCCTTCTTAGTAGTTTTGCATTTTATTTTGGAAGAAGAGTCTTGCTTAGTTGTTGCCCTTATGTTGCACCTCTTTTTCCTTGCTTGAAGATGCATGTTCTAAGGTAGAAGATGATGAGGATAATAGGTATGTTAGGTCGATATGCTTTGGGTATCTGTCACGACCTTGGGGAGTTCTAGTTTGACATTCTTTGGTAATGTTCAGGTCGTTATGTCTTGGGCATGAGTAGGCTGATGCATATTCAGATCATTTAGTTCTATTTAACCTATGTGGTGGGTAGGTTTCATTGATGTTGGCCATCATGATCCATGAGTTCTCTAAAATGATACGACCCTTAAGCAGGAAGCTTGCATCTAAGATGTTCTACAATCAAAGGTGTGTTGCCCATCATGGCTTAGCATTCACAAATTGGGATGCTCTGCTTGGGCAGAGACCATCACACCTTAGGGAGGCATTGCCGATATGTAGTGATGTGGGGATCGGGATGCACTGTTGAAACACTAAGCAATTGGTTACCTCATGATAGTGCTATATGAGAATTGCCTTATACCCTGACGCCCATCACGCCACATAGTGACGTTGCCGGACAGGTTGGGTTGGATGATACCCTTTTTCCCTTAAGTGTTATTGCCTGTTACACTACCTGAGATGACAAATTGTTATGGCTTGTACTCCAAACCGATACACCCTCATGAATTGGTAGGATGACGCCTTGCTTTCTCACCTAGTATATCCTTAATTGATACCCTACCTTGGGTGGTTGCTTGACACATTTAGGGTTAACCAATATTCTATGTTATAACCCTAATTGATGTCTCATGATGGTGTTTGTGATACATCATGATTGAAGATAAGGTTAAGTGATAAGATGTGACACCCTATGGTGTGATTGCATGTATGATAATGAGAACTATGTTTCTATATCTCATAACGTACCTCATAATAATGATGGAAGTATTAATCTAAGGATGGTTGTTGATCCAACCTTGTAAACCCTAAAAGAGTACGGAGAAACCTTAACCCAGATAGAAATAATCAACCATGTATGGCATGAGTCCTATGAAGTGATGGTGTTAATGAAGTATTTCTTCTCTTGTTGTAAGTTTCTAAACATGCAGTAAAACCAGGTGACATGAATAACAAGGTATGAGCTATGGTGATTATAGTATGTTTGAATAAGCTTTGTGAAGCACATGTGGTGTGTTAACACAAAAAGAGGAGGAAATGGTGTTATGACCTGATGATGGTTTATTGCCATATATGGGACAAATAATTTACTCAAATTATGAGATGAGGGGTTGTTACCCTAAGTATGTGGTCCTCGTGATGGACATAGGGTGAAAGACAGATACAAAGTGATCATGTGGTCCTTATATGATTCAGTATGTGCTGATGATTTGTGATACCTTATTTTGTAGAATTTATTTATGGTTTATATGTTATAACTTGTTTGATGCTAATGATGTCTTAATTGGTCTAATTAATCAATTGGAACCTAATAGTGTAGTTTTCCCTATGCCATAGATCCATTTAGTCTTAAAACATGTTGAATAATGAAATGAGTTTAACTCAGAGTGCATATTGTTGAATATGTAGGGTGCAAGTTGAGGTATCTACTTCTGTCCTAACCTCACAGGATTGGCTATGATCCATACCCTACATAGAGTGTGGTTGTAGGCCGTAGCTTAATAATATGTGATATATGATTGGCTACAGGACATACCCTGAATAGAGTGTAGTTGTGGGCCATATCTTACTAGCACCGTGACATGTACGATGGTGGGCTAAATCTTTACTGTTGGACTATATGTCACTTGAAGCAGTTGACTTATGATGTCACTGCATGTTCACACATATTGACTAAGGAAGGTGAGGTCATATATTCCCACTCTTCCATTCCTCCTTGTATGTCACCGATTTTGACTTATCAAATGGTTGGTGGGATTTGGGTGGTACAAATCAAATCCTTAGGGCATAATAAAATGCATAATCAGTCGTGTAGTATTCTTGTGCAGGATCAAAATATGGAAACATTGGATGCGACCTTGCTTGATTTTTTTATATACTATTGTTGGTAGGAAATTTACATGTTCTTCTTATTCCTTTTAAATTATTAACATGTTACATAATCCAACAATAATTTCTCTTTCTATTAATAATCATTACCTACTTCACATAGTTGTAACTTTACTACTGCTTTGTTTATCTTATATGAGATAATACTAGAGTTGGTGGAGAGCTATATCTCCTACCAATATTTGGAATCTCACCCTATGGGTTTCCCACACCCCTTTTAGATGTATGATCATGAAGAGGTAGAGATCATACAATAGAGGTTGATCAGTAGCAAGAGGAGCATTAGTTGACAAGGTTGGAAGTGTTGATGGATGTATTTTGTTAATAGAGTCCTAGAGTCGTCCCTGTACACTCGGGTCCTTGGGTATGTTTTGTATATGCTTTATGAATGTTCTTTTGACTCGTGGTTGGCTCATGTGCCCTATTGTATATAGCTACAATGGATACATGTATATAAGTTCTGAAAAAAGGTTCTGTGGTAATAGGTTGATAGCACACATGGTAAGTGCTTTGAGGCATGAAAGCACCTATATGTAAAGGTTCTTATTGTTTTGCAGTTTTATGAAATAGTTCTAATTTCTTGTGTTTTTCTAATAATATGCTTGTTAATCTCTCTTTCATGGTTTTGTTTTGAGTAATCTCGCTTTTTGTGGAAAAGGGTTTTCCATTTGGTTGGTATTAGAGCTTTAGGTTCGCTCAGTCTACAGGGACCTAGGACAAGGGTTTGTGTTTATTCTAGTATCCTCCAGTCTATCTTATGGTGATTTCTGGTTATGCAAAAGAAGAAGAAAGATTAAAGATATCAAGAGAACATGAAGAACATGTTGTCGAGAGCAGTGTTGGTGCACCTGGTGGTGGTGCAAGGAACCAGGCATGAGAAGATCGAGTCCCTGGAGTCCCCTAGTTTGACCCATCCATGGTTGAAAATCTTTCCTTTCAATCTCTTTTTGGACAGTTTATGGCAACAATGACTCGTATGGTGAATAGGATGTCTGCACCTCATCCTAGGGCACTAGTTTCCCATATTGAATCTTCAGGTACTGGGAAGACTTTTGAGCATCTTTACTGAGTTGGAGTGGTGGAGTATGCTGGGACGGATGATCCGACAGATGTGGATCTGTGGCTTACCGAGCTTGAGAAGGCTTTCAAGATCCTGAGTATCCCTAAAGAGGATAAGGTGAATCATGTGATTCTAACCACCATTATTGACCTATATGTATCACACTCAAAATGGGTCTGTCCAGTACACTTGTTCATAATAGGTACTTATGTGCTTGATTTGATATTCAATATCATGACTAATAAGACGTATTCATAAATCAAGACACATACTAGTGTTTATGCATTAATTGTTGTCCTAATATACACAATAATTTCATGCTATTGACTAAGACAAAAGTCAATACTCTTAACAAACACATGATCTCATGTTCATGTTCTCAACCTGAATTCACAATTTATTGAGTCATACATTTTTAGGACATAATTTTATTTATTTGTTATCTCATATTGAAACAAGCATATGAATCATAATGGCCTTTATTAATAATCAAATCAACTACAAGATGTCATCATATTGTTGCCTACTTGTCTTCTACTTCGATGTACGTTCTACCCATTATTAGAAATAAATTACATGATGTGTTGTTACAATCATCATATGATTAGCTCTTAGGGAATATAACCAACATTACTTCCCCAAAATCCTAAGAGAAAAGAGTTTTGTATTTCCTTCACATCTCCTCATCCAGTTCCCAAGTAGCCATTTCTACACTATGGTGATTTAGCATCACTTTCCCCAACACAATATCTTTCTTTCTCAAGTTTTACACCCTCTTGTCCAAGATGAACATTGGACCCTTCATGTATGATATATCATCATTGAGTTTCACCTCTATTGAATGGATTTTGTTCAGTTCCTAGATGATACCTCCTTAGAATGGACATGTCAAATACAATATGCACCCTCTGAAGTTTAGGTGGCACCTCCAACTTATAAGCCACCTTCCCAACTTGTGAACAATAGGATAAGGCCCCATAAACTCGGGTGTCAAGTTATCCCTCTTACCAAATCTCAAAACTCCTTATCATGGTGAGATAGACATTGCCCTTCACTTAGAAATCCAAGGATCAGAAAATGTTGTCAGCATACGACTTCTATTAGTTATATGCCACCTTAAATTGTATCATCTCAATCTTCTCTATTTTTTTCACTTACTTTGGGCCCAAAAGTTTATATTCACATACTTCATGCCAACATAAGGGAAAATCTATAGAATTCACATACAAAGACTCATATGATTCCATGTAATTGGAACCATCACCTAAACCTAATGATAGAGAACAATTCAATGCACAACTTCAAGAAGATGGTCAAAACCATGGTCTTCTCCATCTAGAGAAAGACATGAGGCATCATGCAGACAATTTTCATGAGGTACACCTACGATGGTGATGTATGTTTTCTTTTCTTGTGTGAAATGAGGATTCTAAAAGAGACCCACACCACATCTACTGACAAAGTGTTGTTGTAGGCCGTCAGTCACTCTCTTGAGAACACTTGAAAATTTTGTTCATAAATGTGTTTAAAGTTTTAGGTGATTGTGTGATTTGTTGTGTAGATAATGTGTGTCACTCATCGTTATACTATAGACAATGGTAGTGGACTTGCCTAGAGGTTTGATGCAGGTTCAACTAATCCATACTATGGTTACAAAAACACATAAGATTTCATTCATAACCTTTTCCTTTTTAGTACTTTCAAATCCATCCTAAAAATCCTTTCCATTACCATGATATCAACAAAACATATCAAAACTCCATAGTCACATGGTCCCATTTCCATTATGGAATTGCAAGGGGTTTTAGAGTTTCTTCCAATTTATGATGATCTACCTTGAAATATTGACAAACTAGACACTTAAGCACAAACTCTGCCACATCATTCTTAAATTGGGGCCACCGATATGGATCCTTGAGGTTGCGATACATATTGGTTCTACCTAGATGGATCACATACATTGAAATGTATGGGTCTTATAACAGAGTCTTTCTCAAACCATTGCATCAGGTACAAAATCATGACAAGCTAACAAAGAGTCCTTTGATTTAACTCATGAAACCCTTCATGCTTTCCACTACCAAGATCTAACTTGACATTCCAAATCACAATATTGTTTTGTTGTGCATCCCTAATCTTTGGTTTCAATGTAGGCTTGATCTATAGTTGGGCTAGTAGTCCTCCCCCAAGCATGGAGACCTCCATATGTACATTGATCTTCCATAGGGGATACCAACATACCCCTCCCTACATAGACTATTTAATACTACTACATGGTCAGAACTGTAAATGATGACGATGGCCATTGTCTCAAAACATTGCTTCCACATTCTCCTATCCTAGGTTATACTCTATTCTGTAGTCGTAGTATTTTATAAGCTCATCCCACCTCCATGGCCTCACGTTCAGATCCGACTTCAAGAAGACTTATTAAAGATTCATGTGGTCTACGTAAATATGACACTTTTCCCCATATAGATAATATCTACAAATACAACTACTAGCTCTCAATCATGAGTAGAGTAATTCTTCTAGTGCTTCTTCAGCTACCATGAAGTGAATGAGCTAATTGTATGTAATGCATCAACACACACCCAAGACCTTTTTTTGAGTTGTCATAAACAAATATATATTCCTTACTAGGAAATAACATTGTTATGGACCTTAGTTTCTCCTTCAACAGTAGGAAGCTAAGATGACACATCTATATTCATACAAAAATTACATCTTTCTTTGTCCATTTGGTTAATGGAAACTAGATTGCACTGAAATTCTTAATGAAACTCCTGTAATACCATATTAACCCAAGAAGTTCCATGGTTATGTTTGCATCTTTGTCTACTCCCAAAAATGTATAGACTTCACCTTATTGTGGTCTACACAAATCCCTTGGCTTAACATGATGTCACCCAAAAAAGACACTTTCATTAGCCAAAAATCACACTTGCTAAACTTTGCATACAAGCAATGTTGTCTCAAGAGTTATAAGGTTAAATGAATATGGTGCTCATGTTGCTTGTGGTATTTGGAATAAATCAAGATTTTGTCTATGAAAATTACTACAAACCTTTCTAAGTAATTCTTAACAACTCGGTTCATTAGGTTCATGAATGGTTCATGTGTGTTGTCTACCCCTTACGACATATCCACAAACTCCATGTGCATACCAAATTCTGAAGATTGCCTTAGGTATATCTTTGGCCTTATTCATCATATGATTATATCTTGATCTTAGATCTATCTTTGAAAATACTATATCCCCTTTTAACTAATCAAACATGTCATCAATCCTCAGCCAAGAGTATTTGTTCCTTATTATAACCTTGTTCAACTACATGTAATATATGCACTACCACATGGAGACATTCTTCTTTTTTTATGAATAGAATAGGTTCACCCTTGTCTAACAATTCTAGTAGTTGTTTCTTTAACTCTTTAATATATCTTTGTTCCATTATATACAGTATTTATGATATGTGCTATGTAGTAGAAAGATGATTGATCTCAAAGTCAATCTCTTAAAGAGGTGGAACTGTAAGGAACTCATTAGGGAAAACATCCTCAAACCCTCAGTTTAATAAATAGGTCATGTCTATTAGGAATTTTTACCTTGGTATCGACTAGGTGAGATAGAAAAGCTTCACAACCTAGCCTAATCAACTTCTTCATTATGGTACAAGACATCAAATATGTAGTAAGAATCTTTTGGTCTCCTTAGAATGTTCAAGCAACAACTTCCTCCCAGAACTCAACAACCTTGGACCTATAGTCCAACACCAAAATATACTTCTTTAATGTGTCCAAAATAAGGATCTGATCAAATCCATATATCTCAATTGGGAAAGGTCCACTTGAATATTGTGCTTAGAAAAAAATGAGAAAGAAGGATTAAAAACCTTACTCACTGCTAAGGAGTTGACCAGAGCGGAATCAAGAAAGAGAGGTTTGGATCAATGACTAGAAAATAGATCAAGTGAAAAATCACCTCTCAGGTGATAAATGCATGCATCACTCCCAGGTCAACTAAAATAGATACATACGTAGAGGCATACATGTCAAAATGACAATGTTTTATCTAATCTATAACAACTTGAGGGTTGGAACCACCCTAATTTTGAGTCATCCGGTAAAATGGGTTGTGGCTTATGATATTCCTCTTCCTTAACCTCACCTTGTGGATATAGACGATCCTACTTGTGAAATATATCCATGCCCTCTGTTGATGCTACCTACAAACTGTTACATACCATATTAGTTCTACCCCTAAGATTGAGACATATCATGGTTCAATTATGGACAGAACACACTCTCATACCTTGGTTGGTGGCAGTAGAAGCACATCATCTAAGAAGAACCTTGTGGCCATGATGGTGTTTTTATGGATACATACTAAGAAATATATGCCGCAGGTTGTTGTAGTCCTTTACCTTGGCCTCTGATAGCTGACCACTACGACTGTAGCTACTACATACTCTACTCTAGTGTAGCCATATTCTACTAATATTGCAAAAGTTTTGGCCTTGACAACTCTAAATAACACTACTTCTTGGATCCTCTTGAGAACCAACCAAACAATTGTGTTGACTTCCTTTTGGAATTATTGTCTAGGATTCCAACCCACAAAAAACTAATCTTCTTATATTTGAGAAATAAGGTTGAATGTCATCTAATACAAGACTTTGCATTTAACAAAGATTGTGATGATCTGTATGACTTAATAATGAACATATGAGTACATGCAAAGTTAGGCTTCCAATTAATGCAATATATGAGTCCAAACAACTTAATGATGGAGCTTGAAGTGTGACTTCATAGTAATAGGAGTCATCTGATATGTTTTGGAGGTTGATATACCGATACATGAGCCTTTTTGAAGGACCAAAATCATAAGGTCAAACATAGGAGTTTGGTATCAATCTTTTCTAGATGGTGGACTAGGTGATGATAAACTACTTATTAAATATTGATGAAGAAATAATGCTCCTATGATAAATTATGTAAGTTTTAATAACTTTTTATTGCATCAAGACTATAGTTGTTGAGAAATAATGATGGTTGTGACATTGATGTGTCACGTGGCTCAGGGTTAGCAAGCATTGGCCATTCCAAGCCGTAACTACTGCTAACTTGTTCGTGGAGATCTAGTCCTAGATCCTCATCATGTAGGGAAACAACTAACCTTGTTGCCACTCAACTCCACATATTTGGAGGGGATTCACCACATATACACAAACCAAACCTTCGTGAGGGTAGGATCTAACCAATGACCCCCCTAGTTGTACTAACTATGGAGTGACGAGAGAAACATATCAATCCACTTATCAATACTTTATCCCTGGAACTCATCCACCCAACCTAGACAATAGCTCCACCTCCTCTGTTTGCAATTTGGATCACAGAGGCTACTGCAGACTGAGCTCACCACCATCGGCCAGAGATGATGACCTCAAGGATCAGTCAATATGCATCCCTACTGCCACCGAAGACCGCCATAGAGGTGAGTTGTAGGATGCATAGCTTCCTTCAACGATGGTTTCATCACAAGGTGTATTTTCAACCATACGACTTGGAGTAGAATCCTTTTCCTCATCGTTGCCATAGTGGCATTATAGTGGAGGAATCTTGTTTGTATTTTCAAATTGAAGAAGCAGTTTTATCCAACCTCCACACAATGAAGAGGCCATGATCTCCTCTAATGTCCAGCTGCAACACCATACCTCAGCGAGATTCTCATGCTTTCAGAAGATGGAGTGGCAGAGAAGAATGGGGATCATGGTGCATAGATCGTGAGGGCGAGGTTGGTACTTTGGCTCCACTATTTGAGAGAAGGGAGTCTAGGATATGAACCTCTTACTCTCCAGAGATGCCATTCAAGATGATACTCGAGTCCATCAGTGCCAACGGAAACCCTGGGGTGTTCACTGCGACTGCCAAGGAGCACCAGTGGTTCAAAGCTTCAAGAAGGATCGAGGATCAAAATGACTAGAAAGCTATTGCTCATTTACCATCACACTGGATCCAAACTCCATAGCAGTGATGTACTAGCTGAGAACAGAGTGCTCGTGTGGCTGGTGGCGCCATGCAGATCACCAGAGAGGGAGGACAACTACTAAGCAAGCGGGGTTCCAAAATCAAAGAACTGACTGGTTCAGTGATCCTAGTTTAACTATACACCCACAAAGAAGAGTTATGTGGCACCCATCCAAAGCTTTCTAGGGAATATCCAATGGTTGGTGATTTTGTGAAAAAAGGTAAATACCTTAATATCATGCATAACATAGAAAATGCCTTATAAATATCCCCCTTGGCCAAATAATTTCCATAAAATATTCCTACATTTAGAAAAATACCTACTTTGTTATAGGATCCTTAGATCAAACCTTTGAAATAATAATATTGATGGATTTTAATTTACAAGATGATGCTCCATTTTAGGGTTTATAAAATTGTGGTAATTAGTAAATAATGCATATTAAATCTAAGAAAAATAATTTTGAACCCTATTATCATTTAGAAACAAAATATGGACTCTGATCTTAATATTATTTATCAATTTTAGGTTTTTTCTCATTATTTCCTAATTACAAGTTTAACCGTCATATTAATTCCAGAAATTATTGCAAACATCAAAAAATTATGAAACTTGAAACAGACCCTTGTTATGACCTCCTAATCAGTAGAAAAATACCAAACACATAATTTAGATCAATTAGACCTAGTTTTGGATAAACCCCAATATGGAACTTAATACCACTTAGAAATGTTGGTAGATCAAATGTATAGCCATCATAGGCTGATGTCATTTCGATTATGGTGAAATTCTATTAGTGATGATTAATTGCTATTAATAAGGTGTTGACCATTGATGTAGATGGTCCAGGAAAATTCCAAATCTTTGAAATTAGGTACATGGGTTTATTTATTTATATGACTATGGTTTTCTTAGTTGAATCATGATATCTATGTATGCTCTTTAATTTGCAAATAATGTATGGTATTACTATCAGTACTCAATGCTTTGTCACTTGAAAACATAAAAGAAGAGTAGATGCTTTATTACTAGGGAAGGATCAATGTTGAATAGTACACCTCCCTAGAGCACAAGGTGTACGAGGAGTTTCCCGAGAGTATTTAGTACATGGGGATGGGCCCAATATATATGTTTTGGTACTAGTCCACCTAAGTAATGCAATTCATCTAGAAAAATGACTAAAATCAACATTTTTCCACATCCACCACACATCCTGACTGGTTCCAGAGCCTGAGGTGGGACCTATTCTTGCAACAAATGAGGCATCGCCTACCAAGGCGCCGACTAGGAGAGGAAAGCATGCCCTGCTCAGATCTAGTGTGGCAAGCATCAGGATCTCGATATGTTCCATCAGTAGGAGGCTACTACCCCCGACGACGAGAAGGCAAAAGGTGGGGGTTGCTCTGCCGGCGTTGGGCGACTCCCTGGAAGGTGAAGATGAAGGAAGCGAGAAGGACAAAGTAGGTGAGCAGGAGGCGGATGCGGTGGAGGAGTCCCTTACTCCCACTGATGCCGAGGTGGGCTCCAAGCAAAATCTTACAAGTCGAAGGTAGTTCCCCATTACCTATTTCTATGTCAATAATAATGTGGAACTTGCGCGATGCCTGTGAGCCGACAAAGAGGAAGGAGGTGGCCATCCTCATACGATAGCAAGGAGTGATGATGGGTCTGCTTGTTGAGACCAAGATGATGAAGGACTTGGGAGGTGACAGGGTGGTCAAGGAGCTCTTTCTGAGTGGGTGGAGCTGTGTGTCCAACATCGACGCCACAGGGAAAGCTAGGGTCTGTTGGGGATGGGATCCTCGGGTTTGGGCAGTATAGGTCATCACCTCGTCTGCACAAATGGTGACAGCCTGGTGCACTAACAGGGGAGGATTGCGGGTCCTTGTCTCGGCGGTGTATGCCCACAACCAGCCTCAGCATCGGCACTCCCTTTGGGGTGAGTTGGAGGCAACCAAGCCCGCAACACTGGTCCCCTGGCTTGTGGCGGGGGACTTCAACGCTATCTGCAGCGATGATGAGAAGGTGGGAGGAGGTGAGGTGTCCAGGAAGGCGATGAGGGAGTTCAACCTTGCGGTGGAAAGTACAAGCCTAGTAGAATTGAAGACTTATGGAGGCATCCTCACCTGGTCGAACAGAAGGGTGGCGGGTGAGAGGGTATGTTGTCGATTGGACCGGGTGCTGGCCAACGACAGGTGGGTGGGCCTCTTACCCGCGGCCCATGCCTGTCTATCCTTTTCCCACCTCAGTGACCATGACGTTTTGGTCACTTCCCCGTTCACCACACCGGAGAAGCGTCGTGTGAGGCCCTTCCGGAGTCTCAATGCCTGGGCCAGCCGGGACGACTTCTTAGAGGAGGTTAGGAGCGCATGGGGTCCTTCTGTGCACGGGAACCCCCTCTACGTCGCCTCCATGAAGCTCAGAGCCGTCAAGTGCAGACTTAAAACTAGGGTGGCGAGGAGGGGTGACGTCAGCCCGATGAGGAAGGCGATAAAGAAGGAGTATGCTGCCATCCAGGACAATCTGTAGTATGCACCTTGCTGCCCTGACTTGGTACGGAGGGAGAAGGAGGTCCGGGAGTGGCTAGTTCAGCTTGACGCTGCGGAGGAGTTATTTTTCTATCAACGTAGCTGTGTCCAGTGGATCCAGGATGGCGAGCGCAACACGGAGTTCTACCAGGTGACAGTGAAGAGGAAGGAGATGAGGGACACGATCCACTACCTCATCAATGAAGACGGAGCACAAGTCAGTAACCAGGAGGAGCTCGAGGGGGAGGCGGTGGCCTTCTACAACAACCTCTACAACTCCAGCGACGCCCACACCTAACATATGCGACTCCAACCTACTAACTTGCTAACGGCGGCCCAGGGCCGACATCTTTGTAGGCCTTGCACGCGTGAGGAAGTGAGGGACATGGTCTGGGCCATCGGACCGGACAAAGCTCCAGGCCCTGATGGGTTTAACGCCAGCTTCTTTAGAAGTTGTTGGAGTATCATCGGTGAGTACGTGACAAACGCCATCCTATGGCTCATGCGGGGGGGGGGACACGGTGCGGGAAGTGAATCACTCTTTCTTGGTGCTGATCCCGAAGAAGGATGGCGCCACTTCTCTCTGCAACTTCAGGCCCATTGCTTGCAGTAACATGCTCTACAATATCTTCGCCAAAGTGCTGGCGGAGAGGTTAAAGGAGGTCATAGGGGGGTTGGTCTCACACAACCAAGGGGCGTTCATTCCAAACAGAAGCATCTCATATTGCTCCCTCCTTGCAGTGGAGTTTTTGTATGGCTTTGACATTAAGCGCTCAGGCCCAAAAGCCTGCTTAAAGACGGATCTCTCAATAGCTTACAACCACATCAACTGGGAATCCTTGTGGACAATTATGGGTAGAATGGGCTTCCCCCCCACCTAGACGGGCTGGATCAGGCAGTGTGTGACCACATGTTCGTTTTTGGTCCTTGTCAATGGGCTTCCTGTGGGGTTATTCAATAGCTCGCGTGGGCTGAGACAAGGGTGCCCTTTATCATCCATCCTCTTCACAATCATTATGGAGTACCTTACCATACTCATGTCTGAGGGTGAGCGTCAAGGGTGCTTCCGCACCTACAATGTCAAGTGCACGGCCGTCATGTCCCACATCACTTTTGCGGATGACGTGCTCATCTTTGTGGAAGCCACTAGAAAGAGCCTTTGTGGTATAAAGAAGATCTTGGATGAGTTTAGTGCCACGGTGGGGGTTCATGTCAACCCGACCAAGTCCAAGTTGTTCTTGTCCAAAGCTGTTGCAAACAACGCCACCCTTCTGAGCGGGGTCCTAGACTGCCAGTTGGATACTCTCCCTACGCAATACCTGGGTTTCCCGCTGGCTGCTAGGAACCACACGGTGGCTTTCTTTAACCCTTGCATTGACCAAATGAAGAAGATGATATCCAAATGTCCCCCAGACAAAATAACCATGGCAGGCCGGTGTCTGCTGACCAAAGTTAGCCTGCAGGGCTTGGTCACGTATTGGGCCTTGCAAGGCCACATCCCAGACAGTACGTGTGATCGCATGGAGATGCTTATGGTGGAATTTGTGTGGGGTTCAAACTACCATCCCATGTGATACGAGCGCTTAGCTAGGCCTGCTAAAGAGGGAGGTTTGGGGCTCAAAGGGATCATGGACATCAACCAGTGGGCGTCACTTAGAAGGCTTGTCCAATTCCATACCTTCCCACAATCACCGTGGACCCAGTGGCTGCGTAGACGCAATGGGGTCACCCTCCCTGACCTGATGCTGTTGCGTCATGGCGCGTCAAACTCATGGAAAAATATGGCCCGGGCCTGGGCGGAGCATAGCCACATCTTCGAGCAAACCAATAATGGCCTAGTGAAGCTCAGGAACCCAAACACCAACTTGTGGAAGGCCATCCAGCCGCAGCAAGCCCCTTGCGTCATTGGTGAAACCATTTGGGCGGGGATTCTCATCCATAGGTGGAGCTTCACAATTTTGAGAGTCTTTCATGGGGCTCTTGCCACTGCAGATAAAATCAATGAGCGGAATAGTGAGGCCAGCGATAGATGTACCTTTTGTAGACAGAGGGAGGAAGTTCAACACGTCTTCTTCCGCTGCCGATTCTCCAAACACGTCCTCTCGCATGTCATAGACCTTTCTGGGCTAAGGGTCCCAATGAATGCTACCATCACCGTAACTTCCAACCTTATAAAAGATAAAACCATGGGCTGGAAGGGATAGAAGTGGCTGGCCATCGCAGCCTGGATGTGCTAAACTTACATCATCTGGAAGCAGCGCAACGAGATGCGGCACAACCAATAATCCCTAAGTACTGCGGAGTGCCGGGACTTGGTGGTCAAAGCCACCAGACGACTAGAGGAGGTGCGAGGATGGAGTTCCACTACCCCAGCCCACATCAGCAGGATGTGGGAGATCCCTTTTACTGCTTAGCTTTTGTTGTCTTCCTTGTACATAGCCCATGGGCTTAGATGGGGTTTTTGTAGAGTTACCCCCGTATACACATCCCTTTTTGTAGTTACACAGGGAGGGTGGGACGTACCCCACACCGTGCTCATCGGGTGTGCGACGTGTCCTGTCAGCATGGGTTTATTAGCTGAGGCTCTTCCTGAGCATGTTTGACCCGATGCTTCTTGCACCTTGGGGTCCCTGTACAAGGGGTTCACTCTGAACCTCCCTCATCGTTTTTATTACCCGTCTATCAATATAGAACATTCCAAAAAAAATCAACATTTTTCACTTAATAAAGAATTGTTTTCTATGATATGTCTTTCTTTCTACAAATCTTTTCAGAGTTATGAAAACCATAAATATATGTTTCTTTCTACACATGTATACAACACATAGTGTTGATTCACGGTTTCACGTATGTTTTAGGTTCATAGCTAGCATGAGAGAATAGATGTGAGTGAGTAGTTGTACAGGTTACCTATTGTGTTTAGATCATGTTAGCATACATGTTCATAGACTTGTTAAACCTCCTTTCAATATGTAATTGTAATTGACTTGTAATAATTCATCTTGCAATAATATACATGTAGAATGTTGAGATTGCTTATGGTGTATGCATTATATTTGAATCTTGATGTATCCACGTACTAGTTCTGTAGTGTACTTTGATCTAATTGCATAGTGTTTTCCGATTTTGTTCTATCAATTCTTCTAAGTCTCGAGACGGTAGAATTTGGGGAATTTACCGTTAGTATCCGAGCATGAACAAAAGCTACATTGTAATGACCCCGCCTCCTAGTAACCCCCAATTAAGGGAGACCAAGAGGTCAGAGCCGTTATCCCAATTTCTGGATCAAAGGTTCAACAAGTAATCAATAATATTTATCAAACTCTACTAAACTAAACTGAAAGGCTATAAAAAAAATTAACTTTGCATACCTTTTTCAAAAACTTTGATATCTACTTTTATCCACAACTGAAGTCTATTCTAACTAATCCTCCTTTGGACTTTAATTCTCATTTAATTCCACATTCCACTTTACTATTTTTTCTTTTCACTTGAACCTAAAACACCAACAAATAAAATGTTGGTCAACATAAATGAATTATGTTGGTATGTGGGGGAAACAATAATCATGCAATTAACCATAACAACATTATGCAATCAAATATGATTTAACAAACAACTTTACATTTTCTACATAATTGCTCAGTCCATACATACCCTAACCTCTGTGTTGTCCCTGCAGTGGACATGGATGCTACCTTCCTTATGGTAGATCCCCATTTAACCCCTCATAATCCTACCTAACAGGTGAATCAGTTTCTAGGGTTGAGTCACATGGCACTACCCATAGGTAGCCCACTCCTTAACTCATGGTGTTCTAAAGAGTTGCATGGCACTACACGTAGGTAGCCCAATCCTTAACTCTTGATAACATGATGGTCCCACTTATCAGGTAGACCCTTTACCAGGTTACCCTTTTCATCATTAGCAAAGCCACAGAGGAGGTCCAGAATCTGATCCAGTCATGTATGCATACTTATGGTGATAGTCATAGTCACTTTATAGTTGTATGAAATAAAAGTCATCCAATAAGTTATTTTCAGGCAACCGATGCAAACGTTCGAGAATCTCCGTGAAACTAAAATGATTATCCATAAGTGTAACCACATACCAGTCAGGATGATTTGAGATAGAATAATCCAATCAATCCAGAAATCCAATTAGGCAAGCAAGCACATAATGAGATCCTAAAATATGCATATAATTTCCTATTATCGATCATTCCATCAAGTTCTATTAAATCTAGCTCACTTCCCAGGGTTTCTAGTCCACTTTTAGGGTTTCCATTGCAATTAGGGTTTCACTTCATTTTTACAATTTTAAACCCTAATTAACTCATCTATTATTCACAAAAGTTATTAAGGTTATCCTTTAGCAACATTTAACCTTAATTTTGAATTAAAGGCACAATTAGCCATCAATTAAGTCCATTAAGCCTCTTTTACATCAAAGTTACCATTTTTATCCTTTTAATACATGACAAGATCATTATGCTCAATTATCATCAATTCATAGTTCATTATGATATAATTCATATACGATCTCAATTTATCATTAATTCTACCTTTATCCATTGGAAAACCCTAATTACTACATTAAGGGTATTTATCCAAAATTAGGAACTTTTATACTCAAAATAGCTTACAATTATCATATCTCATCTTTAATCATGAAATTGACCAATTAAAGCCATTAAGAGTCACATTTACTAATAGTATGGTTTCAAGGCCCATTAAAGCATATTTATGCACATGAAACTCTAAATTAAACCAATTACGTGCAAAGTTCATCCTTTTTCTTCTTAATGTACCTTTTTACAATTAACATGTTAATATCAACTTTAATCATCCATTAAACCCTACTAAATACATTAATCATCGAGAAATAGGGTTTCTTAATCATTAAAGAATTAAAGTTGATAACTTCCATTACTTTTGAATTCAAATCAGAAAAAGGCTTCAATTATATTTTTATTCATTCCTTGTGTTCTTATGAGACAAATTTATACATTATGTGTATCCATTTGAGCTATCGTTAATGAGATATGAATTTTACAAGGATTCACTTACTTGAGCCAATGGGAGACTTCCACGTCATCTAAGTCATGCAATGTAGCCGATTAGGAAATATAACGAAAACACTACTCTATCCTCGTGTAAGTGATCATTTCTTCAGTCTGCATAGGGGCAAAATAGTCCAATGGCCCGATCTTCTTCTACCTCACGTGCCCTAGCGTCGCGGTTGCTGTAGTCGACCACGTGGGGTCTTCTCCACCACCCCACGACCTGAAGCTTGCCGCACCCTGCCGCCCTAGCTCTGTCGTGCCCTAGCGCATTCGTGGAACCTCCAGGTTGCGGCCAAGATGGTCGTTCCTAAGCTAACCAAGTCCCCAACCTGTTGTAGGTTTACAGACCTCCGACCGGGAGATGCGTGAAGACGGGAGCGTTGAAAAGATAGACAATCCTTCTTTGGTTGTCGTAGGAGCTTTGTGCCTCCATCGAGACCTATCACATCTCCTTTTGGCCCTTGGGAATCGATCTACTCCCTTGGCTGGGGTTGATGGACAAAAACAAGAAGAGGGAGGGATAAGAGTGCTTGGGATTCTCCTAACCTTGGCCAAGGGTTCTACCCTTATATAGGGGAGGGTAATCGAAGCCCTAGGATGTCTATCCACGGAATAACAAGCCCCATTCTCAAAAGGAAAACAAGTTCCTTAGTTAGGAAGCATTCTCTCTCCTTTTAGTAATTCCTTAGTAACCCATATGCTTTGGTTATTAGGAAACTCAAGAATTATCTCTTTTCATCTTCCTTGTGTTTGGCTTTAAACCCATTGCCACAAAATTATATTTTCTAAAAGCAAATAACATCTCTTTTTTATATTATCAAAAAGCCATTAATGTTGTATCACCTTATCCTCTTATTTTGTTTTATTTGCCTTTTCTCTTTCTTTTTATTCATTGGGACTCCTTGGATCCCAAGAAGCTCTAATATTTCAAAATTCCTTTTTAAGGATACTTATTGTCCTTCTAGATGCATCTACATTCATTATTTCTCATTATCTTGGTTATTTATTTATTACAATATCTCTTTTTGAGGATTTCTCTTTATCTTTCTTTTTATTTTCTTCTTTGACATTCCTTTTCACATTAGGAATCCTTTTGGATACGAAAATCCACCAAGGATAACTCAATTATACCTCTTTCCATGTATTTTCCACATTCATCATTGTTTTCAATTTCTTTCTTAGTAAAGAAATATTTAATTGATCTCTTGTTGCATTATTTTGGCAACTTTGGAATCCTTGGGCCCTAAAGAATCCAGGAGGCATGAAATCCACCTTTAGATTATATACTTTTGCCTTGTTGAGGTTTCTACATCTTTCTTTTCTCTATTTCTTATTAATAATGGAGTTTTCTTTGTCTTTTCCTTGTTATTGTGCCCAATAGCCAATAAAGCCCACAAAACAACCAACAAGGCTAGTGTAAACAAAATCCATTTATTCAAGACAAATTATATCATTATTTGTTCAAATATCTTTTATATGAGAAATTAAATTTCTCACCAAAAGAACACAAAAATTGAGGTTGTAACATACACCTAACAATTGCTCACCATGAAACATAAAACTAAATTTCACCTTTGACTTCAAACCTAACAAACTTAGTAGGATGTTCTATAGGAATAAGCTTTGACCTAGCCTCTAAGTTAGAACCTAGATGTTCGAGAACTAGGTTTGGAAAAGTGTGTGAAACCCTATCCATATAGAGCTCATATGTAATGGGTAGATACACTAATCTACACCATGTTCTCACCATTTTACTATGTGACATGGCACTGGACTATAACTGTGTGTGGGACACTCATTTTACTGATTTTCTTTTGTTTTCCAACCGGCTCAAGCCTCAATAGTTTTCTCTGACATCAACCTTCTCGGAGGAAAAACTATAAAATATTTTATTATATATATATAAATATAAAAATATGTACCTCACATAGGAGACTAGTCAATGTTCATGCAACCTAAGTGAAAGGGAGTGACATCAGTCTAGAAGAGAGAGTAGATCTCGATTAGATGTCTAGAGCCTTATTGGATATTTGATAGTTAGAGTAGATGATATATTGATAGATTACATCGGCATTATCGAATCTAAATTTGAACTCTGAGATACAAATTTCCTTAAAAATATATATGTCGCATATGTGGTCTGATCCAATTTTGAAGATTCTAGGCTATGTCTTGATGATGGAAGTATGTTCCCTTTTCAAAACATAAGATGAGGTAAGTCAAGTTAAGGTTGAATATGCATGAGCCTCAAACTCTTTTACAATGGAGGACCCCCAGTGTTAGGACAAGATACATGGTGAACTCTAGAGAGAGTGAGACCCACAAGGAGAGGGTCCTAGGACCTATCCTACAATATATGAAAAATATGAGATATGTGTGATATGATGTGTCCTGAGGTGGGTTACTCCTAAGTAGATGAGTTGAGTCCTTTGCATGATTCAATCCTATCTGTGAGAGTTGGGTAAAAAAATGTGATGGGTAGAAAACTCATGATGAGAAAGTCAATCCTTTGACTGAGCTAGGCCCTAGCTTGAGTGACATAAGCTTGTATGGCCCATTAATAGTTGCAAGTGATGTGTTATATGAAACTGTGGTTATGAAAGTAAAATGCCTTGTGCATAAGATACTTATAAATGTCTCTCCACCCACTTCTCTTTCTTGATATATGATACTAGAAGCCTCACTTGATTTATATAGATGATGTGTGTATGAAAAGTCACTCGTATCAGATTGACCTAGTATTTTATCCCTTCTTCAATATCATTCATTCAATATCCAATTTGGAATTACGATAAGCTAGACTTGGTATATTCTAATTTCCACCTACCATACATGAAAGATATATGTTTAAAATCAGTATAAGATTGATTCAGTATATTCTCTTTCCTTTCATTTCAAACACAAAAGGTATATATTTGAAATAATGATCTTGGAATAGAAATATATTTGGATCATTGAGTACATGATCACGAAATAAAGTTCTTAACCTCAAATATTGAGAACCTAAGTTCTAGATTGAGGCAATTTCTCAGACAATAGGGTCAAACCCTAATATGCAAACATGATGATAAACACCCTCTAATGATGAAATCACAGTACTGTGTCTATGATGAACCATACTAATTATGGTACCAATTATGATAATTCTAATAATTGATGATTTATGATAATTCTAATAATTGATGACATGAAATCATGATATCACCTTACATAGGTGAGTATTATCTCCTAAACAAAAATGTACAAAAAATGATCTAGTTTAATAGGGGATGTTAAAAAAAACTGTGTTGTGCTATGACTAAGAAATTTAATGAAGCTTTCATCTATAGAACATCGGTGGTGTAATGACCCTGCCTCCCGATAACCCCCAATTAAGGGAGACCAAGAGGTCAGAGACATTATCCCAATTTCTGGATCAAAGGTTTGACAAATAATCAATAATAATTATCAAAGTCTACCAGACTATACTAAACATTTGTAATAAAATAAAATTTGACATACCTTTTGAAAAACATGGATTTCTAAACTTCTATCCACATATGGAAACCAATCTAACTAATCCTCCTTGCACTTTAATTCACATATTCACAATATACCAATTTACTGTTTTGCCTTTTCAGATCTGTACCTGAAACGCCGACAAACAAAACGTTGGTCAACATAAATGAATATTTCGGTATGTGAGGGAAACAATAATCGTGCGATTAACTGTAACAACATGTTGCAATCAATTGTGATTTAACAAACAAATTTATGTTTTAAACATAATTGCTCAATATATACATACCCTAGCCTCTGCACTGTCCCTGCAGTGGACCTGGATGCTACCTTCGTTATGGTAGATCCCCATTAAACCTCGCATGATCCTACCTAATAGCTAGATCAATATCTAGGGTTGAGTCACATGGCACTACCCATAGGTAGCCCACTCCCTAACTCATGGTGTGCTAAAGAGTTGCATGGCACTACACGTGGGTAGCCCAATTCCTAACTCATGATAACCTAATGTCCTACTTAACAAGTAGGCCATGTACCAGGTTACCCTTTTCATCATTAGCAAAGCCATAGAGGAGGACTAGGATATGAGCTCATCATGTATACACATTTAAGGCGATAATCATAGTCACTTTATAGTTGCATTAAATAAAAGTCATCTAAGCAGTTATGTTCAGGCGTCCGATAAAACATACGGGAATCATTGTGAAACTAAAGAGATTAACCAGAAGTGTAACCACATACCTGTGATTGCAGATTTGGAGACAGAATAAACTAAGTAGAGAAAACTCAACCAAGCAAGAAAATATGCACAGAAACCCTGAAATAAATGTACAAAATTCCTGTTATAAAGATTTATCCAAACTCATCTTGCTTCTTAGGATTTCTATTCCAATTTTACGGTTTCCTTTGAAATTAGGGTTTTGCGTCCACTTTTAGTATTATGAACTCTAATTCCACAAAACTATATAAAAACCTTAAATTTATCATCTTATTATTCCTAACAGACTTAGGATAATTATTTAGGATTATATTTCCCTATATTGAATCAAACAAAGTTGTTCTCTTCTTTTACCCTAAATTAGGTTTTATATATGTATTATCCTTCATACATAGATTAAAACCCTAAATTAGTCAACTTCTCATGTAAAACAGATTGAAACTCTACTTTAATATTCAACGGGTTAATACTTCTCAAATTAACCTATTAAACCTCAAAGATTCATCCTTTATACTCAATTAGGGGTTTTAACTGCACTTTTAATACATTTTCTATCAAATTAATATACTTTTACAAAACGAGACAGAAACATGTTACCAACCCATTTTAATCTTGTTCCTCGTATTTTTCTAAGCAACTTATATATATAAACTTTTTCCATTAGAGTTTTCTAGCAAAAGTAGGATTTTTGCAAGAAAAATCATTTTTTGATTTATTCGATAACTCTAGAAAATCGGTGACCGCTTGATCCATGGTCCGTCGGACCATGCAGGATCCAACGGCCTAGGATTCACATGCCTAAACTTTGATCTGAAGTATACAAAAGACCAAAGTATCATTACTTTGACAGAAAGAGACGAGAGGGCACGTTGGTAATTTCGTGGGGTTTCTTCTTCAACCTCGCGACTCCTCTCTATTGTTCCGATGGTCAACCTCGTGGTTGACTCTGAGATCCTAGCCACCTGTGAGCACAGCAAAGATCCAAAAAGTTCTACCTTCCTCCACCGAACTTGACAAGGCCTTCAATTTCTCGCCACGACTATGCCATGAACTTCCCTTATTCGTCGAACTCCGGTGAGGTTTGCTAAGAAGACGGTGGTGTAGGTTAGGGTAGAAGGAGAAATTGAGAGAATGAGAGCACTCCTCTCAGTCCGCCGTGGAGTTTAAGTCAGCAAGAAAATGTGTTGGTTCCCCCTCTCACCCTCCCCTATATATAGGGTCAAAGGCAGGGTTCAGGTGAATTGGGAATTTCTCCAATCGTCGACCAAACCCCTACAAAGTAATGATGGTTCTCTTTGGACTTCTCTCCTGAATTCAAAGGAGCAAAAAATGGCCTTGTAAATGCTCAGGATTGCAAAAAAAGTGAGGGGAAAGAATCCCTCTGTAGCTCAGCTAGAGTTCGAGTTCTTGTAGAACTGGACAATGAGTGGCAATCGTTGGATCAAAATCTAATGGCTCTCATATCACGCGATCAACCAAAAATGAAATCATATTCCTATTTTCAAGATAAATCATATATTTGAGGATAATTCTAATCAGCCATAACGCTTAATTCGTAACTCCTTTTTATCTCAAATTTTAAGGGAATCTCATTAATGATGTAGTTTTTCGTCATGAGAAATTTGGGCTTATTATCTAAAGAAATTGGGTCCTTTTCTTTAGTTGCAAGTCATCACTTAAATATATATATTTTCCACCTATTTTCCCTTTCCTTTGCCATTATATTATTCTCATGAGTTCCTTGAACCTCAAGGAACCTTAATGGTTCAAAATTCCATCTTGGGAATGTTCTTTAGCACCTTTATTCTTCATTTATCTATTTTCTTATTTATTCCTTTATCCAATTGAATTTCTTTTTCTTTTCTCTTTCTTTTTCTTATAATTGGACTCAATAGCCAATAAAGCCCACAAAGAAATCAAGAAAGGCTAATATGAACGAAAATCATTCAAATCAAACCAATAAATCAACCATTGATTTCATTTATCTTTTAAAAGGAGATTTACAAATCTCATTACATGGTTTAGAACAATGTGGTTATAACATCCTCCCCTCCTTATATGAATTTTGCCCTCAAAATTCAACAATCAAACAAACAAATAAGGATACGCTTTTCCATGTCTGTCTTTAGCTCCCATGTGGCTTCATCCTCTCCATGGTGCTTCCAAAGAACCTTTACCATCTCTAAATTCTTTTCTCTGAGTTCTTTCACCTTGGCATCTAGAATCCTCACAAGTGACTCAGGACATTTCAGCCTCCCTTGGGGCTCATTAGGTTCATTGCTCAGCACATGGCTCGGGTACCTCACATAGTGCTCTAAATTGGACACATGGAACTCATCATATCACGTTATCCTAAGGGGTAAGTCTAAACATAACCATCTCCACAAATCCATCTCAAATGGATCCATGTATCGAGAACCCAGCTTTTTCAGCTATAGCTCAGAGGGGTTGTATTTTTATATCACATATCCCACAATGAACTGCATGTCGGTCTACTTTGCATCAGCTCACAACTCATGTCACCCCTGGGCTCTCTTTCAGCCATCATACGATCAAAGCAACTCCATCTTCACACATTATGGTCTTTTTCTAACCTTCACGAGGTCCCTTCACAACATCATCTTAATGAAGTGGTGACCGAAACAACCTCCCTTACAGAGCTTCCTTACATCCTGATACTAGCTATGATGGTTATCATCACATCTTACATAGGACAAGAACTGTCTTCGTGTATCACCCTGAATGAGCACACATGCTCTCTTCAGACCCTCTAGTATGGACCATACTAACCATCAGTTAGTGGTGATAAGATGTACTATCATCGAGTTCTTCATGTACCTACTTCCACTGCATTGAAGTGAATCTTTAGGTCACACTCAAGAACTTTTGAACTCGCATCATGGTGTAGTTGAACCATCTCTCTCTCTTACATGTAGTTCAACTAGATTTGTCCCTTGACAGTACTCCCTCTTTTCTTAGATTATGTCATCTAGGTAAGGTGATCTACCATAACCCATATTATATCTTGACCTTCCTCAGTCTAGGGGAGACTCACCACAACATCCATAGTGATGAATTCCCATTCCCTCTCAGGGACTCTTTATCCTCTTTATCAACTCACTGGGTTACTGGTGTTCGTCCTTCACCTCCTGACATGCATGGCGACAAGCCACATGCAACTCCGTACACTTCTTCGGCATCCAAAGCACTACTACCACTTATTATCTTAGTAGTACCACGATGTATGGTGAACTTAAAATCATGATCTCTTGTATGTCATGATTTCTCAAGGTCAATTCCTTAGAAACCCTAAAACATTCTAGTCATGGGTTTCATCACCTCTTTTCCATATAAGTGTGTCTAAGGTTCTGCAACCATCCTTCCATCATGACAAGCCCTAGGCTGGATAACTTAGGCAACCACTAACTCGATCAATAGATCTCGTTAGATCTGAGTGTTAGCCAAACATATCTCACAACCTTAGGGTTCACCTATCCCCTTCTTTCAGCTTGTCCACTAGCTAAACTAGATAGCTGTCTCTCAACAAGAGCCATTACCACTTCACATCCTTATGTGTTGGGTAGTATCGAAGACATACACCTCCATGTATTTCACTTATTATCTCATCTAGAACTCTAAGTCTATATTCATCAAGAAAACTCTAAGCTCATCCTCTTGGTTATCGAACTCAACCTTGTTCAGCTCATATATTCCACATATCTCATGATGAAAACATCCTCATAAAATGACTACCTTAGTTCTCTTGATGTTTGTAAACCATCCACATATAGTACACTCTACAATGGTACATTATTACCTCTATCCTCATACCTCATAGAAATGTTTCCACTCACATCATTTTTATCCTTGATGTATGGCATGGATATTTTCCTATCTCTCATGCCCATAACATGAGGAAATAAGCATTTGGTGGTCGTCCAAACACAAAGTTCTTCCTATTCCAAGAGTAGAGATGGTACATCCCACATTGCCATTACACCTTCAAATCTAAGTTGAAACATGCAACATATATCTCTACATCATGATCATTTCGATATCAACATTACTTCCATGGAAAACTGGTCTCGAACCCACTTGGCTCATCATACCATCCTTGGTCATCTCCTCTAGGTCTGTAGGGTGCCGAAACTTTTGGGGTCATCTCTCTTCCCTTATGCATCAGAGAGTGCCCTCCTCATTTTCCCATTGAGCCCATGAGTTCATGAAGGTGATCAAACTCCTAACCCATGGCTCTCAAACAATGATAGGTGTTACCTCCCGACCCTATGGTCATGTGCAACTAGGGAATTAGGAAACTCCTACTCCCATCAGTCTTATCCCTACCTGACCCTAGGATAGACTTAGGATTCTAACATAGTACATGTCCAACATAGAACCTTACCCCAAGTATCCATCATCTCTCTCAACATTCGTGGTGTGACTTACATCCTTTTGTATTGATCGTGTCGACCTATCTACCTCAGTCAGGCTCCATACTAGCTACCTCCACGGTAACACATCCACATGCACTTAGAGATGGTTATCTATGGGTCTACAGGTTTATTCTCATACCATGTACTCTCCACTTAGCTTCTCAAGGTCCTATGAGTCCTCTTTAGGTTACCTCAACCTAACAAAAGCTTATCCATACCCTATAGAAGGGTCCCTCTCTCAGGATGGGAGGAAAACTATATCTTGATAGCAATAAAGGTCACAAATGTCTCTATGTCTAAGGTTTATATCCACATGATCATGGTTAGCCCTTGCAAGCTACTAAGGCATATATCTAACAAACAATCAACTTACTAAATCGTGCTAGGTCTTCATGGTAGGTCATACTTGTTCTCGTTCCTCAACATTGGACCATCAACATACATACATATGTCACCAACCTATAATTTTGGGGTTCATCAACCATATACCTTAAACCAAGGGTTTCCCATTCCTTTAAACATGAGGAGTGTCATGCTCGAATCTATAGAAACTCCAATCTCATCATGAGCATCATGTACACTACTTCCCCTCTTAGGTCTAGGAACCCTAGGTTCACTTTTCTGATGTCCAACTACATGCCCAACCTTTTAACCAAGAACCAAGCATGTAAAAGGTATGTCATGCACTTCCTATTATACTTCTAATCGAGCAACACCTCAGAGTTGAGTCCTCCTCAAGGACCGTCGAATAGGTATGAGGCCTTCCAACTTGATACTATACCTTCTCTGGGTCTAACAAACTCTTCTTCCTATCTTAGAAGCTAAACACCTATACCATAGGCACATAGGTACCAACATCCTCATTCTCTCTTTAGGGTTTTGGCTCCTCTAAAGGCAACCAATATACCTTCAGCATCCAGGGATCATGCACGAGACAACCGCAACCATCCACTTTGGTCGCATCATCCTCAACTTCTCAGGGTTTCTCCTAACCCAGAGTCTAAACATCCAACCTTGTAGCTCAGGTCCTGCTCTCTCTCTCTCTCTAGAGCTTAACCCGACAACAACCTTACTACTAGAGGTCCTCTCTCTAAGGTGGATCAAGCTCACAAGCGTACACCTACATGATTGAAACATATGTTTGCCCAAGATTATCCATAACGCTTCATGCTTATCTCATAAGCTATCCAACATACTCTCTTGGCCAGGGTTTTAGCCTGCTGTCAGTACAACAAATGTACTTTGGGTGCAACCTTGCCATGCTCATATAAACTCATAGGGTTTTTATATGGTCCTCATCAATGAAGGAGTTATCCTTCACCCTAACATGCATGATCCTCTCTAGGGTTGGGTTGCCAAAGGTACTAGGTTAGTCAACCTCACATGGCACATACTATCATTGGTATCCAAAACCAAAAGCATGTCAACCCACACACATGGTCGACCAAGACATTCATCTCATCATGCCATCTCTCTCTAAAAACTACTTAGGATTAGCATTAGCATCATCCCAGGGGATGTTCCATGTCTCTACCTTTAATGGAGGTTTCTTCCTCCAAGATCAACCCTCTCCTCATCCTCCTAACAAGAAGGTCTAACCTCATGTCTCTCCTGAGGGCATGACAACACATGTCATACGACCTAAGTATGAAACTAATCTTTAGTTTACACTTCAACTATTAAGTTTATGTCCATGACATCTTGTGTACATGCTTTTTTATTATTTTGGTGGAGGATTCCTTAACCTTATTATAAATACCCTGACCTCAAGAGGGTGAGGAAGAGAGAGAAAACCCTAACTCTTAGAATCCTTAACAGAATTTGAGTTGAGAAGGGACGAACATGATGAGAGAGTCCTAAAGGTATCTTATTTCAAGTCAGATCCTAAGACATTGGCCAGGAAGTCACATAGATCCAGGAGTCATCGTATTCTAACTAGCGGTGCAGAGGAAAATATTGCCAGCCCCCAGACATATCATTTTCTAGACACCTCTGTCTTTCAGAAAATCCTCTAATAACTCCCTTGGTTCTATGGAATTTGTAAACTTTAATAATTACTAAGGATTAAACGAGGAACCAATGCTCTGACATCAAATGTAATGACCCCGCCTCCCGGTAACCCCCAATTAAGGGATACCAAGAGGTCAGAGTCGTTATCCCAATTTCTTGATCAAAGGTTCGACAAATAATCAATAATAATTATCAAATTCTACCAGACTATACTGAAAAGCTATAATAAAATAGAATTTTACATACCTTTTGAAAAACGTGGATTTCTAAACATCTATCCACGTATGAAAACTATTCTAACTAATCCTCCTTGCACTTTAATTCACGTATTCACAATATACCAATTTACTATTTGTCCTTTTAGGATTTGTACCTAAAACACCGACAAACAAAACATCGATCAACATAAATGAATATGCTGGTATGTGAGGGAAACAATAATTGTGCAATTAAATATGAAAACATATTGCAGTCAATTATGATTTAACAAACAACTTTACATTTTAAACATAACTGCTCAATCCATACATACCCTAGCCTCTGTGCTATCCCTACAGTGGACCTGGATGCTACCTTCCTTATGGTAGATCCCCATTAAACCCTGCATGATCCTACCTAATGGGTAGATCAATATCTAGGGTTGCGTCACATGGCACTACCCATAGGTAACCCACTCCCTAATCAATGGTGTGCTAAAGAATTGTATGCCACTACATGTGGGTAGCCTAATTCCTAACTCACGATAACCTGATGTCCTACTTAACAAGTAGGCCTTATACCAGGTTATCCTTTTCATCATTAGCAAAGCCACAGTGGTGGACTCAGATATGAGCTAGTCATGTATACACATTTAAGGTGATAATCATAGTCACTTTATAGTTGCATGAAATAAAAGTCATCCAAGTAGTTATTTTCAGGCAACCAATAAAACATTTGGGAATCGTCATGAAACTAAAGTGATTAACCATAAGTGTAACCACATACTTGTGATTGCAGATTTGGAGACATAATCAACTATGTAGAGAAAACCCAACCAAGAAAGAAAATATGCAAAGAAACCCTAAAATAAATATACAAACTTCCTTTTATCAAGATTTATCCAAACTCATCTTGCTTCTTAGGATTTCTATTCCAATTTTAGGGTTTCCTTTGAAATTAGGGTTTTGTCTCCACTTTTATTATTATGAACTCTAATTCAACAAAACTGCATAAAAACCTTAAATTTCTCATCTTAATACTCCCAACAGACTTAGGATAATTATTTAGGATTACATTTCGCTAAATTGAATCAAACAATGTTTTTCTCTTCTTTTACCCTAAATTAGGGTTTCTATATGTATTATCCTTCATACATAGATTGAAACCCTAAATTAGTCAACTTTTCATGTAAAACAGATTAAAACTCTACTTTAATATTCAATGGGTTAATACTTCTCAAATTAACCTATTAAACCTCAAAGATTCATCCTTTATACTCAATCAGGGGTTTTAACTACACTTTTAATACATTTTCTATCAAATTAATATACTTTTGGAAAACGAGACAGATACAGGTTACCAAATCATTTTTATCTTGTTCCTTGTATTTTTCAAAGCAACTTTCATATATAAACTTTTTCCATTAGAGTTTCCTAGAAAAAGATATGTTTTTTGCAAGAAAAATCATTTTTCTGATTTATTTGATAACTCTAGAAAATCGGTGACCGATTGATCCATGGTTCACCGAACCACGCAGGATCCAACAGCCTAGGATTCATGTGCCTAAACTTCGATCTGAAGTACACAAAATACCAAAGTATCCTTACCTTGATAGAAAGAGATGAGGGGGCACGGTGGTAATTTTGTGGGGTTTCTTCTTCAACCTCATGACTCGTCTCCGCTGTTCCGATGGCCAACCTCGTGGCTGACTCTGAGATCCCAGCCACCTGCGAGCGTGAAGAAGATCCAAAAAGTTCTGCCTTCCTCCACCGAACTTGACAAGGCCTTCAATTACTCACCATGACTACTCCATGACCTTCCCTTATTCGTCGAACTCTGGCGGGGTTTGCTAAGAAGACAGTGGTGCAGGTTAGGGTAGAAGTAGAAATTGAGAGCACGAGAGCACTCCTCTCAGTCTGTTGTGGAGTTTAAGTCAGTAAGAAAATGTGCTAGTTCCCCCTCTCAGCCTCCCCTATATATAGGGTCAAAGGCAGGTTTTGACTGAATTGGGAATTTCACCAATCGTCGACCAAACCCCTACAAAGTAGGGATGGTTCTCTTTGGACTTCTCTCATGAATTCGAAGGAACCAAAAATGGCCTTGCACATGCTCGAGATCGTGAGGAAATTAAGGGGAAAGAATATCTCAGTAGCTCAACTAGAGTCTGAGTTCTTGTGGAACTGGACGATGCATGACAATCGTTTGGATCAAAATCCAACGACTCTCATCTCACGCGATCAACCAAAAAGGAAATCATATTCCTATTTTCAAGATAAGTCATATATTTGGGGATAATTTCAAAAAGCCACAACTCTTAATAGTAACTCTTTTTTATCTCAAATTTTAAGGGAAACTCATCAATGATTTAATCTTTCATCATGCCAAATTTGGGCTTATTATCTAAAGAAATCGGGTCCTTTTCATTAGTTGCAAGTCATCACTTATATATATATATATATATATATATATTCCACATATTTTCCCTTTCCTTTGCCATTATATTATTATCCTGAGTTCCTTGAACCTCAAGGAACCTTAATGGTTCGAAATTCCATCTTGGGAATGTTCTTTAGCACCTTTATTCTTCATTTATCTATTTTCTTATTTATTCCTTTATCCAATTGAATTTCTTTTTCGTTTCTCTTTCTTTTTCTTATAATTGGGTTGAATAGCCAATAAAGCCCACAAAGAAATCAAGAAAGGCTATTATGAATGAAAACCATTCAAATCAAACCAATAAATAAACCATTGATTTCATTTATCTTTTAAAAGGATATTTACAAATCTCATTACATGGTTTAGAAAAATGGGGTTATAACAGGTGGGTACCCCTCTAGATGCTCTAAAATCCTAAGATGACAACTTAGGGTACATCCAACACTATGATAGCCTGGGCACCAAAAGTGGTGGCTTTGATGTAGAAAAAACTCTATGATACCACTTTGAATGCAAGTTTAGTTGAATTTCGAGGATGAAATTTCATTTATGGTGGGGTGAATGTGATATCCCAGAACATTAGGGTTTTAATAATTGAGATAGTATTTGAAGTTCATGAATACACGTTAGATGACTTACCCAGAAAAAATTAATTTACTTGTATCTAAGAAATAAGGTTGAATGTCTAATACAAGATAATGCATTTGACTAAGATTTTGATGATGAATATGTCTTAATAATGAACATAAAAGTACTTGTAAAGTCATGCTTTCAATTAATGGCATATATGGGTCCAAACAACTTAATGATGGAGCTTGAAATGTGACTTCGTAGTAATAGGAGCCATTCAATATGTGTTGGAGGTTGATATACCTATACATGAGCCTTTCGGAAGGACCAAAATCATACATTCAAACATAGGAGTTTGGTATCAATCTTTTCTAGTTGGTGGACTAGGTGATGTTAAATCTATTATTAAATTTTGATAAAGAAATGATGCTCCTATGATAAGTTATTTAAGTTTTAATAACTTTTCTTTGAATCAAGATTGTAGTTGTTGAGAAATAATGATGGTTGTGACATTGATATTACATGTGGCCCAAGGTTAGCAAGCATTGGCCAATTCAGGTCGTGACTACTGCTAACTTGGTCATGGAGATCTAGTCTGCTAGCGCCACATCATACGGGGAAACAACTAACCTTGTTACCACTCAACTCGACATATTTTGGGGGTGATTTGTCATATTTACACAAACCAAACCTCAATGAGGGTAGGATCTAACCAATGACCCGTCCTCAGTTGTGCCAACTATGGAGTGACGGGAGAAACATATTCATCCCCTTATCTACTCTTTATCCCTGGAACGTATCCACCCAACTAGGACGATAGCTCCACCTCCTTTGTTTGAAATGTGGATCGTAGAGGCTACTTTAGATGGAGCTCACCATCACTGACCAGAGATGCTGACCTCAAGGATTAGTCAGCAATGCATCCGTACTACCACTAAAGACCACCATAGAGGTGAAATGTAAGATGTAGAGCTTCCTTCAACTATGGTTTCGTCACATGGTGTATTTTCAACCATATGACTTGGAGTAGCATCCATTTCCTTGTAGTTGCCACATTGGTATTGTAGTGGAGGACTCTTGCTTGTAGTTACAAATTGAAGAAGCAATTTTATCCAATCTCCACACAACAAGGAGGCCACGATCTTCTCTTATGTCTAGCTACAACACCATACATCAGTGAAACCATGCTTTCAGAAGATGGAGTTGCAGAGGAGTCGGCTATCGTGGTGCACAGATTGTGAGAGAGAGGTGGTGTCACAGAACCGTTCTTACCCCAATCCCAATCCTACTGCCTAGACAGTAGTAAGGGGATTGAAGCGCCCGTCCCTGAGTGGCCCAATATGATCTATCACACTGGCATATACAATAAGAAATAAATAACTCAAAAACTGGATAATTAAAGAACAAACTAACCCAATATGGAGATATATCCGATTTGTCATTGTCATCGGAGTAATTAGAGTGCGGAAGCGATCTTATCCAATATTCCATTTGTATTTCCTAAAATTAGTAAAATCAAGACACAATCATGCAATTGCACGGTACGCTATCAAAATCAAGTAAAACGGTTTATAACAAAATAGTATACTTGGCAGGACTTATATTCAAAAGAAAAACAAACAATTTGCAAAACCAACATTTATTCGACAAGTTTTTCAAGCAATTCAACTTTTATTACAAGTTCCCATTATGTTGTAATTCAAGAAGCATGCTTATATATTTTGTGTGACTCTATTACCCCAACGCGATGGGGAAGGTCACTAGGCTCCTTCTCACCATAGGAACATAGGAGACCAATGTACAAGTCCCACTTCCAAATGAGGGGGGTTTTTGTACTCAATATCAACATTATCAACATTATCAATATCATCATCATTATCAATATACGGGCAGTCATAATGGGCATGCAATTTATGTTTTCATGTTTTTCAAAATATAGTATAGAAAAATAGAAGACTAATCATAGGGAACTGTAACTCATCCAAATACATAGCCAAGCATACGGTCAAGAGATACATAAAAGTATCTTCAATACAATCAAGGAGGAGTTCTATAATAGTGTACCTTTCACCGAGGATTCGAGTATAATCAACAAATAATAGGTAGACCCTTTGAGTCAGATCCTAAATCATCAAGATAGGATCAAGGGTTAAGATCATGATATTATGAATGTCATGTTTCAATATTCGAGATTAGGGTTACACTTTCCTATGTCAACCTTAGGGTTGGGTCCTTCACTTATAATCAATATTCCAATAAGTCCAACATTATTTCAAGTATACAATATATTCCAGTGTGAATGACTTACCTAGGTTTTCTAGGATTATATGTGTTAACCCTAATTTATGATCATTATCCAAGTCATCATCACATTTCTAGATCATCATCATGATAACTAACATCATTGGAGTTCAAGGATCAAATCAAGTTCTGATGAGTAAATCAGAGATCAACTTTTAGGTAAATAGATTTAGATATGCCACCAGATTTAGATCAATTATATTATCAAGATATCATCAAAATTACTTTCAAGGCATAAGATTAATATTCAAAGGTGGTTAAGACAATGAGATTAGATCTAGTCTAGCCAAGTATGATTTAATGTCTCAAGATAATCATCATAGTTAAGATATAAGGTTTTCAAGGTCTAATCACAACATTGAGTCATTTAGACTAATTAACTAAGCAAGAGATCCATATTTAAGTATATCAGTGAGCATCGTTTGTAATCAGGTTTCAAAAGTATTTTTAAACGATGCACTAGATTTTTCTGATCAAGATTGACTACTTATTCATCATTTTTGGAGGTCGGATGCATTTTCTATGATTTAAACGAGATTTGGGCATTTAATCGAATATTTGAGTAGAGAAGGGGTAAAAATAACTTAAATGGGAAATTTGATGACCGTTTGATGAACAAGTAGCGACTGAGATGGATCCAAATAGGCGAGGTGGCTTGCTTGTCTAAGGATTCGGTTCACAGTCTGATTTGTCTGGTTTAACACTTGTTTTCTTGGTTCAATCAGTGGTTTACTTGGTTTGCTGAACCGACAAGTTTCTCTTGAACCGAGCCATTCCAGGACTCCTTCCCCTACTCGCATAGGTCTCACGCGAGCCCAGAAGATTGACGGAGGACCATGCCGGCGTGGAGCAGCTCTGAGAGCATCAGTGGGCGAGGGAAACAGGCAAGGTGCCGCCCAAACGTATCTCCAACTCGCGGACGGGAAGAGCACCTTAGATGATGGTATGGTGCCGCGAGGAGGAAACGCCCTATTTGGGCTTTGCGGCGGCGCCGCACTGCAGCAAGAAGGTTGGGGAGGGAAATCGAGGGTGAGGCACGCCGTGGGAGAGTGCAAAAGGGATGAGTTCTCATGATGGATGATAGCAGCATCTCTTTTTGGGGTTTATATAGGACTGGGGGGTACATTTTAGGGCAAACCAATTTTGGTTGCAGCCACGGCTGCCGGAGTGAGAAGGCTAGCCAAGGGAAGCGTTTTAGTGGTCAAAGAGTGCATGAATGGTGGTCAAAATAGGGCTGGATGAGCACGAAATCATGAGGTGAACATTCCCTCTCGATTAGAATTTTGAATCGTGGTCTTAGGCGCGAGATCTTGCTGTTCCGTCTTCATTTACTCCTCCCTGCTAATTGCAGGAGGTAGAAGATGAGTTCATGGCTGTTGGATCAAGCCTGGATCCGCAAGAGCCAGATCCAAGGGCTGTGGCTCGCCCCCGACCCTTCACTCAGATTGTTGACTTGGAAAAGCCCAAGAAAAGGCAAATAAAATGATTTTGACAAGATAACTTCCAAAATTCATAGAAAAACATAAGAATATCCAAATAACCTCAAATTTGTACCAAAGCCTCACAAAAACGTGGAGAACCTTTATAAAAAGTTTTGGAACAATATGATGAAGTTTGATGGATCAATTTTGATTCTTTGAACAAAGTGATGATTGAATCGAATTTGAGGTGTTATAATGTGTATAAAAAAAACTGCATTGGTCACCATATCTTGGATTTGAGTCTCAATAATGATTATGAAGATAAGGAAAATAATTTGGGACCATTAGTAGGTATAACGAGGGAAAAAGAGTAATTATCTCATTATTTTGCTAAAATCCACTTCGTCACAACCTTCCCTCCTTAAAAAGGAATTTTGTCCCCAAAATTCAAATCAACCTGAAAAATTTATTCAACCTAAGTAATTTCCTCAAATATTGGGATATCCTCAAGTATAAAATCAAAATCATGTCCTCAAACTTCAATTAGTACAATCATCATAATTGAGATTCCATGTTCCATATCATAATCAACTTAGTACTAACATTATTTCATCATCGAGCAATTGAGTATCAAGATCAGCACATATATTGTCCAAAGTCATTATATGAGTCACAATTATGGAAAACATCATATTGATAACCAATTTGGACATATCATATTTTAGGTCAAACAAATAGAGTTCACATGTACAAGGTGACTTTCGATCCCAATATCTCAGGGTCCTAGCTTCTCCATTGGCCTAGGTGGGGTTATACATCCATGATTTGAGATTTCATATTTCAACATTTTGAGACAACATCATACTTTAAATATCATTACTTTGAGCTCAAAATCAATGGGAAGCTCCCACCCTAGTCCCAGTGAGAGCTAAACCCTAATTCATAAATTGAGAGTGTCAACATAGTCATCATTTCAAATTTTGGGATTTTGAAGTCACTAATCATATATCTCAAGGTCCAAATAGTGTGATCATAGGATTTGTATTATTAAGATTGATAATCATGAATCACAAATCCATTAATCAATATCAAGAGTCAAGATTTTAGACACCAAAAGTCATAGATCCAAAAATTGATCATATTCTAAAGCTAGGGTTTATATTCCTCTTTAGACATTAAGGGAGATCACTCATCTATATTCAATTTTACCAACAATATTCAGGTAATATTTGATCAACATGTCCAGATTTCATTATCATAGTTTCCAAGGTTGATGAATGATCTACACCTAGGTCTATCTAGGAAGTTGACCACAAGCTATAGTCAACATTGCCATATGTCAAGGATATTATCAAATCAATATTCAAGATCGAGTATCAAGCATGGGTTTAACCTATTAGGCTTAGGTCAACCCGTCCGAATAGGGTGGAAGGAAAAATACCTTTCCAAACTCTAAATAATACAAAATTTAGAGGTAGTCAAAATAGGGAAGTGACCTAGGTTAGGGGAGTCATGAGTCAACTACTACCCTAATCTAGCACATTACTTACATTGGTCACTATCCACTGATCTTATTCAAATAGGGAGATTATCAAAAATTAAATCATATGTATCAAAGTCATAAGATCAAAATTCAAGATAATAGGGCAATAATGTCAAATTTTGTAAAAACAAATTTCCTCTCATGATCAAGGTAATGATATAATTTGGAAATCGAGGATTTGAATTTGGTATTCAAGGAATCAGAGCATTATAGTGCAAAATCTATTCCCATAATCATCATATCCAAATCGAGATTGCAAAAGGCATAAATAGTCAATAGGAAAATTGCTTTTTGCATCATGGTCTTACATCATGATTTTGTGAGTCCTAGAATTAGTCAATTTGATAGCATAGTCAAGATGAGCATCAAACAGGGAAACAAATATGCTTAACTATGTTTGAGGTTTAATAAAAAATAGAGCAACATGGAATAAATCAAATAGGGACCTTATTAACAATAAGGTATAAGGTACAACTACTTCTTATTTCACCAAAACAAAATTATCAATATTTACCTCAAACATAGCAAACATGTAGTCACGTTTTGGTTAAATCGAGTTTGTATGATATTAGGGTCATACATGAGTACTTTATTCCATGGATCAAAATCGAGTTTTCAAACTAGGATCAGATCATGGTATCAACTTTGAAGATTTAGCAATATTCACTTTTCCCATGCATAAGCTACCCATAATCGAGACATCATGTGGTGACAGGTCATGAGAAAGACCACATGATGAGATGAGAAGACTACCTAATCTTCATCTACATGGGTGGTTTAGGATTGTCCTTAAAGAAGAGATGAGAGGCTATAAGACTCTCTAGGGTTTCACAAGAGAACCTTTAGGTCCAGTTCTGGATCAATTAAGGCCAGGTAGAGCGGGGAATCTCAGCCACCGTGAAGACGGATAGGAGAAATTATGCCAGAACCCCGAGCCTAGACACCTCAATTTTCACCATTATGGAATTTAGGGTTTCTTGGGTGTAAGAGACTTGAGAAATTATTTACTTAATGTATATGGGAGTGTGTAGGCTCTGATACCAACTGTCACGGAACCGTTCTTACCCCAATCCCAATCCTACTGCCTAGACAGTAGTAAGGGGATTGAAGCGCCCGTCCCTGAGTGGCCCAATATGATCTATCACACTGGCATATACAATAAGAAATAAATAACTCAAAAACTGGATAATTAAAGAACAAACTAACCCAATATGGAGATATAAATGATTTGTCATTGTCATCGGAGTAATTAGAGTGCGGAAGAGATCTTATCCAATATTCCATTTGTATTTCCTAAAATCAGTAAAATCAAGACACAATCATGCAATTGCACGGTACGCTATCAAAATCAAGTAAAACGGTTTATAACAAAATAGTATACTTGGCAGGACTTATATTCAAAAGAAAAACAAGCAATTTGCAAAACCAACATTTATTCGACAAGTTTTTCAAGCAATTCAACTTTTATTACGAGTTCCCATTATGTTGTAATTCAAGAAGCATGGTTATATATTTTGTGTGACTCTATTACCCCAACGAGATGGGGAAGGTCACTAGGCTCCTTCTCACCATAGGAACATAGGAGACCAATGTACAAGTCCCACTTCCAAATGAGGGGGGTTTTTGTACTCAATATCAACATTATCAACATTATCAATATCATCATCATTATCAATATACGGGAAGTCATAATGGGCACGCAATTTATGTTTTCATGTTTTTCAAAATATAGTATAGAAAAACAGAAGACTAATCATAGGGAACAGTAACTCATCCAAATACATAGCCAAGCATACGGTCAAGAGATACATAAAAGTATCTTCAATACAATCAAGGAGGAGCTCTATAATAGCGTACCTTTCACCGAGGATTCGAGTATAATCAACAAATAATAGGTAGACCCTTTGAGTCAGATCCTAAATCATCAAGATAGGATCAAGGGTTAAGATCATGATATTATGAATGTCATGTTTCAATATTCGAGATTAGGGTTACACTTTCCTATGTCAACCTTAGGGTTGGGTCATTCACTTATAATCAATATTCCAATAAGTCCAACATTATTTCAAGTATACAATATATTCCAGTGTGAATGACTTACCTAGGTTTTCTAGGATTATATGTGTTAACCCTAATTTATGATCATTATCCAAGTCATCATCACATTTCTAGATCATCATCATGATAACTAACATCATTGGAGTTCAAGGATCAGATCATGTTCTGATGAGTAAATCATAGATCAACTTTTAGGTAAATAGATTTAGATATGCCACCAGATTTAGATCAATTATATTATCAAGATATCATCAAAATTACTTTCAAGGCATAAGATTAATATTCAAAGGTGGTTAAACAATGAGATTAGATCTAGTCTAGTCAAGTATGATTTAATGTCTCAAGATAATCATCATAGTTAAGATATAAGGTTTTCAAGGTCTAATCACAACATTGAGTCATTTAGACTAATTAACTAAGCAAGAGATCCATATTTAAGTATATCAGTGCGCATCTTTTGTAATCAGGTTTCAAAAGTATTTTTAAACGATGCACTAGATTTTTCTGATCAAGATTGACTACTTATTCATCATTTTTGGAGGTCGGATGCATTTTCTATGATTTAAACGAGATCTGGGCATTTAATTGAATATTTGAGTAGAGAAGGGGTAAAAATACCTTAAATGGGAAATTTGATGACCGTTTGATGAACAAATAGCGGCTGAGATGGATCCAAATAGGCGAGGTGGCCTGCTTGTCTAAGGATTCGGTTCACAGTCTGATTTGGCTGGTTTAACACTTGTTTTCTTGGTTCAATCAGTGGTTTAGTTGGTTTGCTGAACCGACGAGTTTCTCTTGAACCGAGCCATTCCAGGACTCCTTCCCCAACTCGCATAGGTCTCACGTGAGCCCAGAAGATCGACGGAGGACCATGCCGGTGTGGAGCAGCTCTGAGAGCATCAGTGGGCGAGGGAAACAGGCAAGCTGCCGCCCAAATGTATCTCCAACTCACGGACTGGAAGAGCACCTTAGATGATGGTATGGTGCCGCGAGGAGGAAACGCCCTATTTGGGCTTTGCGGCGGTGCCGCATGATGAGTGCATACTCATCATAATTTTCAATTACCTTTTTGGAACAATTTAATATCTTTTCCACATCTTTTCACCCTAATATGAATCATAATGCACAAAACTACTAAGTAATTCAATAATCAAGGTTTTAACTAAATATCTTTCATTTTATGCAGGTACAGCAGGCAACTCCATGCAAACGGTCTCAAGATCGTTTGGATCCATGCGGTCTCAAGATCATTTGCTGGAATACACAAAGAAACAAGACGAAACCAGTTGCCCAAGAAGTCCATGTGGTCTCAAGACCGTTTGGTCCCATGCGGTCTCAAGACCGTTTGGTCCCATGCGGTCTCAAGACCGTTTGGTCCCACGCGGTCCCAAGACCGTTTGGTCCCATGCGGTCTCAAGACCGTTTGGTCCCATACGGTCCCAAGACCGTTTGGTCCCATGCGGTCCCAAGACCGTTTGGTCCCATGCGGTCCCAAGACCGTTTGGTCCCATGCGGTCCCAAGACCGTTTGGTCCCATGCGGTCCCAAGACCGTTTGGTCCCATGCGGTCTCAAGACCGTTTGGTCCCATGCGGTCTCAAGACCGTTTGGTCCCATGCGGTCCCAAGACCGTTTGGTCCCATGCGGTCCCAAGACCGTTTGGTCCCATGCGGTCCCAAGACCGTTTGGTCCCATGCGGTCCCAAGACCGTTTGGTCCCATGCGGTCTCAAGACCGTTTGGTCCCATGCGGTCTCAAGACCGTTTGGTCCCATGCGGTCCCAAGACCGTTTGGTCCCATGCGGTCCCAAGACCGTTTGGTCTCGCGCGGTCCCAAGACCGTTCGATGCAAGCACAAGGATCGTTTGAAGAACTAAAGCCGCGCGACCACACCAAAGCCAGACTGATCAAAGCAAGACCATTTGGCGCTCAAACGACCTCCAAACCGTTTGATGCCCAAACGGTCTCAAGACCGTTTGGTGCCCAAACGGTCTCGAGACCGTTTGGCGCCCAAACGGTCTCAAGACCGTTTGGCGCCCAAACGGTCCCCAGACCGTTTGGCGTCAGATCTAAAACTATAAATAGACCCCCAGGGTCCCCATTTGAGGCATCGGTTCCGGACGCCGAAAGGCTGCCAGAGCACCATCCCGATCAAGTTCCACTCCACCTACAGCTGGTGTTGAGTCCAAGGAGGCTAAGAAGGAGAAGAAGACGGAGCAAAGAGCGCATCTTCTTCACCGGGCTGCGTCCACCTTCTGCACCGAGCTCATGGCGGATCTATCTTCTTCTTCTATCTTTCTTGTACCTCGCATCATGAGAGAGTAGTCCTCTTTCGCTGGGGTGCGGGGACTAGCCCCGCTGCCCATGCAAACCATGTTCTCTTGTTAAACTTTCCATGGCAATGTATATAACTCTTCATTTTGTCGTTTATCGTTAAGCTTGTGAGTTGGTTATGTGCGTGTTTCCATCTTTGTGCTGCCTATGTTGCGAGAACTTCAATGCATAGGTATGAATGTCGTTTAGCATGTTAAACTCCTTGACGAGAACTTCCGATAGGATTCCTTGAGGTAGTAGGTGTAGGATCCGCGAGGGGACGGTCCGCCTAACCTTCGGTGACACTTGTGTGCGCCTGACGCCCGTAAGGGGGGTTCACAGCCTTAGTTGGATTTTGTATCTTCGTGCTTTTCGTCGATGTTTACACGTACAATAGTCGCTTGTTTGCTTTGCGGTTTGCGCGGTTGACTCCCTGATTAGAAATAGGATGGGATTTCATCGAGGTCGTAAGTGTATGATCCGCGAGGGGACGGTCCGCCTAACCTTCGGTGACACTTCTGTGCGCCTAACGCCCGTAAGGGGGGTTCACAGCTTCCGTGGATTTCTGTATCTTCAGAGCCGTAAGACGTATGATCCGGATGGCGATGAGAAATCGGCTGCCTATGGTGACGCTTACGCGGACCTGACGCCCGTAAGGGGGGTTCTGCAGCAGCTCTACTTGGAGTGTTATTTCGTGCCTGGATTGTTCACGAGAGAGTACGATTGTGTGTGTAGCGGTGGTCAAACCCGGTACCATCCCAGCGATTTCATATCATTAATCTAAACCCATCTTTTATTCCACGTTTAATTTCTTGCAATTAGTTTAATCAAACCAAAATCAACCTATTGTTCTAAATATTAGTTTTACTTGAGCTAGATCTAACTGACAAGGATTCTTAAAAACGTTGTCCTTTGGGTTCGATCCTAAACTATACTGCGATAAGATCCGTCCGCTTGCGGGTGGTATTATTGCACTTGGTTTTGGTAAAAGCTCGGGGATATAAACCCCGAGTGAATTTGTTAGTGCATTCAAAAGCCACATCAAATTCTGGCGCCGTTGCCGGGGACAACGGAATCAGTCAGTCAAATCAAGTTCTTTTAAGACTAATCTAGGATTTTGTTTTTTTTCTTTTTGAAACTATCGCTTATCTACTTGATCTTTATTCTACTCCAAGGATCTCACTTTCAAACCTTTTTAAGTTTCAGGTACTCTTGACGATTAGTGTATGCACCGTTCGGATAGTCTCGGACTGACTGCGAGCTTTGATCCCGAGATCGATAGAACCTTCCATCGTCAGATCCGAGAGAATCAAGCCAGAATGGCGCAAGAAGAAGAAGTAGCCCATAGGGTAGCTCAAGCCATCAATGCGCAGAGAGAGAGGTTCATGCAAGAAGCTAGAGCTGCGGTTCAACAGGAGATCTTAGCAGCACAAGCAGCAGCGCAGGCAGCGGAATTTCAGAAGGATCTTAGAGAGTTCTCTATCCCAAAGGCCGCAAATGTATATCATCCGGTGCAGCCTCCTCCCATCGAAGCTGCCAACTTTGAGATTAGAGCACATTGGATAACCTTGCTTCAGAACAACCCATTCTACGGTAAACAAGCTGAAGACAGCCAAGGTCATCTTCTCAGATTCATTGACGTGTGTGCCATGACGAAGCAAAATGGAGTCTCTGATGATGCTATTCGACTCCGTCTCTTCAAGTACTCTCTGGCTGACAAAGCCATTAGTTGGTACAACTCACTGCAGAGTGATGTACCCATCACCACCTGGGAGCAGCTTCAAAACGCCTTTCTGGAAAAATTCTACCCCCCATCTCTTACATACGAAATCAGGGGACGAATCACAAATTTCACTCAAGTCCCAGGTGAAACTCTTTCCGAAGCTTGGGATAGGTACAAGGAGCTCCTACGAAAATGCCCACACCATGGAATTCCTAAGAACCAGCTGATCGAGATATTCTATAGGGGTGTGGAAGATGATGTTAAGATGTTCCTTGATTCCTCGTCCGGAGGGAACTTCATGCGGCAAAGTTACGACAGCGCATGGAGAGTTGTCACCCTGGGAGCAGAAAACCAAGCCAACTGGGGTAGATCCGTTGGTAAAGGAGTCCTAAAGGTAGCTATGGCTGATGCTATCCCAGAATACAAATCTATAGCTGAAACTTTGAAAGTCTTGGTCGCAAAGCAAGATCACATAGAATCATCCCTTGCTGCAATTGGAAGAGGACATTCTCCAACTAGGCAACCAGAACAAGTCAAGTCCACTTCTTTGTTTTGTGAAGCGTGCAAAGTCACTGACCATTCAACACTATCATGCAATGTTCTCTATGATGTTGTTTTAAGCAATGCCTGTGGACAAGGAGATAGTTGCCAGATGGAAAATCTTAATGCTATTAACACCAACCCTGGGCAGAACTTTTACAATCCAAATCAAAATAGGAATCACCCAGGCTTCCAGTACGGAAATCCTTCAGGAGCAATGAACTCACATCAATTTGTTCCAAATAATCAACCAAGAGGCCCATCTGGGTATCAGTTTAATCAGCAACAGAACTTTGGGAATCAAGGAAACTTCAAGGGAAACTTTCAGAACAGAAACTATAACAATTATCAGAACAACTCTCAGTATCAAAACTTGAACCAACAACAGGGTCAAACAGGACCTATCCCTTCTGATGACAAGCTATCTACCATCGAGAAGTTATTGCAAACACAACAAACGATGATAGCCAATCAACAAGCCCAGCAGAAGGCTATTGAAACTCAACTAGCTCAACTTGCTGCTAGTATTAAGCCACAAGCTGGGATTTTCGCTGGACAACCTGAGAACAATCCGAAACATCCGGAGCAGCTGAAGGTTATCGCCACAAGATCAGGGAAAAGTTATCCGGATCCACCAGCGAAAACAACTATGGATATCCCTGAGGAGAATGAACCCTTGACTGATCAAAACTCAACAACATCAGAACCGCAACCGAAGGAGAGAAATAATGATAAGGGGATTTCTGAGAAACCTACCAATGAAGAAGTAGAGACTCCTGAACCAGAAATTCCTGTATATAAGCCTCGTGTCCCTTTCCCATCCCGTCTGAGGGAAACCAAGTTTGATACTAGATTCATCAAATTCAAAGAAGCTATGAAGAAGCTCCATGTTGATATACCATTCTTGGATGCTCTTAATGAGATACCAGCCTGGACCAAATATCTAAAGTCGCTTCTCACCAAGAAGTACATCACGGAAGAGTGTGAAACTGTGAAATTGGCTGCAACTACATCAGATATCATATTAAGCAAGATGCCGAAGAAACAAAAAGATCCAGGATCCTTCGGAATCTCATGCCACATTGGTGATTCATCATGTAAGAAAGGATTGGCAGATCTTGGCGCAAGTATTTCTATTATGCCGCTGAGTCTATGCAAGAGATTAGGATTCGAAGAATTGCTTCCAACTGCTATGACAATCCAACTTGCAGACAATTCAGTAAAAAGACCGCTAGGAATTCTCGAAGACATCCCGTTCAAGGTAGGCAAGGTCGCATATGTCCCATGTGATTTTGTTATCATGGACATAAAAGAAGACACCAAATACCCTATTATCTTCGGTCGTCCATTTCTCGCTACTGCTAGAGCTCTTATCGATGTTGAAGCCGGAACCTTACTGCTCAGGTTAGGAAAAGAAACTCTGGAATTCAAGGTCTTTGAAAGCATGAGAAGACCAAGTATACAGGAGGAAGTCTATCTGATAGATTGTGTTGAGCAGATGTCACAACTTACTCAAGAATATCATGAGTCATGCGATCCTTTGGAAACTTCTCTATATGACCTTTTTAATGATGAACCTACTGACCAACAAGATAAGGATTGCGCCAAACCTCCCGACTCTGCTGAGGAGAATCATGAAGCTACCTATGAGGAATTAAAGGTTACCGAAACCCCAGAAGAAATCAGTAAAAAACCAGAACCTCCTGAAATGAAGCCCCTACCTGAAGGGCTGAAGTATATGTTTTTAGACAATCTCAAAGTTTTTCCTGTCATTATAAACTCTGGTTTAACAACCAAACAAGAAGAGCAACTTCTGGAAATATTAAAGGATAGCAAGAAAGCCATAGGCTACAGAATGAGTGACCTCACAGGGGTCAGTCAAGCTTTGTGCATGCACAGAATTCCCATGATGGAAGACCATAAGCCAACAATCGAGCATCAACGAAAATTAAACCCGAATATGAAGGAAGTGGTCCGTCGTGAGATCATCAAACTCCTTACAGCTGGAATAATATACCCGATATCGGACTCACCATGGGTGAGCCCAGTTCATGTTGTACCCAAGAAAGGAGGTACCACTGTCACAAGAAATGAAAACAATGAGCTCATCCCCACCCGAACAGTGACTGGGTGGAGGATGTGTATTGATTATAGAAAATTAAACAAGGCCACTCGGAAGGATCATTTTCCTATGCCCTTCCTCGATCAGGTTTTGGAAAGATTGGCTCACCAAGAATACTTCTGTTACCTGGACGGTTACTCTGGATTCTATCAGATCCCCATACATCCAGATGATCAAGAGAAAACAACTTTCACCTGTCCCTTCGGGACATATGCTTTTAAAAGGATGCCATTTGGCTTGTGTAATGCCCCTGCAACTTTTCAACGTTGCATGACTGCCATTTTTGCAGGGCTTACTGAAACAGTTATGGAGGTTTTCATGGATGACTTTTCTGTATATGGTGACTCCTTTGATTCTTGTCTTAAGCACCTCTCCATGGTACTCAAACGCTGTGAAGAAGCACATCTGGTGCTAAATTGGGAGAAATGCCACTTTATGGTAAAGGAAGGCATAGTTTTGGGCCACAAGGTTAGCAACAAAGGAATTGAAGTTGATAAAGCCAAGATAGAAGTCATATCTAAATTGGCAATACCCACAAATGTGAAAGAAGTTCGTGCTTTTCTCGGTCACGCTAGATTCTATAGAAGGTTTATACATGATTTTTCTAAGATAACAAAGCCGATGACCAATTTACTTCTCAAAGATGCTAATTTCAATTTCAATAAGGAATGCATCAAAAGTTTCGATACGCTGAAGAAAGCCCTTACGACTACCCCCATTATTAGAGCTCCAAATTGGGAGCACCCCTTTGAAATTATGTGTGATGCCAGTGACTACGCAGTGGGTGCAGTCTTAGGACAATGCATTGAGAAGAAACATTATGTTATCTATTATGCATCGAAAACCCTCGACGAAGCTCAAAGGAACTATGCCACTACTGAAAAGGAACTTTTGGCAGTCATCTATGCCTTCGATAAATTCAGATCCTACCTTACTGGTTCAAAAGTAATCGTTTACACAGACCATGCTGCCATCCGTTACCTTATGGCAAAGAAGGATGCTAAGCCAAGGCTGATCAGATGGATACTCCTTCTACAAGAATTTGACCTAGAAATACGAGATAAGAAAGGAACGGAGAATGTCGTAGCAGATCACCTGAGTCGCATCCACACTCTGGATGCTGAAGGAATTCCGATAAACGACTCTCTACCAGACGATCAACTTATTAGAGTCTCAGAATCTGAACCATGGTATTCAGACTTAGTAAACTACCTTGCCGCCGGAGTCATCCATCCTCAATACACAGGGAACGGTCTGAAGAAATTTATGCATGATGTGAAGCATTACTATTGGGATGAACCATATCTCTTCAAACTCTGCGCGGATGGATTGTATAGACGTTGCGTCGCCAAAGAAGAAGCCCATTCCATTTTGGAACAATGCCACTCAGGACCCGTGGGTGGGCATATGAGCTCTAAAAAGACTGCCTTAAAAGTTTTGCAATGTGGATTTTTCTGGCCAACTTTATCCAAGGACTGTTATGATTTTGTCATATCATGTGATAAGTGTCAAAGAGCTGGCAATATAACCAAGAGAGATGAAATGCCACTGAATCTATGGCAAGAAGTAGAGATATTTGACGTCTGAGGAGTAGACTATATGGGGCCATTCCCATCTTCTAATGGATTCTCTTACATCCTTGTGGCGGTGGACTACGTCTCCAAATGGGTTGAAGCTATACCAACCGTCACTTGTGATTCGAAACCAGTCATCAAACTATTCAAAGATATTATCTTCCCACGGTTCGGAGTGCCGAGAACCGTGATTTCTGATGGAGGCTCCCATTTCATCGAAAGAAGCTTCGAAGCTCTATTAAAAAAATATGGCGTCTCACACAAGGTAGCTTCTCCTTACCATCCATAGACCAGTGGACAGGTAGAAGTCTCTAATCGACAACTAAAGGCCATCCTTGAGAAAACCGTCGGGCGTAATCGAAAAGATTGGGCGACAAAAATCAACGATGCCCTATGGGCTTATCGCACTGCTTATAAAACTCCCCTTGGTACTACTCCTTTTCGTTTGATATATGGAAAAGCTTGTCACCTTCCGGTCGAATTAGAACATAAGGCATGGTGGGCAATTAAACAATTAAATTTCGATATAAAGGAAGCAGGGCAAGCCAGGATTCTGCAACTCAACGAGCTGAATGAACTTAGAATGACGGCCTATGAAAATGCTCGAATCTACAAGGAACATACAAAACTTTGGCACGATGGACATCTGAAAAGAAAAGACATTCAAGTGGGAGACCAAGTTCTGGTTTTTTAACTCAAGATTAAGGATATTCCCAGGAAAACTTCGCTCACGCTGGTCTGGACCATACATTGTCAAAAGCATCTCTCCTCAGGGCACTTTCTCTTTATGGAGTGCAGAGTCGGGTGAATTCATAACCAATGGCCACCGCCTGAAGAGATATTTCACCACAACAGACATAGGCACCAAATCAACGCTGGAACTCACCGATCCTAAGGATCCCACATGACGACGAAGGACTCTGTCGAGCCATCGACATAAAACAAAGGCGCTTGTCGGGAGGCAACCCGACCAATAACTCTGTTTTACCTTTCTTTTCCCAATTTTGTTTTATAGTTAATTTTCCTTAAATAAAATTTGCCTTATGGATAGTTTTCTTTCAGGATACGAGATCGGATTGGTGCTGATCACAACGAATTCATTCTCGGCAGTCATACCTGGTGTTTCCTTTCCCCTCCATCTTGAATTTAGGGTTTGCTCGAGGACGAGCAAATCTCTAAGTTCGGGGTGGAGGGTGGGTGGTACGTATTCCACTTCCACATACACACCCTCTTTTATACTCAATATGTCTCTATCATAAAATTTTTCAAAATTGTGAACAGATACTTGATGGAATTTTGTCTTTTATTGATGAAAATGTAACTAACGGTTTGCTATGCATCTTCTATCATAACATCCTCCTTATTCGAAACAAATCCCCAAGAGGACTGACTTTTGAAACTTGCCTGAAATCATCCTGTGAAACTTATGATTCCTAACATCATAATCCTTTTTACATAATGACAAGTATCTGTCAAACTGATAGGGATCAAACACGTTGCACTTCCTAACTGACTAATGGAACAATGGCTCAAAAACCCCACCGGATCCGCACCAAGTCATTATTTGAGCAGAGTATGACAAAGAGAATAACCCGGTTTTGAATTGTAAATCAAGTTGCATCCTGATCTGAACTCTCTTCTACACTTCTTCTATCATCTTCGTATCCCTCCATCCATAAATACCACCAAAATAGCCAAACTTGTGCCAAATCCCTAAGTTCGGGGTGGCACGCCACTTTCCCCATATCCGCTTCTTCCATACCCCTTCCAATAAGTAGGGGCGTACCACCAAAAATGCAATCTCGAGTCGAATAGAGGAGAGATCTGCAATAAAAAGATGCCAAAGTGCACACAAAATAAATGCAATCTCGAGTCGAATAGAGGAGAGATCTGCAACAAAAGATGCCATAGCGCACAAAAAAAAAAAATATATGCAATAAATGAAATTGCAAAACAAATAAAAATCTCGAGTCGAATAGAGGAGAGATTTTCTTCTTCCTTTCATACCACCTTTCACTCATTTTTCTACCTAAGGGCACAATACATGCCCTACCATCCTTAACAATACCAGTGTCAGATCAAATGCATACTTGTTGATTCTGCGGGTATCTCAGAACTCCTACGACACTCTTTGACATGCTTGGTGTTAGAAAAGGCGGGGAGGAAGCATTGTTGGGAAACGAACTCAGGAACGAAGCTATGGAAAGACGTGTTTAGTGGTCCCAGGAAGTTGAGGTACTCATTCATACTGAGCAGAAAGAAAACACTTGTGATGTGAAGATGAAGAAATCACATGGATCGAAAGTATTTCATTAGGCAACAGTTTCAAATTTTATGTTACTCGAGGACGAGCAACGATTTATGTTCGGGGTGTTTTGATGAGTGCATACTCATCATAATTTTCAATTACCTTTTTGGAACAATTTAATATCTTTTCCACATCTTTTCACCCTAATATGAATCATAATGCACAAAACTACTAAGTAATTCAATAATCAAGGTTTTAACTAAATATCTTTCATTTTATGCAGGTACAGCAGGCAACTCCATGCAAACGGTCTCAAGATCGTTTGGATCCATGCGGTCTCAAGATCGTTTGCTGGAATACACAAAGAAACAAGACGAAACCAGTTGCCCAAGAAGTCCATGCGGTCTCAAGACCGTTTGGTCCCTTGCGGTCTCAAGACCGTTTGGTCCCACGCGGTCCCAAGACCGTTTGGTCCCATGCGGTCTCAAGACCGTTTGGTCCCATACGGTCCCAAGACCGTTTGGTCCCATGCGGTCCCAAGACCGTTTGGTCCCATGCGGTCCCAAGACCGTTTGGTCCCATGCGGTCCCAAGACCGTTTGGTCCCATGCGGTCTCAAGACCGTTTGGTCCCATGCGGTCTCAAGACCGTTTGGTCCCATGCGGTCCCAAGACCGTTTGGTCCCATGCGGTCCCAAGACCGTTTCGTCCCATGCGGTCCCAAGACCGTTTGGTCCCATGCGGTCTCAAGACCGTTTGGTCCCATGCGGTCTCAAGACCGTTTGGTCCCATGCGGTCTCAAGACCGTTTGGTCCCATGCGGTCCCAAGACCGTTTGGTCCCATGCGGTCCCAAGACCGTTTGGTCTCGCGCGGTCCCAAGACCGTTCGATGCAAGCACAAGGATCGTTTGAAGAACTAAAGCCGCGCGACCACACCAAAGCCAGACTGATCAAAGCAAGACCGTTTGGCGCTCAAACGACCTCCAAACCGTTTGATTCCCAAACGGTCTCAAGACCGTTTGGTGCCCAAACGGTCTCGAGACCGTTTGGCGCCCAAACGGTCTCAAGACCGTTTGGCGCCCAAACGGTCCCCAGACCGTTTGGCGTCAGATCTAAAACTATAAATAGACCCCCAGGGTCCCCATTTGAGGCATCGGTTCCGGACGCCGAAAGGCTGCCAGAGCACCATCCCGATCAAGTTCCACTCCACCTACAGCTGGTGTTGAGTCCAAGGAGGCTAAGAAGGAGAAGAAGACGGAGCAAAGAGCGCATCTTCTTCACCGGGCTGCGTCCACCTTCTGCACCGAGCTCATGGCGGATCTATCTTCTTCTTCTATCTTTCTTGTACCTCGCATCATGAGCGAGTAGTCCTCTTTCGCTGGGGTGCGGGGACTAGCCCCGCTGCCCATGCAAACCATGTTCTCTTGTTAAACTTTCCATGGCAATGTATATAACTCTTCATTTTGTCGTTTATCGTTAAGCTTGTGAGTTGGTTATGTGCGTGTTTCCATCTTTGTGCTCCCTATGTTGCGAGAACTTCAATGCGTAGGTATGAATGTCGTTTAGCATGTTAGACTCCTTGACGAGAACTTCCGATAGGATTCCTTGAGGTAGTAGGTGTAGGATCCGCGAGGGGACGGTCCGCCTAACCTTCGGTGACACTTGTGTGCGCCTGACGCCCGTAAGGGGGGTTCACAGCCTTAGTTGGATTTTGTATCTTCGTGCTTTTCGTCGATGTTTGCACGTACAATAGTCGCTTGTTTGCTTTGCGGTTTGCGCGGTTGACTCCCTGATTAGAAATAGGATGGGATTTCATCGAGGTCATAAGTGTATGATCCGCGAGGGGACGGTCCGCCTAACCTTCGGTGACACTTCTGTGCGCCTAACGCCCGTAAGGGGGGTTCACAACTTCCGTGGATTTCTGTATCTTCAGAGCCGTAAGACGTATGATCCGGATGGCGATGAGAAATCGGCTGCCTATGGTGACGCTTACGCGGACCTGACGCCCGTAAGGGGGGTTCTGCAGCAGCTCTACTTGGAGTGTTATTTTGTGCCTGGATTGTTCGCGAGAGAGTATGATTGTGTGTGTAGCGGTGGTCAAACCCGGTACCATCCCAGCGATTTCATATCATTAATCTAAACCCATCTTTTATCCACGTTTACTTTCTTGCAATTAGTTTAATCAAACCAAAATCAACCTATTGTTCTAAATATTAGTTTTACTTGAGCTAGATCTAACTGACAAGGATTCTTAAAAACGTTGTCCTTTGGGTTCGATCCTAAACTATACTGCGATAAGATCCGTCCGCTTGCGGGTGGTATTGTTGCACTTGGTTTTGGTAAAAGCTCGGGGATATAAACCCCGAGTGAATTTGTTAGTGCATTCAAAAGCCACATCACCGCACTGCAGCAAGAAGGTTGGGGAGGGAAATCGAGGGTGAGGCAAGCCGTGGGAGAGTGCAAAAGGGATGAGTTCTCATGATGGATGATAGCAGCAGCCCTTTTTGGGGTTTATATAGGACTGGGGGGTACATTTTAGGGCAAACCAATTTTGGTTGCAGCCATGGCCTCCGGAGTGAGAAGGCTAGCCAAGGGAAGCATTTTAGCGGTCAAAGAGTGCATGAATGGTGGTCAAAATAGGGCTGGATGAGCACGAAATCATGAGGTGAACATTCCCTCTCGATTAGAATTTTGAATCGTGGTCTTAGGCGCGAGATCTTGCTGTTCCGTCTTCATTTACTCCTCCCCGCTAATTGCGGGAGGTAGAAGATGAGTTCATGGTTGTTGGATCAAGCCTGGATCTGCAAGAGCCAGATCCAAGGGCTGTGGCTCGCCCCCGACCCTTCACTCGGATTGTTGACTTGGAAAAGCCCAAGAAAAGGCAAATAAAATGATTTTGACAAGATAACTTCCAAAATTCATAGAAAAACATAGGAATATCCAAATAACCTCAAATTTGTACCAAAGCCTCACAAAAACGTGGAGAACCTTTATAAAAAGTTTGGGAACAATATGATGAAGTTTGATGGATCAATTTTGATTCTTTGAACAAAGTGATGATTGAATCAAATTTGAGGTGTTATAATGTGTATAAAAAAAACTGCATTGGTCACCATATCTTGGATTTGAGTCTCAATAATGATTATGAAGATAAGGAAAATAATTTGGGACCATTAGTAGGTATAATGAGGGAAAAAGAGTAATTATCTCATTGTTTTGCTAAAATCCACTTTGTCACAGGTGGGTACTTTGGCTCCACCATTTGAGAGCAGGGAATCTAGGATATGATCCTCTGGATCTCTAGAGATGTCATCCATAGTGATACTCTAGTCCACCAGTGCCAACAGAAACCCTGGGGTGTCATTGAGACTGCTAAGCACCAGTGGTTCAAAGCTTCAAGGAGGATCGAGGATCAAAATGACAAGAGAGATGCTCCTTTACCATTGCACTCGATCCAGACTCCATAGCGGTGACACGCTAGCAGAGAACAGAGTGCTCGTGCGGCCGACAGTGCTCTGCTGATTGCAAGAGAGGGAGGACAACTACTGAGCAAGCGGGGTTTAGAGATCAAAGAGCTGACATGTTCAGTTATCCTAGTTTGATCGTGCTCCCAAAAAGGAGAGCTATGTGGTTCCCATCCCAAGCTTGACTGGGAAGATCCACTGGCTGGTGATTTTTTGAAAAAGGTAAATACCATAATATCATGCATAACTTAGAAAATACCATATAAATAACTATGTTGGCCCATTAATTCCCATAAAATATTCCTAGATTTAGAAAATTTCCTAGTTTATTATAGGATCCTTAGATCAGACCTATGAAATAGTAATATTGATGGATTTTCATTTATGAGATGAAGCTCCATTTTAGGGTTAGTAAAATTCGAGAAATTAGCAAATAATGCATATTAAATATGAGAAAAATAATTTTGAACCCTACTATCATTTAGAAACTAAATGTGGACACCAATCTTAATATTATTTAGCAATTTTAGGTATTTTCTCATTATTGCCTAATTACATGTTGAACCCTCGTATTAATTCCAAAAAATAGTACAAACATCATAAAATTATGAAACTTGAACTAGACCCTTATTATGATCTCCTAATTAGAATAAAAATACCAAAGACATAATTTACATCAATAGGACCTAGTTTTGGATAAAACCTAATATGGACATAAAATACCACTAATTATGGTGAACCTTCTATTAATGATGATTAATTTCTATTAATCAGGTGACGACTAGTGATGTAGATGGTCCAGGAAAACTACAAATCTCTAAACTTAGTTATGTGGGTTTATTTAATTATATGACTATTTCTTTCTTGGTTGAATCATGATATCTATGTATGATCTTTCATTTCCAACTATTGCATGTAGTGTTACTATAAGTACTCGGTGTTTTGTCACTTGAAAAGATAAATGAAGAGTAGATGTTTTGTAGTTATTAAGGTGTTCATTATCCCCCTTACTAGGGAAGGATCAATGTTGATTGGTACACCTCCCTAGAGAACAAGGTGTATGGGGAGTTTCCCTAAAGTACTTGATACATGGGGATGGGCCTAATATATATGTTTTGGTACTAGTCCACCTTAGTAATGCAATTCATCTAGAAAAATGATTAAAATCAGCATTTTTTCATTTAATAAAGAATTTTTTTCTATGATCTTTCTTTCGTTTTGCATATCCTTTTAAAGTTATGAAAACCATAAATATATGTATCTTTATACCCATTTACACAACACATTGTGTTGATTCCCTATTTCACGTATGTTTTAGGTTTAGAGTTAGCATCGGAGAAAAGATGTGAGTGAGCAGTAGTACATGTTACCTATTGTGTTTAGATCATGTTAGCATACATGTTCATAGACTTGATAAGCCTCATTCCAATATGTGATTGTAATTCACTTGTAATAATTCATCTTGCAATAATATACATGTGGGATGTTGAGATTGCTTATGGTGTATGCATTATATTTGTTTGTTCATGTATGCCCGTATTGCTTCCGCAACACACTTTGATCAAACTACATAACATTTTTGGATTTTATTCTCTCGGGCCTTCTAAGTCTCAAGACGACAGAATATGGGAACATTACACTCATCTCACAGGTGCGCTACCTCCCAACACCTAGTTCAACATAGCTACTCTCTATGTTTTCTTCATGAGGTCCAACCATATATGTATAACCATATGCAATGGTTAATATTGTGGGCTTGTAAGAATAGACACAAAAACCTACTCATATGTCCCTATAGACTTAGGAAACATGGGCTCTAAAACAAAAAACTTGTCATGTCCCAATACTATACAAGATTTAGATTACTCTAAACAAAAGTTGAACTAAAACCACAAACATTATTATCAACATAACCCACATAGAGATCACGAGCCCAAAAATTTAACAAAGAACTGTAGGTAAGATTAGCAAAGAACCATAACACTGAACACATTACAAGTTCCACAATTTACATGCCTTAACTTCACAAAATGCCCAATTGATAAAATGTATCCAATTTTAACACTACATATGTGGCACTACTAAAGAAGATGCTTACGAAATCCTACTACTCATATAACTACAGCTTTAGAATTCATGTATGTATGTCAAAAGCCCAAGCTAGGAGACAGATACATCAAAATGTTCCCCTAAACCTAATTTTATAATGACAAAGCTAGAATTCTATCCCTATATGCTTTATTTCTGGAGGAGGCCACACAAAGGTCACCTACTTTTGAGATACCTTCACACTGATATCACCTACCTTTGAGTCTAAGGTTGGCCACCATATTAATCTTCTTTACCATTATTGAGATATTTCATCCTCCCACCTGAAAGCATGTGGAAACCAATAGGTGTGACCCCATGTCCCAGAACATCTCAAACATCTATTACTTTCAAGATAAATAAATATTTATGTTGGAACAGTAAACATTCTAAAATATAAAGAAATATTGTACTTGAATGTACACAATCACCCATTATTCTGTCACCATGGGTACTTGAAAAGATGTTAAACAACATATACATTTAATTCCTTTACATGCGTGCATCACTTCAAAGAGCACATCCATGTTTAGTTCCAATAAAACTAAATGGATATGCTACTCAGTTAAGATACTGTTTATATTCCCTAGTATGAGGAATACCCTCAATCATGAAAATCAATTCTATTTCCTCATCCTAGAACTCCATACAACATTTAATGGCATCCACATTCCCTAGATCTCTCCACACAATCTTGGGTCAAAGTGACGTAACCAAAAGGTGTAACATCCCTGACCTGGGTTATGAGTTAACCCTAGGTGTTTTTCCTAAATATGTAATTAAATCTTTGTGATTAACTCTGAGCATGTAATTAAGTTCTCAGAAACATATATCTCAGTATTTGCTCCTTTTTATTTAAAGTAGTAGCATTGTTTTGATATACAGGGACCTATGTGCAATTTACCCAGTTAAAAGGGTTAGCTTGCAATTTTCACATGATGAGATGTTCCTCTGATGTTGAGACATCATGAGAAATCTTTTTAGCAAAGTTTGAGGGATTTCCCAAGCTAAGGCACCAAGGTGCAGCTGTGGAAGCAATCCCGGTGCTTGAAACCCCAGTTTGGGGTAAAATGCAATTTACCCAAATTAAGGGATAAAAATTGTAAAATATGTCATCTAATGTATCTTTTATACTCTTACCATCATTTAGAGAAGAAATGATGAGGAAGTCACCTCAATTGAATTATCAAGTTATGAGATATACCTTGTGAGTGAATAATTAGGGTATATGTGCAATGTTTCTCTATGTATGTACCTCATTATTAGCTTACTCCCCTTTACCTTCTTTTCCTAAGACCTTAAGAGAAGGTTTGTCCTTAGAATAAAGAGGAAGGGACGATCAAGTAAAGAAGGAGGGACCTAGTTGGAATTATGGACAACTTATGTACTAATATTGAAAATCCTACCCGATGTATATAAGCTCTCCTTCCCTTAGTTGCAAGGGAACTTACCTTTCGTTCCCTTACTGTTTCATTTCACCAAAGACGACCAAGGACTGCCTTGGAGCTAAGGAGGACGAACAAGGGGTGCAAGGTAGGTTTAAACCCCTTTTCTTGCCTAATTCCATGGTTAGAATTCGAATTCAAGGTCAGCTTCATGGCTAATTCTCGAAACCCTATCTTTCTAGCCGTCTCTTTTCAACCTTCCTTGGAGTTTTCACCTTGTCCAACCTGTAAGAATTCAAGGACGCCATTAGAGCTTGGAGCTCAAGAAGCAAGCTTTAGGCGGGTTTTATAACTCTAAACCATGCTTTACTATATGCATCCTTTATATGCGGTTAGATGATAGTCATTCATGTTCCTTACTGTTCTTTGCTATTTTACAAGCAAACCCATGGGATATTTGTACTGTTCTTGAGCTAGGAGATGAAGGCATGATTTCCAAGAAAAACCCACTGCTTTTCTTTTCCTTAAACGGTCCTAACAGTTTGCTCTCTCGGACTCAAGACCGCGAGGTGAGGAAACGGTCTCGAGACCGCGACAGGGTAAACGATCTCAAGACCGTTTGGCCCCGTTGACCGAGCATGGACCGTATAAGAAATCTGTTCCTAATTATATAGGCTAATTACCCTCAAAATGTGGGAGACTAACTCCAAAGGAATCGGGAGATATGACCTTTTTAAGTCACAACTTTAAATGAATTAATTACTGATTTTCAAACGGTCTGAAATTGCCTTTTTGGGAAAACGGTCTCAAGACCATGTAAGGTCGTTGACTAATCTTTGACCGTATGAGATTACTGTTCAAAATTATGTTAATGAACAACTCACCAAGTTTGATGGTCTAATTCCAAACGGGCTAAGAGTTGAAGGGTGATTACTAGGGATAACCCTAGGTGAAAACAGTACTGAAATTATGGTGACCTAATTAGGGTTTTTAGGGTTGATTGACCTAAACGGTCTCAAGACCATTTGGGGGTCACCAAAAGGTCTCAAGACCGCGAGGGCAATCAACCAAGACCGTTTGGAGGTCTGGGGTCAAGATTTGTTGACCAATTGAAGGTACTTTTACACCAATTTACATTGCAATTAAACATTGATATAATCATCAACTCAATTTGTTCAACCTTGATGAATTTCCACTAGAATCCAAAAATTGGATGGGAAAACGGTCTCAAGACCGTTTGGAACTCATCCAAACGGTCTCAAGACCGATAGGACAATCACCCAAGACCGTTTGAAGGTCTAGGGTTGAGTAATTTGACCAATTGAGGACCCAATTGCAAATAAGTTATCAATTTAATCAAAATTCTATTTTGTGGTTCAATCATGGTTCAACCCCTATCAAATCACCTTAGACTTTGATGAAATCTTGGGAAAACGGTCTTAAGACCATGTGGGGTCCACCCACATGACCTCAAGACCGTTTGGGCCAAGTTTGGGCCCAATTGGAGCTCAATTGAAGGGTTCAACCTTGTGTTGATGCACTTTGTTGAGTGTTGATGGGTGAACATTGATAGACCCTAATTGAATCGATTTCAATCCTACTTGGTCAACAATTGAGGGTCAATTGGTTGACCAATTGGTCAAGCATAATCTTGATTAACCCAATCCATAGGTGGTCAACATAGATTGGACCTTTTGAAGGCTTCAACATCGTTTGACATTATTGGTTGCACCTTTGAGCCTTGTTGAAGGACCAAGCGGCTGAGACCATGAGAGCCTCGCGGTCTCAAGACCGTGAGAGGGCTCGCGGTCTCAAGACCATGAGGGGGCTCACGGTCTCAAGACCGAGAGGAGGCTCGCGGTCTCAAGACCACGAAGGGCCTCGCGGTCCTGAGGTCAAACTAGCTAAACGGTCAACACCTCTTCGCGGACTCAACGTCAAATTGATCTTCGCGGTCTCAACATTAACTTGAACCAATGGAAGGCTTCGCGGTCTTGAACCCCTTGAAGAGGCTCGCGGTCTTGGAGTTAGAAGGAGGCTCGCGGTCTTGGAAAGTCAAAGTGGGCAAACGGTCAACACTTTCAACCGATCTCAACTCAATTGATGATTAATGATTGAAATCAATCAATGTGATTCAAGGTTGACCTCATTCAATCAAATGATGATATAAATGGTTCAATGTTGCCCTAATAAAACCCTAATGACAACCTAGGATATTAAGGGGTTATTTGACTAAGGTTTTGACCATAATGGTGATCAATGGGATGAATTACCAATATACCCCTGAAGGGTCAATTAAGTTATACCTTGCTCAATTCAAACCCTAATTACATGAGAATGATGTTTTTAGTCATAATGACTCTATCCAACTTGATCTAGTCTAATGTTACCATCAACCATTAGTATGATGAAAGGGAGAGTACTCTAGAGAGAGAAAGTACCCTAGAGAGAGAAAGTAACTCTAATCATATAATGATGATGTTTTTGGCTATATTAGCCTATGATTCCTCAATCCAACCTGTTTTAGAGTGATGTTGACATCACCTAACATTATGATGAGAGAGAAAGTACTTATAGAGAGAGAAAGTACTTTTAGAGAGAGAAAGTACCCTTTTTAAGTAGAAACTCAACTAAAGCATCTCCAATGCACAGGAATGAGCATAATTAGGGTATGATCCACCTGTGTGAGATCATAGAAACCCTAATTATGATAAATGATGAACCTTTAACTAATCCAAGACCATCAATGAAGATGTTACTCATACATGATGATGTTATGAGTTTAATTCACCTTGATGTGAACAGTAAACCATAATTCAAGGGTGATGACATGTAATGTGAATAGTAAACCTTAATTCAAGGGTAATGGCATGTTTCTGAGTATTAAACTCTATTTGATTTGAATTAAAGATTTAACTCTTATCACAAGAGTAGGAAGTACATTCCTTATTGTTGTATTATCTTTATCAGATGTATTAACCATGCAAGTTCTGATATGAAGGTAATCATATCCAGGTATGGATGTTGATGTTATATTCATTAAAGGCATGTTGTTAGCCTTATGAATAAATAAAGTAATCTGATGCCTTGCCAGTGGCATCCTATGCTGATAATGGGCTATGAGAGCCATGAATACCATCAAGGTCATGCCTTAGAGATGACTTGTGATGAGGATAATGAGAAATAATGATTGATATGAGTTAGGCCTGTTACATTTAGTATTCTTCTTTTATAGCTGCTATGCTATTGTTATTGTTTGCAGAACAATGTATGTTGTTAAATAATACTGAATGTACCTAACTAATCAAGTATAATGTAGAGCCCTGATCATAGATCCATCATTGTCAGAAATTAAGTGATGGTGAAACAGGTTTTCCTCGGGGAACTCCTGGAGCACATACTTTTGAGTATGTGGGGTACATGGATGTGTAGAACCTTACATCCTAGTGTAGGAAAGTGATGTAGATGTGGAATCCATCCATCCTTCACTATAGTTCCATACCGTATCAGTGGTAGGTAAACATGAAACCTCCTGATGACGAAGAAAGCACAGATATCTATATCAGTGGTAGGTAAATATGAAACCTCCTGATGTCAAAGAGAGTACAGAACGCCACTGTAACTCTAGAATAGCGAAGGACCAGTTTACCCTGGCGAGCTATAGTAGTAGAGACACGAGATGTCCTACAAGTGATCCTCTTACTGACTGAGGAAGGTGAAGGTCATGAGAATCCGGCTCTCTTAATGACCTATGTATGATACTGATGCGGCTTCTCAGCGATCAGTTGGAGTATGAGTGGTAAGCCTCATCTCCACAGGGCATAATCTTGTTTGTAAAACATAGTCAACCATGTAGTATAACTTGTTAGAGATGACTCCAAGTTAGTTGATTGATGTTACATTGCAATAATGTTGATATTCTCCATATCTCCTAAATTGTAGAGATCTTGTTATACTTGCAACTGTTATAGAATGCTTTGAAGTCTTTACTGTTTAAAATTATCTTTGATGTTATAATAAAGCTTTTGGCGAAGAGTTATAACTCTCGCTGGGACAATTATGTATAATTGTCTCACCCCGTAGGCTTCAACTTTTTAGGTGGACGTCGGAGACGAAGGAACCAACCTACAGGTGACCAGTCTCAGCAGCAGCAGCACCAGGGGCAGCAGTAATCTCAGGTGGAGATTTGTCCTGCCATGTGGTGTAGTTAGAGTCAGACCTATGTGTCCTCTGTACTCTCAGGTCTTGGAGTCTTTTGTTTAGTGATCTTGAGATTTTTGTATCTTGATGTATATAACTAATCAAGAAGTAATTATCCTGAGATGTAAACAGTTTACCTCACTTTATGAAAGAAGCTTTTATGGATTCAAGCTCTTGTCACGAAAAGTTTTAATTTCCCGTGATTTTGTCTTCCGCTGATTACCAATTCACTTCCGCTAAGTTTTAATCGTGTTTATGTCATGGTTTGGAGATCAGAGCCCACAATTAGTGGTATCAGAGATCCAGGTTCAGTTGAGTCTACAGAGGCATAGGACTTAGGATGTTGAGTCTACCTTTAGTACTCCTTCCTCATCTAATAGAATCTTCTGCTCCTCAGGAGAAGAAGATACATAAGAATGTTAGAACATCGTGATGAGCGCGTGGCAGAAAGTAGTGCTAGTGCACCTCGAGGGGGTGCAAGAGTTCCGAGAATAGAACAACCTGCACCTGAGTCGCCAAGAGAGCCACCCCAGTTCGACCCAGCTGACATGAGTGATCCAGCTGTACAGACGATGTTTGGGCAGTTCATGACTGCCATGACACATATAACTGATAGGATGCCCATTCCTACACCTAGGGCACCTGTCCAGCCTGAAGCACAAGGTATTGGCAAGACATTCGAACGACTTTGTCGTGTCAGAGCTACCGAGTACTTCGGAACTGCCGACCCAGCAGATGCTGACTTATGGTTGATAGAGTTGGAGAAGGCTTTCAGGATTCTTATGATTCCGGAAGCTGAGAAGGTTAGACATGCTGTCTATCTTCTCAAAGGCAGTGCTGGTCACTGGTGGAACATGGAAGAGCAGAAGAGACCTGGAGTAGAGTTCTCATGGGAAGAGTTTCGTCGGGAATTTATCCATAGATATTTTCCAAAGACCTTCCTAGATGAGAAGATCTCTCAGTTTGAAAAACTAAGGTAGGGTATGATGAACATTAGTGAATATGAAGCTAAGTTCATGGAGTTGTTGCGGTTCTGTCCGCACATGGCTGCTACGGATGAGGAAAGAATCAGAAGATTCGAAAAGGGTTTGAATTCTGATATGTCAACCCCCGTGTCTGCCTTAGAAAATAGAGAGAGATTCTCTACCTTCGTTGAGTCAGTCCGAAGGATAGAGAGATCTGTAGTTGAGAAAAGACAAACCCATAAAAGATATCCACAGTTCCAGGGTTCTTCATCTAGGGATTCCAAGAAACCTAGATTCTCTGCACCTAACCCCCCACCAGCTAGATCGAGTTTTCAAACTCAATGGACACCAAGCAGAGGTAGAGGACGGAGTCAACCACTTCAAGGGATGCACAGTTCTGCATCAGTGTCAGTTACTGGACCACCCAGACCACAACAACAGGAGAGGAGTTGCTACAACTGTGGTAAGGTGGGACACTTGATGAAGGATTGTCGTTCTAGGCCTGTCGGTGTGACACAACAACCCCCGAGACAGAATCAATAGGGATCTCAGAATAGACAACATCAAGGAGCACCTCGAGGACGTGGACAAGCATCTCAAGCTGGATCATCAGCACCACCTCAACACCAGGCGACTGTGAGGTTCTATGCTATGAACCCACCTGAGGCAGTGGTCAATCCACGGGTAGTGGCAGGTCAGATGAAACTTTTATATTCTGATATGTCTATATCCTGTGATGTATCTGTTCTGATTGATCCGGGTGCTACGCACTCTTTCATCACTTGTGAAATGATTTGTAACTGCAATGTGACTGTTAGTCATAGAGCAGATAGTTTGTTGTTAGAGAATCCGTTGAGTGGGTCTGCCGTTTTGCAGGAGGTATGTTCTCCCTGCATCCTTTTCTTTTCTGACCATCGCATTCAAGTGGATCTTATACCACTTGATATGCAGGGATTCGATATAATCCTTGGGATGGATACCTTAGAAAGGTATAGAGTTGTCTTGGATTGTGAGTCCAAGTTGGATGTGTTTGCTGATGAAAGCAACACATGGATCGTTCAAGGTGAAAGAAAGATTCTGCCCACCTGTCTTGTGTCAGCTATGGTTGCTGATAAGCTGTTGAGGCAAGGATGTTATGCATTCTTATCCCATGTGGTAGATGTTACCAAGGAAAGTTCCAATCCTGCTGAAGTTCCCATAGTCAGGGAATTCGAGGATGTGTTTCCTGAAGAACTTCCTGGTATACCACCACCTCGGGAGATTGATTTTGAAATTAATCTGATCCCAGATACGAAACCCATAGCTCAAACTCCGTATAGGATGGCGCCTGCCGAGATGGCAGAACTCAAGAAACAGCTTCAAGAGCTACTTGAGAGAGGTTTTATCCGACCGAGTACTTCACCTTGGGGTGCTCCGGTCTTGTTTGTTAAAAAGAAAGATGGGTCAATGCGGTTATGCATTGATTACAGACAACTCAATAAAGTAACAATAAAGAATAAGTATCCTCTGCCGAGGATTGATGATCTCTTTGACCAGTTGTGTGGTGCAACAGTCTTTTCAAAGATAGACTTGAGGTCTGGATATCACCAACTCCGTATTAAGGATAGTGACATATCCAAGTCTGCCTTTAGGACAATATATGGTCACTATGAGTTCACAGTTATGTCGTTTGGACTAACCAATGCACCAACTGCATTTATGGAACTCATGAATAGAGTTTTTCGACCTTTCCTTGATCAGTGTGTTTTCGTCTTCATAGATGACATTCTGATTTACAGTAAGGATGCTCAGCAGCATGAGCAGCATCTCCGCCAAGCTTTGACCTTGCTAAGAGAACATAAGCTGTATGCTAAGTTTAGCAAGTGTGAGTTCTGGCTGCCGGAGGTATCTTTTCTTGGACATGTAATATCCGCCTCGGGAATTCGTGTTGACCATACAAAGGTAGAATCTGTTCTACAATGGGAACAACCGAAGACACCGACGGAGATTCGAAGTTTCTTGGGGTTAGCTGGCTATTATCGAAGGTTCATTAAGAACTTTAGTTCTATAGCTTTACCTTTGACCAAGTTAACCCGGAAAGATGTTCCTTTTTCTTGGAGTGATAAGTGTCAACAATCTTTCCAGTTGCTGAAGGAGAGGTTGACAAGTGCACCTGTGTTAGTGCTACCTAAACAAGGAAAAGGATATGTAGTTTTCTGTGATGCTTCCAAGAATGGACTTGGATGTGTGTTGATGCAGGATAAACAAGTGATTTCTTTTTCTTCCCGACAGCTTAAGAAACACGAGGAGAATTATCCAACACACGATCTGGAGTTAGCAGCTGTGGTTCATGCTTTGAAGATCTGGAGACATTATCTCTACGGAGAGACATTCCAGATTTTCACAGACCACAAAAACCTTAAGTATATCTTCTCTCAGCATGAGCTCAACATGAGGCAACGTCGCTGGATGGAGTTAATCAAGGACTACGACTGTACAATTGATTACCACCCAGGCAAGGCTAATGTTGTTGCAGATGCCTTGAGTAGGAAATCAGCAATATCAACCATGAATAGAGCACAACTAAACTCTTTAGTATGCTCTAGGAGAGATATGCTTATCTCTTTAAGGCAAGACAATGTACAGTTGAAGGTGTCATTGCTAGCAGGTTTGTTAGCTGAGATGCATATTAAACCTACTCTAAGGGAGCAGATTAAAGAGGCACAGCTAGATGATGCTGCAGTTCAACATATAAGATCTGAGTATGGAAATGAGAAGCAAGATGGTTTTCATGACTCAGAAGATCAAGTAGCTTGTTATAATGGAAGAATGATAGTGCCAGATGTGGACAACTTGAGAAAGTTAGTCCTGGAAGAAGCCCATTCTTCCATGTATGCTATGCATCCAGGGAGCACCAAGATGTATCGGAATTTGAAGGATCTATATTGGTGGCCTGGGATGAAGAAGGATGTTGCAAAGTTTGTTCTGAGGTGTTCCGTGTGTCAGCAAGTTAAAGCTGAAAACCAGAAGCCTGCAGGAATAATGCAACCTTTACCCATATCACAGTGGAAATGGGACCATGTGACCATGGACTTTGTTGTTGGCCTACCCAGGACAAGCAAAGGACATGATTCCATTTGGGTAATTGTTGATAGGTTGACTAAGACAGCACATTTCTTACCTGTCAAAACAACCTATTCTGCTAAAAGGTTATCAGAGTTGTATGTTCAAGAGATAGTGTGTTTGCACGGAGTTCCTGTCACAATAGTTTCTGACAGAGGTCCTCAGTTTACCAGTCGTTTTTGGGAACAGTTGCACAAAGCCTTAGGCACTAAGCTGAGGTTTAGTACGGCCTTTCATCCACAGACTGATGGATAGTCAGAAAGGACCATACAAACCTTAGAAGACCTGTTGCGAGCATGTGTTCTCCAGTTCACCGGAAGTTGGGATCTACACTTAAGCTTGATAGAGTTTGCCTATAACAATATCTATCAGCATAGTATTGATATGGCACCTTATGAAGCCTTATATGGTAGACGTTGTAGATCACCCTTGTGTTGGGTTGAGACTGGTGAGCACTAGTTGTTAGGTCCTGACCTGGTGCAGCAAACCACGGAAAAGATTAAAGTAATACAACATAAGATTAAGACTTCTCAGGATAGGAAGAAATCTTATGCTGACAAACGTCGTAGACCCTTAGAGTTCCAGGTTGGAGACAGAGTGTATCTTAGGGTCTCACCTTGGAAAGGGGTCCTTCGTTTTGGAAGGAAAGGAAAGTTATCTCCCAGATATATCGGGCCTTATCCAATCATTGAACGGATTGGAAAGGTAGCATATAAACTAGAGCTTCCCCCAGAATTACAGAGGTTACACCCTGTGTTTCACATTTCTATGTTGAAGAAATGTCACCCAGACACTGAGTCAGTTCTACAACCTATGGAGGTAGAATTGAATGATGACATATCCTATGAGGAGGGACCAGTGTCAATCCTTGATAAACGAATTAAAAAGTTAAAGAAGAAAGATATAAGTCTTGTGAAAGTCCTCTGGAACCATCGTGGTATTGAAGAAGCCACTTGGGAGTTAGAGGATGAGATGAGAAGAAAGTATCCTGCCCTTTTCTCTTAGTATGTTTTATCGATTTTGGGGACGAAATCCTTGTAAGGGGTGGATAATTTGTAACATCCCTGACCTGGGTTATGAGTTAACCCTAGGTGTTTTGCCTAAATATGTAATTAAATATTTGTGATTAACTCTGAGCATGTAATTAAGTTCTCAGAAACATATATCTCAGTATTTGTTCCTTTTTATTTAAAGTAGTGGCATTGTTTTGATATACAGGGACCTATGTGCAATTTACCCAGTTAAAAGGGTTAGCTTGCAATTTGCACATGATGAGATGTTCCTCTGATGTTGAGACATCATGAGAAATCTTTTTAGCAAAGTTTGAGGGATTTCCCAAGCTAAGGCACCAAGGTGCAGCTGTGGAAGCAATCCCGGTGCTTGAAACCCTAGTTTGGGGTAAAATGCAATTTACCCAAATTAAGGGATACAAATTGTAAAATATGTCATCTAATGTATCTTTTAGACTCTTACCATCATTTAGAGAAGAAATGATGAGGAAGTCACCTCAATTGAATTATCAAGTTATGAGATATACCTTGTGAGTGAATAATCAAGGTATATGTGAAATGTTTCTCTATGTATGTACCTCATTATTAGCTTACTCCCCTTTACCTTCTTTTCCTAAGACCTTAAGAGAAGTTTTGTCCTTAGAATAAAGAGGAAGGGACGATCAAGTAAAGAAGGAGGGACCTAGTTGGAATTATGGACAACTTATGTACTAATATTGAAAATCCTACCCCATGTATATAAGCTCTCCTTCCCTTAGTTGCAAGGGAACTTACCTTTCGTTCCCTTACTGTTTCATTTCACCAAAGACGACCAAGGACTGCCTTGGAGCTAAGGAGGACGAACAAGGGGTGCAAGGTAGGTTTAAACCCCTTTTCTTGCCTAATTCCATGGTTAGAATTCGAATTCAAGGTCAGCTTCATGGCTAATTCTCGAAACCCTATCTTTCTAGCCGTCTCTTTTCATCCTTCCTTGGAGTTTTCACCTTGGCCAACCTGTAAGAATTCTAGGACGCCATTAGAGCTTGGATCTTGAAAGCTTGGAGCTCAAGAAGCAAGCTTTAGGCGGGTTTTATAACTCTAAACCATGCTTTACTATATGCATCCTTTATATGCGGTTAGATGATAGTCATTCATGTTCCTTACTGTTCTTTGCTATTTTACAAGCAAACCCATGGGATATTCATACCGTTCTTGAGCTAGGAGATGAAGGCATGATTTACAAGAAAAACCCACTGCTTTTCTTTTCCTTAAACGGTCCTAACAGTTTGCTCTCTCGGACTCAAGACCGCGAGGTGAGCAAATGGTCTCGAGACCGCGACAGGGAACACGGTCTCAAGACCGTTTGGCCCCGTTGACCGAGCATGGAACGTATAAGCAATCTGTTCCTAATTATATAGGCTAATTACCCTCAAAATTTGGGAGACTAACTCCAAAGGAATCGGGAGATATGACCTTTTTAAGTCACAACTTTAAATGAATTAATTGCTGATTTTCAAACGGTCTGAAATTGCCTTTTTGGGCAAACGGTCTCAAGACCATGTAAGGTCGTTGACTAATCTTTGACCGTATGAGATTACTGTTCAAAATTATGTTAATGAACAACTCCCCAAGTTTGATGGTCTAATTCCAAACGGGCTAAGAGTTGAAGGGTGATTACTAGGGATAACCCTAGGTGAAATCAGTACTGAAATTATGGTGACCTAATTAGGGTTTTTAGGGTTGATTGACCTAAACGGTCTCAAGACCGTTTAGGGGTCACCAAACGGTCTCAAGACCGCGAGGGCAATCAACCAAGACCGTTTGGAGGTCTGGGGTCAAGATTTGTTGACCAATTGAAGGTACTTTTACACCAATTTACATTGCAATTAAACATTGATATAATCATCAACTCAATTTGTTCAACCTTGATGAATTTCCACTAGAATCCAAAAATTGGATGGGCAAACGGTCTCAAGACCGTTTGGAACTCATCCAAACGGTCTCAAGACCGAGAGGACAATCACCCAAGACTGTTTGAAGGTCTAGGGTTGAGTAATTTGACCAATTGAGGACCCAATTGCAAATAAGTTATCAATTTAATCAAAATTCTGTTTTGTGGTTTAATCATGGTTCAACCCCTATCAAATCACCTTATACTTTGATGAAATCTTGGGCAAACGGTCTTAAGACCATGTGGGGTCCACCCACATGACCTCAATACCGTTTGGGCCAAGTTTGGGCCCAATTGGAGCTCAATTGAAGGGTTCAACCTTGTGTTGATGCACTTTGTTGAGTGTTGATGGGTGAACATTGATAGACCCTAATTGAATCGATTTCAATCCTACTTGGTCAAAAATTGAGGGTCAATTGGTCAAGAATAATCTTGATTAACCCAATCCATAGGTGGTCAACATAGATTGGACCTTTTGAAGGCTTCAACATCGTTTGACATTATTGGTTGCACCTTTGAGCCTTGTTGAAGGACCAAGCGGCTGAGAGCATGAGAGCCTCGCGGTCTCAAGACCGTGAGAGGGCTCGCGGTCTCAAGACCGTGAGGGGGCTCACAGTCTCAAGACCGAGAGGAGGCTCGCGGTCTCAAGACCACGAAGGGCCTCGCGGTCCTGAGGTCAAACTAGCTAAACGGTCAACACCTCTTCGCGGACTCAACGTCAAATTGATCTTCGTGGTCTCAACATTAACTTGAACCAATGGAAGGCTTCGCGGTCTTGAACCCCTTGAAGAGGCTCGCGGTCTTGGAGTTAGAAGGAGGCTCACGGTCTTGGAAAGTCAAAGTGGGCAAACGGTCAACACTTTCAACCGATCTCAACTCAATTGATGATTAATGATTGAAATCAATCAATGTGATTCAAGGTTGACCTCATTCAATCAAATGATGATATAAATGGTTCAATGTTGCCCTAATCAAACCCTAATGACAACCTAGGATATTAAGGGGTTATTTGACTAAGGTTTTGACCATAATGATGATCAATGGGATGAATTACCAATATACCCCTGAAGGGTCAATTAAGTTATACCTTGCTCAATTCAAACCCTCATTACATGAGAATGATGTTTTTAGTCATAATGACTCTATCCAACTTGATCTAGTCTAATGTTACCATCAACCATTAGTATGATGAAAGAGAGAGTACTCTAGAGAGAGAAAGTACCCTAGAGAGAGAAAGTAACTCTAATCATATAATGATGATGTTTTTGGCTATGTTAGTCTATGATGCCTCAATCCAACCTATTTTAGAGTGATGTTGACATCACCTAACATTATGATGAGAGAGAAAGTACTTCTAGAGAGAGAAATTACTTCTAGAGAGAGAAAGTACCCGTTTTAAGTAGAAACTCAACTAAAGCATCTCCAATGCACATGAATGAGCATAATTAGGGTATGATCCACCTGTGTGAGATCATAGAAACCCTAATTATGATAAATGATGAACCTTTAACTAATCCAAGAGCATCAATGAAGATGTTACTCATACATGATGATGTTATGAGTTTAATTCACCTTGATGTGAACAGTAAACCCTAATTCAAGGGTGATGACATGTAATGTGAATAGTAAACCCTAATTCAAGGGTAATGGCATGTTTCTGAGTATTAAACTCTATTTGATTTGAATTAAAGATTTAACTCTTATCACAAGAGTAGGAAGTACATTCCTTATTGTTGTATTATCTTTATCAGATGTATTAACCATGCAGGTTCTGATATGAAGGTAATCATATCCAGGTATGGATGTTGATGTTATATTCATTAAAGGCATGTTGTTAGCCTCATGAATAAATAAAGTAATCTGATGCCTTGCCAGTGGCATCCTATGCTGATAATGGGCTATGAGAGCCATGAATACCATCAAGGTCATGCCTTAGAGATGACTTGTGATGAGGATAATGAGAAATAATGATTGATATGAGTTAGGCCTGTTACATTTAGTATTCTTCTTTTATAGATGCTATGCTATTGTTATTGTTTGCAGAACAATGTATGTTGTTAAATAATACTGAATGTACCTAACTAATCAAGTATAATGTAGAGCCCTGATCATAGATCCATCATTGTCAGAAATTAAGTGATGGTGAAACAGGTTTTCCTCGGGGAACTCCTGGAGCACATACTTTTGAGTATGTGGGGTACATGGATGTGTAGAACCTTACATCCTATTGTAGGAAAGTGATGTAGATGTGGAATCCATCCATCCTTCACTATAGTTCCATACCGTATCAGTGGTAGGTAAACATGAAACCTCCTGATGATGAAGAAAGCACAGATATCCGTATCAGTGGTAGGTAAATATGAAACCTCCTGATGTCGAAGAGAGTACAGAACGCCACTGTAACTCTAGAATAGCGAAGGACCAGTTTACCCTGGTGAGCTATAGTAGTAGAGACACGAGATGTCCTACAAGTGATCCTCTTACTGACTGAGGAAGGTGAAGGTCATGAGAATCCGGCTCTCTTAATGACCTATGTATGATACTGATGCGGCTTCTCAGCGATCAGTTGGAGTATGAGTGGTAAGCCTCATCTCCACAGGGCATAATGTTGTTTGTAAAACATAATCAACCATGTAGTATAACTTGTTAGAGATGACTCCAAGTTAGTTGATTGATGTTACATTGCAATAATGTTGATATTCTCCATATCTCCTAAATTGTAGAGATCTTGTTATACTTGCAACTGTTATAGAATGCTTTTAAGGCTTTACTGTTTAAAATAATCTTTGATGTTATAATAAAGCATCTGATGAAGAGTTATAACTCTCGCTGGGACAATTATGTATAATTGTCTCACCCCGTGGGCTTCAACTTTTTAGGTGGACGTCGGAGACGAAGGAACCAACCTACAGGTGACCAGTCTCAGCAGCAGCAGCACCAGGGGCAGCAGTAATCTCAGGTGGAGATTTGTCCTGCCATGTGGTGTAGTTAGAGTCAGTCCTATGTGACCTCTGTACTCTCAGGTCTTGGAGTCTTTTGTTTAGTGATCTTGAGATTTTTGTATCTTGATGTATATAACTACTCAAGAAGTAATTATCCTGAGATGTAAACAGTTTACCTCACTTTATGAAAGAAGCTTTTATGGATTCAAGCTCTTGTCACGAAAATTTTTAATTTCCCGTGATTTTGTCTTCCGTTGATTACCGATTCGCTTCCGCTAAGTTTTAATCGTGTTTATGTCATGGTTTGGAGATCAGAGCCCACAAAAGGTAGGGAGCCCAATGGCTATCTACCATGGATATGCGTTTAAGAGTGGATCCATAAATATCAGGCCCTACCAGGGTACCCATGTCATGACACCAATCATAGGTAATAACCCTTCATATCGTATTCCAACACCACATCATATGTCACATATTTTTCCAACAGACCAACAATCTCATTCAGTTCACAACATTTCAATCATCTTCTCTAAACTTTTAAGTTGCCATAAGATGTACTCATTTCACTACTCCCCGTAACGATCCAAGGGAACAAATCGACTAACTCAAGGATCTACAAATTCTATTGATCTTTTATTAGTTAGATTCTTTACCCTATCGATATAAAAACTAGAATATAAATAAAGATAATATAATGAAGCATGTAACCATGCAACAATAATCTTCAAACAAATAAAATATTTCACCATAAAAATCTAACTTCTCAAAGTAAGGCACGTGTTCCATGCCTCTATCACATTTTGGCCATCCACATAACTTAACCTAATGAAGAGGTTAACATATACTTAGGAGAACGATCACAACCAAGTACTCACAAAAAATAGAATGAATGTATATATAGTACCATCCTTATTTCCATGAAGGGGCCATTTTTATGTGTTTTAGTAGCATAAAAACAAAAAATAGTTTAGGGGAATGTACTTAGGAAGTACATTGGAAAAATAAGCATGTAGTTCACACCCTACAGACATGCATATCATATTTCAAATGCAAAGGTAGAGATCTTTAAATTTTATAGTGATCAAAAGTTGAAACTACATCGGGGTATCAAATTGTCATCTTTTAATGGAAAGAGAGTTAATCATAGTCTGTAACTCCAACATGCATACTATAATCATGTCCAATTAGGTTCAAGGTACGTAAAGACACCATATTTTAGCATATTTAAGTACTATAACTATAAGATATTAACATGCAAGCATGTAGTAGGTAATACATGAGGCAAAGGTTATATCACTTACCTGACGAGAGAAGAAACAAGTCAACTCGTAAAGAATGGAGGTGATGATCCCAGATTCATGATAAACTCTGACAATGAAGGAAAACTCTCCACAATCTGAGATAATTTCTCCTAATACATTCTATTGTATGTGATCCATGGACTAGAAGCAACATGGCAAGGGTGGAGAAGGTAAAATAGGGTGTAAGACTCAACGACCAAAACCCTAGAGCAAAACCACCTAGAAAATATCCAAGAAGAGAAAGAAGATGAAAGATCCTAATATCAAGATTTGATTTACTCAGATCTAATATTTGCAACCTTCATATGGCTCGTCACTCATCAACAGAGAAGAAAACGAAGGTAGATGGTGTCAAAATCAAAGATTGATAAAAGTAGAAATATCATCAATTGTCAGCAACTGATTGTGTTTCACTCTAATGACTCTCGGAGGTTCAACTCATACAAGTGAGGGAACAAGGAAGGACACATGTGATATATATATATATATCCCTATGATAGAGAGAAAAGGTAGTTAATATATCCTATCAATGGACATATCATGTGTACCTTCATCGGTCTACCGTCTTATCAATAGATAAACCCTATCTCTCCATTAGTCCACAAAGCCAAGACTCCATGGGTAGACACGAGTAGATATGTCATCTATTCCTATCATATGTGCAAACCCTTTTAAATGCCACTAGAAAACATGATTTGGAATCATTATTGGTAGATAGTACATACAAACCATCAATACTATTAGTACTCGACTGACAAAATCTTACCTCTCAACCTGTAGAAACTTCTTTGATAGATAATAGATAGAAACATAGAAGGTCACAAGGCCAATCACTTGCATTGGTTCTCTATCAATGGAATGAAAGAATAACATCGTCACTCTCCTATTGATGAAAATACAAGCATAAACAAATTGAAGGGAAAACAAAATAGCATCATCGATATTCAATCGATGAAAAACATGGAACACCTCCATTGGTCCTCTGCCAATGGAGTGGCAACTCTCTTCCAGCAATCCTCAGTTAGTGAAAGGGAAACAAAACTTAACTACATTAGCTAAGTTCATCCACCAAGTCCAATCAAGAGAGAGAGAGAAAGAGAGAAGAAAAAAAGAGCAAGTAGAATGATATGTCTAAATTTCAAGGAAACCCTCAACGATGAGTGAATTATACATTGGATCTCAAACAAGGCACAAACAAACACAACAATCAAAACATAAACCAACAAGCATACATACAAGTAATAAAGATAAGATAAGATAAGATAATATGATGCAGGGGTTAAGCTAGTTCAAGGATCTTATAGTTTGTCATCTTTAGAAAGAGGAAGAATGGTTATTCAAGGTCTAAATTAATTTTGCCCTTGTTTTATTGATGACTATGTTACCTCACTTATTTGTGTTAAATGTTTCAACATGTCTTACTTTAGATAGACACACTCCAAATGCCTAAAATTTCTAACCCTAGTTTGAGAAATCAAGTCATACATGTAAAAAGATCAAGATCAAAGATTAACTAGTTCATCACCTTAGGTCAATTTAGTAATCACTCGTAGTGATTGTATGACTTGAAAGTAAGCTAAAAATGTAATAAAATTATGTAGATCAATGAAACTAGAAAATTGCATCAATAAAGTTAATGTAATGTAGGAATTTTCACCAGCTGACATTGTGTTGGACCTATCTCAATCAATGAAACTAATTGAAAAGTCAAGAAATGACATCATCTGAGATGCAATTGTCATTATATCTTGGTTGATGAGGTTTTAAAACCTTGATTTCTAGTGTCATCAATTGAGTTATGACCATAGCATCTCGTCCTATGGTATTTTAGCTAGAAAGTGCAAACTAGTCGTTGCACAGATAGAAAAAGTAAAATTGATCCATTGAACTCTCTTCCAAATGGCTAGAGTTTGTTCTATATGATTCTAACAACTAGAAGGGATCTTCAGTTGTAAATAGGACCTATTGGGCTTTATTCCATGGTTAGACAAGTATCAAAAAAATTCCTATAATATAATTGATGTATAAAGTGCTCCAAAGAGATACTTTTACTCCCATTAGATTCATCACTTTCTACATCCGTTGGAGTGAGTAGTAAATCTATAAGTGAGCTAGTCCTACATGTATATCTTATAAGGAACTCCTTCCTCTACCTACCAATCTATCATTTTCTCATGAATATAATAGTTCTCTCTCTTGGATTATAGAGGAGAAGAAGAAGGGTAGGAGTCCCTTGGTGAAAAGCTTCTCCTTCACTAGTACATAACCGACCTTTAGTGTCGGTTATTTAAGGCCTTTAGTGTCGGTTTCTAAGCGACACCTATGTGGGCGACGCTAAAAGCCCACCCGTTACGCGTCGGTTCAAAAACCGACGCCAATACCCTTCGTGCGCCACCAAAAATGCGCCAACAGGGCACTATAGGCGTCGGTTATTACATAAGAAACCGACGCCATATACCTTCACGCCATAGAAGGGCGCCATCTTGGGCACTATTAGTGTCGGTTATTAGATAAGAAACTGACGTCATATAACTCCCAACACGGCTGTGCTGGCCAGCACGGCCGTGGTGTCTAGTCTGCTGCCACGGCCGTGGTGTCTGGTCTGCTGCCACGGTCGTAATGGCCAGCACGGCCGTGGTGTTAAGGAAATAGACGTCGGTTACAATTAAAAACCGACACTGTAACGATGTGGCATCGGTTTTATACAAATAATTGACGCCTATTTTTTGTTTTTTTTTCTATCAGTCTGCAGACCTGCTGTATGGCTAGTTGCAGGATGAGAAACCTACAGTTCAATTATGAACTGCAGGTTTTACGACATCCATTGATTTCAGCCAACAATAGGCCACAAACCTGCAAAATTAACAACAAAAATACTCACACATTTAGCAATACAACCTGCAGTTCCATTTGATTTTCACACATTTAGAAACATTCATGTAGCTAGCAATCTGTAGTTCCATTCATTTTCACATTCACACATGTAGAAACATTCATATAGCAACCAACAGCTTCATTCATTTTCACTCAGACACATGTAGTAACATCCAGACATGTAGAAACATTCACACATATATTGTAATTCAGAAATTCATTTACAAAATATCATTCTTTAGTCATTATTCGCTATCAACATCCCAATTATATCTTAAAACCCCCACTATTTGTATGGATTTTGCCCATTCTTCTCTTACTTCATTTAATTCTCCCCTCGTATAGGGGGCATGTACATCTGGTAAGGTCGTTCCTGTAGTGTGGTCAGTTTTAAACACCTGTAAAGAGAATGATGTATATATATAATTAATAAGCTATAAATAAGATTGATATATTTCATATTATCTAATGAGACTATATAATACCTCAGCAATACAATCAATGTCCATTGTGGCATATTCGATAATCATGTGCATAAATCGCATCACATAGTATCCACATGCCCATCCGTTGTCTTGTGTAGCACACTATAAATTCAAACATACAAAATATAAAAAAATATAACTAATTAAGCACTATTCACATAAATAATATATACATATATTGCAGTCGGGAACTTACTTTCACGTTCTTCCAAATTATTGGTTGGTTCTTTTTCATAGGGACCTTTCCTCCAACCTTTTTGAACTCATCAAAACCCCTACATGTTAATGTAACACAGTACATTGCATAATTAAATAGTAATGTAATAACATATGTTAACGAATATGAAAATGAAATATTTCTCACTGGAATAATGCCATTTTCATTATGTGTCCATGTTTTGTATTGAATTTACTTGCCTTAGGATCTAGATAATAGATAGTGAACGTCTCGGGGACAATAACCAGTAACTCCCAATGCATACCACTAGAGGTAAAAAAGTTAAAAATTAATAACTCAAAATCCACAATAAAATGTAATTTTCTTAAGTCCAAATTATAATAAGCAAAGTAAACTTACTCTACATTGAATGGAGCCATTATCACTGTCTTCTTATTTCGAGAAAAAATTGTAAAAGCCTCACAGCAGTATTGTTGAACTGACGGAGGGTCTTTAGCTACTAGACTAATCAAAGATGGAATCAAAAATCCTACATGTTCGAATGCAAAATATGCACATATCTTGTCTAAGTCGCTGCAAAATATGTATTAATTACGCATGCATTAATAAATAAGAAACCAGATCATCAGATCCTACACAAGGTATATGGATGTATAAAGAAGATCTCACCTTATCCATAGCTCTATCACAAATGTATTTAGCCAATCATATCGAAACAACTCCAAAATATCTTGTATAAATAGTTTGCTTTCGTATGATTGACCTGCAACATCTGAATCTATAGAAACAGTTATAGGGCAATTTATATCATGTTCGCCTAACCATATTGCCATACCCCTACAGTTAGGACCTAACGGGACAGGTAGGTCCTGTGGAACCCAACTGGGTAATGTAGGAGGTGGAAGTGGAGGCCTTGATGTTGTGGGTGTCTTCTTTTTAACCTGTATATATATATAATAATTTCCGATCAACTGACATCATATACACACACTAACAATTTAACGTAATGTAAATTTACCATATAGTTTCAGTAAAGATGACATCCACTTTTAGCCACAATATCACTCCGCCTTCTGCCTCACCAAGCATTTCACAATCTGGGTGGGCATATGGCAATGGAAGATCCATCCACTTGGGGAATATATGTACCGGGCTCACATGAATCCAACCAGATGGTAATGGAGACCCGTGAAACATTTCCCCTGGTAGGGATGGGTAAGTCGACGCCTCTGCAATGACATATTCATTAACTTTTAGACGGCATGGCTTCAACCCCTACAAACTTTTGTGTAAAGAATGTTATATACATATATACATATTATCTTTTTTTGAAATGACTACAATTTCATATATACATATCATCTTGAATTAAAAAACTAGTTACAATGTCATAAAAATACTTACAGCGGATTTCCTAGGTGGTGGGTCTACATGATTACTCCCAACCTCTGCAGTAGGAGTAGAGCCTGCAATAGGAGACACCATAGGTATTGTCTGGTAAGTGGCAGTCTGAGATGCCTGCCACTTTTTCATTGCTTCTTCGAGTTTCCTATCAAATAGCTTATCTACCTATACATGGATAAAAGAAACATCAAATTCTAATTATTGAATTCTCTTTTACAGTAACATCTACAAGGAAAAAATATGTTACCTCTTCTTGTGAAAGTCCCACTTTTGGGACATGTTTGTGCTGGGATGGCCCAAAAAAATCTTTGATTCCCACACCAGCGCCTGCAGCCCTAACACGTCTAGGATGCTCTGGGTTACCCAGAGCAACTGTCAATTCATCCCTTGTGCCCTCAGGGATGAACTTGCCTTGTTTCCTCAGCTCATGCAGCTCCCACTAATCGCCAAAACAAAAATTTGTAATTAAGTAAACACCACAAATAATCAATATTCGAACGATTGTTGTAAGAGTTGTATTTTACCATTTTTGCAGCCGCCTCAGCAGTTGTGGGCTTCCTTATTTCTCCCTTCTTATTTTGCCTCCCAGCTATCCAGATATCATGGCGAGCCAGAGGTGTGCTACCTATAGTGGAGGACTCCTGAGTAGTAGCAGACTGAGCAGTAGCCTCAGACTATAGTCTTTGGCGAATGCCTGCATACCCCTTTGGACCCATTGTGTGGTCATGCACATTCAGTGCATGCCTTGATCTTTGTGCCTCACTGAGGGCCTAGTTAGTATGCACATTAATGATTTGGTTAGTTATAGTAAATGTTAATCTTGAATAGGTGAATACAACATATATTAATGAGATTGGGACTGACGCCTAATACCTTGAATTCATCAGTTTGTCTTGAAGCAACAAACGCGTCCCATTCTTCTTTGTCCAGGAAGTTCCACTATTTAGTGGTTGTCTTCTTCCTCTTATCATCTTCTTTTATGTATTCTCGGGAGAGATTTGTCGTATAGTTCCTTAGGACTCTCCCACAGCATTGCATCATGCATTTATGATGCATCTTTTCATCCAATTCAAATATACTCTGCAAATTAGAATTGCTATTAACTAGTATCCAAAAAATTAGTAATCTACAAAATAGAATTGCAAATTAATAATAACTCACACATAAATCCTTCCATATTACGTCTTTCTTCTCCTTAGAAACTTTATGCCAAGAATCTATCCTACAACCTCAATGGATACGAGTAACATACCCAAGATATGAAACAAATGAATTGCGATTCACACCAGATGCATTTCCTGCATTATCAAAATCCACAACAATTTTGGGTCCATTGCCCTTTTGCGCTATTAACTTCTTCATCATACTAATGCCCCTTCTCTTGTCAACTTTTTGGTGTTGCTGATCAAGTGCCTCAAGTGCTTCAGATGGTACATGTGCATCATCAACCTAAAATTTGACAAAATAAACACATTTACAAGATATAACTATAAATGGACATATAGATATAAATATATGATATATTTTTAAAACTTACATTGTGAGGCAGCGCATTGATGTCCTCATTCTCACGGTAACCATCAACACGGTCATCAGGAGAATGCTCAGCCATCTGAAAATTCACATTCACATTGTAAAGTTCACATTGTAAAGTAATTCAAATTGTAAAGCTCACATTGTAAAGTTCACATTAACATTGTAAAGTAATTCACATTGTAAAATTCAGATTGTAAAGTAATTCACATTGTAAAATTCACATTGTAAAGTTCACATTCACATTGTAAAGTTCACATTGTAAAGCTCACATTGTAAAGTTCACATTCACATTGTAAAGTAATTCACATTATAAAGTAATTCACATTGTGAAGTTCACATTCACATTTTAAAGTTCACATTCAGAAAAATAAAACATTTAAATAAATACAAACATGCCTCTAATATTGTGATATTTTATCAATTAACAATCCTTCATTCTGATCTCTGCACACATACAAGTCATCATTAGCTTCAATATTTGCTGGTGTTGGCAACCCAACTGAGAATGGACTGGAGTCATCATACTTATCATAATACTGTTCTTCATCTATAGCATCTTCAATGAACTGTCTTTTACCGTGAAGAACAACTGACCATTTATCATTTGTAGGATCATCGATATAAAACAGTTGTTTCGCATGTGATGCCAATATGAATGGTTCACCCTTCTCGCCAATATTTTCAAAGTTCACTAAAGGGAAACCCAATTCATCCACTATAACTCCTTTGGTGTTATCAACCCAATTACATTTGAAGAGAAGAATTTTGAAATCTATGTAGTCAAACTCCCATATGTCTTCAATGACACCGTAATATGACATTTTAGCTTCACGTGGACTCTTATCCTTTGCACTTGCAAAAAACATAGTCGATGCTTGAAGGGTGACCCCAATGTTTTGGATGACACTCTTATCATCTTGGCGCTTTGTGTAATATGTGAATACATTAATGTCATACCCTTCATAAGACATCATAGTCAATTTTGGTTTAAAGGTGAGGCATTTGATAGTTTCAGTAATATCATCTGGTGTTTGAGATAGTTGATGTAAGACTTTATTTTCAAACCCCTTAATAAATGTCTTGTTATGATCTCTAGCAAGCCACATTGTATTGGCTCGAGGATATTGTCTCTTGATGAAATTGGTATGTTCCTCGATATAAACGTTCACTTCTTCCATGTTGTGTAAAATATACAAGTGACCTTGTTCCAACTGCTCACTGCTGATTACTTTCACACGTGATCCCAAAATTCCTTTGCCAAATTGCTCGTCAATATTCTTGTCATTATCAGGAGTGTCATTACCACTGAGAAATTCATTGCAAAAATCCATAACCTCTCTCGCCACATAACCCTCGATAATACTCCCTTCAGGCCGATAATGGTTTCAAACAACACTTTTAAAAATGCTCATGTATCGTTCAAAGGGATACATCCAATGCAAGAAAACTGGTCCCAACATTTTCACTTCCCTAGTCAAGTGGACAACAAGATGTACCATGATATCAAAGAACGATGGAGCAAAATACATCTCAAGCTGACATAGGGTAACAACCACTTCTCTTTGCAATTTATCGAGAGTATCAGGGTCAATAACTTTGCTGCACAGACTGTTGAAAAAGAAACAAAGTCTGGTGATTGCAAACCTTACATGCTTCGGCAATATAGATCTAATTGCCACAAGCAATATTTGTTGCATTAGAGTGTGACAATCATGAGATTTAAGACCTATCAACTTCAGATCTTTTATTGATACCAATCTATGGATGTTGGATGAGTAACCCTATGGCACCTTAACATTTACCAAGCATTCACAAAAAGCTTTCTTCTCCTTTCTAGACAATGTGTAACAAGCAGGAGGTAAGTATGTTCTCTGATTTCCCATTTCACAAAATCCTATTAATTCTGACCTTATTCCCATTACACGTAGGTCCAGTCTGGATTTTATCCCATCTTTTGTCTTACCTGGTATATTCAACAAAGTACCAATGACACTATGACATACATTTTTCTCAACATGCATGACATCGATACAATGCCTGACTGTCAAAGAACTCCAATAAGGAAGATCCCAAAATATTGACTTCTTCTTGAATAAAGATTTTTCACTCCGTGTGGCCATAGTACATTGTGATCTCTTACCAAATTCATTGACAAAGTCTTTTACTCTTTCATAAACAACCTCCCCTGGTATAAGTTTAGGTGCACTCCGTTCTCCATTTAATCCATTGAATGCTTTGCGCTTCCTATGATATGAATGGAATTTTGTAAGAAACCTTCGATGACCGAGATATACAGTCTTACCTCCATGTTTTAGTCTTGTTGAATCAGTGTTCTCTTCACATATAGGACACGCTTTAGCTCCTTTGACACTATATCCAGACAAATTCCCATATGCTGGAAAGTCATTAATAGTGCAAAACAACATAGCATGCAAACGAAATGTCTCTCTTTGTGAAGCATCATAGGTCATCACACCTTCACCCCAGAGTTTCTTTAAGTCATCAATCAGAGGTTCAAGATAAACATCGATGTCATTTCCAGGTTGTTTAGGGCCCGATATCAACAACGATAGCATTATGTACTTATTTTTCATACACATCCAGGGAGGAAGATTGTATATAACAAGCATGACTGGCCAAGTGCTATGTTGGCTGCTCAACGTCCCGTATGGATTCATCCCATCTGTACAAAGCCCAAGTCTTTGATTCCTGACTTCTTCACCAAATTCAGGGTACAATAGATCAATCTTCTTCCAGTGTGGGGAATCAGACGCATGTTGTAGGATCCCATCATTATTTTTCTTAACATCTGCATGCCACCTCAAATTCTTCACATCTATCAGATTGGCAAACAAGCGTTGAAACTGTGATATTATAGGTAGATACCTCATCACCTTGGCAGGAGAACCAGTTTTGGACTCCCCCGAAGTCATCAATTTATACTGTGACGCACCACATTTTGGACAATCTTTCAAATCCACATAGTCCTTTTGAAATAATACACAATCATTCAGGCATGCGTGTATCTTCTTGGCATCCATTCCCATTGGGAACAACAATTTCTTTACCTGGTATGTTGAGATTGGCAGCTCGTTTCCTTCAAGAAGCATTTCTTTCAACAAAGACAACAATGACGTGAAGCTTTTTTTGCTCCATCTATTGTTAGCTTTCAGCTTATACAATCTCAACACAGCGCTAAGCTTCGTAAACTTAGTACAACCTATGTATAACGATATCTCAGCATCATGCACAATGTTTCTAAAAATGGGAGGTGGATCGGTGTGCTCTACCCCACAACTATCCAGCATCGCATCAATGATGTCTACTGGAACTGGTTCATTCACATCTATGTAATCGTAGGTAATTTGTTCTTCCACACAAGCACTGTTATCGACATCTACTAGTTTCGGGTTTGAAATCTTTCCATGCAAGTGCCATTCTATATAGCCTTGTATGATCCCATTGCACATGACATGACTTTTGATTTCATCACCAGTGCTGACTTTCAAGTTGTTACCGCAATGCCTACATGGACAGTAGAACCTATCTCCAGGTTGTTTCCTATGTTCCTCAGAAAATCTAATAAATTGGTCAAGACCAGAAATAAACTCTGGGGTGCAGCGATTGCGAATGGACATCCATGATCTATCCATTCTATGATCAAAGAGAAAACAAGTATATATTACAACAAGATTAGGGTCTAGGGTTAATAGATTAGAGTTTTTGCATGGTTAAAACTTTAGGCCAACAAATACATGTGTTGTCATTCTTATATATAATAAATGTGTACCACCTATCCCATTCATGAACACCTAATCTCACTAGTAAGTGTATAATGTGTATTGGGTTTTCGAGAAAATTTCGGCAGCATTTCCTTGATGTTCCCTAAGTACATATGTACTTAGAGAACAAATGGGGAAATGCTACCGAAATTTTCTTGAAAACCCAATACACATTATACACTTACATCCTAAGTGAGATTAGGTGTTCAAGAATAGTCCCAAACCGGGGACTATCCAAGATTTACTCCTAATGAGTAAATCTTGGATGGGTTTCTAGGCAAACAAATACATGTGTTGTCATTCTTATATACAATAAATGTGTACCACCTATCCCATTCTTGAACACCTAATCTCACTAGTAAGTGTATAATGTGTATTGGGTTTTCAAGAAAATTTCAGTAGCATTTCCCCACTGTTCTCCAAGTACATATGTACTTAGAGAACAAACGGGGAAATGATACTGAAATTTTCTTGCAAACCCAATACACATTATACACTTACATCCTAAGTGAGATTAGATGTTCAAGAATAGTCCCAAACTAGGGACTATCCAAGATTTACTCCTAATGAGTAAATCTTGGATGGGTTTCTAGGCTAATGAGTACATATCCACTACATGTATTTGCTCACTTACATTGCATCACTCACAATTAGAGCATTATTAAATAATAAATCAAGAATTCAATAGTTTCAAACATGCAATAATTCACAATTAGAGCGATAAGATTCACTTTGTACAAACATACATGGCATAATTCAGGCACAATAGCAGGTGTGGTCATTGACCCGATCCAACAATATAAGAATAATTTTAGAAGAGTAATAACCAACAGCAACCACAGTCTGTGTGGGTTGGCATAGCCGTGGCTGTGTTGGCCAACCACACGGCCGTGTTGGGTAGCAAGGCCGTGTGGTCGGCCAACACAGCCACGGCTGTGCAAGCCCACACGGTCGTGGTTGCTGTTGGTAAGGAGAGGGAGAAGGAAGAAGAAGAAGAAGAAAGGAGGGCCTACTATTGCTAGCAGCATGGAGACGGAGGCAGCGGTGAGCACACCAGTGGAAAGAGACGGCGCGGAGGCAGGCGAGCAGAGAAGGAGAGGCGCCGACATCAAGCAGAGAAGGAGAGGGCACCGGCGGTGAGCAGAGAGGGAGAGGTAGGCGGCGGCGGTGGTGAGCAGCTGCAGCAGCAGTAGGCGGCGGCGGTGGCGAGCAGTTGCAGCAGCAGTAGGCGGCGGCGCGGCGGCAGGCGGCAGGTGACGCATCAGCAGGCGGCGACAACGCAGCAGCAGGTCAGGAATCGTCGGAGCAAAATCGCGCGATCTCAATGAAACATAAGAGAAAGGGGGAAGAGTTCACTGTGCGTGGGGGCTATTAAGTTACTAACCGGTGTCGGTTATTCATAACAAACGACACCTTTATTATTAGGTGTCGGCTATACAAAGACAACCGACGTCAATTAGACATTCCTTTACCCTAATTTTTTTGGCAGGGACGGCGCGCGGACCCTTATCAGCGTCGGTTATTCTAAGAAAACCGACGCCCATATTGTAACTTTTGGCACAATTTTTTTTGCTCAAAAAAATTGAATTTCGCGGGCTACTTTAGGCCTCGGTTGTTTATTCTAGAACCGACGCTAAATATAAAGTGATTCCCGTGTCTGGCCACTCGTATATGATATATGTCAGTTTATGTTGTAAACCGACGATGTCGGTTTTAGGCGTCGATTCTTATTTAATAACCGACACATGGAAAGTGACTTCATAATCCATTTCTGTAGTAGTGCTTGGAGAAGGTGAATTCAAAGGTGGAAGATCCAAGTCAAGAATGGGTAAGTCTTGAAGGCCTAAGATTCATCACAAGAAAGGGTAAGTCCTTGGTGATGGATGAAGATTCATTGCAAGAGTAGGTAAGTCCTTTGTAAGGCTAAAGACTATTGGTCATGGACAAGTAAGTCCTTTGTAAGGTTGTTAGATCCAATGCCTTAAAAGGGAAGCTAATTATACCTTGATATGGAAGAGGGTGGCCTAATGTTATAACTCCTATAATTGAATATAAAGAGTAACACATGGTTGAAAAATCCTAGAGACTAACCTTTGTAGGTAGTGGAGATACTTCCTTGGGAGACAGAACCACTCTATACAATGCCTCCACTTATGGATTGTTCAACCTCTCTCTTCCTTGCTTTTCATACTTGCAATATTCTTTTAGGGAATATTTTGAGAGACAGAACCACTATACTTAGTGCCTCCACTGGTGGATTATTCAATCTCTCTCTCTCTTGATACCATGATAGATCCAACAAGAAAAGCATAACAATGTAACAATACTTTAAATCTAGTTGATCAGTCTCAATTTCTATATTATTTTTATTTTAGAGTTAATTGATCAAATATTTTGATACAATTCACGATACTAAAATTATAGAATGTAACCATGATATTAGTGTCATGGTACCACGAAACGTGATGTAACTTTATATGAAAGTCATGAACAAATGGCATTATTTTAAATTACTCTAGATGTTGTATTTACATGCTATATGCATGCTATTGTTCAATATTTAGGATTTTGATAAATAAACCCTATATATCTTGAAATTAGACATTTAGGTCGACTTATACTCTTTTTTGTGAGGGAAGCCAAGAGGCTATGTATTCATCTCACCCTCCTTGTGCAATCCAATAAGGATAAGTGTTATAAGGAGTCAAACTTGCATGAAACATAAACTTGGTAGTACTACTACCATTACACATCTCTTCCTCTAAACTAGATAGAAGACATTCGGGTGCTCTAGTGTAGTCAAAACATCGAGTAGTGTGTTTTTGGTGAAATTTGGCGAAAGCATCGGCCACTCTATTATGACTTCTTGGTTCATGCTTAATCTCCCATTCAGTGTGCTATCTTGTTTTCTGCTAGATTCTTACCAAGGCAATGGAGAATCGGGTTCTCCTCCACTTTTGCCTTTAGCATTTTGACAAACATTTTGCAATCAGTTTCTACTATAATTTTCTCTAGCCCATATCTTTGTACGACCGTGAGAGCTAAATCCACCGTTGTTGTTATAACCCCAATTTTGATTTTTTTTATGCAAATATTTCATAAGAAAAGGACTTGCTTGACATTTTATGTGCATTATTTTATATCTTGGGTTTCTTTGCAAAATTATCTTGAATAATGAATTTCATGTTTTAATAAACCAATGGAAGTGTAAAGGAATAAAGGACAAGAGAAAAAACCCATAATCAGTGAAAAGGAAAGAAGAAGATAAATAACATATGTTTTATTTACGAAAACATGGAATTCTCTATAAGGTGGCATAAGTGGACATGATAGGGTAGTTTTAGTTCCACTTGCCTTCTAATATCTTGAAAAGTAGAGATTAAGAGAATAGAAAAGAAAGAAAAAGAAAATATGAATTTAAATGCATAATATATGCCTTTTTAGTGTATGACTTGCACTTGAAGCAAAGGTGTTATTATCTTCGAATTTTGATGTCAACTCTATCCATAAGTAGATTAAGTCATCGAGAACTTTCCCTTAAAAATTGGTATCAAAAGGAGTAGCGATGTGAGAGTTATAGTTTTTAGAAAAATCCATAAAGTGTGTACAATACAATGGGAAAGTATTAATATCACAATTTTAATGGAATAAGGAATTGAATTTAATATCTCACGCGTGACAAGGACCGTCAGATCAAAAATCCAACAGATGATGTCTCGTCCCCCACCTCACAACAAATCGATAACAGCACTCTATACGCACAAGGAATCGAGATCCCTATCTCCCTCTCTAGACCACCTCAACATAAAATAACCAGACCATTGTCTTCACTACGAAAAAAATGAAGGGGAAACATGTCAATTTTAGGTGGAGAGGAGGTTTGTAGAAGTACCTAGAACTCTCTCTGTCAAGCCTAAACTCGAGCTAGTATGGAAACCCTAAACCAAACCTCACACTCCCATAAAAGGATCCCCATGCAACTCACATTGACCCCTAAAGTAGCGACACCACCCTCTAATGACCTAAATCCCTCGCTTCCCCTTGATTACTTTTCCTTTGTCAAGATCTCCACAGTGGCATCGCCACATGTGGATCACTGAAGATGGAGAAAGGTGGTGGACCAAGAATCGTCAGATCAGGTCAACTCATGGACCATCAAGGAGATCAGCAGCTGTGAGCAAGCCACACACTCCCCCTCCACCAAACCTCAGTGAGAATGTGCATCAAAGCACGTCTCTGCACAACTGTTGGATTCCAACCCTGGTCAAAAGTTGACCATTGATCAACAGGTGACTATTTTCCATCTTTTCCCTTTTCTTAGTAAATATTTCTCTCTCTGCTCAAATAATAAGATAAAAGAACAATCTTACAAAAAATCATAGAAATTAATAGGAATCTTAGAGCGTTTCTCTCACCCTAAAGCCGCTAGGGTTTCTTCCTCCATAGGCGGCTGGCTGGGTGGAGGGGTTTTGTCCGCTGCAAAGAGGTGCCCCGCTCCCCCTCGGCCTCTTCTCGTCTGTCAACAGCAGGGTCTCTTCTTGGGGATGTGTGTGGGCATGGTGTCTTTGGAGGCAGATGTCTTCTTCCTCCCTGTCGGTGAGCCCGGATGCGACGAGTTTCTTATCCCCTTTCTCTTTTACTGGCTTTCTATTTAGATTGTTCTCTTGTTTTGTCTATCTCGTTGTTAATCAGCGCTGCTTTCTCTTCTCATGGTAGATTTTTCTTTCTCGGTCAATTTTATTGTGGAGTCTGTATGGCAGCAAGTGCGGGGAAAATATCCTTTTGGAACAACAATTTGGTGCAGGTACTCTATCGCATATACATACTCAGGTTGAAGGTATTCCTCATAGAAAGCATCCTTAGCCAGCGAAGGAGAAGAGGGATCTATACATCATTGTCCTTATCATATTCCGATATGAGTTTTTGTGGTTGTTTGTATCTATTCTTGATCTTTGTGTGGTCTTTTAGTTTATTTTTCTCCTCATGTAGATGTCGTATGGCTCCTCAATAATGAAATTTGTCTATTTAACATCAAAAAAAAGGAAGCTCAGATGAAGAGAGGTTATATATGATTCTGACTGAGAAAATGCAAAGAACTCAATGAAAATATTATCAGAACCCAAATTTGTCTCTAGTTCAAAAGAATTCAAAGTTGATGTTTTTAGTGCTTTTAATGGATCAAACCCTAATTTATGAGTATTGAATGAATCTAATAGACTTAGTTGATGTTTAGATCAAAGATTGATCTGTTATGAATAGAAGGAGAACCTTGGACTCATATGAACACTAAAGTCCAAGATTTCACTAGTTAGGGTTTCTTTCTGCATACAAGTGTATTGACTAATGGAAACTAGGGTTTGTAAACACAATGGACTTAATAGTGCCAAATATATATCTTTCTATCTCTCTAACCCTAATTTGAATAAAAAAGGGTAAAGATGGGGACTTTTGCATACATACACCTTTTGTCGCATGATCTTATGTATGAATAAAATTAGGGTTTGTGGACTAAGAAAGTGGAGAAGAGCAATAAGCGGAATAATGGTGTAATGACCCCATCCCCCGGTAACCCCCACTTAAGGGAGACCAAGAAATTAGAGTCATTATCTAATAACCCGGATCAAAGGTTCCACAAATAATCAATAATAATTATGAAATTCTACTAACTAAACTGAAAATTGGTATTAAAATAAAATTTTGCATACCTTTTCAAACCTTGGAAATCTATCTATCCAAGCTTGAATCTACTCTATCTAATCCTCCTTGCACTTTATGTTTTATTTTCACAATCTGTCACTTTACTGTTTGTTCATTTCAGGATTGTACCTAAAATGCCGACAAACAAAATGTTGGTCAGCATATCGAAATACACTGGTATGTGGGGACAAACAAAAGTTTGCACATATGGATAACAATCTAATTATCACAATCAAGTTAATTAACAAGTCAATTTATGCTTTTTAGTATGACATTCTCCACCACTCTTGCCCTAACCCTAGCATACCCACCTTAGGGTTTCTTTATCCAGTGACTTGAGGCCACCTTCTCAATACCAAGCCTGGTGCCTGGGGTCACCCTTCATAGTGACCGTTAGTCATTCAATATCATAGGCCACCTTCGCATTCCCGAGCTTGGTGCCTGGAGTCACCACTCATGGTGCCCGTTGGTATACCCATATGGGCCTGACCTTTGGCATCATCCATCAGGGTGGCATGTAGGTGCAAGAATACATACTTCTATTATTAATGTGATAATCATAGTGACTTTATGATTTGCAAGTATGAACATCCAAACTGATAATTTGCATTCAATGTGATTAACCATTTGGAAAATCCTCGGAAAACTAAGGTGGTTATTCATAATTAACCACATACATGTACATGCAGATTTGAGACAGAGTAGTCCAATCAATCCAATCAAGCAAGTACAAGATTCCTAAAATTACATCCAATTCCTTTTTATCAAAATCTATCCAAACCATCTTGCTACTTATGGTTTCTATTCCCTTTTAGGATTTCTACCTCTTTTATGGTTTACTTTGCAATTAGGGTTTCCCTTCATCTTTTACTATTTTAAACCCTAATTTAATGCAATTGATCACAATCCATAATTATTTCCACATCTAATCCTCAATTCTGGATTAAAGGCATAATTAACCATTACATAAGCTCATTAAGCCTCTTTTACATTAAAGCTACTACTTTTATCCTTTTAATCCATGACAAGACCATTATATGCATTTATCATCAATTCATAGTTCATTATGGTCCAAATCACATATGAACTTGATTTGCCATTAATACTACCCTTTATTCATGAGAAATCCCTAATTACTAGCTTTATGGTATTTATCCGCAAATTAGGAACTTTAAAGATCAAAATAACTTATAACCATGAAAACTCAGTTCTATACATGAAATCAAATAATTAAAGCCATTAGTAGTCCTAATTACTAACATTAGGGTTTCAAGGCCCAATAAAGCCTATTTATGCACATAAACTCTAAATTAAACTACTTATATGCAAAGTTCTTCTTTTTCAATCTTAATGTTCCTTTTCATCATTAACATGTTAATATCAACTTTAAACACTCATTTAACCCTTTCTAATTCGTTAATCATCAAAGGTTAGGGTTTTTCATTGATTAAACTATTACAGACAACTTCTTAATATACTTTTTGAATTACAAGCATAATCAGGCTCCAATTATATTTTTAGTGGATTCCTCATATTTTTCTAAGCATGTTTCATATTTTACACATTTCCATCAGAGCTACCAATATTTTTATATGAATTTTGCAAAAAAACCTTACTTGGACCAATCGGAGATCGCCATGTGTCTATTTCCATGCAACGTTTATTGCAGATTGGAAACATGATGAATTGTCATTTATACCCTTGGTAAGTTAGTTGGGTCTTAAGCCCACAGAGGGACAAACCCATCCAACCAGTCTTTGCCTTCATCATCCTCGCGCCAGTGGCTGGCTGCCGCCCTAGTAGCTGAGGGAGCGGCTCTCCCCCCTCCTTCCAGACCTCTTCGACCACCAGGGTGGCCTCCCTAGCCTCTGACATCCTCCCCCGCGGCTGCCCATGCCTTGGCCGGTGACCTGGATGGCCGGGCTTAGGAGAACTGGTCCTGCGACCCGCGACCATGCTATAGGTCCTCTTCAGACATCGCGAGGGATTCGTGAGCTCGGAGGCGATGGATTAACGTTCATGGTGGTCGTGAAGCTTCCTGCTTCCACTCATGACGACTCCACAACCCTTTGTTCGCTCCAAGAAAAGCACCAACCATGTTAGGGTTTGGACAAAGAAGATGAATATGGGAGAGAGGGAGTTACATGTGATTTCTTTGGAACTCGATCCAGAGGCTCCACCCCTTTATATAGGGGAGAGTATCCATGCCCCAAGACATTTATACAAAGGGAAACAAGCCTCTTTCTAAAAGGAATGTGATTCCTTCACAGAAAAGCTAGTCCCTTCCTCTCTCTCATATTTCTTTAATCTTCTTTATTCATTAGACACTAGGAATTCAAAAATCCTCTTTCACTTTCTCTTTATTCTTTTCTTTTAACTTATTAGATACGAAATTATATCTTCTTTTTGTAGAAAATACCCTTCCTTCAACAATATCATGAAATTCATTCATTAAGTATCATGTTATCTTCTTATTTGTATTTTTGGTATTTTCTCTTTACTCTTTCTTCATTGGGACTCCTTGGATCCCAAGAAACTCTATTATTTCAAAATCCTTTTTATTGGATACTCATTATCCTTCTAGATGCATCTAAATGCATCATTCTTCATTATCTTGTTTATTTCTTATTAAAATATCTCTTTTTGAGGATTTCTCATTATTTCTCTTTTATTTTCCTCATTGGTATTCCTTTTAAGGTTAGGAATCCTTGGGATACGAAATTCCTCCAAGGATAACTCAATTATACCTCTTCCCACAATTTTTCCACATTTTATCATTATTTTCAATTTCTTTCTTAACAAGGAAATACTTCATTGGTCTTTTCTTTTCTTGTTGCTTTACCTTTGCAACTTTGGACTCCATGGAACCCAAGGAACCCAAGCGGCACTAAATTCATCCTTGGATTACATTCCTTTTCCTTCTAGAGGTTTCTACCTCATCTCTCTTTTCTCAAAAACTCAATTATTCATTTCTTAATTGAATTTCTTTATTATTGGGCCCAATAGCCAATAAAGCCCACAACACAATCATCAAGGCTATTGTAAACAAAATCCATTTATTCAAAACAAATTATATAATTATTTGTTCCAATATCTTCAATGTGAGAAATTAAATTCCTCACCAAAGGAACCCAAAAATTGGGGTTGTAACAAATGGAGTGTTATGGATAATGAAATAAGAAAGTGGACATAAAAACCTAACTTGAGAACCAAGCTTTTCCTTTGATAGGTTTTAGAATCATGTAGTTACATGTGGATGCATACCTTGAATTTTAGGTTGACTTTCTTGGTTGATTGTGTCGTTAATATTACTTATTTTTATTTTGGCTGCAAATACCCCTAAGACATGTATGTGGTTATTCCTATGAGTACATGATCTAGTTTCTCATGGTTTTCTCAAGTTTCTCCACATAGTTTGAATATGTATGACTATTGGATGAACTTTACTTCATTGCAAACTTTAAAGTGACTACAATTATCACATTATAAGGAAGGTAACTTGCTCATGCCCACAATGTAAAGTAAACCAAGCCGGAATGGGAAAGTTTCTATAAGGATGCCAAGTCTGAATAATAAGGCAAATATAGGTGGTCAAGCCTGAATGGAAAGGCCATGATGTTATCAAGCTCAGATGAGAAGATAAGTACACCCACTATAGGGGCAAGACTCAAGTAAGGGTAATAGTTATGAGAACACACATTATGGGATGAGAAGTTGCCAATAAAAATGTTAACTTTGTTGATGTTAAATAATAATTGTTAAACTATGGTGTTATAATTACTTATGAAGTTTTGTTTCCCCAACATACTAGTATAACCTGTTATATTGGCCGACATTTGTTTGTCGGTGTTCTAGGATAATCTGCATCAAGATAGAAACTAGAAAACCAATGAAAAAGACATTGAAAGTGAATCAAAAAAACTAATATTCGAAGGATATAGTTAGTTGGTACATATTTTGGGTAAAGTCTTGGAATCCTATATTTTGTAACTTTCATGAAAAGATTTTTTATCCTATACCAAACTTAGTATGTTCAGTAGAATTATTAATTATTTTTTAATATGTGCAAAATCATTTGATCCTATTTTTGGGGTAAGGTCTCCAGTTTCTTATCCTTCCTTAATTGGGGGTTGTCGGGGAATGTTGTCATTACAACTGTGATTTCATCATGTAGAATAGACTTCATAGTCATCTCCCTCATGTAAGCTCCAATCTATTTGCCTTCATGGTCTCACATAGTCACTACAATTGGGGACTTGCTTTTGTTCAAGGTCACATCTATGTCAAACTTGACATACTCCGGTTTAGGTTTGGCCCAACGACGCTCTGTTAAGGGTTGTCTTTGCTGAATCTCTCTCATCCATGCCTTATTTGTCAGTTGTACGTCTTGTGTAATCTGATAAACCATGTGAAAACAAGGATGTTAATGTTCTTGAACACCATGGAATTTTGTGCCTTCCAGATGTGCCAAGATGCTACCATGAAAAGTTGTGTCTTTTGCTCGTCTTATTTCAGTTGTGTCGTAATCCATGTATTGGATTCTCCTTAGACGAACTCATTGGGTGGCTAGTTAAAGAATAGTTTCATCCATACATCCTTTTATTGATGGTAGTCTATCAGCGCATGGGTTGTATATTCCTCCTCAATGTTACATATTTCATATATGATGCTTGTATATAGATTATGATTGACTCACCTTATGTTAGTTAGTAAAGTTTCATGTGATGCGGCCCAAGTAAAGAATTTGATTTTAGTTGTTTCTCATATATTCCAGATTGTATTCCATTCCCCTTTTGTGTTCACATCATGATTTCTTCTTAGAATTTGGTATGTAGATTTTGTAGTGAATAGGCTATTAGTCTTTGCATTTCAAACCCATTTATTATCCAGACCATTGTTCTTAGGGGGTTTGCGATCTACGATATGATTTACATCCCTCTAATCTCAAGATGTCAGTGTCTGATTGCCCATTCTCCATGACAATGCTTTCCATTGATAAGTCCATTAAGGATGTTGGTATTATGTGCAGAGCTCATTGTTTGAGAATAAAGCTAGCCTCAACCCTAGAATCCTCCCAAGAGTTGATAGTACTGCCATTCTGAATCACCATATAAGAGTTGTCATCAATCAGTTGCTTGCATTTCAACGTGTCTTGTGCTAGACGAGATAGATTACTGGCTTTCCCATATGGATACTTCTGATATCTCTGCTTCATGAAGTCACACCAAGTAGTTCTCATGTTGTTTGGTATTTCCCATGCATTTTTAGCTATTAAAGTCATGTTTCATTTTCACATGGTCTTAAGACCTAGGTCTCCCTTCTCCTTAGCACTGGTGAATTTGTCCCACGCCACTAGGGACATGGGATTCATCGTGCGACACCCTCCCCGTAAAAATTGTTTGATGTTGTTGTCAATCCTATCACACAAAGTAAGGGGTAGTATCACAGTTTGCATGGTGTAAATTGGAACTGCCTCTACAGTTTATTTAGCCAAGCACCATCAGCCTACTAACAATAGTGTCCTCACATCAAACCCATTCATCCTACTTTCAATCTTATGTATCATGTTAGCATAGGTCTTCTTCTTCACTCACATGTAAAGGATTGGTACTCCTAAGTACTTTCTAAGGACTTCTATATCTTGAAATTTATAGATTTTGTTGATGCAAGATTTTGTGGTGCATTGTACACTTCCAACATAGAACATCTAGGTTTTCACAACTGGATATATCTTGACATGTAGTTCTTTCAAAATTTTGAAAGCATCATTTGATCATTCGCATCTGAGCACATGATGTTTTCCAAACAATATCAAGTCATTGGTGAAGCACAAGTGTGATACTTCCACTCCACTTCTTCTTCTCATTTTGATTAATTTCCACTCGTTGCACTGAACCATAGCTTGTATCATTTGACTTAGCCATTCTATGAAGAGAATGAAGATGTAAGGATCCAATGGGTCTCCTAGGAGAATCCCTCTACTCAGCTTGAAAGGACACACTTTTTCTCCATTCCATATCACTTCATATTAACCTATAGTAAGTGATTACATAATGTAGTTGGTGATGTTTTCTGGTCATTCAAGTTTCTACAAAGTATCAAATATGAACACCCATGATAATTTGTCATAGACCTTCGATAGATCAATTTTAATGGCAAAATATGTGCTACCCTTCTTCCTCTTCATCATATAGATAACCTCTTATGTAATTTCTATGTTATCCATGATCCATCTTCTAGGAACAAACGTGGATTGTACTTGGGATATCCATCCTGGTAAGTGAACTTTCAATTTTTCTACCACTAGCTTAGATATAAGTTTTAGGCAAATGATGTTCAAAGATATAGGGTGCAATTGATGACAACTGATAGGGTGTTGTACTTTTACTCTAATATGTGAATATGATGGAATTACAGAAAATAAATATACATAATGATTTACTTTAACCCTAGAATAAAAACTCAAAATATAAAAAACAACAATGCATCGTAGAAAATGTTTATTTTATTTTAGTTGATCTTTACCAAACTAGTGGCCACCAATGGGGCGAGGAAGGAAAACAATATGATGATTTTGGTTTTAAAAGATAAAACCTCAAACGCCTTAATTACCATATATGTTACGTTATTGAGCCTAATAACTGTGCAAGTTATAAAACTTATGCTTGCTAGAGTGGTTATTATGCAAGACTTTTTTTTCTTTTACTTAAAGGAGGTTCTCTCTACATTTCTTCTCCAAAATCAGGTTACATATAGTAAGTTCTTCACTTCTCTTATTATTTCTTCTAATTGCAATTATTTATTTAGTATTTTCTAAAATTTATTCAAAGAATAGGAAAACCCTAATTCAACTCACTTTTTTTCTTTTCTTCTTCTTTGATCTCAAAACCATTCAAAGATGGCTCGTATGGTGGATTTCCACTTTGGGGAATCTTGATCAAATTTTCATGTATATATGATTATGGAATTATTAATAAAGTAGCTAATTGATGCAACACCTAAATAGACATGTTAGCATGTTTCAACTCAATTTAAAAGAGTTAACACTCGCTAGCCCTATTTGAGGATATCTTGGGGGAAATAATGTGGAAATAGAAATTTTATATTGAAACTTGAAATCATACTTTCATTATATTAATTTTATGATATCATATATACTGAAGACTATATGCAATTTCAAGAACCAATTTAAATTAAGTCACATTCTTTTATATAGTTTTTCCTTAATTTGTTGGATTTTGGCCATTTAGAGCATTGAAAAGTTAGACCTTCATATTATGTGCTAAAACTTTCTATAATTGTCTTAGATGACTTACAAAAATAGAATCATTATTAAACTTTATTCAGAAGGCATGAATTTCTTAAATCACTTATTTCCTCTAATTTATGCTATAAAAGGCTTAAACATGGTAGTTTTGATATGACATTTTATCTTCATTAAATGTGAATGATGAAAAACATTCCTGTAAATATTTTAATTATGAAATGACAGTAGAGTGGTGAAGTGAGATCAAACATAGATTTACTAAGAATGGGATAGTGGTGATGTGACCTAGGATTTTGGCCTTATGAAAAAATATGTTAATTAAACTAATGATATAAATCACTTTGAGTAGAATAAATGTTTTAGGTTGAGAATACATACTTTATCATTTTATTCTAGACTACGAGTCATAGTCAGTTTATGAATAAAACTAGGGGTTTCAATCATGATACAATAGCTTGCTTCTAATTAATGAATAAATATGTAGCAGTGAATCTTGTAGTTACGAGGCTTTTTCAGTACTTGTTATAATATTTGTTGGCTAAATGGACATCTATAAAATCTCTTTGTTTTGATTATGACAAACATTTCATTCTTATTTATCTGACGAGCTACTTGAGTGTGCAGGATGACAAACCTATAAGGGAAATTCAACAAGAAGTATTTATATTTTCATGCAAATGTAATCATTGTAAAAACTTGTATAGAAATATAATGTACAAGTACTTAGAATCGCATGTAAATCAAGCATTGGATTTTCCCTAGCTAAACACCTTAGTCATCCATTCAATAGGATCACCTATGAACACTCACACACATAATTAATGCCTAACTTGAAATCTTAAAACAGGATCTATCTCGGTCGACCAACTCCTCGACCGAGACATTCTCGGTCGACAAACTCCTCGACCGAGAAAGATCCAAAGTAGCCGTTAGACACAACTGACAAGTTAGTTGGCAGATGAAAATAGACGTTGATCCAGAGAGCCTGTCGGTCGACAAAACTTCGACCGAGTAGGTGTCTCGGTCGACAATTTCTCGACCGAGACGATCTCTGACAGAAACTGCAGAGTAAAGTAATTAGCCGTTGCAAAAGCAACAAACTTGTACCTAACGGCTAGTTAAGCACTTAGAAACCCCTAGAAGTTATCTAGAACGTCCTTAAGCATACTTAGGCCATTTCTATAAATAGGACAAGCCATAGGACACTAGAACTCACTTGATACACTTGCTATACTTGAGAAAATACTTGAGCCCTCTTGTGCAATCTGTTGTGAATTGAGCATTGTGATATTTTGGCCACTTTCCTCTTAGCTCAAGCTCGTCCTATAGGCTAGATTTTCCTAACCCTAGCAATCACTAGTCCATCATCTTGGCTAGGAAAATCCAAACGCTTGATCTAGACAAATCAAGCCTTGAGCTTCAAGGATAAGTTGTATTTTCTCTTATTTCTTTCTTGTTCCTAGTATTACTTGTACTCTCCTTGCTACTCCAGGTAGGAGGCTGCGGATTGGAGAGGGTGAAGCTCTTCGTGCTGAAGAGGAGGAACTTTGGACTACTTCAGAAGGCTGTCTTGACGGGAAGCTACTTTGGGAGGAAGGCTACTTCAAGGGGGAGCTTGAAGTTACTTCAAGGAAGGCTGCTTCGAGGTTGGCAAGACTACTTCAAGGCGAAGGCTGTCCAAAGGGTGTTTGGAAAGTATTGTAAATTTTATTTAATATCCTTGAGAGGTAATAAAATTTAGTACTTTCAAAATCCCGGTTGGGTAAGCAACCGGGTAGTGGACTGACTCCTTAGTATTTGCTAAGGTGGAACCACTCTAAACACCTGTGTTCCTCTTCTTAATCTTTACTTTGGTTGTTTGATTTTAAAATTACTTTAAAATCTATATAAAACTCTATTCACCCCCCCTCTAGAGGTTTTCAATTGGTATCAGAGCAGGGCTTCAAGGAACCTTAACACGGTCTTGAAGAAATGGGTGATGGAGTGCTCAACCACCTCAACATTGAAGGAACGCTCGTTGCTAGACCTCCGGCATTCGACGGGACAAACTATCAATACTGGAAGAGAAGGATGCAATTCTACTTCCAAGGAATCAATTGGGATCTTTGGAGAATGGTATCTACACCATACACACTCCCACAAGACGATTTCGCAGTATGGGATGCTAATACGGTAAAAATGGCCCAAATGAATGCAAAGGCAGTAAGCATTTTATATTGTTCCATTTCAGTAGGTGAATTTAATAGAGTATCAAACTGTGATACCGCATATGACATTTGGCATAGATTATCTATAACATATGAGGGTACTGTTCAAGTTAAAAACTCTAAAGTTAGTTTGCTTAAAACCAAGTTTGAACATTTTCGTATGGATCCAAACGAAACTATTAGTGAAATGTATTCAAAATTTTCTACTATTGTTAATGGTTTGAGTGCTTTAGGGAAACCTGTTCTTGAGGAAGATCAGGTATCAAAAATACTTCGATCTCTTCCTCCAAAGTACAAACCAAAGGTGACAGCTATTGCAGAAGCAAACGACCTCACTCGCCTCAAAATGGAGCAGCTCATCGGAAACTTAGAAGCTCATGAGGCAGACCTAGAAGAGGAAGAGAGAAGAGAACATGAGCATCAACGTGGGCCAAAGAAAGACGTGGCTCTCAAAGCATCAAAAGCTCTCTCACAAGAGAGTGAGGAATCCAGTGATGAAGAAGGAGAAGAAGCATTGATAGTCAACGGTAAGAAATACAGAAGGTTTAAAACTAATAAAATTTCTAGTTCTTCTTCCACTCCCAGGTGCTTCGAATGTGGAAAGAAAGGACATTTCAAAAATGAATGTCCCAAAGCTAAGAAGGGAAAGAAGAGCTCACATAAGAAGAAAGAAAAAGCTTATAAAGCGGCATGGGATGAAACGAGTGAAAGTGAAAGTGGAGATGAAAATGTGGAATGTCTAATGGCAAGAGAAGACAATGAAGACTCTCAAGAGGTAAGCCTTATTGATCTTCCTAAAGAAGAATTAGTTGCTAGCTTACAAGAAACTCATGATAAGTATGTTGATGCCAAGAAGAAACTAAAGAAGACTATGAAATCAAATAATGAGCTCATTGCCAAAATAGATGAACTTTCTTCTGAAAAGAATAACATTGATCTTGAAAATGTATCTTTAAAAACATCTTTAGATGATTGCACTAGAAAGCTACTTACTTTGGAAACCAATCTTAATCTTCTATCAAAAGAAAAGACTGATTTGTTAGCCAAACTACAAGCTTTTCAAACTCAACCTATCTTGTGCAATCATTCGGACTATGACAATATTGTAAAAGAAAAGGATTCATTGTTTTCTGATTTAGACCAGGCAAGAAAAGATATACATAAGAAGATGAATAACATTGCTCAGTTGCAAAGAGAACTTTATGAGTTAAGAAGAAAAGATATTCTTGATAACATATTGAGAAGTGGTACTACCTTCAATGGAAGAAAAGGTTTGGGATATGTTCCAAAGAAAAATCAACCCAAAAAGACCCAAACTATGTTTGTACCCAAAAACACAATGGCTAGAAAGAGAAATGAAGTTGATTCTATTACTTGTCATTTCTGTTTACGTCTTGGACATTACTGTTTTTCATGCCCCTACAAGACTAAGAAGTCCAACTTAGTTTGGACTCCAAGACCCCAAACTTAGAAGAATGGAATGTAGTTGAGATATGACAAAATACTTAATTTTTGCTATTTATATTGTTCTATCTCAACAAACGATGCTATGCTTATTGGTATTAATTTTTCTGCATTGCTGTACTAAAACAGAAACTTCGTCGGTCGAAGTACTATCGACCGAGCTCTGGGTCGGTCGAAGTATTGTCGACCGACTGGATGTCTTTAACAAATCGAAAAACTTCCAGTACTTATTTCGGTCGAAAATTGGTCAACCGAGAAATTTTCTGTGTTTTTGATTGTAATACAGTAACTTGCTCGATCGACAAATTGTCGACCGAGAATGATATCGGTCGAACAATTGTCGACCGACTGGTTTTCTGTATCAGAACTTTTATACACATAAGCAAATTTTCTAACCTTATCGGACCATCACATGGGTACCAAAATCTACATTCTAATGCAGGAATGGGTAGTTGACAGTGGCTGCTCCAAACATATGACCGGAAACAAGGACGCATTTCAAACTTTTGAAGAAAAGAAAAGTGGAACGGTCACCTTTGGAGACAATGGTAAGGGCAAGATCGTCGGAATAGGTAATGTTGGAACAAATCTTGAAATCAAAAATGTTCTACTTGTTGATGGATTGCATCACAATTTAATTAGCATAAGTCAACTATGTGATAGTGGTTATGATGTGTTATTTAACAAAACCTGCTGCAAGTTGTTGATAGAAAACACTACAAATGTCATTTATGAAGGAAATAGAGTTGGAAATCTTTATATCCTTAAACCAAACTCTATGAAATCAGTAATAGGCAAATGCTTGCTTGCAAATGAAAATACCTTACAGCTATGGCATAAAAAGCTAGGACATGCTAGTTCACACACTATTAAAAAGTTAGTGAAATATAATCTTGTTCGTGGATTACCTGCTCTGTCTTTTGATCAAGCTGAAAACTGTGAACCTTGCACAATGGGAAAGCAAACCAAAACATCTTTTAAATCAAAACATGTACTTAGTACCAGTAGATCCTTAGAATTAATTCATATGGACTTATTTGGACCAATGAGGACACAATCTATTGGTGGTAAAAGATATTGTTTTGTTATTGTTGATGATTATAGTAGATTTACATGGGTACATTTTATTGCAACTAAAGATGATACTATTCATGTATTTATGCAATTTTGTTCTAAGATTGAAAATCTTTTACAACATAAAATATGTACCATTAGAAGTGATCATGGTGGCGAATTTGAAAATCATACATTTGAGACCTTTTGTACATCTCAAGGGTATACTCATAATTTTTCTGCTCCACGTACCCCACAACAAAATGGTATAGTAGAACGGAAAAATCGATCCCTACAGGAAATGGCTAGGACCATGATGCTTGAACACAACACACCTAAAACCTTTTGGGTTGAAGCCGTAAACACTGCTTGTTATGTGCTTAATAGAGTAACTATTCACTCTCATTTGAAGAAAACTCCATATGAAATACTACACTCTAAGAAACCCCGAGTTGACTACTTTCATACTTTTGGCTCCACATGCTACATTTTAAATACCAAAGATGATAGAGACAAGTTTGATTCTAAATCACACAAAGCATTCTTTTTGGGATATTCCATTTCTAGCAAAGCCTTTAGAGTATATAACACTATATCTAGAAAAGTTGAGGAATCCATTCATATTTCTTTTCATGAAGAGTCAAAATCTGAACATCTAGATATCATTGATCTCACTAATCAATTCGAAAATACAACCATTTCCAATGATAGTGAGAAAACTCCTATATCAGAACCCCAAGTTGAAACACAACCTACACCTAGGCTTATCAAGGATCATCCCCAAGAACAAATTATTGGAGATCCAAATGATAAAGTCAAAACTCGATCTTCCTTCAAAGATGTTGCAAACATGGCTTTCGTTTCTATCATTGAACCTAAGAAGATATCCGAAGCTCTTAAGGATGAATACTGGATAATAGCCATGCAAGAAGAATTAAATCAATTCACTAAACTGATGTATGGGATTTAGTTCCTAAACCACAAGACAAAACCATCATAGGAACTAAATGGGTTTTTAGGAATAAGCTCAATGAAGCAGGAGAAGTCATAAGGAATAAAGCTCGATTAGTAGCACAAGGATATAATCAACAAGAAGGAATAGATTTTGATGAAACATATGCACCCGTAGCTAGACTTGAAGCTATTAGGATGTTACTAGCTATTGCTGCCCATAAAAACATTAAGCTATATCAAATGGACGTCAAAAGTGCATTTCTCAATGGCATCATACAAGAAGAAGTTTATGTTGCTCAACCACCGGGCTTTGAAATACCAGAAAAATGTGACCATGTTTATAAACTTAAAAAGGCACTTTATGGTCTAAAGCAAGCACCTAGGAATTGGTATGAACGGCTCAAGACATATCTTTTTGATAATGGTTTCTCTATTGGAAATTCAGATTCTACTTTATTCTTCAAAACATATGCATCTGATTTCCTAGTTGTGCAAATATATGTTGATGATATTATTTTTGGAGCTTCAAATGATTTATTATGCACACAATTCAGTGACATTATGCAAAAAGAATTTGAAATGAGCCTTATGGGTGAATTAACATTTTTTCTTGGTTTTCAAATTAAGCAAACGCATGCAGGAATTTTCATAAGCCAAGAAAAATACACTAAAGAACTTTTAAAACGCTTTGGGATGGATCAATGCAAACATGCTACTACTCCTATGGCTACTTCTATCAAAATTGATAAGGATGAAAATGGGGAACCTATTGATGATTCCTTATATAGAGCTATGATTGGTAGTTTTCTATATTTAACCGCTTCTCGACCGGACATTATGTTTTCCGTTGGTCTTTGTGCTCGATTTCAATCCCAACCTATGCAATCTCATTTTCTTGCGGTCAAACGGATTCTTCGATATCTAGCTGGCACTACTTGTTTCGGTTTATGGTATCCAAAAGGACAATCCTTGGATTTTAAAGCATATACTGATGCGGATTATGCTGGTTGTCGACTTGATCGCAAAAGTACTAGTGGTGGATGTTTCTTATTAGGAAGAGCCTTAGTATCTTGGTTTAGTAAGAAACAAAATACGGTTGCCCTATCTACAACTGAAGCTGAATATATGGCAGCCGGGTCTTGTTGTGCTCAAGTACTTTATATGCAACAGGTTTTAAGCGATTATGGTTTTAAACTTTCATCTACACCTATCTTTTGTGATAACAAGAGCGCCATAAACATAGCACATAATCCTATTTTACACAGCCGGGCAAAACACATTGAAATCCGTCATCACTTCTTAAGGGATCACATATCAAAGAATCATGTTTCCCTTCATCATGTTGATACGGAAAATCAATTGGCTGATATTTTTACAAAACCACTTCCTTTAGATCAATTCAACAGCATTAGGAAGCAACTGCTTATTACTCCTTTGGAAGATGTTTTCTTTGATATCTGCGGTTCTTAACACGTATACTTGTTTAATTGTATCATTTTGGCTTTTCAATGGACATTTTCTTATTAGATTTGATGGGATATCTAATTAAGGGGGAGCTTTTATTAAAATGGTTATCTTTTTTAAATGACAAAGGGGGAGAGATATATAAAACTATAACTTAGTATTTATGACAAATTCAATCAATGAGTTTCATAAATATACTCTTGGCTTTACATTGAAAGTTGCTATATTCCCAAATGAACTGGATTTCATGTTCCATAATTCATTAGGAATAATAAGCACACATTTTATAAACAAGAGGAAAAGTTACAAATGGCAATCTAAAGGTATGACATTTATATGTTTTATATTTCCTTTATTTATATTTTGGAAATGTTTGTCATCTTCAAAAAGGGGGAGATTGTTGGCTAAATGGACATCTATAAAATCCCTTTGTTTTGATTATGACAAACATTTCATTCTTATTTATCTGACGAGATACTTGAGTGTGCAGGATGACAAACCCATTTAGAGCATTGAAAAGTTAGACCTTCATATTATGTGCTAAAACTTTCTATAATTGTCTTAGATGACTTACAAAAATAGAATCATTATTAAACTTTATTCAGAAGGCATGAATTTCTTAAATCACTTATTTCCTCTAATTTATGCTATAAAAGGCTTAAACATGGTAGTTTTGATATGACATTTTATCTTCATTAAATGTGAATGATGAAAAACATTCCTGTAAATATTTTAATTATGAAATGACAGTAGAGTGGTGAAGTGAGATCAAACATAGATTTACTAAGAATGGGATAGTGGTGATGTGACCTAGGATTTTGGCCTTATGAAAAAATATGTTAATTAAACTAATGATATAAATCACTTTGAGTAGAATAAATGTTTTAGGTTGAGAATACATACTTTATCATTTTATTCTAGACTACGAGTCATAGTCAGTTTATGAATAAAACTAGGGGTTTCAATCATGATACAATAGCTTGCTTCTAATTAATGAATAAATATGTAGCAGTGAATCTTGTAGTTACGAGGCTTTTTCAGTACTTGTTATAATATTTGTTGGCTAAATGGACATCTATAAAATCTCTTTGTTTTGATTATGACAAACATTTCATTCTTATTTATCTGACGAGCTACTTGAGTGTGCAGGATGACAAACCTATAAGGGAAATTCAACAAGAAGTATTTATATTTTCATGCAAATGTAATCATTGTAAAAACTTGTATAGAAATATAATGTACAAGTACTTAGAATCGCATGTAAATCAAGCATTGGATTTTCCCTAGCTAAACACCTTAGTCATCCATTCAATAGGATCACCTATGAACACTCACACACATAATTAATGCCTAACTTGAAATCTTAAAACAGGATCTATCTCGGTCGACCAACTCCTCGACCGAGACATTCTCGGTCGACAAACTCCTCGACCGAGAAAGATCCAAAGTAGCCGTTAGACACAACTGACAAGTTAGTTGGCAGATGAAAATAGACGTTGATCCAGAGAGCCTGTCGGTCGACAAAACTTCGACCGAGTAGGTGTCTCGGTCGACAATTTCTCGACCGAGACGATCTCTGACAGAAACTGCAGAGTAAAGTAATTAGCCGTTGCAAAAGCAACAAACTTGTACCTAACGGCTAGTTAAGCACTTAGAAACCCCTAGAAGTTATCTAGAACGTCCTTAAGCATACTTAGGCCATTTCTATAAATAGGACAAGCCATAGGACACTAGAACTCACTTGATACACTTGCTATACTTGAGAAAATACTTGAGCCCTCTTGTGCAATCTGTTGTGAATTGAGCATTGTGATAATTTGGCCACTTTCCTCTTAGCTCAAGCTCGTCCTATAGGCTAGATTTTCCTAACCCTAGCAATCACTAGTCCATCATCTTGGCTAGGAAAATCCAAACGCTTGATCTAGACAAATCAAGCCTTGAGCTTCAAGGATAAGTTGTATTTTCTCTTATTTCTTTCTTGTTCCTAGTATTACTTGTACTCTCCTTGCTACTCCAGGTAGGAGGCTGCGGATTGGAGAGGGTGAAGCTCTTCGTGGTGAAGAGGAGGAACTTTGGACTACTTCAGAAGGCTGTCTTGACGGGAAGCTACTTCGGGAGGAAGGCTACTTCAAGGGGGAGCTTGAAGTTACTTCAAGGAAGGCTGCTTCGAGGTTGGCAAGACTACTTCAAGGCGAAGGCTGTCCAAAGGGTGTTTGGAAATTATTGTAAATTTTATTTAATATCCTTGAGAGGTAATAAAATTTAGTACTTTCAAAATCCCGATTGGGTAAGCAACCGGGTAGTGGACTGACTCCTTAGTATTTGCTAAGGTGGAACCACTCTAAACACCTGTGTTCCTCTTCTTAATCTTTACTTTGGTTGTTTGATTTTAAAATTACTTTAAAATCTATATAAAACTCTATTCACCCCCCCTCTAGAGGTTTTCAATATTATCATACTTATCAAGGAATTTAATGAATGATAATGATGTTCAAAATGATAAGATAGGTTGTATGAACTATGTCAGTTCTATCTAAGTCTAGAAAGGCTTTTGGTTATTAAATGAGAAAAAACTCTATGGTTAATAATACACATGTAGATGGTCAGAAACATAATATAATAAATCTATCACCAAAACTTAGGGTCTGAATGGTTACTAACATGCCCCAACCCTTCAGGAATTTTATGAGTAGATGTGGAAAAGATAAGTTATTTGGGAAATCCTTACTTAGTTATTATAATATATTATAACTTCTTAATTTCTCATCTTCTAATGGAGCTTGACTAATAATGATCACAATATAATTACTTGTGAAAAATACCATAAAGAGTCATATAACATGGGATATCATAGATCTGAAATAAGAAAAATAGAAATAACGATGGATGGAGATGACATTTTATAATAAATATATGTCTAGCACACATATGCGTTTTTAGTAATTAATCAAATTTGTGGATATGATCTCAGTTTTAGGGAAAGTAGCTAATAAAATTCCATAAATAAACTCATTTTTTAACTAATGACATATACCATATAATGTTAGGTATTAATAAATAAAATACATTAAAAATAATAAAGGGACACAAATGAGTAAATGATATATACTTAGACATCATCCTTATTACGACATCATCCTTATTACTTGTTTTATTTCATTAGAACAACATTTTTGACATCAAATTATGAATTAGTAATACTTTGAATTATATATTCGGATTCCTATTACTAATTATATGTACTAACCCTAACATAAAATATATTAATTAAATTACTATTTATATCACACTGTGAGTCATTGCTATCTTACAACATGAATTAGGTACATCACATTTATCTTATGATTTCATATCATCCTTAAAGTGTCAATATATGCCTATATGTAAATCCAAGATTTATTGTTCACTACAAATACATTACATTTTGTTGAGGTTATTATCCATGACTAATCTCTATGAAGAATATCATAACATATTTAATAAACATTATCATCTGAGACCTCATATATATTTCAGGATGCATTATTGATTTAAAGACTCTAGTGTTTTTGTTGATTTTTTGGACCTCCCATCCAATTATGATTTGTCATACATGAAGGGGAGAAAATACATGTTCACACAATTTTTTGTCATTATTTGGTATTTATTCACTACTATAGAAACAACATTCAGTGTCACTTTTCTGGGCGTCAGTTATTTAGGAAAACCGACACCTATAATATTAGACGTCGGTTATTTATGCAAAACGACGTCTATATTCGAAGACCAGCCAGACATGGGTACCACTTTGTATTCAACGTCGGCTGGTTATAACAGACCGACGCCTAAAATCGCCCGTGAAATCCAATTTTCGAGTGAAAACATTTTAGGTGACCTACAGCTTCGGTTTTTTAACTATTCACCTACGCATATTTAAAATGAAAATTTGTGCGAAAAGTCCCACTTTCAGTGTCGGTTATCCTTTGATAACCGACGCTGATAATGGTTCCCGCCAAATAATTTAGGGTAAAGGTTGTCTAGTTGGGCGGTGGTTGTTTACTATCAACCTACGCTAAATCATAATAGGCGTCAGTTTTGTAAATAGCCAACGCCGTTGACCAACTTAATAAACCCGATCACCCGACTCTTCCCCCTTTCTTCCTGTTTCATCGCGATATTGTTGTGCTGCTGCTCACCGCCGCTCTCCTGAAATCGCCCGACGACCCCACTGCTGCTCGCCGCCGCTAATGCTGGTGCTTCTCCGCTCGCCGCCGCCACTACTGCTGGTGCACCTCTACTCGCTGTCGCCGCCGCTGCTGCTGGTGTGCCGTGTGCTGCTCTGCTCATTCCCGGTGCCACTATTGTTCACCGCCCGCCGCTCTGCTCTCTCTTCTTCCGCCGCCACTGCTGCCGCCGCTCGCCGTCGCACTTTCCACGCTAGCTCTAGGTAGCCCTACCTCTTTGCTTCCTTCTCCCTAGCTATTTACCAACAGCAAGCACAACCATGTCTGTGTTGGCCTACCACGGCCGTGCTTGCTGTTGGTAAGGATATGAACAAATTTTTATGTAATTCTTTATGTAAATCCTAGGATATGAACAGATTTTTTGCTTGCATATATTTGTGCTTCTAATCCTAATGTTTGACTAAATTCAGTAAATTTTGATGCATGTTGAAATAAGATTTAAACTTGTCAATTCTAGCATCCTAATTTGATTTGATTAAACCTAACATTGATGAAACCCTAACATCAATTGTGATGAAACCCTAACATTAATTGTGATGAAACCCTAACATGTACATATCTATTATTGTGTTTGTTGGCCTAGAAACCCGTCCAAGATTTACTCATTAGGAGTAAATCTTGGATAGTCCCCGGTTTGGGACTGTTCTTGAACACCTAATCTCACTTAGGATGTAAGTGTATAATGTGTATTGGATTTTTGAGAAAATTTAGGTAGCATTTCCCCGTTTGTTCTCTAAGTACATATGTACTTAGAGAACAGCGGGGAAATGCTGCTGAAATTTACTTGAAAACCCAATACACATTATACACGTACTAGTGAGATTAGGTGTTCAAGGATGGGATGGGTGGTACACATTTATTATATATAAGAATGACATCACATGTGTTTGTTGGCCTAGAAACCCGTCCAAGATTTACTCATTAGGAGTATCTTGAACACCTAATCTCACTTAGGATGTAAGTGTATAATGTGAATTGGGTTTTCGAGAAAATTTCGGTAGCATTTCCCCGCTGTTCTCAATACACATTATACACTTACTAGTGAGATTAGGTGTTCAATGATGGGATAGGTGGTACACATTTATTATATATAAGAATGACATCACATGTGTTTGTTGGCCTAAAACCCATCCAAGATTTACTCATTAGGAGTAAATCTTGGATAGTCCTCGGTTTGGGACTATAATAGGAGTAAATCTTAGATAGGATGTAAGTGTATACCCTAATCTTGTCCTAATATATACTTGTTTTCTCTTTGATCATAGAATGGATAGATCATGGATGTCCATTCACAATCACTGCACCCCAGAGTTTATATCTGGTCTTGATCAATTTATTAGATTTGCCGAAGAACATAGGAAAAAACCTACAGATAGGTTCTACTATCCATGCAGGCATTGCGGTAACAATTTGAAAGTCAACACTGGTGAGGAAATCAAAAGTCATGTCATGTGCAACGGGATTGTATAAGGCTATAAAGAATGGCATTGGCATGGAGAGATTTCAAACTCGAAACCCGTAGATGTCGATAGCAGTGCTTGGGTGGAAGAATAAATTGCCTCCGATGACGTAGATCTGAACGAACCAGTTCCAGTAGACATCGGTGATGCGATGCTGGATAGTTGTAGGGTAGAGCACACCGATCCACCTCCTATCTTTAGAAACATTGTGCATGATGCTGAGATACCATTGTACATAGGTTGTGCTAAGTTTACAAAGCTTAGCGCTATGTTGAGATTGTATAAGTTGAAAGCTAACAATAGATGGAGCGACAAAAGCTTCACTTCATTGTTGACTTTGTTGAAAGAAATGCTTCCTGAAGGAAACGAGCTGCCAATCTCAACATACCGGGTAAAGAAAATGTTGTTCCCAATGGGAATGGAGGCCAAGAAGATACACGCATGCCTGAATGATTGTGTATTATTTCAAAAGGACTATGTAGATTTGAAAGATTGTCCAAAATGTGGTGCGTCACGGTATAAATTGACGACATCGGGGGAGGCTAAAACTGGTTCTCCTGCCAAGGTGTTGTGGTATCTACCTATAATATCACGGTTTCAACGCTTGTTTGCAAATCCGAAAGATGCGAAGAATTTGAGGTGGCATGCATATGTTAAGAAAAATAATGATGGGATCCTACGACATGGGTCTGATTCCCCACAATGGAAGAAGATTAATCTACTGTACCCCAAATTTGGTGAAGAAGATAGGAATCTAAGACTTGGGCTTTGTACAGATGGGATGAATCTGTACGGGACATTGAGCAGCCAACATAGCACTTGTCTAGTCATGCTTGTTATATACAATCTTCCTCCATGGTTGTGTATGAAAAATAAGTACGTTATGTTGTCGTTGTTGATATTGGGCCCTAAACAACCCAGAAATGATATTGATGTTTATCTTGAACCTCTAATTGATGACTTAAAGAAACTTTGGGTTGAAGGTGTGATGACCTATGATGCTTTAGGAAGAGAGACATTTCGTTTGCACGCTATGTTGTTTTGTACTATTAATGACTTTCTAGCATATGGGAATTTGTCTGGATATAGTGTCAAAGGAGCTAAAGCGTGTCCTATATGTGAAGAAAACACTGATTCAATAAGACTAAAACATGGTGGCAAGACTGTATATCTTGGTCATCGAAGGTTTCTTTCAAAATTCCATTCGTATCATAGGAAGCGCAAAGCATTCAATGGATTGAATGATGAACGGAGTGCACCTAAACCTATACCAGGGGATGTTGTTTATGAAAGAGTAAAAGACATTGTCAATGAATTTGGTAAGAAATCACAATGTAGTATGGCCACACGGAGTGACAATTCATCATTCAAGAAGAAGTCAATATTTTAGGATCTTCCTTATTGGAGTTCTTTGACAGTCAGGCATTGTATATATATAATGCACGTTGAGAAAAATGTATGTGATATCATCTTTGGTACTCTGTTAAATATACCAGGTAAGACTAAAGATGGGATAAAATCCAGACTGGACCTACATGAATTGGGAATAAGGTCAGAATTAACATAATTACGTGAAATGGGTAATAAAATAACATACTTACCTCCCACTTGTTACACGTTGTCTAGAAAGGAGAAGAAAGCTTTTTGTGAATGCTTGGTAAATGTTAAGGTGCCACATGGTTACTCATCCAACATCTGTAGATTGGTATCAATGAAAGATCTGAAGTTGATAGGTCTTAAATCTCATGATTGCCACACTCTAATGCAACAAATATTGTCCGTGGCAATTTGATCTATATTGTTGAAGCATGTAAGGTTTGCAATCACCAGACTTTGTTTCTTTTTCAACAGTCTATGTAGAAAAGTTATTGACCCTGATACTCTCGATAATTTGCAAAGAGAAGTGGTTGTTACCCTATGTCAGCTTGAGATGTATTTCCCTCCTTCGTTCTTTGATATCATGGTACATCTTGTTGTCCACTTGACTAGGGAAGTGAAAATGTTGGGACCAATTTTCTTGCATTGGATGTATCCCTTGGAACGATACATGAGCATTTTTAAAGGTGATGTTCGAAATCGTTATTGGCCTGAAGGGAGTATTATTGAAGGTTATGTGGCCTGAAGGGGTTCTACCTACAATAAAAATACTACCCATCTTTCGAGGAATAAGGGTAACCACTAGACTCCTTTATATACAACTACTAACTCGAGTACGAGGCTCATCATGGCTATCAAACATCATATACATCATCTTAGGTCTTGGGACATCTCCCTCACCTATATATATATATATATATATATATATATATATATATATATATATCAATCATCAAATCTTCAATTGCCCCATTCTCTAGGGTTAGATATTTAATAGGAAATATAGGGTTCAACACTCTCAAGGGAAACACACGTTAGGTCACTCAACTCAGATACTTAGAAGTATTCTAGCTAGGGACTCATCATCTAGTATTTCATCATTCATATTTTTCAACATTTCAAATATTTTAGAGTTTAGGTACTCTAACCTTCTCCCAATATGGGTCAAATCATATCAATAGGTCACACTATTCATATGTCCCATGCTAGATGTCCTCCTTTGTAAAGAGATTGAGGCCCATGTTGGTCTCAAACTGCATGTCACATATCATATCTCAACATGTACAAAACTAGGTACAGGCAAGGATGCCAAGACACTAACTATGTTTAGCACATCAACCAAGTCATATGTATCAACCAGGTCCTTGGTCTAGCTAGGGTTGCATGGTCAAACTCATCTCATATTTTCAAACATACTTAACCTTCCTCAAACATCTTAGGTCCTATAAAACATCAACATCATCATCAATATCATAATCATCATCTTAGGTTTCTAGGTTACTCACATGCCTAACCTATATCATGGCTCTAGACAACTCTAGAGACTATCACTATCATCTAAACTCTCTCATCTAGACTTGATGTTACATCTCTTTCTCCTAGGTTGCATGGAAACTCACTGCCTTTCTGTGTGTGGTAACATTTTTCATATGTACATATATAATAATACTTGAAATATGTTTTCTCCAACATTTAAACAGGCGATGAAAACCATCATACTCCATATGAATAAAACCAAAAACAAAATGAGTTACCACACTCATGAGGCAATCTAGTATCATGACACCTAGAGAACTAGCAAGAACATGGTGCACACTTGTGTAGACATCCTAACTACATGTCGCAAATCATGTCTACGGAGGTAACTTACACAAGTCTACACCTAGTTCTAGAACATCTAGGTTCTAACCTAGAGGCTAAGTCAACCTAATCCACAAAGGACATCTTATTAAGTTTCTAGGGTTGAGATGTAAAGTGAGTTTAGTTTGTGTTTCATGTGAGCAATGTTTGGTGTAGTTATTGTTCATGCTCTGATACCATCTGTCACGGAACCGGAATCCCAGTCCCATGAACCAAACGTATACCAAAGGCTAAATGCGGAAGCGTAAAGCTTAGCACACATGAACAAATAATAAGATACAAGCACCAACATAATCTCAACAATCAACAAGATATATTAAGCAATATTATTATATTACATGATTTGAATTCCATATTCAAGAGTCACTTTGTACAAGTCTGCTCATGTATACTATATCTAGATCTTACAACAAGTACACCTAGCATAGCTCACCAAGCGCATCAACCTTCTAGCCATCTATGAACCTAAAAACAACATACGAGAAAAGGGTCAACACACGAGGTGTTGAGTATGGGGCCGAAAGATACACATATATATAAGCTTTGCATAATTTTGAAAAGATTTCAAGACTAAACGAATAAGAATAAACAAGTTAATTGTTTAACAAAAGTGAAACCATATTTTATGTCATTTCACTCCATTATACGAACAATATCAAGCATGTTTAAGGCCTTTGACCAACTTCCCGTCGGAAGGGTCCATAAGGATGCTCAAGCTTAGCTAACCCTTTTATACGAGAGGGACCTCAAGGCCGTAGCCAAGAGCTAACCCTTTATCAACAATATTATAATGGAGTTTTATCTATATATGTGTTCAACTTATAAAACTGACGAAGCAAACATCGAGTACGACATAGCAATACTACATGGCAATATTTGAGCAAATAGACAAACAAGCATACAATATATGTCTTTTCAAGCAAGAAAACGATAGTCATATAACTAGATAAGGCCCATACCTGATTCAGAGATTCATACCCTAACATATCCTTCACCATCTACCCACATGTCATACCTGATTAACAACAAGATTACATATATGCATTAGATTCTCATCATTAACCCTATTAGATGCATTTCAGGATTTTGGTCAAGGTGGGTTCCAAGTTACTTATTGGTTCATTATATAATATTGTACTGATCTAGAGGTCATCATGATGGTGTGGTTCAAGTTTCATATCATTCTAAGGTTCCACAGATTACATATGACCATTTCAAGGTTCAAGTTCCTTAGTACATTAAAGGATCAAAGACTCATAATAGAGTAATCAAGGTCAAAGATTATCAATGAATAAGAGGCAAGCATAAAGGATGGTTTAGATCAGCAATATAAGGTCATAAGAAACATATAACAAGATTAGGTGGGTGTCCATTAGAAGCAAGATATAGATACATGAATCATATTTAAGGAACATAGAAACTTTGATCAAGATCGTACATTAAAGTCCAAGGACATGTCACATAGTGCAAACAGGAGTAATTCTTAAGAAATAGGGGTGATAATGACCCTCAGATAGACCAAAGATGTACTAAAGATTCTGATTTCATGATTAGGAAGATAGATGATCATTAAAGGTTCAAGTTTTCTCAGGTAGATGCATTGAAAGTACTGAACATGGATAAAGTTATCATTTTCCAGAAATCAAGGGAGTAAACATTAGAACTAGGACCTGGAACCAATGGAAATTGGTAGGTCTCATCGAGCTGATCAATTTGATATATTGGTTTGCATATTTTGGATAAAAGGACTAGGAGATATGCATTTTTCAAGTTCACATCAAAACTATATGAAAATCAAGCATTTGGAACTTAGGTGTCACCTCATCCGTATAGCAGTAGATCTGGGCCATTGATCGTTGATTCGATGGCAGAGGAGGCTTCTTCCTAAGACGCTGCTCCCCAAACTTTGCTTCTATTCAAACCTTGGTGGACTCCTGCCCAAGGTCGCTTTCTTCTCTTCTCACGGTTGCGGACCACTACCGAAAAGTTGAGGGCAGCTCACGAGCGCCAGGAGTCACCGCCCTGCACGGTCGCCAGCCCCCGTTCACCGCCCGTCCGTCATCCCCTGTGCCCGCTACGAATCCTCTGTTCTACATTCAAAACAAAGCACCTACGGCTCCCACCCTTGAGCATTGCCGAGTCCACAACAAGCCCCGAATGGGCTGCGACCGAGCAGCGGCGGGTCTAAGGTACGACAACCTTGACTAGACTGATCGGTGGAGTTATCCTAGCTCTCATCTCCTCCCAAGCGGCTGGGTAGTAGCAGTTGATTTCTGGGTGAATCCACCTGTAGTCGAGGGAGGCGGAAAAGATAAAGAGGGAGCGGAAAGCAAACGAAGGGAGAGAAGAAAGGACGGGGAACAAGGGTTTAGATGATGGGGGGTTTATAACTGGGCAAGAAAAACTAGGGTTGTGTCGTCCGTTACCCAATCTGGGTGGCGGCGGGGAAGCTCTTTCCCTATTGTTCATTGGTTTCCTGAAGAGGAAGGGAGGAGGGGGGACAAGCAACTGGGCCCCGATTTGTATTTGGGCCCAAAAGGTTCCAAAATCCAAATAACATAATACATTAGATGGAGGCATTCAAATAGCCATATCTAATGATTTATAATCCCGATTTAGGTGATTTTTGGGCCACTAGATTTGTATTCGAGTCCTCTAGAACATGATACACAATTTGTGTTGAGGAGAGTTTATTGAAGTAGGTTCAACATATATAATAATATGGTCACACATTGAAGTGTGGAACTTAGCTCGAAAAGGCCAATTAATGTCAAACATCTCAAATGATCATTGGTGCGACTAAATGGAAGTATAACCATACTCAAACTATTTAATTGATATTAAATTGAGTATAAGTCACTTGATGAGAGAGGAAGAGTACAATAAAGGAGAGAGAAAATCAAGGTTGTCACATCCTTCCCTCCTTACAAGGAATTTTGTCCCCAAAATTCATCCAAGATCATAGTTAAGAGTCAAAGTCAAAGACGCCAGGTCTAGGTATTGAACCATGGTTATCATGACATTTAGTATGATGGGATGCACACTTAGGTTATCACTAACAAGGGCATACTTATATCGATTATATACATATAACTTAATGTTCTATCATATCATGACATCATCATCATATTAGGGTTTTGCCATCCTTTAGTGTCCACACATTAGGGTTTTCGTTCATATCTTTATATGAGACCAAGGGGTATCATAAAAATCCATTTTATCAATTCTGAAATGAATATATGCATGGTCATGGCTTCAAGCGAGATTATCAATCAGTTTGTATCTCATCTTTACAGTAGCCTTCCCCAAAATTTCTACTCGGTTATGTTTTTTTTTCATTCGGGGTATGAGATTAGGAGTGTTACCCCTAACTATTCAAGCTGAGATATCTAGGCATCACCATATTGAGTTCATGATTTCAAAACTACATCTTCATGTATGGTTTTATTTCATACTAGGTCTATCCCATGAGAGTGGCTCATTGCACATATATCAATATTTTAACTTAAGTGAGATTCTTTCATGCATCAAGCATCATATGAGGGACACCATTATCATCAATATCGAGGTTTTGTAACTTTGTCACTTGTATCTAGGAAGAGCTTCAAGCCACTCAAGCTAAGACATATATGTGTCCAAAAAACTTCTACCTGCAATAAAAATTCTACCCATCTTTTGAGGAACAAGGGTAACCACTAGACTCCTTTATATACAACTACTAACCCAAGTATGAAGCTCATCATGGATATCAAACATCATATACATCATCTTAGGTCTTGGGACATCTCCTTCACCTATATATATATATATATATATATATATATATATATATATATATATATATATCATCAAATATTCAATTGCCCCATTCTCTAGGGTTAGATATTTAATAGGAAATCTAGGGTTCAAAACTATCAAGGGAAACACATGTTAGGTCACTCAAATCAAATACTTAGAAGTATTCTAGCTAGGGACTCATCATCGAGTATTTCATCATTCATATTTTTCAACATTTCAAATATTTTAGAGTTTAGGTACTCTAACCTTCTCCCGATACCGGTCAAATCATATCAATAGGTCACACTATTCATATGTCCCGCGCTAGATGTCATCCTTTGTAAAGAGATTGAGGCCCATGTTGGTCTCTAACGGCATGTCACATATCATATCTCAACATGTACAAAACTAGGTACAAGCAACCATGCCAACCCACTAACTATGTTTAGCACATCAACCAAGTCATATGTATCAACCAGGTGCTAGGTCTAGCTAGGGTTGCATGGTCAAACTCATCTCATATTGTCAAACATACTTAACCTTCCTCAAACATCTTAGGTCCTATAAAACATCAACATCATCATCAATATCATAATCATCATCTTAGGTTTCTAGGTTACTCACATGCCTAACCTATATCATGGCTCTAGACAACTCTAGAGACTATCACTATCATCTAAACTCTCTCATCTAGATTTGATGTTACATCTCTTTCTCCTAGGTTGCATGGAAACTCACTGCCTTTCTGTGTGTGGTAACATTTTTCATATGTACATATAATAATACTTGAAATATGTTTTCTCCAACGTTTAAACAGGCGATGAAAAGCACCATACTCCATCCGAATAAAACCAAAACCAAAACGAGTTACCACAGTCATGAGGCAGTCTAGTATCATGACACCTAGAGAACTATCAAGAACATGGTGCACACTTGTGTAGACATCCTAAGTACATGTCGCGAATCATGTCTAGGGAGGTAAGTTACACAAGTCTACACCTAGTTCTAGAACATCTAGGTTCTAACCTAGAGGCTAAGTCAACCTAATCCACAAAGGACATCTTATTAAGTTTCTAGGGTTGAGATGTAAAGTGAGTTTAGTTTGTGTTTCATGTGAGCAATGTTTGGTGTAGTTATTGTTGATGCTCTGATACCATCTGTCACTGAACCGAAATCCCAGTCCCATGAACCAAACATATACCAAAGGCTAAATGCGGAAGCGTAAAGCTTAGCACACATGAACAGATAACAAGATACAAGCACCAACATAATCTCAACAATCAATAAGATATATTAAGCAATATTATTATATTACATAATTTGAATTCAATATTCAAGAGTCACTTTGTACAAGTCTGCTCATGTATACTATATCTAGATCTTACAACAAGTACACCTATCATATCTCACCAAGCGCATCAACCTTCTAGCCATCTCTGAACCTAAAAACAACATACGAGAAAAGGGTCAACACATGAGGTGTTGAGTATGGGGCCGAAATATACACATATATATAAGCTTTGCATAATTTTGAAAAGATTTCAAGACTAAACGAATAAGAATAAACAAGTTAATTGTTTAACAAAAGCGAAACCATATTTCATGTCATTTCACTCCATTATACGAACAATATCAAGCATGTTTAAGGCCTTTGACCAACTTCCCGTCGGAAGGGTCCGTAAGGGTTCTCAAGCTTAGCTAACCCTTTTATACGAGAGGGACCTCAAGTCCGTAGCCAAGAGATAACCCTTTATCAACAATATTATAATGGAGTTTTATCTATATATGTGTTCAACTTATAAAACTGACGAAGCAAACATCGAGTACGACATAGCAATACTACATGGCAATATTTGAGCAAATAGACAAATAAGCATACAATATATGTCTTTTCAAGCAAGAAAGTGATATTCATATAACTAGATAAGGCCCATACCTGATTGAGAGATTCGTGCCCTAACATATCCTTCACCATCTAGCCACATGTCATACCTGATTAACGACAAGATTACATATATGCATTAGATTATCATCATTAACCCTATTAGATGCATTTCAGGATTTTGGTCAAGGTGGGTTCCAAGTTACTTATTGGTTCATTATATAATATTGTACTGATCTAGAGGTCATCATGATGGTGTGGTTCAAGTTTCATATCATTCTAAGGTTCCACGGATTACATATGACCATTTCAAGGTTCAAGTTCCTTAGTACATTAAAGGATCAAAGACTCATAATAGAATAATCAAGGTCAAAGATTATCAATGAATAAGAGCCAAGCATAAAGGATGGTTTTGATCAGCAATATAAGGTCATAAGAAACATATAACAAGATTAGGTGGGTGTCCATTAGAAGCAAGATATAGATACATGAATCATATTCAAGGAACATAGAAACTTTGATCAAGATTGTACATTAAAGTCCAAGGACATGTCACATAGTGCAAATGGGAGTAATTCTGAAGCAATAGGGGTGATAATGACCCTCCTATAGACCAAAGATGTACTAAATATTCTGATTTCATTATTAGGATGATAGATGATCATTAAAGGTTCAAGTTTTATCACCTAGATGCATTGAAAGTACTGAACATGGATAAAGTTATCATTTTCCAGAAATCAAGGGAGGAAACATTAGAATTAGGACCTGGAACCATGCCCAATTGGTAGGTCTCATCGAGCTGATCAATTTGATATATTGGTTTGCATATTTTGGATAAAAGGACTAGGAGATATGCATTTTTCAAGTTCACATCAAAACTATATGAAAATCAAGCATTTGGAACTTAGGTGTCACCTCATCCGTATAGAAGTAGATTTGGGCCGTTGATCGTTGATTCGATGGCAGAGGAGGCTTCTTCCTCACACGCCGCTCCCCAAACGCTGCTTCTGTTCAAACCTTGGTGGACTCCTGCCCAAGGTCGCTTTCTTCTCTGCTCACGGTTGCGGACCGCTACTGAAAAGTTGAGGGCGGCTCACGATCGCCAGGAGTCACCGCCCTATACGGTCTCCAGCCCCCATTCTCCGCCCGTCCGTCATCCCCTGTGCCCACTACAAATCCTCTGTTCTGCGTTCAGAATAGAGCACCTACGGATCCCACCCTTGAGCATCGCCGAGTCCACAACAAGCTCGGAATGGGCTGTGTCCGAGCGGCGGTGGGTCTAAGGTACGACGACCTTGACTGGACTGATCGGTAGAGTTATCCTAGCTCTCATCTACTTCCAAGCGGCTGGGTAGTAGTGGCCAATTTCTGTGTGAATCCACCTGTAGCCGAGGGAGGCGGAAAAGATAAAGAGGGAGCGGAAAGCAAACAAAGGGAGAGAAGAAAGGATGGGGAACAAGGGTTTAGATGATGGGGGGTTTATAACTGGGCAAGAAAAACTAGGGTTGTGCCGTCCATTACCCAATCTGGGTGGCGGTGGGGAAGCTATTTCCCTGTTGTTCACTGGTTTCTTAAAGAGGAAGGGAGGAGGGGGGACAAGCAACTGGGCCCCGATTTGTATTTGGGCCCAAAAGGTTCCAAAATCCAAATAACATAATACATTAGATGGAGGCATTCAAATAGCCATATCTAATGATTTATAATCCCGATTTAGGTGATTTTTTGTCCACTAGATTTGTATTCGAGTCCTCTAGAACATGATACACAATTTGTGTCAAGGAGAGTTTATTGAAGTAGGTTCAACATATATAATAATATGGTGACACATTGAAGTGTGGAACTTAGCTCGAAAAGGCTAATTAATGTAAAACATCTCAAATGATCATTGGTGCGACTAAATGGAAGTATAACCATACTCAAACTATGTAATTGATATTCAATTGAGTATAATTCACCTGATGAGAGAGGAAGAGTACAATAAAGGAGAGAGAAAATTAAGGTTGTCACAATAAGAGTCCACGTGAAGCTAAAATGTCATATTACAGTGTCATTGAAGACATATGGGAGTTTGACTACATATATTTCAGAATTCCGCTCTTTAAATGTAATTGGGTTGATAACACCAAAGGAGTTATAGTGGATGAATTGGGTTTCACTTTGGTGAACTTTGAAAATATTTGCGAGAAGGGTGAACCATTCATATTGGCATCACAGGCGAAACAAATATTCTATATCGATGATCCAGCAAATGATAAATGGTCGGTTGTTCTTCATGGTAAAAGACAGTTCATTGAAGATCCTATAGATGAAGAAGAGTACTATAATAAGTATGATGACTCCAGTCCATTCTCAGTTGGGTTGCCAACTCCACAAAATATTGAAGCTAATGATGACTTATATGTGCGCGGAGATCACAATGAAGGATTGTTAATTGATAAAAGATCACAATTTTAGAGGCATGTATGTTTATATTTTTTTATTGAAGCTAAATATTTTCTTTTTTAATATCAATATCATTTTCATATTTGATTTTTCATTATCTTCTAGTTAATACAAATGCTAAATGTTTGCCTTTTTCTAGTTAATACAAATGCTAAATGTTTTCCTTTTTCTAGTTAATACAAATGCTAAATGTTTGCCTTTTTCTAGTTAATACAAATGCTAAATGTTTGCCTTTTCTAGTTAATACAAATGTTAAATGTTTGCCTTTTTAATGACATTTTCAGATGGCTGACCATGATGAGCATGATGTCCATGATGAGCATGAAGTCCATGATGAGCATGATGTCCATGACGAGCATGGCGAGGATACCAATGTAAGTTCTAAAAACATATCCTGTATTTCTATAAAATTCATTATCTTCTAGTTATGTCATATATCCCATATTTCTATATTGCGCTAATTCAGTGGGTTTATTTTTGTCAAATTTTAGGCTGATGATGCACATGTACCCACTAAAGCACTGGAGAAACTTGATGCGCAGCACCAAACACTTAACAAGAAAAGGGGCATCACTCTGTTGAATAAGTTAATAGCGCTAAGTGGTAGTGGATCAAATTGGTTGTGGAGTTTGATAATGGAGGAAATGCAATTGCAGTGAACCGCAATAATTTTGTAAACTATCTTGTGTGTGTCACTCGAAGCAATTGTGGTGTTATGATAATTGGCATAAAGCTCCTCAGGGGAAGAAAGACTTGATATGGAAGGATTTTTGCGTGAGTTATTATTATTTGCAATTCTATTTTGTAGATTACAAATTGTATTAGTTGCAATTATATTTTTCGATACTAGTTAATAAGAATTCTATTTTACAAAATCTGTTTGCATTGGATGAGAAGTTGCATCGTAAAAGCGTGATGCAACGCGTTGGAAAGATGCTTAGGAACTATAGGACAAATCTCAACAGAGAATACATAAAAGATGGTGATAAGAAAAAGAAGTCAGCCCTTGAACAGTGGAACTTCTTGGACAAAGAAGATTGGGACAATTTTGTTTCTTTTAGAAAATCTGAAGAATTCAAGGTATTAGGTGTCACTCCCAATTTAATTAATATAAGTTGTATTCACCTATTCAAGATTAACATTTAGTGCTACTAACCAAATCATTAATGTGCATACTAACTAGGCCCTCAGTGACGCGCAAAAAGCAAGGCGTGCACTGAATGTGCATAACCACACTATGGGTCCAAAGGGTTATGCAAGCGTTCGCCAAAGACTACAGGTGGAGTTTGCGGCTACTCAGGAGTCTGCTCCTACTCAGGAGTCTGCCACACCGATGCCTCACCATAATATCTGGATAGCTGGGAGGCAAAACAAGAAGGGTGAAATAAAGAAGCACGTAACTACTGAGGCGACTGTGAATATGGTAAAATACAACTCTTAGAGCAATCATTTGAATATTGATTATTTGTGGTGTTAACTTACCAATTTCTGTTGATGGTGATTAGCGGGAGCTGCACAAGCAGAGGAAACAAGGCACATTCATCCCTCGGGGCACAAGGGATGAATTGATAGTTGCTTTGGGTAACCCAGAGCATCCTGGACGTGTTAGGGGTGCAGGTGCTGGTGTGGGCATCAAAGCATTCTTTGGGCCATCCCAGCGCAAACCCAGAGCGGGACTTTCACAAGAAGAGGTAACCTATTCTTTTTTTTAGAATGTTACTGCAAAAGGGAATTTTATAATAAGAAGCTAATGTTTCTTTTATCCATGTATAGGAGAATAAGAGAGTCGAGGATATAGTTGCTAAGAAGGTCAATGATATAGTTGTTGAGAAGGTCAAGGAAGAAATAGTGCGGTGGCAGGCATCTCAGGCTTCCAATCAGCCTATGGTGACCCACACTTCTCCTGATGCACAGACTGCGAGTAATCCTAGAGACCCATCGCCTAACACATCTGCTGTAAGTATTGTTTATGGCATTGTAGCTAGTCCTTTCAAGATGATATGTTTTCAAGATGATATGTATATATGTATAACATTCTTTACGTAAATTTGTAGGCATTGAAGCCATGCCGCTTAAGAATGCAAGACTATGTTGTTGCAGAGGCGCAGTCTTACCAGTCCCTTCCTGGGGCAACGTTTCATGGGACTCCAATGTCACAGGGCTACGTTCGTGTGAGCCCAATATGTGCATTACTCGATTGGAGGGAAGCTACATTGCCATATGCCCACCCAGATATTGATACACTTGGTGAGGCAGAAGGCGGGGTGATATTGTGGACCAAAGTAGATGTCGTCTATACTACTGGAATTGTAAGATAAATTTACATTACTTTAGATTGTTAATGTGTATATATGAGGTCAACTGATCTGAAATTATATATATAGGTCAAAAAGAAGACACCCAGAGCACCTACGCCTCCACCTCCACTTCCTGCATTACCAAGTTGGGTTCCAACTGACCTAAAATACCCGTTAGGTCCTGCTTGTAGGGGAATGGCATGTTGTCTACGGGCACATAATATACATTGCCCTATAATTGTTTCTTTAGAAGCAGATTATGCAGGTCAATCATACGATAGGTCTTTATATATACAAGATATTATTGAGTTGTTTATGTATGATTGGTTGAATACATCAATGATAGATACATGGATAGGGTGAGATCTTGTTTATACATCCATATACCTTGTGTACGATCCGGTGATCAGGTTTCTTATATATTAATGCATATGTAATACATGTTTTGCAGCTACTTAGTCGAAGATCAATGCAAACAATTTGCATTTGATCATGTGGGTTTTTTCATTCCATCATTGATAAGTATGGTAGCTAAAGACCCTGATAGTGTTCAACAATACTGTATAGATTCTTTTACAATTTTCGGTCAGCAAAAGAAGACGATAATAATAGCTCCATTCAATGTCAAGTAAGTTTACTTTATTTATAATTTGGACTTAAGAAAATTCCATTTTTATTGTGCATTTTGAGTTATTAATTTTTAACTTTTTTACCTCTAGCGGTACACATTGGGAGTTACTAGTTATTGTCCCCGGGACGTTCACTGTTTATTATCTCGATCCTACGGGATGTACATTGAACACTAAAATTGGACACATATTGAGAATGTCATTATTCTGGTGAGAAATATTTCATTTTTATATCCGTTAACATCTGTTATTACATTACTATTTAATTATGCAATTTACTGTGTTACATTAACATGTAGGGGTTTAGATGCATTCAAAAATGCTGGAGAAAATGTCCCAAGGATAAAGAACCAGCAAATAATTTGGGAGAACATAAAAGTAAGTTCCCGACTCTAATGTATATATTATTTATGTGAACTGTGCTTAGTTGTATTTTTTAATATTTTGTATGTTTCATTTTATAGTGCGCTACACAAGACAACGTATGGGCATGCACATACTATGTGATGCGATTTATGCAGATGATTATCCGACATGCCGCATTGGATATTAATACTTGGATATTAATATCATACATGAGGTATTATATATAGTCTCATTAGTTAGTATGAAATATATCAATCTTATTTTTATATTATTACTTATATATATACATCATTCTCTTTGTAGGTGTTTAAAACTGACCACACTATAGGTAAATGCTTAAAAAATGTACATGCTCCATATATGATGGAAGCATTAAATGAAGTAAGAGAAGAGTGGGCAAAAGCCATACAAGCAGTGGTGATTGTAAGATATAATTGGGATGCTGATAGCGATGTTGAATTATATTTTGTAAATGAATATTTATGAATGTTTGTACATGTCTGAATGTTTCTACATGTATTTGAATGTTTCTACATGTGTGAATGTGAGAATTGAATTGATGTCTGAATGTATGTACTTGTGTGAAAAAATATTTGTTGATTTTGCAGGTTTGTGGCATGTTTGTAGGTTGATATCAATGGGTGTCATAAACTTGCAGTTCAGAAAACTGAACTGCAGGTTCTCATCCTGCTGACTAGCCACAGCAGGCCTGTAAACTGATAAGAAAAAAAAATTAAAGTATAGGCATCGATTATTTATAAAACACCATCATCAAAGGCCTACAACGTCGGTTATTAGATAAAAACTGATGCCTAATATGACAAATAACCCGACCGTGCAGGAAAGCACGGCCGTGGTGGAAAAGGTGTCGCTTATTCATAAAACACCATCATCAAAGGCCTACAGTGTTAGTTATTAGACAAAAACGGATGCCTAATATGACAAACAACCCGACCATGCAGGAAAGCACGGCCGTGGTGGAAAAGGCATCGCTTATTTGTATAAAACTGATGCCTATAGTACTAAACATGGTCGTGCAGCGAAGCACGGCCGTGTCGTCTGGGAGTATGGCGTCGGTTGTTCAGTTGTTAACCGATGCAGAAAGTGTCCTAGGTGGTGCCCTTTTTTGTGGCGCGAACCCTATAGACATCGGCCAACTATATATAACTGATGCCTATAGATCCTATAGGCGTCGGTTAGAAAACCGACACCGAAGAGTTCGACCTTTAGTGGCGCCCACATAGGCTTCGCTTGAAAACCGTCGCCAAAGGGGGTTAAACAACCGACGCCAAAGGCGTATTCTGTAGTACTGATTGAACATGAGTAGAACATTTTACATCTTCCATGTTAACTTCAGTTTTCAGGCACCAAAAGCTATTATTAAGTTTCACCTTGTTCTCTCTCTTTAATGATTTAGACATCTTGTCCATAAATTTTATACGTCATATCTAATTATTAAAAGTATTACTACATCTAAATATCATTGAGGTAATTTACCTTTATATCCAACATGCAAACTCACATTTCTTAAGCAATGGATCACATGCATCCAAGACACCACTAAGGACCCCAAATGTTGGTTAACATGTGATCGACCTAACAATATTGCATTAACCTATTTTAGTCAATTGTTGAACCACATCCTTCATTCCATGTCTTCGCATACCTCTTGGCACATTGTTGAAGAACGTGAAGTCTATTCTCCACATTAAAGCCACTATAATGAGGACTATCAACATCAAGACAACAAGTGTAGGCCTCCTTATAGTGTGGAAAAGTTGTTGTTGTCTTCCAATGGCCTCTCCTCCTATCCTCAACCATATATCATTTGTCAAAAAGGCATGAAAATGTTGATCTAAAAGAGTATTAGCCGACGTCATTGTAGTGTAAGGATGAAAGAGGAAAATGATCCTCCTTGATGGATCTTAGTTTGATGTTTCCTAGAGCTTTATAAGGACCTTATGATTCATCCATCGCTAGCAACCTACTAGTTTCATACTCCATCGACAACCAACACATCTGGTCACCTCTACCAAAAGAAGGAATTTGACACCTAAAAAAGCCTCCAACGAGCGACGTTCTTTGACCACCAAACACCCCACAATGTCCATTAGGATGCCCAGAACGAAATTTCCCAATTTCATTGTTTACTTTTCCCTTTCTCCATATATTATCCTATGTGCCACAATCTCCTTCATCTCATTCTCCCAAAAACTAGTGGAGAGAGCACATTAAAATAAGGACATAACAACCAATTTTTATGATCATAATTCCTTTTCAGCCACTCTAAATTTTTTATGTGAAAATAAACAAAATACACATAGTTATACTAAAAATTATGTAAAATCATACTCAAAAGTACATTCAAATAAACATTTAGTTGTCTATTTGAAAATCCAATTTACAGAGTGATGTTGATAGTTATTGTCTTGTTCTAGGACATTATTGGACCATTTTGGCCTTATCTATGTGCTACAATGTGTTTTGTGTAACATTTTTGTAAATTCTCAACATTTGATGGTGTCGTGTTAATAAAACTCTTGCATTACCAATTATACATAGATAAGAGTGAAACAAACATCAGTATTATCATTGACTTTTTTTGCTAGATTTAGTAAGTTTCTAGCAAGCAGAATTATATAAGATAAGTAGACTAGTTGTGATAACCCATAGTTTTCTCTCCTCATGCATGTTCTATCTACTTCATATTTGCATTAACTCCTCACTCTAGCCCTCAATTTCAAGATTTGAGTTGTTTTGGATACTTTTTTCGGTTTACCTTGCATCCATATGGTGAGTTGTTATAATCAATTTGATATAAACTAAGGTTTCATGTAAATTATATGTCATCTTCTCTCATCCTATTTGATTACATCTAAGTGTTTCTCTCTACCCTAATGTTGTGCTCATTGAGTAGAAGACACTCATGTTTCCAAAACATCAAACTTTACTCAATTCCAAGATAGGATGAGAGAGTTCTTTTCATTTGAAATCACCTTGTTCTAACTTTATATTTTTCCCTTTTAATTAATTTTAGCTTATAATGGGCCCAAAGTTGGCTGAAACCCACTTCCAACTCCCTTTCCTTTGGCAATCTAAATTGTAATCATTGGACTAATCATGTACCATTATTTTATGAATCATGAATGTCATTCCTTGGATCCAAAATCTATGCATCCCACTCTCATTTGAAGATTGGGGTGTTGTCTTCCACCTGTGTACCATGTTCGGCTGCCATGGTGCTACACATTGTCAACCATTCCTTTTCTTTCCTCTTCATGCAAACTAGAGACACTTTCACCTATAAAACACCTCCCCCTGATTTCCCCCCTCTTTTCTTTTCTTTTTGCCAACCCTAACCCCTATTTCTTCAATTACTCTCTCCTACGTCCAATGGTAACCACCGGCCACACCCAATTGGACATTTCTTCCTCACCCCCTTTCGGCCTTTTGTTCCTGGTCTTCGGCTCCATGTTGGTATGGCAAGCATATACATCTTCTTCCCCAATTATGATGACCATAGGAGGCCCTTGTTGTAGAATAGGCATGATAGAGAAGGTAGTGAAAACAAAAAATGTTTGTCCCTATTCCATGATATAGTAGTCACGTTAACAACAATGTATCTAGGAAAGAAGGTAACAAGTTATACTAGGTCCCAGAAAAAGTACAAAAACTTTCTTGGTTGGTGATGGACACTCTTTGCAAGACGCACATGAACAACTAGTGATGACGGCCTCCTAGCTCAATACCATGGATGATGGTGGTTGTTGTTCTCCTAGCATGGCGTCAATATCCTTCACACCTCTATGTATCCCACATGGACCATCGGGAACTCCACATTGCACTACCAGAGAAAATAGGAAGGGGTTGTCCCTTCAAACATCAATGTGCTAGTGTCCAGCTTCTCTCTTCCTTGTTATGTCTTCCTTTCTCTCTCTCTTTCCCTTTTACTGGTAAGACTTTTTTGGGATCTCACGTTACCACAACTGTGGGAGGACAATAATTGTTATAGCTTATTTTTATATCTAGTGAAAGCTTTGATTACCCCTCTATTTAAGTTGGCCTAGGGTTAGGGATTCCAGATCATTTGGGAGTCAAAGAGACAAAATTTCATGAATTTTCTAGAGGCTACAAACTACTACTCGGTGGGTTTACATGTGAAATGATTGGTTCAACACTTGAATCGATCAGTTCACATTATTTCCTATCAGCAAATGTATTGCCTCTAATGTGATGATTAATGCATAACATGACATCAACACCATTCCTTCATCCAATCTCATTAGTCTCCCAATCAGTCATTTCACAACCTAAATCGATCGCTCCACATCTTTTAACCAGTCAGCTTATTCCTGAACTAGTCGGTTCAGGTTCCAATTCAACCAATGTTGTTCAAATTGACCGGACACTTGAATTGACTAGTTCAACACTTGAACTGGTTTTTTCACAGTCTTGTCACTCAACCTTAAGACATTTTTGTATAAACTAAATACCTAAACACATTAGTAATCAATTTAAACCATATTCCTGAGTAAACTCCTTTTCTAAGTGAAACCTATGTGTGTGACCCTATAGATCCGAAGTTACATTGGCAGTGAATGTCCATAACTAATTTATGACATCACAAGCAATGAGGGATGTCTAGAAACAGATCATAGCTACCCAAGTAATTTGGCAAGTTGGAGAACAACTTCAACCTACAATCTATGATTAGCGTTACAATGATTGTATAGTTCCATTGTCTTTGATATCCAGATTGAACTCGAGACATGCAATCATCATCCTCTTAACGTTTAATCAATGTTCCTTGAGCTAGAGCAGACATTTTGAGATGCACATGAACTCGCATATCACATATCGAGTCACATGAGTATGTCAATATGTTTCTCAGTTTCCCTTACCAAGCGTCTAGGATATCAAATTGTTGTAGGAGTGAAAAACCCCATCTACATCACTCACACTCAATCCCCATGTGTCGCAATGTACACAAGCATCACCTTTATGACAACCCTTATTCATGGTCATGTTGGATTAGGTCAAAATACATCAAATGACATGTGATAGGTATAGTGACATCAGGTCTAAGAACCAAAATCACCACTATCACTATGAGAGATGATTTTGACTACCATTCTATGGTCTCCATGTATCACCCTAAAGGTGGGTTTGTCTACTACATTCTTCTCTAACATGTACATATGTGTTTGGTTTGATATCACATATCATGACTGATGAGATTATCTCATCAACCAACACACACTCTAGTATTATGTATTACTATTTTCTATTTTTATTCCACAGTAATATTTGACTAGGCACATAACAAGAATGTATTTACTCCTATCAAACATATGGTCTCATTGTTCAGGTCCTCAACCTGAAGACATATGTCATCGAGGTGCATCATTCTTTATACATCTACTATATCAGTTTCATGATTTCATGATTGAGACAAACATAATAGATGGAATTAATTACCTATATAATTATCAAATAAATAATGTGATGCCCATTACAATCAATGTATGATTGTCTCTATGGGCATACATACCAACATACTCCCACTTGAACTTTGACTCAATCACCCACAAATTTTATTCTAAGTGATCTTCAACATGTCCACCACATTTTTTTTGTGCAAGGACTTTAATAGATGGTTAACAACATTTGATTCTAGTTGGTTTTTGGAAATTTTTCACATCTTATTGTAAGACCTCTCATAGGAGATGGAAGTGCCATAGTATGACATCTAAGATTCCTTTCCTATCTAGTAGATCCTTTTTTGTTATAGTATTTCTACTATTCCATCAATTGTTGGAACCTCCCACAAATTCATCTACATGAACTTCTTGATCCATATAGTATCCTTTGTTTTTCTCAAAACATCTAGGTACTCGACTTCTATTATAGAATTAAACAACTGTCTCTGGCTCGAACTTTTCCAGCTTGTAAATCTATTTTAAGGACAAACACAAATTTATATTGCAGTGATAAATCTTCTTTATCACTTTGGAAGATTGCATCTGTGTAACCTTTTACACCCAACTCTTACTTATTACAATAACCAAGGAACATATCTGTTTAATTCTTCTTAAGTACATAAGAATGTTCTTTATGGTAGTCGAGTGACTTTCACTAGGATCTCACAGTTATCCACTTGGCATGTCCAATACATACGATATAATAGTATGAGTACATAATATTGCGAATGCAATTGACATCTTACTCACATATTCCTATTCTGTACAAGAAATGGGATACTAAGATCTTGAGAGACCAATTCTGTTAGAGATGGAGAAATTTTCTCTCATTGAGTATTGCATGTTGAACCCTTTAACATCTTGCCAATACATGTGGTCTCACTTAGGTTGAGAAGTTGTGTAGATATATCTCTATAGATCTTAATTCCAAAGACATAGGATGATTCACATAATCCCTTCATAAAGAAGGTGCTTCCTAGCCAGGTTTTAATATTTACAGGATAAGGATGTCATTCCCATCATCATGTGGAATTTAATATGCTCCCAATAATCTTTTGTAATCACAAGTTTCATCCTCATTTTGTCTAAAGTCAAACTCTTTCACTATCATGTCTAACTTAAGATTCCATCTCTGAGATGCTTGCTTCA